>CM040399.1:35111060-35851060 GCA_022702515.1 Ilyophis sp. 1 JC-2022 | reverse complement strand
ATCCCACTAGTCCCTTCAGTCAACGTGTAAACAGAAAAGCAAGATGAAAGGCCAAGAAGCAAATTACTATAAAACAGAACGAATGAGTAAAAAAAAAAATACAAAGTATGAAATTAAAATTCCTGTATATTGTAAAAACTGTATATTTTCATGGATCAAATACTGACACAAAACTTATGCCTTGACAATGATAATCTTCAAAAATGGCACATGTAACTCAGCCAATATACCCTTCCACAATTCTCAGATCTAGCCAACTGTTTCTGATTTACAGTGAATCTATTACAAGACACAAGAAGCTATTCACTTGGCTAGAGAAGACGGTACAAATCAAAGTTACTCTTGGATTTTTTGGATAACTATTGCTATTTTTATGCTTGCAAAGTTCCTACAGTGGCATGCTACAGAGTGAGTAATGTAACTCAAGTACCTGGCTATCATATTGTTTTCTGGAAGGAGAGGAATTTCGAGAACCTTCGTGCTGGAGATTATGATTTCTTGGCTCGCGGTAGCAACCGTTTTCCCGGTGATTCTGTGCACCTGGTAGAAGGCGTGCGGTCGCAGGTAGCGGTCATCGGCAGTCCCAATGAACATCTGCAGATTGATTGGCTTCTCGTTGTAGCCAATGAGCTGCGGAAGAAGACAGAAAAAGTGCCCGTGTTTGTATATAATCGATGATTAGCAGCACACTCCTACGCTGTTGAGATGCATCTGTATACCTGCAGCTGAAAACAGCCGAAACCTTTCACAGACAAAGCTTAGATAACTCTGGCAAAGACCACAGGCGTTCATCTGGCGCTCTGGCTCACAACCAATGCTCTCAACTAACGTGAGCATATTTTCCACCTCTGGTTTTTTAACCAAGAATCATGCAACTATGACTGAGAATATCTTGGTGACCCATACATACATTAGCCCCATGTTTCCAGGAGAAATCCGAAACAAGTTGTAACTCAAAGAAACAACATATTCCTCATGTTAAAAGTAACATGCAGAGAGAAAGAGAAAGAAGATCAAAAAGAGGAGACAATCAAAAAGAGACAGAAGGTAAAATCTTGAAAGATCAACGACAGAAATGCAAAAGGTGCAAAAACCACTAATAGGACCAGCCAAGCACAGGGAAAATGACCCTGAATGCCCTTGGATGCCATCCAAAGATTAAGACTTTGCCTCTGACGCACACGTCATCTCTCAAAGTTACCCAGCATGCTTTCGGGAAATCTGCTGTGAAAGCCTGCCTGTGAACCAGCATGGTGCCCTGCCTGGTGTTGCTACACCTGGGCGTTCTGTACAGGTACAAAGCTCACGGAGGGAGATACAACAAAGCCCCATAATCCAGCCCTCACCTGTCACAGGGCAAACTGAGGATGGATCACTGACCCGCGAGCTCTGCAAGGTGTGTGACAGGCGCTGCTGAATGGTCACCTTCGCTGTTCACGTTGTATTAACTTGTCAAGAGTGTCACACTCAGGCCCTTGAATCCATTTCTAAAAACAAACCGTAAAAGGAGACTGGACCAAAAATATTCCCTTTCTCTGCCTGCAGTGCATAAAATAACTTTTAAAAAACCCTTGACTGTACATGGCATTTGTCTTTAGTGAGAACCAACAAAGGTTGCGTTTAATTAGTACCTTCCAGTTCTAATTAAAAGTGAGCTTATTTTGTGCTCATTGGCAGGAGTTGGAGCGAGGCTGGGCTTAAAGCTAAGACACTACAGTTGCTGAGGGATCCTTACGTATTGTGACTCGTTGGCTGTGTCCGAATCAGCACCCCTTCAGACTATTAGGTAGGCTTGTTGAGTAGACAGGAAGAATGATACACTTACTTCCAGGGTTTCACGGAGTACATTCAGGAGCACACTTTTCAAGAAGTAGACAAAAATTTTGGTCGCATAAATATGACGTGAAACTTCGTTTTATAAAACGAAGTGACGCTTCACTGACATTTTTCTTGAAATACAACAAAAAAAACACGCGAGGTTGAGACGTCTTAGGACACGTCCACAGTACGGTTGGAAAATAGTATAGCGGATATTTTTTGCGTACTGCACAGTAAACCGCACACTTCTGCCAGTGCGCTGTACGCAGGAGATCGGGCGCAGTAGACAGGGCTCTGATTCAGACAGAGCCATTGTCTCCAAATCTCCTGCTCCAACATGCTGCAGCTTCCAGCACAAAGGAGGTGTTATGGAACGGAGTGGGCGGATGGTGGGGGACGCAGACCACACAAACTCAGCGCCCTCAGGATCAGAAGCACAAGGCCTCGCCCCGCTCACTCTGCAGGGAGGCCTCGATGGTCGGCGTGACCCCCCTCTCAAACGGAGGGGATGAGAGGGGGGTCACCGTGTCAGAGGGGATGATATATTTTAATGGCGGGACCCATGGTGATCATGGAACAGCTCTAGGACCTAATTAATCTACAGGGCGTGTGGGGTAGGAGGGAGAAAACAGGAGCACGCCACTGGGCCGCTTTTCAAACAGGTCACGGTGTTTATTTTCTTAGGTGTGACTGATGAAAATGGCGGGTTTTGGCCACTGCTCCTGGCACAGACCATTACTGTTTTATTTGAAGCCGCTTCCTGTCGGTTAATGACCACGAAACGAGTGGTACCGTGGGTCAATTTGTACGTGTGTTGATGGAAAATTAAAAAGTGTTATTTTAAGAGGGCTGTAATTGCGACACAATTATCACGTGTAAAAATCCCTAGGCCTGGACCTTAAAGGGTAACAAACACTAAAACCATTTATTTTAGATGATAACTGATACATTTGTTTTTTCTACGCGCTACTGATTGATCCTGGTCCAAATCTTGACAAATTACTGCAGTCGGCACAAAAAAGCATAAACTTTAAGAATCTGGCTCAAAAGTGTCTCTAGTGGTAAAGGTAGGTACGTTAGGTACTACACGTTCAATCTGTGATTGGCCAGAAAGGTCTTCCTTAACGTATTCGGTATTCGGAAATAGAAATCTGTACAGCTACACCCGGACGTTTTGGAGCGAGGGCGGGCTACGCCCCAGCTAGTAAAGCGAATCTCAGCGGTTGATCTGCGTGCCGTGGACGGGGAGAAGAGATGGGAGAGAGAGAGAGCGAGCAAACAAGCGATATATATAGCTAGCTTACAGTTTAGCTTTTTTGAATATTCTAGTAAGTTATAGTAACCTATTTTTGGTGTATATTTTATAGTTAGCTTGATAGTACCTTGTTTTTTGATAGTTAGTTTTTCAGTCTAGCTTAACACGTAGCTAGCTAGTTTATTTAAAATAAATGGCATGGGTAACTATTTGTACAGCGTGTGATTTGTTGTTTACTGGCCGCATCATTATAAGCCCAAACGAGGCTATGCGTGCCACATTCTCCACCATTGCTTCTGCCTCGGCAGCAGCAAGCTTCTTGGGGCTCGCTTGGGCATTTGATACCTTACCTTTCCTTATCACGTCCAGATTGCAGCATTTTTCAAATTTCAAAAGCGGGCAGGGTCTAGCTAGTTGTGTTTTGTTACCCTTTAAATGGGCAAAGGCCTAGAAGGCAGAACCCATATTCCACGTGAAAAGATGAGTGTAGGTCTCTCAGTGGCGTAGTCTCTAGAGCAGGGGTTCTCAATCTTATCCAGAAAGGGCCAGTGTGGGTGCAGGCTTTTGTTCCAACCAAGCAGTTACACACCTGATTTTACTCATCAACCACTAGAGTATTTGCTAAGAACCTATAGAATCAGGTGTGTAACTGCTTGGTTGGAACAAAAGCCTGCACCCACATCGGCCCTTTCTGGATAAGATTGAGGACCCCTGCTCTAGAGCACCGACCACACGCTCATTACGAGCCGCGACATCGGAGGTTCGAATCCGGCCGCGTAACCTTTGTCTCAAGTCTCTCCCTCGCTCTCATTCTTCCTGTCTCTCTACACTGTGCTTTCTAATAAAAAGCTGAGAAGCCTTTTTTATTTTTTTTATAATATAAATAATAAATTTGTTTTAGAAAGGATGACATCAGACGCAGTAATTGTGCTGCTGTTTTCAATGATAATAATGGTGGTTCATGGTACAACGCTGCCTAAGGCTCGCAGGTGTGTAGCTTACATTGGGGAGCTAACCACTGTACTCTGAGGCTAAACTAACCCTCAATTCTGCCCTAAGAGCTGCCAGAGGAAAGACTGGGGTCCCGTTCAGAAAGGAGGCACTTGTGTCGATGTGAGGCTGGTCTGAGGCCTGCCGTCTGGTCGCCAGGATATGCTGCGACTTCCCTGTGACCCTGACTACATTAAGGGGCTTTTCAGACGCTAACTGCGCCGATGCGGATGAGCCCCGCTCAAGCATGGCAGTTTGGCTGCTACGTCAGATGTCAGAAGGGTCCCAAAAACACCCAGCCCGAAGCTGGCTCAGTTTACGAACATTACCGCTCTGGAGTTTGACGGATGAGCAAATAACGCTCTTTAATAACACGGAAGAAACCACGTAAAACTGAAATTAATGGTCTCTCAGAGAAGCACAATGCAGTATACAGGATTTTTTGCAAACGGGGAAAGAAAAAATTAATTAAAAATAAATTAAAAAAAACTCAAAAGTTCCACGTCTCATTCACATAAGCTTAATTTATTAAAACACTGCCATTTCTGGTTTACTTGCAGACATAACCTTAAACAACCAAAAATGTGCTTCGGTCTAAGTTAAGGTAAAACTTAATGTTTTTATTAATACATTAGCCAATATAATTAGCCTATGTCCATGGCTAAGCTCACTGGTCAGGAGCAACATCTGACATGCCCCATATCAGCCATTTATGCGCACGCACACACAAGTGCTCACACAAACGCACGCGCACACACACACACACTGACACGCACAGTCATACAGTGCAGCATGGGACTTGGGAAAAGTGTGTGTTGAACACAGTCTGTTTTCATGTTAATTCCAAGCAGGACAGATAACGCTGAAAAACCCAGGACACCTATATGTTGCTTCACAAACGTACATTAGATTGGCAAAAAATGTATTAATAAATAAGTGAATTAACAGCACATTCAGTCTGACCTAAATGGTAAATGGACTTACACTTTATATTTTTTTTTTTCCAAGCGCTTTACAATGCCTCCTCTCTCACACCACACACACACACTTCACACACCACCAATGGCAGCACCACATGCAGGCGCTAGCCTGCTCATTGGAAAATTTTTGGGGGGGGTTCAGTGTCTTGCCCAAGGACACTTCGACGACAGGGGAGGCCGGGGGGGGACCAAACCCCAACCCTGTGATCAGCGGACGACCCGCTCTACCGCCTGAGCCACAGCTGCCCCGGCCTGAGAACAACACAGCAGCAGTTTATTTTCTTAAAGGCTACTCCTGACCATTTATTTATATATCGTCTCCTCCATTGAGTTCCACCCTGAAAGAGGCTCTTAATTCAGCCAGATACAGCCCTGCCACAGTGAGACAGGAGACTGTCGCCCTCAGGGGCTTGCTGGGGGCACAAGGTTAGGGTAGGATCAGACAACAGAGCCTGCCGGTGGAGTGACACAGAGCACCAGCTCGCCCGTCGAGGAGAGGGAGAGGGAGAGAGAGAGAGAAGCAGAGAGAGAGAAGCAGAGAGAGGGAGAGAGAGAGAGGGAGAGAGAGAGAGAGGGAGGCAGAGAGAGAGAGGGAGAGAGAGAAGCAGAGAGAGAGAGGGAGAGAGACGGAGAGGGAGACGGAGAGGGAGAAAGTTACGGCTGAAAAAGAGGGGGCTGGGGTAGGGATTGTGGCTCAAGACTACAGTATGACTACAGTAAACAAATGCAAAATAACGATGGCTTTCAAATATTAAAAAAAACTAAAATCTCAACTCTAGGCATCCAACCACCCCAGTTGAGGACACAGACATAACCGTTTACCATTCAGGGGGTGTCTCAACTTGTTTTACTTACCTAGGCAACAGCCTCCATCATATACAAGCTTAGAGCAACATACTGAGGTGGAGTCACTACTGCTGCACTTTAATAGCCTTTCAAAAGGGCCGGACACCAGCTGGTAAACATGGCCTGATGAATCTGCAGTTATATTAAACTGGTGACATTAATACCGATCCAGGAGAACCGTCGCATGGCCTTAATGCTGGAAGAGTAAACTCGAAAACTAAAATAAAACCACTGGATAATATTACATATGACGGTCTAAATTGAGCCCATTTTATTTCAGGCTGCATCTGATCCACTCATCCAGTAATAGTAAGAAATAGCCCCGCAGGATCACCGGCTGACCGAGGCGAAGTGACCCCTCACATTTTTCACATCGGCCGAATTCAAAGCAAAAGTAAGAAATGTTGACAGATCTGGAGGCCTCCGTTTCTCCTGCAGGGCAGCTTCACTTGTGGGAGCGATGTGCGTTTTTGAGAGGGAGTTCCATGTCTGGCCCCGGTGTCAAACCCTCCCCCCTGCTCTACGGTAACACGACACTTTCTCGCGCAGACACCCGCTGCTCCACAAAGCGAGCGGGCCAAGTTGTTTCGTTGTGTTTCGCTACCGTTTCCATGGCGAGGGGCCGTGTGTGCGCAAGTGAAAACTACCACGAGGGGGGTGGGGGAGTATCGGGACTCAAGGTCATCGCTGGTTCTGGCGGCGGGCTTGCCGCTTGGCGCTTGCTGTTGCCGTCACAACCGTATTACCCGGAGACTCCGACACAGGAAACCTGACGCAACAAAAACTCTGCGTTTTAACATTTTGCCATTAATCTTCATCTCAGAGGCCCATACTTTGAACCTTTTTAAAAAAAATGTTTTTTTTAACACAAACACACATGCATGCACGCAAACTCTGACTCACGCACGCGCACAGTAATGTGGTTCACTGTATCCTCCTCCAATAGATGGCTTTCTAATCTTGCTCAGGTAAAAGGTGGCTGTCCTCATGAATTTAGCGGGTGTTAAAATAAACCACTATGCATATCTTGTTTGCATTAAATAAATCCTGGGTCTTGATAACTTATTAACATTACACAGAAAATAATTGTACTTTTTATTTACCCAGCTTATCCGTCTCAATTAAAGTTTATCTGGATTGTCAAGAATACTTCCTTACAGATACACACCCCCCACAAGAAAATACTTTCCATAACCATAAGGTTATAACCACAAACACTGAGTATTTCAAATATAAAACCATACATTATGGGGACAGACTGGACATTACATGTAGATTGATGTTTTAGTTGATGTTTAGTTTCCTTCTGGATATCCCTGAAAACAGAAAAACCGATCTCATTTTAAACATCAGCTCTCAAAGTTCTTCTATAAAATAAAATAAATTCTTTATTAACATTATTTTTCCACCATTGGCCATAGCATATATAGCATAGCATGTCCGCTGTCACAGACGAATGTTGATGAATAAAGCATCATGCAGATGTTAGCATGGTTTTTCATTGTGTGAGATTTGTTTTGAGATGGGCTGAGGACTGGCTTCCTGGCCCACTGGCACGCATGAGGTAGCGCACCGGATTCTCTTTGTGTCAGAAAACACAATTAAGCCCATTAAATATGCACAAGAATACCACTGCCAGACAGGCTATGGGCTTACAGGTCTCCTGGCAACAGGTGTGACGAAATGGTCTACCCCTGTAATGTTAACCTGAGTTGACGCGCTTGCTTGGCCAAAGGTGAATTACCTCTCTCACATAGACAGGTCAAAATGCCGAGCTTTCTACTACAAAGCCACCAGCACAAATTACTAATATCCAAACAAGAAACACAATTAATGTTGTATTCCTAAGTGCAGTTTCTTTGGCTGCTCTAAGCTTCCTGTACATATTCAATATTACGTAGATCCAACTTACAACGTACAAGCTAGTTTAAGTGCCTTTAACTTTTCCTATTCATATTAAGGCTTATATTGTCCCTAAATCATATAAGCACTGTTAGTTAAATTCAAGCTTTTTTTATTTTGCTGTACAATCACACATGCCTTGTTGCACTGAATAATTTCACATTAGAATCAAGAAAAAATGCACAACAATCACGCACCTCTTATCAAGCGATCCAATTTTTTTGAATGTCGTATTATAGATAGTAAGTTCTTAATTGTATTGTAGGCCTTATAAGTAAAGCTGGTTTGGTCATGTGTCACCTCTTACCGCAAACAACGTTATTACGACACTATTATAATTTTGATTGCTAAACTCTCAGGTTTGAGCCTCAAGCCCAGGTTCTATGACGAGGGTTTTTCCCTCCTCAAAAACAATCTTCTCTAGAATGATTTCCTTGATTTTGGGACAACACTGGCTGAGAGAAAGATCCCGTAAAACAGACTAAACGTGTTCCTCCCGAACGTGGCTAAATAGGGTGCATTACTACGCTGAACTTCATGTTCCTGTGAAGGCAATAGTACAGCAGTCGTTTAAGGAAGTCAGTCGTTGCGTCAGGAAGTGACATAACTGACAATACAGGGAGACTGACATTATTTCACGTACAAATTAAAAAGTTGTTTAAATACATATCTATGAGGCCTCTGACGATCCACTTCTGAAGGATGACCAAGATGAAAATAAATCTCCCAACAGTTGCAGTACCCACTACTGTATTCTGTTAAAAAACAGTGCAGGCCAAGGTGCTGTCACAATGCAATGCCAATAAAAGAAAGCCAGTTGTTTTACTGAGACACACCTGAAAAATAAGAATAGCCACGTTCCTCTTGTTAAAACCAGATGAACAGGATTATATGAATGCAAAGGTATTCATTTTACTTTTTTTGCTTTTTAAGCAAGCCAAAAATAAGCTGCTTAAGAATGTGTTGTCATAAGAGGTGTGCTGCAATGTTTATGTGCTGTGACCAATCTGGACATGTTCCCCTATACAAATTCAAATATGTCCGGCTACCAAAATTTACCCAGGGCTAAAATCCACCCGTGACGCGCCTAATCTGCCCTGAACTAAAATAAGAGGGCGGACAAAAACCAGATTTGCCTGGCCTTGTGTGAGAAAAGCCTAAAGGATAAAATGGCGAAGGCATCGCTTCAAGTAACGTGCACCAATAATGAAAAGACGACACAGACAAGGACATTAATACCGCACTTCACTACAGGGATTAGACTTGCATTTCAAGGCAGTGGCTTCCCTCCAAGTTCCATGTTCTGTTTGTAGTTGACTTTGTGGCTTTACGGACCTCTCATCTCTGGTAATCACTGAAGCAGGGCTCTGCGTTTGATGTGGAGACTGGGCCGGGTCAAGACCGCAGCTCTGAAGTCACGTTCTGACAACATACAATTCTCTCAAAACAGAAGGCCCTGGTCTTCCCTAAGGACGGGAACGAGACGGAATAGGGAGGGACCAGGTTTGGCTCTTGGCTTCTCACAAAATTAACAACAAATTGCTCAGCTGGCTAATGGCTTGTCTTGTATCACTCTCAATGGCCTGTTATAACTACAGAGAAACACTTTTATAAAAAAAACTGCCTGACAATAAACCGGACTGACAATTTAAAGAGAGCACAGTACAGAGGGACATCATTACACCCTATAAACCATGTTGTACATACCTGGTACTGTATTGCATGGTCTGCATATAGCCAGTTACTTTGAGTACCGCTGGTATGGTATAAGAATGGAAAAAATATCTAAATACACCACTGAGGGGGAAAGGCAGTTTTCGTAGAGGTTGAGCTGAACAAATTCTGTTTTGACATCTAAATTATGCATCTCCACACATGGCAGGCTGAAATCTGGAGCGGCAGTTAATAGGGTTAACTATTAACTGGGACTGATTTCAGGATAAAGATCCATCCATGAAACTATTCGCTGGACGTGGGAACAGAAAGAGAATCCAGAGCCACCCTGTTTCCCACAACAGTCCAGCCAGGAAACTCGCTTTGAATCGTACTGTATTGTTGCGTAGGGACATCTGGGAGCACAAGGTTGCATGTTACTGGCCCCACCCTCCGGGGTGACCAGCAAGAACGGGCCTTCTCCAGCCAGACCAGCCTTATGGTGCTTGATGGCAGGGGGCAGACGCCAATGTGCACACCTTCAAACTGGCCCCTTTGACCCCATTCAGGCAAGCACAACCATGCTACTCACCAATGTGGAAAGCAAGGCACCCTGTGCATATGCCCGTCTCAGGGATCCCACACCTTCTTTAACAACTCATTTAAAAATAGCCACATTCACTCAAATTCAAAGACTCAATGCAACATGTTTTGGGTTAATCACCATCTTAACACTAGAATTTGAAAATAAAAAGTAGAAGGCTAGACAGAAGCTCAGACAATTTCAATGTACTTAAACGGTTTTATCGAACACACATCAACATAAAATAGCGTGGTAATAGTGCATTCATTATTTGCGTTCACGCATTTTACGGAGAAATATTCAATCAATCAATCTGGTCCCACAATATACCGCTTGATAGTATTAAAACTCACGATTCTATCTCTCTGAACTATTTTACGATTCCAATGTTATAGCGACAACAGTTCCTTATTTTGTAACATGATACAAAACAGGCTCAATCAAAAGGAGGACTCCATACGTGCTATGTGTTCTGGGAATCCTCAGACGATACGAATCACACTATCCTAATCCCAGCAAAAAAATGTGTCAGAATTTTAGGCAAAAAAATATAATTTTTTGAGCTTCTGTTACTTTGCTTCAGTAAAACTTCTTAGAGCAATTCAGACTCTCGAAAAAAGAAAGGGTTCCCCTACAGAAGAGACCAGGATTATGCATGTAGTGAAAGAGGTTCAAGAACTGTAACCATTTTATTTTCAGGCTTGTGTTCAAAAAGGAGGTACTTGAGATGGGGTTAACAAATAAAATACACATCAACATGAATTAAAATGTAAATTTTGGAATGAGATATTAAGTGAAATTAAGATTAAGGATTCTGAGATGAAAATCAGAGGTGGAACAAAGATTTTTGGAACTAGCCAGCTGGGCTAGTAGCCTAAAATTTTAACTAGCCCTGCTAAAATGTTACTAGCCCTGATTTTTAACTATAAATTAAACTATTATTCATAAACAAAAAAAAGCAAAAGTAGGACGAACATGGGGCAGAATAACATGTAAAACTGTTTCAGATCAATAAACATTTTTTGGGAGTGGGTGAAATTGGCTCAGGGTGAGGGGAAGTATCGGTGCATCATTTTATTCCACTAACGTTGGTTCATCACAAACTCTCATTGTGGAACGGTGATAGTTTTCTCTGACAGAATATTGTATCAAAAGGTTGCCACTTCTGTTGGTCGTGAAACTTGATCCGCGGTAAACGACTGGATTAGGCAAGGTGTCAGTCAATCACCTTAGCCATACACATATGCAGCCGCTCATTAACCCAACCTTCCAGTAGTATTTCTTAAGGTGGACTGTTCAATAGTCATTTGATCACTTAGCGATGTCAGTGGTAGATCTCATCAGATTTTACACAATACTCCCTTAAATATCTCAGGAAATCTCACTCGCCTCACAGACGAGCGATCCTCAAAATGGGTTCACCTCTGGGGAGCGGGTGAGCTTAATTTCCACCCCTGATGAAAATAATAAAACGGTACCCAAAACTTTAAAATCCTTTCCAATCCATTCTTTGAAGCAGTCATTGTCAAGCCATAAATTTTGAAATTGACAATTGCCTGGCACGGCTTCCACATATCAACTTGTGTTGAGTTATCCCCCATAAGCAACGTGGAACACAATAAGTTAATTTCTGGTTCACAGACCACCTTTTAACAATTGGACATTTCACATTAATTCAGATAGGTGAAGAAAATATATAACGTTATTCAATTAGGAGCAGTGGTTGTGCGTAGTACGAATGAACAAGCGAAAACCAGAGATGCTCTGAACAAGATCTTTGGGGGCCGATACCGAACACAGATTCATAAAATGTTTATTTATTTATTTTTTTAAATCCCAATACAGATTTCTTCTATTAAAATATACTAAAAAAAAAGAAAAAAAAGCATTATTATTATATTATTATTATTGTGACACAAACTCCTGAATTTCCCCATAAAAAAACCTTAAAAACAGCTCAAGACACAGTTCTATGTTGTCTGAACTGATGAATATGCAGCATTGGGACATTATTATAAACCCTTAGTAGGCTAATAAAACAGAACAAACAGTTTAAGGTGGTCGTCCTTCCTATGCCGACATAACATTCTTTTACACGGTTGCAATTCCACCTTAAATAGGGTTTGCGACGATGCCATGACACCATCTCCAGACAAAAGGGCACTGTCCTTAAGTCCATTAAATATTCACCACCTTTCTGCACGGATCTCCACAACTCCTAATGACAGACAAAAGTGGCTGTAAACCTAGCTGCCCCTGCTGCAGTACTGCATGACATTAATGCATGGATAACTTTACACTCCCGGGGGCAGCCAGTCCTCTCTACTGTGGGTTGTACACTGCAAAAACCAAATCTTATCAAGCATTTTAATATTATCTAGACTTCAGAATCTTATTTCTGTTACTTTCTTTGCTAAATAAGATGAAAAGATTGCCAGTGGGGTGAGATAGTTTTACTCATTTCAAGATTTGCCAGCGGGGTAAGATAATTAACAATCGCAGTAACTTAAAACAAGCTAATATTTTCCACTAAAACACTTGTTAAGACAGACCTTCTTTTTTGCAGTGTAGGTCTTTCATAATAAAATGCATACAAGCGTTAACCGCTGTACTTTTTTGGAACTTTGGTATTGCTTAGCATCACGTCTGTTTAATCTGCCAAAGTGGGCGTGCCTTGAATGATGATCTGTCAGATACACAAATTTCCATGGCCACATGACAGGCCTATGACTGCACGTCACGGATGACGTCAATCTGTGTGAGGTCACAGTCGAGAGGATCGCCGTTTTTTTTTTTTTTTTACTACCCTTTCATCTGATCCGTCTCTCTCAGCTTCTTGAGTTCTACTTCCTAAATCGATTGGATGAGCCTCTTGCTCAACAGTGTGTGCGTGTGTGCGTGTGTGTGTGAGAGAGGGTGAGGGTGTGTGTGTGTGTGTGTGTGTGTGTGTGTGTGTGTGTGAGGGTGAGGGTGTGTGTGTGTGTGTGTGTGAGGGGGATGGTGTGTGTGTGAGGGTGAGGTGAGTGTGTGTGTGTGGTGTGTGTGTGTGTGTGTGTGTTTGTGTGTGTGAGGGTGTGTGTGTGTGTGTGTGAGGGTGTGTGTGTGTGTGTGTGTGTGAGAGGGTGTGTGTGTGTGTGTGTGTGTGTGTGTGTGTGAGAGGGTGTGTGTGTATGTGTGTGTGTGAGGGTGTGTGTGTGTGTGTGTGTGTGTGTGTGAGGGTGTGTGTGTGTGAGGGTGTGTGTGTGTGTGCGTGTGTGAGGGTGTGTGTGCGTGTGTGCGTGTGTGTGTGTGTGTGTGAGGGTGTGTGTGTGTGTGTGAGGGTGTGTGTGTGAGGGTGAGGGTGAGGGTGGTGTGCGTTCAACAGCCACACAGGGCTGAACTCATGTACTCCATCAGCTGCTGCCTGGACGCAAACGAGCGAGCGTGCGTGCGTGTCCACCCAGAGTGCGAGGGGAAATTTGAGCCGCTCGTTTAGGTGCAGTTGACCTACCTGCGCATAATTATAAGGTGGTTACATCACCCTGTTTTGAGTTGCCTCACCTTGACCACGGGGTGCCCTCCGGAGGCGGCCTTGACTGCCCCTCGGCTCCCCTCCGTCTCGTAGTGTGCCCTGTGGTGGGCTTTCGGGTGCACCTCAATCTTCAGCTCATACTGCCCGAACTGGCTGGGCAGGGGCCAGTCCAGGGGGGGCAGCGACGACGTCCTGTGGGGCAAGACAATGGCACTACTGAGAAATAGCGCAGGGCACAACACTGGCGTAGTGTACCGTGTTGTCATCATTACCATGGGGATCCAGAGAAACACAGGCAATGTGGCTACACTGGGGTATACATAACGAGCGATTAAAGCAAGCTACAAAGCAACATGCAAAAAGCGTTCAAAATGGTTTCGCTTCATCAGGGAATTAAATTGATAATAACAACCGTAAAGAAATATACTGAATGTACAGCTTTATATTACTCCAATGGGAATATCCAAACATGTTGCAGTGGCTGTTGCGGGCATGAGTTCAAATTTTATAGAATAATAAAATATTATAAATATATATACAATAAACATTAAAAGAATTGGAAAATGCTGGGGAATTGGAGATATAGATCTACACTACACTACCTGAATAAGATAATTTTCACTGAGTTCACAGCCAATTTTGAATATAAATTCCACACCCTATTTGTGCTCAAGCACGTTAATTTCTGTTCAATTAACATCAAAAGATTAGAAAGTGGTGTATGTTGGCGTACATCAAGTCTCCTTCAGCAGGGACGCCATATTTGTGCACTGATATTAACTCAAGCCACAACATTCCTCTCAATTAACCACTGTGGCTTGCTGACTTCTATGTGTATTTTCTCAGCCTACAGGAGTAGAGGAGAAATTTGTATCCATGGCAACCCCTTTTCAGGGATTTCCTCAAGGTTCACCATGTTGTGAATGAACGTGAAAGCTTCACGTCTCCAACGTCAAACAAATGAACAAGTAAAACGAGACATCAACTTCCTCATCAGTTTGCCCCACTAGATGAACACAATATCTCATACACAGAAAACCACAATACCCAGAGTATCCTTAAAAGTGAACATTAATGGCTTTGTGAGAAGCACTGTACTCTGTCTTGACATGACTGCACCTGGTCTATTCACCATGACTTCTTATGTCCACGACAGACAGTGCATCAAATTCACCACAGCACCAAACGAGGATAATAACACTCTCACAGTTCACTCTATTTTTGCTACTCTGGCATTCACAATTAGACGGAGCGGCAGCAGCAGTGTAGGGTTAAAAGGCACGATGCTATCAGCCAGACAGTCATATTTCCTCTCCACAGCGGGTTCCAACCTGAGAAGCGTGTGTGCACGTCTGTGCGTCTGTCTGTCTGTGCGTCTGTCTGTGCGTCTGTCTGTCTGTGCGTCTGTCTGTCTGTGCGTCTGTCTGTCTGTGCGTCTGTCTGTCTGTGCGTCTGTCTGTCTGTGCGTCTGTCTGTCTGTGCGTCTGTCTGTGCGTCTGTGTGTGTGTGTGGGCACACGGAAAACATGAAGGTGGTAGCCACATCTGCCGGCCTGAAATAGTGCAACCTTTCCCTGTCAGACCGTCACGTCCAGCACCCATTACCCTTAAAATAAAAACACAGGAAGCAAGACTTGTGAGCGAGGCCTTGCAGCAGCCTTCTCTGACCTTCCTATACACAGTACACAGTGCACAGTGCACAGTGCACAGTGCACAGTGCACAGTGCACAGTACACACTGTATCTCTCTCCCCCCTGCATGGAAAGGGTAAATACTTCCAACAGATATTTTGCCGCTTGTTCGAACAATGCAGTTTCTGGTCCATGGGTTTGATCCAAGACACCATGCTGCTATTAAAATTGCTTATTTCTACTGTATCTTCAATGTCATACACAAGAAAATATTTAATTAGAATTTAATTCATCAGTAACTCAATGGGTGACCCGATCACATGTAACCGTCTGTGTCTCAAGTCCATTCTATAAGAAGGCACAGTCTGTTTGAGCTGGGATTGTGGAATAACAGTTCGGCTAATTATCTTTGAAACAGAGGTCAGTGCCGGGACTGTTGGTTAAACAAGCAATGTGTCATGGCTCCACGGTCACATGGTCTCAGACAAAATTTATGACTCCAGGGGCCAGTGCATACAAACAAGGCAATCTCTGCTGCGCGAATCTTCGAGAGCAGAGTTCTTCAACAGGCCCGTCTCAAGCCATTCTGTTTCAATGAGCGTATTCAACAGCGCCAGTGAACTGTGATGAGATCGAAAGGCTTTGCCCAATGAATACACACTGCACGCGTCTCTCTTATTCATCATGGTTGTCCATCAGGCCTGCTAAAAACACACTGAAATAAGTAAAAATGGAAATACTTATAACAGTATAACAGTTAGGAGTAATAAATGATTACAGAAGTAATATTCCACATGAAATGTGCTTAACCCAAGTAAAAAAAACATCTCAACACAGTGGATAATAACTGATAAATAGATCTTATAGCTGGCTTATTAAAGGGGCTGTTCATTCATCTTATTGAATTGTTTCTAATTTCATGACTGTCTATTGGCATGAAATGTGTGCATCTTCAACAAAACAAATATAAAACCCATATTAAAACATATTAGTTCTATAAAATCAAACTGAACTCACAAGTTCTAGCTGCCAGACACCTGTGCTTTGGTAAAAGTGCTTAATTTGTTTTATTAAAAAGTCGTTAACAAAGGTTTCTGTTCAGGATTCGGACATACAAGATTGCTACACCTAACCTATATGATTTACTGTTCTTCACTGGGAAAAGTGTTCAACCATTTTCATGGAATCTTTCTCAGACACTGTGCAGAGTGGGGGGGTGGGTGAACTACTCTACAAATACATCTGTCTGTGAACTCTAATAAAAACATTATCCAGATGAGGGGCTCCAGTCTGCCACAGCCCACCCAGAAGCAGCAGGTGGACAGCTGCTGCACTGAATAACAGTTGGCTTTCATTAGAAAATACTGGATGCTAAATTTACACAGAGAAAAGAAATGGTATTTAACATGTCCAGTAAAATGAATGACAACAGTGATCAACTTGAACCCAATGAACTATATCAGTATAGACAGAGGGGTGTTAATCATTTGTTGTTCAACCAAGAAGAATTTGGAGTTGTTCACTCCCCACATGGGCCCGTAAAACACTCCCCACACGGGGCCGTTTACACTCCCCACACGGGGCCCGTAACACTCCCACACGGGGCCCGTAACACTCCCACACGGGGCCCGTAACACTCCCACACGGGGCCCGTAACACCCTCACACGGGGCCCGTAACACTCCCACACGGGGCCCGTAACACTCCCACACGGGGCCCGTAACACTCCCACACGGGGCCCGTAATACTCCCACACGGGCCCCATCAGCTCCAGAACAACCAGCTCCTAACGCCTTCTCTGCATAGCCTGGTAAACTGATAACCGTCTTCAATACAGATTCAGTCTTTGATCTGCTAACACTGGACACAGTGTTCCATGCTCTTATCTAAATTAGATCAGCTCTTATGTATTCCAGTACCTTTGAATTATACTCTTCACGTTGTCCGTGAAGAACTTAGTCTTTGTTCTACATGCCTATATATGGTGACATCATTTTGCCAAATAAAACATTTATTATTTGCAATCTTAATATGGCAGTTGTGTTTTTGCCGACCATTGAAAAAAGCAACATCAAAGCAGATGAATACCGATAAGTGCCTTTTACGACATACCTGAAAACGGGGGTGTGGCCTGGTTTGGGTTTGTTCCAGGTGAAGTGGGAGGGGACGGAGAGGAACTGCTCCCCTGGGCCGTCCTTCTTCAGCCCCAGCGCCGCGTCGTCCACGGGAGAATCCAGAGAGGGCGACATGCTCCCGGGGTCCATGTCCACCTTGCCGGACAGGAGCGCCGTCCGGTCCTGAGATGTCCTCCTGGTTTTGGAGGGAATGTCCACCTCAGAGGGGCAGCACTGGAAGGGGGACAGGCCCGCCGAGGGGCTGCCGATCCAGGTGTCCTCGGTCACGCTGCCCCGGGGGGAGTGGCCCGGGGTGGGGGTGGGGGAGTGGTGCGGAGAGATGGAGGCGGGGTAGCAGATGTCGGCGCTGGAGTGGCGCCTCTTGCCGCAGGGCGACGAGGGGCGGGACGAGGGGCGAGACTGAGGCCGGGGGCTCAGCCAGTTCTCGTCGGTGATGCTGGTGCGCGGGGAGTGGCAGGGAGACTGGCGGGGAGACAGGGAGTGGCCGAAGGCGGCGTGGTGGTGGTGGTGGTGCTGCCAGGGCTCGTCGCCCGGCCCCGTCTGCGGGGAGCCCAGCGTGAAGCGGGCCGCCGCCTCGTTCAGCTCCGAGTCCACGTCGTCGTACACGTGCGAGAAAGACTCGCAGGACGAGGCGTCCGAGAACCAGCTCCGGGAGGACAGGCTGCTGCAGGGGCTGGGGCTCAGAGACGAGTCCCTGTACGAGTGGTCCAGGGGCAGGTACAGGTGGTCCCGGGACAGGGGCCTCTCCTGGTACTCGCCCTCCTGCCCTTTGACCCGCAGCTCGTCCTCGTCGGCCTCCATCTCCTGCTGGCAGTTGGGAGAGATGGAGGTGATCTGGATGCTGGGGCACTCGAAGGCCTTGTGGCCCCCCGCAGGGCTGTACTTGGAGCCCTGGACCTCGTAGACGGGGTCGTAGGCTTTGTGGGGCTGCAGCCGGGGGGGCGCCGAAATGACCGGAGAGTGAGTCTGGAGGCCATGACGCGGGATCCCGATGGGCTGGTTTACCACAGACTGAGGCTGGCCAACATTGAGGATGTAGAAAGCGGTGTTATCATCCTGTTCCAGATCTGAGTGTTAAAAAACACAAAATGAAAATGTCAGAAAAAATTCTCAATATTGTCCAAAAAAACAAACCAAAAAAATTATTATTATTATTATTATTTTTAAACTCTTGAACTAATTTATGGCAATAAAGAGAGACATTTCGGACTATGTGAAAACTCGTATGTGTAAGAATAGATCAAGTTACCTTATTTCTGCAGCATAAGCATACACAAACACACAAATGATTACACACGCAAACATGTGTACACACACGCACAGAATACACTTGGCGTAGGGGGGGGGGGGGGGTTTCTTTCAAGGTCCAAGTAGCACTCTGGTACCAAAACACAGATAAGAAACATTATCCCATGCATTTATCTCACTCATTTATCAGGGAGGTATGGGGTTAGCCTTGAACTAACGGAGTTGGCTCTCGTGTCCAAAAACGGAGCCTTTGCCACAAAGACTTATTACTGGTGTCCCGATAGAAACAACACGAGCGGCCCGAGAAGAGAGCCGATGAACACAGGTACTCAGGAAACAAATTCACACAACCGTGCGCGCTCGCGGCTGTCAACGCCGTGGCTGTGGCGTGCTATTTATAACGCACTGCGCAGATCGCCCGCCCACAGGCTGGCCTGCTCACGGGACGCACAGGGGTGACAAAAACGAGGCGGCGATTGTGCACTCGCTATCACAAGCTACTGACTCTAAACCGCCACAGGCCGGCGAAGTGGCGGGGGCCAGTCACGTCACCGCTACTGAGCATGTGCACTACAGTGCTGGCATAAGCACGTTCACACACATAGGTACGCGTAAGCCACATTGTCGACGGTCCAATTTCAGCCATGATACGCCTCTTCACACAAATTATTCAGATCATCCTTCAAACCTTTTAGAAAAAAGGCGCTACAGGTAGGACTGCTAATTGGCTAACATGCTAACCAGTGTTGCTTGCTTCAAAAGGTCTTGATGAGCTGTAATGATATTTTAATCAATGGTGATGAATTACTATTGAATTACTTTATTATTATTATAGTTTCGGACTTCTCATTTGTTTTTATTTTTATTTCGTTTTGACTTTTTGTTAGTTTTTAAAGCAAATTTGCTAGTTTAGTTTATATTTTTTGAAAATGCTTAGTTTTAGTTTCGTTTTTATTAGTTACAGTGTTAGTTTTAGTCTTTTTTTGTAATATGGGGTATTTGTCAGGGGCGAGATTCAAAAAGGTCAGAAGTATTGTGTAATAAAAACTCAACAAAACATCATAGCATTTTAAAAAATTTATTCACTTAGGACAGATGAACAACCATCCACAAAAGACATTTGAGAATTGAGTGGGGTAAGGCTGCAGCCTGGAGCCTCCTGTCTCATACGCTCACGCCTCGTATTCTTAAGTCTGGTACGTGGGGGCGTGTCATACTAAAGAAACTGCATACGACTGGCTATGGGACTTTTTTGACAGGTGAATCCAGGCCGTTGCAAATGCTGCGCTTCACGTTGTGGTTGGCTAGGCAGCAAGCTAGCTAACCGGCACTGTAGCGCACTAATTTAACATTAAGAGGTATACAGTGCTGCAGAGAGCTGGGACCAAAGTAACAAAGGCTACCATCAGTAACTGTAGCTGCCTATCTAGCTAGACAGTCAAGTAGACACATAATACAAATTAAAAAGCTAACTGACGACCCGTGTGCAGCGGCTTGATTTTTCATGTTGAATGTGTAGGCCTGAATGACAATAGACTAGCCTACTCCTGACAAATGTCAAATGATGCACATCGTTTGACATTTGACAGGTGGCTTCCTGTCCTGGCAGAGGAAATATCAGTGAAATCTGTCTGTCGGCTGAAGTTGAGTCAGCTAGGGGTTATATGCAGGGGTCGATTTCAGGAGGGTTTCCGCCCTGTTAAAAAAATAAAATAAAAAATAAAACAAATGGAGAAAAACCATCAACTTTGTAAACGGAACAAACCTTTTTGTAGTGTGTAGAAACGGTAGCCTACATTTTATGCATGTTATTGTCTGACTGTGGCAAGATGGATGTAAACGGGTTTTGTATGCACAAGCGGCAACACTGTAGCAATCCTGCATTGGAATTTTGAGGGTTTACAATATCAGAGAAATATGAATAGGCTACTATAATTGGGACATCGGCGACTAGGCTAGCACCGTAGATAGGGCTGTGCTTGATGCAGCTAAAGGTCGTAAATCTAAATGAGAAATTGTTCGGCAGATGGTCGTTGGGGGGGGGCCTCCAAATGGCAAAGGCCGGCTATGGCTATGCATGCCATGTAGAATACAAGTACCACATTGTGTTTATTGTGCTGTATTACAAACTATTTGATTAAGAGCTAACAAAATTATTTAACTGATCAAATTAAAGACCAACGTCAATCAATAGGCTCCTAATTGGTGAACATGTGGACACATGCCCACTAAAACTAACCAATGGGTAGATAATGAAGAATTCAAATACAATGCAAGTGATAATGAGTCAAACCTGCATTGTGTTAATACGTTTAATGAAAAAGGAGGGACCAATCTCGAGAACCAGTGTATCAACGCAATAGAGAAACAACAAAAGTATATTCAGCGAGTATTTTTTGGCTAAATGTACTAGCCTACATCCAAGGCTGGATGTATGGTATCAAGCTTGAGGAATACCAGAAGACGGGCTTCACTGCTTTGCACCCGGGACTTTTATTTTAAAATTTTTGCCAGAAGGAGGCGTGTCTATTGCACACGAGGCCTGAGGTATGCTTCAAGAATACCAGACAACAGGCTGCTGCCTGCAGCCATACAGTCATTTCATATCCACCCAAAATACTAGGCTGATGTATGAAATAAATAGACAAAGACGAAAACTAAAAACATTTTCTCTATAATTTTAGTTTATTTTAGTTAGTTTTGTAAACACACAATACAGTTTCAGTTATTCATCGTTTTTTTGTAAAGCCTCATTTTTATTTTTATTTCAGTTAACGAAAATGTTTTTTCCACACCTAGTTTTCGTTATTTTGTTAGTTTTCGTTAACGAAAATAACCTTGGTGTGTGAAGGTGTGATATTTATCCTGATAATTCCGCAGTAACCACCAGTTTCACAGAATCAATAAGTAAGAAAATATGCACTGTTATGAATAAATTCATCATTATATACCCTCACATTTCAAATCATGTGGCCCATGTTTCCTGATCATGAATAAGTATATTAATGTTGGTATTCAAACTAAGGACTAAGGACAAACCTGATGTTTTATTTGGTTTTAGTTTTTAAAGCAAACTTAACCTTTGTTTACTAATCATGCTCTGTCATTATTAATTAATTTATTAACCATACTAACCGAAAATACTCTGATATTTACATCTTTAACCACTCAAACATCAGAAAAAGGTTTGACATGATTGCTGACCATCTCGTCCACCCCTAAACAGGGTATAGGCTAGTGCGTATGTGGTCCAATTTAAAAATTTTGACCTATACAGTACGTTAGCCATTTTCCTGTAGCCTACCTATTTAAAAAGGCATACTATGCAGGATTTTAACCTTTGAAAATATTTAAAAATAACCATGCTCAGTCATATCTATGATGTCTGCTTATCTTTGCCGAGTCTTTGTGCTCCTCTGCCTGTATTTCTTCCTCTAAGAAAGGTTACAGTATAGAAACATTCGCATCTCTAACACACACTGACAAACACACGCACAGCAGAGCAGTGCTTGCAGCGGTTGCCTGCTACCACTGATTTAGTCTCGCGAAGGCCAGACTTTGTGATAAATACAGTCTGGTCCATACACTTGCCTAACGTGGTAAAGAGCCGCCCACTTTGACAAGTTGGCGCCTTTGGTTGACATGCAATATAACCAACCACAAACCGTCTACGGACGATTCAGAAACAGCGCTACAAGAAGAACAGACCCGCGTGAAACAATTGTGATTTACATAAATGGCACAGCAATCTCCAGTAAAACAGTCCATCACACCAAATAAAAGTTGTGAACTTCAAAAACTTTCAATTCAGCGTTAAACTCTTAGTCTTGGTCCGAAACACTCAGCATTCGCTAGCTACCGATTAGTTAGCACAACTTGTTTCCCGGCGGACTGATAAAACCCAATACACCGCATCATACCGGAAAAGTGCACATGCTACTGTGATTGACAGTGCTGCTAGCCAATGAGTGCTGACTGCCAGTTTCCCAGTCCTACCCAGCTTATGCAAGCCTATGCATCAGACACTGCGTACGAAGTGCGTCAAAGCGGCTGAGGCTGAGACTACCACTGATTCTGCGGCTCAACTTGCCTATTTCATTTGAAGCTAGTATGATTTTATGCATGATTGTGTTATTCTCACTTTTATGAAAAACTTTGTATGTGTGTATGGAACTTTGTGTAGAAAAATACGGAACAAATTGCGTCCCGTAAGGAACATGCAACATTTTATTCTTCAATATGGGAAGATTCCATGTTTTAAGGAATGGGTGGCAACCCTAACCGAAAAGGTCTAAAATATTTCTATGCGTTTAGCGGAAATGGGCATAGACCACTCAGTTAAACAGCGACGAGAAAAAAAGAAAAAAGAAAAAAGAAAAAAAAAAAACTGGAGCAGGATTACAAAAAAATAAAGATCACAACGTCTTCAATGTAACCGTGACTCACACACCCCCCCGTCCCACTTCCTCCTACTTTGCCTAATCTTCTCGTTTCTCAAGGTGCGATGGGAAAGCAAAAAGAAACCGTGGTGTGTAGTTCCCATTGTGGATAGGTCCGGCCTTCTTTTTGGTTCCTTCAACCCAGTGGAAAAGGGTCTAATAAATTGTGTAATGGTTCCTCTTACCAAATCTTTGGACCCTCCCCAGCACATACACAAGGGAAGGCCGTCCACATATTAACACAGCTTTGACACTGAAGGCACTGAGCCAGTCCTGCTCGTTTGCATGCAAACCATAAAACAAACCATGGTTTTCTTTAACAAGACAGACTCGATCCACAGCTGTCATTAAGTGCTACCAAGAAATATATACACTGCTATATATTGACCATTGGGCTGTTAAGATTAAATTATTATTACCACTGCAAATTGTCAAGTCGTATTGGCTTCAGGATCATCTTACGAGAAGAGACCGTTTCCTCCTCCGCGACATGCTGACTGTGACTCCACTTGAGGTCATCTTCTCTTCCGTACGGGTAAAGCTGCCAGAATTGGCCTGCACTTCACATTTAGCATCCTCCTCATTTGAACTCTCCACAAAACCCACACTGCCCACATGATGCAGAAATGATGGCTCTGGAGGTCCAGGCTCGACATAGTGCCAGGTGCTCTCTAGTTTGCAGATAAACGGGAAGTCAAGATGGAGTGAATGGCCTGTTCTCGTCATTCTCATTCTTATGTAGCTAAATCAGTCAGGATAAAAAAAACATTGTTTGTTTATTTACATACATTTGTTATATTGTTTATATTGGGATATTCTCCAAAGACAGTAAACAATAAGTATAAGTTTTAATAGTGTCATGTAGCTTTGTAGCACTAAACACAAACTGAAGAACTTTATTTAAGCAAATTCTTTGTTTACACATCACACTCAATGTGTTAATTTCATAGAAGCTGCTGTTGCCAATTGAATTGCTTGTTACCTCCCATTTTGAAACAAAGAAAAACTAGTGCTCTGGGCATCTGGAACAAGGACTGAACGAGGGCATCTGTGATACCGCAGGCTGTTGGCGTGTTCATGTCACCTGGCAAACAGCCCCTCTTTATAATGCTATTCAACAGAGCAACAGTCACCTCAGTACAGAGGGAATGGAGCCGTTCATATCCTCATCTGCCACTTAAATGCAGAAAAGGCAACAACAAAAAAACAGGACATTATGTAGTGAAGCACATGTAAATCGCACCAAATTCTTTGAAGGTTTGTTATCTCTCTGGGAGAGATTTGGACCAACACACACACTTACATGGCTATGTTCCTTTTGGTTCTACGAACAGAAAATAATATCCAATCGATACCAAAAGGCAACTTATTGTCATAACATTGTCTACGGCACTGAGTGAACCTATGAGAGAGACAAAGAGCAGAGCGTCAGGGCACTGCCCAACCTGTGGCTCGTCCAGGATACGTGCTCCCATTACTTTCCCTCCCTTCCTGCCTCTCTCCCTCTCTGGATGAGGCTTTATTAATAGAAACCCAACGCAAACCCCAATGTGTCACAAGACACAAGTATCCACTGACTGAGACGTTTGAGTGATGGGGAGGATGATCGCCACAAAGTGGGTCAACAGCCTGGGCAAAGCAAGAGGCTCAATTCCCTCCCGTCATACCAACCTGACTGGCCTTTCAAAATCACCCAGCTCGCTACAAAAATACACCTTATAGATCCTTACATATAGCCAATACAGGCTGCTGTGCCAATTACTCTGGTATGTAACATTATAAAAGGAACTGGCAAGTGAGTTTTATCAATCCAGATTTGATTAAATATGAATTGTGGAATACATTAGGCCTAATTGATTCAGCTTGGCAATCAGCAGCGGGAGAAACTAGGAACGGAATACTACAGCCAACAGCACACTCCCTGGTCCGATCTCATCAGCGGCAAAAATTAATTCAGAAGTCAGAAAAGGCTTCCACTGGAGGCGCTTCAAAAAAATATAGCAAAGGAAAGGCACTTTCTCATTAGCTAGTGGAAAGCAGTAAATTAACTTCATAAAATTAAGAGGTGAAGATGGAGGGTGTTTAAAAAACCTACCTTGGAGGCAAAATTAATAGCTAATCTTCTTAAAAAAACATTTTAACAACCTGGAACCTTTTCAAGCAGTCTCCATTGTAACTTGCAGACACATTAGCACCAACAGTGACCCAATGTGCCTCCTATCTATCCACAAGCCTCTGAGTGCAGCCTTTGAGTGCATTAAGAATCTGCCTGTTATTCCACAAGAGCCTTATTCACAAGGCTGGCTCGCCCACAATTAAGTGCCCGTCATGGGGCTCCAATTAACTTACACAGCTCTCTGCAGACTGAGTGTGACAGCAAGGGGCAGAGAGAGGAAGAATGGAGAGAGAGGAGGCAAAGATAGAGAGAAAGACTGGGGAGAGAGGAGGAAAGAGGAGGAGGAATGGGGAGAGAGGAGGAAAACATAGAGAGGAGGCAAGGAGAGAGCAGAGGGATAAGAAGAGAGAAGCAGAATAAACAAAGAGAGGAGGAAAGGATAGAGATGAGGCAAGTAGAGAGCAGAGGGATAAGGAGAGAGGCAGAATAAGCAAAGAGGACAAATGGGGAGAGAGGAGGTAAGGATAGAGAGGGGGAGAGAGGAGGAGAGTGGCAAGGAGAGAGGAAGCAGGGGTAGATGAAGAAATAAAGGGGTGACACTGCACCTGGCGCAGTGGCGCATGCACCCTATCGCCTCAGAAGATCCAGTCTGCGCAAGATGCAGAAAGGCACATCTACCAATCAGCTCAGAGGAAATGTGTTTCTCCTAATCATTTCAGTTCTTACATTCTCAGGGCTGCCCTGTCGTGGAAATGTTTAGCCTTCATTTGCATATTCACAGAGAGCGAGAGCGACACGTCCAGGGCGTCCATAAGGGCGTTTCCCCAATAAACATGTTCTAAATAACCTGGCGTTAATAATGTGGAGGCTCGCTTATAGTGGCGGCCTGTGGAGGGCTTCGACCCTCTCTGGCTGTCTCGTCTCACACCCCCTCTATAACCATATTAGCCAGACACTTGAAACCAGCTACCCTGTCGGGCCAGCCTCCCCGCCCCCCCTTCCCTTCCCTTCCCTTCCCTCCGGATGAGGCATGAGGGAAAAACAGCCCTGAGGGTTTGGTGAACAAGGCCAGGTCAAACAGCAATTTAGCCTCAATGTCACAAGCCTCCCCATTGACATAGCAAGGCTAAACATTTTACATTACGGGCATTTAGCAGACGTTCTAGTCTTATCCAGAGCAACTTAAACAACTTACTTTTTTTTTTTTTAAACATACAAATAATCCACTTATACAGCTGGATGTTTAGTGAGGCATTTCATGTTGAGTACCTTGCTCAGCGGTACAATGGCAGTGCCCTCACCTGGGAACCAAATGGACAACACTGCAAGCCCATTTCCCTAGCCTCTATGCTACACTGCTACCCGAGCTTTAACTACATGCTAAAGCACTCAACGCTGGATGGGAATAATAAAAGATTCTTTCTGACACTATTTTCTTACCGCAGGTCATTTCAGAAGGGCTTACAATGTTATGTAGCTCATTATGTAGCCAACCTTCTTGGAAGGCACCCATTCCAGGATGGCTTACTGCATACTGCTTACTTTATAATGATGTGTTACACTGTATAACTGTGGCTTACTTGAGCACCCGAGTTGTACAGTGAAGGTACCCTGCCTGAGATTTCAGCCCATGACCCAACAAAGTGCAGAGACTTAGTCAAGCCGTCCACCAGAGCGCAGAAGAGACTGGATGTGAGTTATGTGCATCCTGCTTAAGATTTGGAAATCTGACTGGAATGCGGACCACTTCCACGGCATCATGAGAAATAAAAATAGATGATCACAATTTTTCTTTTTTCTTTTTTTTAACTGGGCCTACTTCCCTTAGAGTCAATGTCCCTCAGAAGACATATTTCAGTCAATAATTTAGAACCGACTTCTAACCATACAAAACGCTCTGAGAGTCAAAATAACAGCCCAATATCTGGGTATATTTCTAAAGATTAACCATTAATAATACAATGCATCATATAAAATTTAAGCAAAACACATTCAGGTCGTTCATGTTTTGCCCTATTTGACGGATGTAAGATATACTGTATGAGAAGCCCGCACCAATGCGTCTGGACCAAGTGCCCGGCTTGCCAGCGTAAGACTTAACCAGCAGCGTCCTTCACTACTGAAACAAGCCCACATCACACACCCCATCCGGTTAGATAAAGAACTTTAAGAGGCTTTGCTGTTCTAAAGCTAATAATAGCTGTAAATTACTCCATGGTGTTGTGTGGCACTGAAAGCTGAATGGCTGTGACCTGCTCAGGACGTAACGTGCAGCGGTGCCCTCAGTGTAACAGGGTACGTTTTGGCTTAATGGGGCTCCATGTCAGCAGGGGATTCTGTGTTTGTTACAGTACCTGCACTAATGCTGATCACTCACTCACTCACTCACTCACTCACTCACTCACTCACTCACTCACTCACTCGAAGTGTAAGGGTTTGCGTCTCTGCCCCAGGGAATGCTGGGTAATCTTAGTGAGAGGAGCTCTGTGCCACACTTCCTCTGTTCTGGGGACCGTTTCCCCTTTCTGTCGCCGTGCGGCAGGGCTGCGTGGGCCGGTTCCGCACGGGTGACTCAGGATGTGGCAACGCTCGGGGCCCCGTCTGTTCCCTTCGCAGGGCGTGGCTGTGCCACATCACACCGTCACCATCCCAAAATCCCACCACCCCATATTCAGCTCTCCCAAAAGCGGCTGCGCTTCTCACGCCGCGCGGGGTGACAACACGCTGCGCTACACACTTTCATGCAGGAATACTCAAGTTATCACGCTGCCTGCACTCCCTGTAATGTAACTGAGTGAGTTTACACGTGTACATGCTCAATGTCTAGTTGCCGTGATTGTTTGCAATCATTTTTATCATTATTATTCTCAGCTTCACAGTTCTGCTATTGCAGGACACTATACATGTGTGGCAGTGGGACAGCCACAATCATCTTCAATTCATAAATTTTTTGTCAATTATATTCTTGAGACCACCTATAGAGTGTCGTGCACTCTCACCCATCTTTCTAAGAAGTGCCGGCAGAGTGCCGTTCTTTCTCAGCACAGAACGTGGTGCTCAGGGGATCAAAGGTCCCCGACAGTAACCAGGCCAATGGGTGAGAGTGATTACCGTGCTCTTTGAAGCTCGGCGCACACTGAGGGAATGAGACAAGACAGCTGGGTGAACTTAACGGCGCTTTAAATAAAACTTCTCTACTCTGGCAAGCGCATTTTAACAATAGCATTGTCAGAAGATGCCCTTCACAGTGGCACAGGTATATTATCTGTCGTTCAGATCGACACACATTTCCTTCTGACGTAACGGTGTTTCGTAAATCAAGCTACGTTCTGTAGTACAGCAGGTTATTACATCATAGAGCTCCATGTGCAGCACCTAAAGCCCTTTTCAAAATCCTAACGACGGCGAGCATCTCACATTTAATGACCGTCTCTTATAAAGAAATCACTGGTATTTCCATCTTTGGAACACTCACACTACACGCGTAGTCACAGGCTCTGGCCACAGGGGGCGACACACTACATGAGCCAAGCCTAAAGACTTGTGATAGAATAGAAACGGTTAGAAATTCTCACAAGAGACGATACGTAAACGGTAAGCGAGTGACAGTTGTACTCTGAGGGGTCGGGGCGGTCGCCCCCCGGGCCCGCCGCCCGTGCGAGGTGCCTGTGGAAGCGTGTGGGGCCCGCAATTGGGCGGGGGGGGGGGGGGGGGGAGGGTCGGAGAGATCGCTCGGAGCGAGGCGGAGTCAGGCGAGTCGGAGTCGGAGAGCGAGGGAGGACGCCCGAGGGCGCCGCGCCGCTCCTTCCTACTACTCTACTAGTATAGACGGGATTGTGCGGTGGTGGTCTTCTAGCGGTTGCTACATGGGGGGGGGGGAAATTAGAATAGGTTCAGGGTTCTATTAAAAAAAAAAAGAAAAAAAAAAAAAAAAGAAACAAAATAAAATAAATAAAATAATAAAAATTTAAAAAAAAAGAAATTCTCACAAGAGTCGCAGGCTAGGCTAAAGACTGGATCGGGAGATCTGCGATTGAGTCTCCGACCGTCTCACATTATATGACCGCTGGAGTGTGCTGTAAGTCATGAAGGGTCTGAGGTATCAAACGAGCCTCAAACCATCACTCTGCTGCCAGATATGCAGTAAATATGGATGGATCACTTTAAGGGTTGTTTCTCCAGACTCATTTTCCTGGAAAAACAAGTTAGGAGAAACAACCCTTCAAGTGATCCATCCATATCTACTGTATATCTGGCAGCAGAGTGATGGATTGAGGCTCGTTAGATACCGAAAACCCTTGATGATTTACAGCCATTTAGCAAACCCTGGATTCCATACTATTCCTGTGTAATTTACAGCTTAATCTAGTCCCACCGCCAATTCTCATAGAGATCAATTCAAATGCAGAGAGGTTATAGTACCACTTGTAAGGGTACCTTAAAATAAGATATCAAGAGTCTTTTGATATCCTTTAATACCCAGTCATGATAGCATCACCAGTTTGCATGTGGAATCTTCCAAACAGGTGTTTTTTGAACTTCCCAAAAATTGATTTTTCCTATTTTTTGCCCCTGTCCCAACTTTTTTGCAATGTATTGCAGGCATCAAATTCAGAATTAGTGTATATTTACAAAAATCTAAATGTTGAGAAGGTAAAACATTAAATATATTTTCTTTGTACTGTTAAATATATGTAAGAGAATTTACAAATCACTACATTCTGCTTTTATGTGCACTTTACATACTGTCCCAACTCTTTTGGAATTTGGGTTTGTAGATTGTTGGAATGAATGATGTCGTGCAGTAGACCTGGCCCAACCCCTTTTATAAACTGCAGCAGGGATGTGCAAAAACATGCCGCTTAAAATCACGTTTTCACACAAACACTGAAAACGGCGCACAAACAGTTCGGATGATACTGAAAATAATGCCAGTGGCATTGGGATGTCAGGTGTGCCATCTGCCAGGTTACACATTGGTGGGGAATGCCTCACACACCTATGCATTTGCGTATATAACGAAATACTGGGCCAAACCAGCTTCCACACGAGTGAAGAAGTGCGACAGGCCAAGGGACTCAAAAAGACGGACAACATCCAAGGTCGCTGCGCTAGCATGCTGGGTGACATTTAAAAAACCTGTTAGAAACTCCTGTACATCTGCTTCAACAAAACAAGAGGGGGAGGGGCGTGAGAGAGAAAGAGAGAGAGAGAGAGAGAGAGAGAGAGAAGAGAAAGAGAACGAGAGGTAGGCGCAGCTCAGCAGACAAAATTCTGAATTGGATAGAATTAGCATATTAATTCAGTATAAGTTTTACAAAAGGTATACGGTGAACCAGAAACAGCTCAAGGTTGACATGCAAACGGCAGGCCTGCTCGGGTGTACAGCGACTGCAAGATCTCCAAAGCCAAATACAGCCGGGCTGACGAAAGACTACGTACACGCCGCCTTGTTTGAGCAGTGGGGTGCTGCAAAGCTTGCTTTGTTTCCCGTGTATATGAAGATCAGATAACCAACCCTAATGCTAACCTACGCATCTCTCACCACGTCATCCTGCAAACAGCTGACAGATTTAAACAAACCTCTCGTCCACCGTCAATTAGGCTCATGTGTGCTGAAAATAAAAATAATTTAAAAAAACACAATTTAAAGGATCTGCAATAAAAAAATATATGTTCCACAGGGATGGCCGACATGTGACTCTAATCGGTTCAGTTTTATGCATTACGTGGTCTAGAGGGTGTTGTCCGTATTGTGATCTGTTCAGGTCAGGCGTGTCAAATTCTGCTAGCGTTAGCATTCCTGCATAAAAAAATGCATCTTCACCGCAGGCTAAGGTGTTCTGCTGTCGCCCACTCGTTTCCCCACTTTTGCCTAGTTGCGCTGTTCTTGCACATGCCCGTATGATGCAACACAACACAGTTCCTTTAAACATTTGTGCTTCTTGTTGACGTGCAAATTGTCACAATTGTCATGAATTGTCGAGAAGTGACTCGAACCATACCTCCCAGCTGTTTTAACATTAAAGGCATGCCAAATATCTATGAGGCAAAACAATGAAGCTATTATTGAAGTTTTTTCTTTTTATTTAAAAAAATATATATATATACTCAAAACATTAAGCACAAAAAATAAGAAATGACAGCATTTCTGTGACACTCTGCTCTGTTAAAGCAGGGTGCACAGCCATGCAGCTGAGCGCTTGTGTTTATCCAGGCAGGCCGCTTTCAGTCTGTGTGTGTGCTCTCCCTCCCAGAGTAACCTCTGCTCAGATAAGAGAGGAAAAGGCTCCCCAAGCCAGGGTCATCTGCTCGCCCCATCCACCAATCAGCAGTGCCCTCCCAACACACACAGGCAATTACACAACGGCAGCTCTGGCCTTCTGGGTATATTGGGAAACCGTGACTGTGCAGCGTGTCGTTGAGCCCCTGACACAATGGGGGGAGGGGGGGGATTAATCACCAAGATGGAGGACAGGCTGAGGGTTGCCAGAGTGGGTGCAGCTGGACTCCTCCTTAATGGCTGAGGGTTGCCAGAGTGGTTGCAGCGGGACTCCTTCTTAATGGCCCCTTAACAGTGATCATGTTCGGTAGAACTACAATCTGACTGTTACAGCACTTTGCTTTCAGAGATGCCTCTCATTCAAGCATCATGCTTTTCTCCATCCTCACAAGCCAACTCAAATAAAATTCTGTGAGAGAAAAAAAATGTATCGATGGCTTAACCTCGTTTCTGAGCAGCATCGCGGTCACGTGCGTGCGTGCGTGCGTAAAAACTCTTCTGAATAAATCAAATAATCCTTCTGTGATATAAAGTGGCCCAACCTCAAGTATGTAACCCACAATTACAATACAATCACAGAATTCTCATTTAGTCTTTCAAGTTAGCTCTCGTACAGACCGCAACAACGAACCCAGATAAGTAACAGATCCGTGCGGCTTAAATAAACAGCGATCCAGCTTTAGGTCAAAGGCAAAAAAGCTCCTCCAGATTTGGAAAATCAGAGAGTCTAAAAAGAAAGAAAGACAAGCCCAATGCAAGCGTCTGATGACTTTTCTCTGCTACGCCCCTCCCCCGGCATGTTGATACAGTGCAGCCAACGGTAGCTTCAGTTACACTAAATTTAAACTAGACAAATGCCACACATTGCTGCTCGTGCTTCGCCTGGCGAACAAATGCTTCTCTCAATGCTTCTGAACATCAGGGGGCCCCTCTGTCCCAGAGGCAGATGGGGTCTTGAGGGGGAGAGGGGTCCTGCAAGATCCCGTCTGGGGCCAGGTGACCAAGTGACCAGGACCGTCACCCCTCCTATGAGTGTGTGTGGGGGGGAGCTCCCAACTGTCATTCCATCATGACGGTCATTCATTGGCAGGTTAAACCAGGGGTGGCCAATTCCAGGCCTCGCGGGCCGGTGTGTATGTGGTTTTTTGTTTTTGCAGTTTAACAATTTTTTAATTAGCCCATTCGTAATCGTTTAACGATTTTTTTATTTTTAATCCGCGATATGAATAGAAAAAGCAGCTGATGATTGTGCCTGTGCCGGTATGCGTGTGTGTGTGTGTTGTATTTTTTTTATCGTTCTGTAATTTACAAGTGAATCGGTGATGTGTGTGATGACTAATTATTGATGAAAACGTGGTGGTGTGGCAGTAAAAACCTGCATACACACCGGCCCGCGAGGCCTGGAATTGGCCACCCCTGGGTTAAACGCAACGGACAACTTGGTCCCCACGTCAGCGCTGTCACAAGCATTCAGCAAGGAGATTGGACCGGACCCTGAGACAACCAGCAAACGCAACACTGCCGCATCGAGCTTCTTCACCTCAACTCTCACACCTCCATTTAATGTTGGTGCCTACATGCCTTGCTGCTCACTAAATTTTTTAAATTAGAAACGCTAAAGATAGAGAGAGAAAGAGAGAATGAGAGAGAGAGAGAGGGAGAGGGAGAGAAAAAAGGAAAGAGAGAGAGGAACAACCAGCTGGTCACATCAGCAGGGAGCATGCATGACTCAGAGCTCGGCTTACCTGGCGATGTGGCGCACAGCATCCTGTCCCCACTCCTGTTCATTGAGCCTCCCCAAAAACTCCTTTTTTTAATAAAACTCTACAACCTGCTGTCTCCCTTTTGGCATTCTCAGTGGGAGCTCAAAATAGTCCACCATGAGAGCGATGTAATTTCAGTCTTTCCCACGACGGGCAAGAGATTAGATGGACAGTCTGTTGTACGTACACAAGCTGCATGCGCTTCACTTTAAATTCAGGACCTTGCGCCTGAGCTCGCTTTCATTCGATTATTAGCGACCAATCCATTCAAATTAAGCTACCCAAAAAAAATCCTGCTTTCGTTTTCTCCAAACTTGGTGACCGGGTCTGGTTTAATTAGCGTCTACGGTAGGCATCCCAGAAGGTGAATGTTAAGCCTCAGGTCTTCTTTGCCAAGCCGCGGAGGCACTATGAGCAATAGGAGCAGTACCAGAGAGTAGTCGGACAGGGTGCAGAAGGTGGGAGGAGTGAGAAAGAGAGTGAAAGACAGACAGACAGACAGACAGACAGACCGCTTTCATCGGCTGAGCTCCTTCCTGCTCCCCCACACTGCTGGGATAGAGCCGTTGACCCCCCTCTCCTTAAATTCATTGCCATCTGAGCCGCACATGGCGTGCCTGGGCAAATTTGATGACTTGGGTGTTGTTTCAGAGGCTGGGCCCAGAGCCAGTGGCCCCCGTCGAAATTGCCCAATGACCCAAAGAGGACACTTTTCAGACGACACTTTGCTCTCTTTCGTCATCCCCCTACGTCACTGTGGCACAGTGTGACGCAACACAATGCTACCATGGCGATGCTGCCCCTGGCTGGAACCAGCGGAGGGAGCTCAGATCTAAAGCCACTGCCGGCAGGAAAACATAAGGCCCCGCCCCTTACCCATCACTACTGTCACACGGAAACAGAACAGCCCTTACATTAGGCTCCACCCCTTACCCATCACTGTCACACGGAAACAGGACAGCCCTTACATTAGGCTCCGCCCCTTACCCATCACAGTCACACGGAAACCGAGTTGACTCAGCTACTGTATCCATTATGACTCAACTCTCTTCAGATGAGATTAAAACCTTTTTCCCCCAAATACATTTTAAACAGACGCAACAATTGCATATTATGATTTTGACCTATGATATTATATTACTGTACGTATTGTGTATGCTTACATAGCCTCACCTCACTTACCATCATGTTGGACAAAATGATCAGTCCAGGACTGAAATGATTGAGAGGAAGTTTTAAAGGCACACTTTAAAGCCATAACCAAAATCCTGAATGCAGCGCATTATGGATTAAGGGTGTGGTCGACCTTTGGAGATATCTGATTGAGGGCATCATTGCCTGCAAAAGTTCAAATCCCAATTCGACCCATTCGTCCCACATGCACATTTTTTGAATTCCTTAAGGGCACTTATTCCACATTCCATTGTTTTCTTTATGATTTATTAATCCGAGAGGCTGGGAAATAAAGGCTGATATGCACGGGGTCGTTTGGCTTCACTGCTGGTGTTTAAAACAGGTGCACATACAGGTGATCTTGTGAAGACCAAGCAGAGCAGAAATCCTACAGTGAGGCTATATTGTGCTGTATATTCCCCACATAAAGCTACACTATGCACGTGGGCTGAATCACTGTTTGTACAAACACACACAATGGCGGTTGTACAATGCCCTGCACAGTGGAAGAGATAAAATTCCAAGTAAATGGACAAAACGAATTTAGTTCCTATTTTTATTTTTTATTTTTTTAACGCCCAAAGCTTTTAAGTCTTTTTAGTTGCACTGACAATTTTGCCGCAATATCAATGCTAGAGTCCACCTTAAAGTCAAAAGGGATGTTTAACATGAGCAGGAAACATGATAAACAGTAAAAATAATTAATACGGAGCATTGGGTACATTTTCTGTAAGAATTAGGCTAAATGTGGAATAAAACAACACTATTTCATAAAGCAACACTAACACAGCCAATGTCTTGTAATTGCAGTGATGAAAACAGGGACATTTGACAACGGGCGCTAATTTACATTTGATATTTGTGTATGAAAATGCTTGACCACACGACTCTTTAAAATGAGCATTTTGTGAATTCTAATATTACACATTGCATTTGCAAGCACTGAGGACATGATCTTTGACCAGTGAGCAGACCCTACTGTCCGATATTCAACTATTTTACGTTAAAACAGTGTTCTGGCGTAAAGTTTTATCACATCTTCCATCAGTAAGTCTCCAATCGTAGACTGAAAAAAGCATTCGATGATAAAAATACAGAAGACAGGAGAGTAACTCCAGTGTCTTGGACAGTCTGAACTGTCCTCTTTGTTCCATAGACGCTGCCGTCCTTCACCGTGTCATGAATAGAATAGAATTACTTTTATTTTCCCGTGAGGGAACTTCAGTTGTAGTTGCCAGCAGTAAAAAAGACAAAGACTGTGGGCAGCCCCACAATTAATTTCTAATTAATGTGAACCATCTCCCCAGATCAGCCAAGACACAGAGTGCACGAAAACTATACAGGTGCAATTATCCCTACACTTCATCTACATATGATATTTTTCCTTGGTTTTCCATCCAGCTTGAATAAATTTTTAATTCCCCCCCAAGAACACTTGAATGAGGTGATAGTTGTAAAGTCAGGGGTTCATCATTACTGGCCATCGATCTTGAAAAGATCGATCCTACGCCAAAGATTTTAGGCAACTTTTTAAATGTAAATATTGTTGGAACAATTCTATATACAAAAAAAATACATAAACCAGAGACCATAATCTGCACACCGGAAGATTTACATAAATTTTTCAGCGAAGGGGGAACAGAACATTTAATTATCATCATTTCTTGGTTCACAAAAGAAGAAAACATTATTATAAGTATGAATTTTCTCCATCGATAAGCAAAGACCATCATCATAGTGCATCATCAACTAAATTGCTCCTCCATCACAACATTTGGTGACTGGCAGATGCTGATACACGCTACGCCACACACCACGCCACACACACACACACACACACTTTAGTAGGGGAAAATTTAAATAGCAAGCATATTGACGGTAAACTGTGTGTCATCTGTAGTGATGCTTAAACTGGCACCCGGGCTGCACAGTACCTGTATCTAGACTAAAGAAGGGCTGCACAGTACCTGTATCTAGACTAAAGAAGGGCTGCACAGTACCTGTATCTAGACTAAAGAAGGGCTGCACAGTACCTGTATCTAGACTAAAGAAGGGCTGCACAGTACCTGTATCTAGACTAAAGAAGGGCTGCACAGTACCTGTATCTAGACTAAAGAAGGGCTGCACAGTACCTGTATCTAGACTAAAGAAGGGCTGCACAGCACCTGTATCTAGACTAAAGAAGGGCTGCACAGTACCTGTATCTAGACTAAAGAAGGGCTGCACAGTACCTGTATCTAGACTAAAGAAGCCAGCACAAGAAAATGCAACTAAAGCAAAACAACCATTTCATTGGAAACTATACTTGACACACTTTCATGCTGTTCATACCAGATTTAGGCCTTTTTTAAGAATTAAGAATACGTGTAGTTATAATCTATAATAAACTAAAACTGCTGTAAATGACCAAATCTGCTCAAAAGTAGAAAGTACCATACGTTGAATTTTATTTTTCCCATCAGCAGGCAAAATAATCACACATAAAAATCAAATGCAAAATAACATTAAAATATTATCAAAATGTGCATGGTACAATAATACCATAATCCTTGATATAATAATGGTATATTTCACCACCGCAATGTCTCAAAATAAGCAGAAAGTGATTGAAGAAAAGTCATGTTTTCTAGAGTTATGCTCATTTATATTACACTGTTTCAACCATGAGGCTAACTTTACACATGAAGTGGAACATTTCTCATTACATTAAATTACAGTATATATTACAGTAAAAAACTGACTTTTTGCTAAATTAATGAAAGCAATACCGCAGGTCAGAGGAATAAGTGTGAAAGCTAAGGTTAAAAACTTCTATAATTTATTACGGTCCTTCATACATACTAAAGGAATAGCTTATGAAAATGTGTCATAAATACATTTCAAACTGCTAGGTTAGGCTATATCTTCGAAAAATGAATAGTCAATAGATTTCATTTACAGAAGTTACCAGTTAGCTCTCAATTTAGTCAAATAAATAAAGTATTAATTACTTTTATTTCCCTATGCATATTTTGTGCCTCACTTGTGATAACACATTTTTACAGATAGCGACCGTCGTGCACAAACACAATGAAACTATCAAATGAATCCAAACAGTTGGAAAGTAAATAATCTGTGTACAACTGCAATAACGTAGACATGCCGAAGTAAGGTTTTAAAAGTATAAATGCGTATGAAAAGCCACCGCCGGCAGTGGTTTTCATTTTAAACCAAATTAAATCTAACGTTGTCATTTTAAGAATCAACTTAACGAAAAGTAGAGGAAGGAAGGAAGGGGGAAACACACAGAACGCAACGTACATAGCGAAGTATTCAATATAACGTTACTTGTTAACCAGAAACATTTAAAAACACTTAAATGATGGGATGACATGTGTTTGTGGCCAGGTATAATTCACTATGGTACGCAACAGCAGTAGATGCGCACCCAAAACTGCGATTCAGTCGATATGAGAGAAATGTCGAGGGACAGAAAGATAATGTTATCGACTTTAGCAGCATTTTTAATGTTCTTCACACTGAATTGACATAAACGTGGCGTGTATGTTACGTTAGCTAAGTTACTTACAGTTGGAGACCAACTGGTATGAATAAATCAAGAAAGATGAACTCAATCCATGTTTCTCTATTTCTAACAGGCTCGGTACGTGAATCTATTACATCCATGAGCGACCATCACTCACACAGTGAAATGAAACGTTTGAGACTAACAGGCGCTAGTTAGGAAGTTACCCAAAGCCAGGTGAGCGGCTCATTTTTACTTGTTTGCACAATTAATTTACCCCCAATTTGAGATTTAAACGATAGAAATTCAGAAATGCAGTTTCTCCATATCGCTGAACTAAAAGCACCAGTAGCGTTAGCTTAGCTTCCCTCCAGATAGTGCGAGTTACGGGCAGCCAAGTTAACAAGTCATTCGGCATTTCAGAACTAAAACAAAAGCCTTAGTCAATATGTTAACTAATGTACGTAATATTTAGCTAGATTAAATAAAAATGTTCACGCTAGCCAGAATTACTTAACGTTGTTATATTTTAAAATATAAATTGGGAACTAGCAAAGCTAATGTTGGCTAGCTAGTTTAGTTAGCAAGCGAATAACGTGCAAAACGGAATTAAACTCGAGAGAACTTAACGTCACTTCTCAATTACAGCTTTCTGACCATCAAACTACCTCAAGTTTTTTGTAATGTGGTTGCTTTTGTAACGTTATTGAAAAGTAATGCTATGTTCAGGAGCGGTTGGTAATGTTAATGTTAGTAGTTGTTGGATAGCTCGCAAAGCCACTTCCATGGTAGTAAGCTACTATAAATACCAGCTGGCTAACGTTAGCCAATTAGCTCGCTGGCTAATGATACTGTAAATACACACTAACCTGCGGGAAATACACACTAACCTGCGGGGCCTAGCGACTGCTGCTGCTCGTCCTCCCCGAAGATCAGTCTGAAGTCGAGCTCTTCATTACCGCTGCAGTTTGCAGTAGTCATCGGGGTTGACAACTCGGGTTCACCCGTCACTCTCTACGATGACTCTTGCAAAATGCTTTCCTTCAAAATCAAAACATCGAATTTGTACCGAAACTTTTTGTTTTTGCCCGTAATTGCGTTGCGACCAGAAACCAAAGAGACCGTCCGCATGAAGAGTCTCCTTCTATAGGCTGGGCTAACTTAGCTTGTGTAGCTAGCTGACGTTAATCCGGAGTGCTTTTTCTAAAGTTTATTGCTTGTGGTTTTGTGTCTTCTTACGATGGTGTTCTTGTTGTCCGAAAGATGCTCTGGAGCGAATTCCAATTTTTTTGAGCCTGTAAGAAAAGTGACAGGATCGTCCATAAAAAAAATAACTCAGACTCGAGCTTCAATCCCAACTTTTACAAACAGCGCGTGACGGGGTTGCTCCAACAGTGACGTCAGAATACTCGGCAGACAACACACACACATACACACACGTCATTTACATACATACACAATCAAACGCAGACATATGTACACCCCAGATTGTTGCGCGAGAGGCTTTTGTAAACGTTATACCCAAAATAAATAGAAATGGCTGTTACCAATAATCCAAATTTTTATAAAGAAATCTATTCTCATCATACAAAAAAGCTCGAAATATGAAAGAGAAATTATTGCAGTGTCATATTACTTTCTGTATCATTTAAATTTAGGAATTTATGCTACATTTTGGTCATAATAAAATATGTACATTTTGCAGTAGGCCTGCTTTAGGGAGGAGTTATTTAAGTAGATGTGGCTGGAGTTGAATGTGAGTTTTTAAGATATGACGTTAGACAGTCCAGTACACTTCATTACACTGACTGTAGGTATCTGCCTGTGTATGGAAAGGTCACATTCTTATTGCCGACCCTTGAAGGACACAGTGGGGACAGGTAATACCAGGCCTGAGACAGTCCTGCAAGGTTTGGAGAACATTTTCAGCTCACAATGGAATTAGATAAATATACATACTGAAGTACAAGAAAACTCAAATACCCATAACCCACGTGAAGACAGGAATTGGGTTGGGATCCTGATAAAACTTTCTCTGACTCACATTGTAATTTTTCAGTTATTCATCTGATCCAGTCATAAACTACATTGATTAGAATGATTAACTGTGCAAGAGCCACAGAGCACAGCTAATATATTCACAGCCTCAATTTACTATTTCAATCATCATTGTTTGTATATTTGTGTTCATTATTCAGAATTTCAACTGTACAATTATCCTTACAGTAATTTAATATATTTTGTCATATCTGAAACCAGCCATAACTTGTATATTTACAGTATATAGTGAAATGATGCAATATATTGATAATATATTTATTTCAATATAATTGAAAATATATTAAATTTCCAAAAGGGAAAGTCTCATGAGACATACTGATTAATTCATATCACACGGGATTGCTCTCTCATTCTTCAACTATAATCTTTTTTGCAATTATGCACATTTAAAATGGAAAAATAGAGAAGAACATGTAAAGAAATGTTTTTTTTTTATTGCACCTTAAGTATTATATGGAATAAATATATGCAAGAAAGATTGAAATATAATGGTAATTACATACTGACATTTCACTTTAATACTGGAATGAAACAAATAATGCAGTGGGAAATTAGCATGACTAACGTCTATCAAAATAGATAACCATAATAGATAGAGTGGGTTAAATCATGCCGTTATATTTCAATCTTTCTTGCATATATTTATTCCGTATAATACTTAAGGTGCAATAAAAAAAACGCACGCACAAAATCGTTATGTTGAAAGTCAACTGGTTGTGCATTATTTCTGCCTACAACATGGCACATATTTCCAAACATTCTTGATAAATCAGTAGTGACAAATTGCATGCATTCTGCATATTCTAATCAAGTACTGCAGGAAGGGAAAAAAAGATGCGTTTGCTGACGTGGGCGGAGATGCCTATTTCACACATGTAAGCAAAACCATCAATTCACATTTCCTGTCTGCTTAATTTCGTTTTCAGTGCTTTTAATGAGCAAGATTATAAAATGTATGATCACCTTCATCATTATAACATACTGAGGATCCAACTGCATTATGTAAAATTTCACTATACTTTCACATATCAGCACAATGTTTTTGTTTATGGTTTGTTTTCAATTTAATAAGAGTATTTTCTTTGAGTAAAAATATGGGATACAATTATATTTTATATGTGATCAATAGAAGAATGAAACAGCACTGATATACATTAGCATCGTATATGTACTTGCATCTAAATAATTTGAAATACAGCTGATTCTGGTGCAATTTGCAATGCAATGTGTTCCCCTTGTTTCTCACAGCAATAATCTGATTTTCGTGGACGAAAGATGTTCCCTGAAAATGCCAATATAGCGAATATTTTGCCGACCAACTGTTGCAGGCGTGCCTTGAATTTCCTCTGTTTACTATTCAGATCACCTGGCTCCAATCTCTTCTGATGACCTTTAAAGGGAGAAGATAAAGAACACAATATCTGCAGATTGTGTAGGTGGGTGTAGATGCGGATTGTGTAGGTGGGTGTAGATGCGGTTTGTGATACCGTATTAATGTCTTGCAAAGAAAACTTTGCAGGAACAAGAAAAAAATTAAAAAACACACACAATAGTTTCATTTTAAAATAAGTGGTTCTTTCAAGGATTAAACCTTTTCAGTCTGCATACTTTGAAGAAAGTGAATTTCCCCTTCACAATGATCTATATAAGATGGTTGGTTAAAGCTGTTTTAAATGAGGTGACAATGTATAGCTGTCAAACTCAATCTTCTCCTCAGCTTTTGGTTACTATGAAGCACCATTCTGGGAAAAAACAGAAAACTCACAAGGCATCATATATAAATCAATTGTATATTTTGTACAACATTATGATTGCAATATTCTTATTGACTTTGCCTGCACTGGCTGGATACCAAAATAAAAACATGCATCTTGTAACTCAACAGTGTGAGGGTCAAAGGTTGAGAAAGAACCTTTTCCAAATCTGTTTCTTAAGCTTGATTTCAATGTTAATGGCTTATCACTAAATGTGAGATGGATAAAAAAATTACATCTAAATAAAACCGATTTTATTACAATTTCCAGTCCATAAATTAATAAACAATATCGTCAATGCCACAGCATTACCCCTAAGCCATTAAATATAATGTAGAACTGCTAAAAATATTTCTGCAAAAAGACAACAAAATGTTGACCCTTGAAAGAATTATGTTGGTTTACATGGAGACACTTTTTCAACCGCGAAGACTTAGGGTCGAAACATACCTCAAATGTCATGGCAAAAGAAAAACTGTTCGCGTAGCTCGAAGCGTCTACGTTCGCGTATTTGCGTGAGGTATGTTTCGGCCCTTAAGGCACATGCTTTAGTTATTGTTTCAGTTTAGTATTTGCTGCCCTCTTCTGTTTTGATCTTGAAACAACATCAAGTGACTTTAACAAATTGCACAGACAAACGATTTAACCAAAGCCAGAGAAATGCACGCTATGGAGAGTAACAAGATTAAATAAACATATAAACTACTGATAATATAATGTACATCATACAGAGGAGTTAATAGTCATCAGTGCTTTGAAGTGACTGGTTTTATATCTGAAAAACGTTGAAATATCCCAACATTTGGCTGAATAATATATATATATATTTTTTTTTTACAATTTATTGTATTTTTTTAAACAATTTTCCATATTGTTCCAATGTGCAATACTCCTTACACAAATATCCAATGTAAAATAATCCATAATAAGATGCTTAACATTAAATGGTATAAATCTATGTTATGTTCACAGACACATTTTACTTACAGAAAATTATAAAGTGAAATAAAAATATTTAATCGGAATAATGAATGTGCAAATTATATGTATATTTAGTTGATTATGAGTTGGAATGCCTTAGTATGGATCTGTTTACGTTAGTTAGGGTCAAATGTTGGAATGTGATGTTTATGCAACATGCTGTATTGGATGTACTGCTAATGGAATGCAAATGAACACAATCTGACGGCATTAACATTCCTTTGAGCCTTTCTATGTTTTCAATAGTAATGGTTGCAATAATGAGCACTGCTGATGAACGGTCTTCGATTGGGCATTCGGAATTGAGAGGAAAAAGTTGATCTATTTAAAAAAAATGTTGAGAATGTATTCCAATGATGAGATTGAAATGTTAGGAGTTATTTATTCAAATATTTCAGACAGTACTCCTCGTGCAAGCGCAGACGAGGGTAGATACACCTGAATCACAGTGGCAAAGACGTGCATTTTTGTCTCCAACCACAAGCAGTACGCAAAGCCTACCACAAGAGGGCAGTCGTATGCCTCAAACGCAATCTCAACACTAATGAGAAGTACAATTAAGTTTTTCCCCAGAGTTAAAAGATAACCCAAACATGTTACTCATGTTTCACGCATAGCTATATAAAATGAGAACTGTAGAAAATATTGACTCACACCAGCACAGAGAAGTAGCAGAACTGTTCTGATATGTCCTCTATGTAATATATTTTTTTTTAATATGTAAATTACAAAAAAGATTACAAAAAAATCACAGAAAATATGAGATAAAGACACACAGAGCAGTCACGGCAAAGTTGAAAACCAGGCCATGGAAGCCAGTGGCCTGCATGAATAGGCTGTAATTAGAAGAGGACTGGTAATGCGAGGGTTAGTGTGTACTAGAATGATGGCCGCTGTTTGTAATCTGTGACGATCTGAATTCCTCAACTCCGCTTTGTCCTGCTCTCCAGAAACCCCAGCGCCATGTCAGCTTTCACCTCTGCAGTGAGGGCTGCATTTCTGTCTGTTTGTGCATGAGGTCACAGAAAATCTCTTTAAGGGATTGGGACTTCAAGCTGCAAACATTCTTCCTTTTGCTGAAAACCTGGGACCTTTCTCAGCTCCGTTCACGTTGTTTTAAATGAACACGATTGTCTACTTTCAAAGTGCTCACAAGGTCTCTCACATTTTGTATACAATACAAAGCCCCACTTTCCACTCTCAGCCGTCTCTATGCTCAAAAACACAGTCGAATAGAGCCATACAGATACAAGCACAGAGAAACACAGTCAAATAGAGCCATACAGATACAAGCACAGAGAATAAGCCGTTGTGATCTTATTGAATTTACAGGCTTCACGTTATTCCAGTCTGCAGTTAGATGACGAGTCCTTTTTCTCATGCTAATAAAGCTGTTGGAAATTATACAGAGCTTGACAATAAAAACATCTAATGATGTTTATAAAAACAGCTGCAGATATGCGTGTGCCTCACGTGCCATACACTACCACCTCTGGACTCAGAAAAACATGGCACTTATATAACAACCCCTCTTCCAGCATTGTCCACTCATAACAGATTTAAATCAAAATTATTATCATAGATTGTATCTCATGATAGAACAATAAAATAGCTGTTTTTCTTCCTGCAATTCACAGCAGTTCAAAATGTCAAATTAATCACAGTTAGTAAAAATCCTTTTTTCTTGATTTTTAACGCCCAACTGAAACGAACCTTTAAAAAATATATATATATTTTTTAATTTAAATTTTGCTAGCCTCTGATTCTGTACTCATCTCGTCCAATGTATCGCTTTCCCCCTTCGCTTCAGGTCCTAGTTCTTGCATTCGTGCCATGTGCCTAGCAGCCAGCATCTCATCTCTCCAATAATGATCAAATAGTGAAAAGTAACGCTACTTTTACAGATCATTTGTGTGCATTGTACAGTAGAGTATAGAGTAGTGCATTGGCTGATCTGCATCCTGCCATGTACCATGATGACACTATAAATGATGACCATCAGTGTGTATATACAGACGCGTTCAAATTTGTTGGCACCCCTGGTAAAGATGAGTAAAAGGGTTATAAAAAATGAACCGTTTGGTGAATTAGCTTAATCTCACACTGAAAAAATGAAAAAAAATCCAACCTTTAATTGAAGTAAATTTATTATGAGAAAAAAAAATCCCTCATCAAGAAATAATTATTTTTAACAAAACCACATTGGCCACAATTATTGGCACCCCTGCATTTACATATAGAATAAAGTTTTAATTTTTATATTTGGTCGCATATCCTTTGTATGCCATGACTTCCTGATGTTTGTGACCCAACAACATCAAAAGACTCTTGATATATTTCTTTTTTTTTTGATGGCCTGCTGTACTGGCATTGACACTTATTTGGTCCTCACGTCGAGAGACAACAAGATGCAGCACAATCCAAACGCATATTCCACACCCAGAATCAACTAATGAACTAATGATGCAATGACACGCAACTCGCCAAGGAACAGCTGAGCAGCCAATTACCCAATTACCTTTGTTCCCAAAAAAATGCAGGAACTATGTATGGCTGTAATTCCTAAATGGATCACCTGATATGGATGTACATGTATATACACATAACTGCTTTTTTCCCCCATGATGCTCAGCACTATTACATGGTTACCAATGACAGCACAAGAGTGATAGCAAATACACATGTTTCCATTCACTAAGAGCCCACTGACTCCACTGAGACTTTAATTATTTTAGAAAGGATTTAATGTCACTGAAAATGAAGCAGCCATAATAATATAATAATTATATTTCTAGTGGAAAATTGAATAAAACATTTATTTAACAAGATAGGATTACAAAATACCATTTTGTGAACGGCGTGTGATCAAATCCAGGCCTTTTTCTGAGCCAGACGCTACGTGGTTTAAAACCAGTCCTGCTATGGTTTACCATAGTTTGATTTGCTACATTAGTCCTACATGTTTCACATAAGGAATAGACTGAGACTATGCAATACATAGTTTAACAGATCTATACTATGAATTGCATGTTGTGACTAGGTCAGAAAGAGAGTGAACCGTTATGGGGAGGTTGTTTATAAGCTCTCTTTAGACTGTTTAGACTATCTTCTGCTCTTTCATCTACAGGTCAGAAGCTGCTTGGAAAACAGATCTGTGGTGAGATGTGAAAGATGTGTCAGTGGTTGAGGCTCTTAGAGGAGTGCAGAGTACAAAAATGAACTGCAGCACCAGCAGGCATAACATATTTGCTATTCCACACCGATACACATTGCCTGGCCATTAACTCCCACTCTCGCCCTACCTACATTTCTGAAAAAGTTATTTTGTATTCATGACTACTGTAGTCTGAAGTCACTTTGTATTAAAATTTGTTTGATGGGTCCAGTACATCCCCCAATCCCTACAGCCCCTATCCCCCCACCACCCCCGCCCCCCCTCTCTCTCTCTCTCACCTGAGTTATGGTTCACATCTCTCCTCGCCTCTAAAGCTGACAGGGCCCCAGGTATGCAGTCTAAAGCAGACAGATCCTTGACTGGGTCTGCCGCCTCAGCCTTCATCACAAACTGCTGTTGCATAGCTGACAGCCTCGAAGCCGTTTCACGCCGCGTTCTAACACAATAGTCTCTATAAAGGACACCCATCGCACGGCTCTCCGCTGTAAATGATTCCTTTCAAGTTATATTTTTATGTAATACCAAAATTCCTCCAAAAGAATAGTACCCTTGGCAACAATATGCAGTCCTGTGGTCCACCTCTCTGCCCTCTGTGACAGGGCCCACCCAGTCCCTGGAATGAGATACATACAACCTGACATTCACTATGTAACAACAAACAAAAGAAGAACTTCAGAAGACCCCGCACTACCCCTGGATTGGTCAAACAGTCGACAGCACCATCCTGCATGACGGAACCAGGAAACCTGGGGATGAAAGTGGAGCTGGATCAGTCACACACTCTCAAAGCCCCAAAGCACACATCACCAGATAAGCCTCATCAAACAGCCTGAAAACCCCCAACGGAAATGCAAGTGTGGATTCCCATGGAAACCCCCGCAGAGGCGGGGAAGACTGATGCCGCATGCAGTAAGGAAGAGAGGACTGGGTTCAATGGAGAGCAGTGATCAATGGGCTGAGCTCGTATGCAGAACAAGCCGAGAAATCGCTGTGCTTTAGAACCATGGAATAAAAAGCGCTATTAGCAACAGGTGCGTGGAGCAGAGAAAACAAAAAAAAATTAATACGTTTGCTGCTCCTTTTTAATGCGCTGAGCACTTTTCCTACTTTCCCCATTTTGATTCTGCAAATAAATAGTTGCTAAAGTAAACTTTTGACAGTGTGACAGTTTTTTAAATTCTGTGCTAGTATGCAACATGTAAGATCTTTACCGACCAAGGATGAAATAAGGGCCAGGTTGGTGCTTTGGGTTTTCTCTAGCTTAGACTAGAAGTGACACTTCCATTGTACTGCACTGTCAGATATCTTTGTGAGGATATTGTGTAGTTTTGAATAACTAACCTTTTGTTTGTATTTTGTTTTGTTTACACCAGAAACAAAAAGTTTCTAAATCAGAGCGATTGGGGAAGATTGAGAGCGATTAATGTTTAAAGGCATTAGAAACTGCCCAATGGATGTAAAACACCAACAAACTCCATCTAATTCAAGTGCAAGTGAAATTTATGCCATTCATTTCAAGAAAGGCTGTTAAATATTGCATCAAAAGTTTGTGATAAATAATATAGCAGCTGTTTCATGTGATTTATCTCAAGCAGCATTTCTTGTTTTCTCAAACAATATTGCCTAAATAATTAATACCCATTCATAACAAATGGGTGAACAATTATCTGATATATTTCATGCGAAATATACATATATTTTATTTAAAAAAGCTTTGGTGCTTTATCCTATCTCAAACAAAAATCTCACAGAAATCTCACTTTTAAGACTAATTAGCCATGAATGGAGAGCTTGATAATAAATGGTACAAATAACATACTGTTGTGCAGTAGGATGTGAAACAGGTCCTGCTGAGACCAGCAAGAGAGGAAACACTACTGATGCGTTGCAAAAAACTCATCTTAACAAGCATTTTAAGACTTTAGAATTGTATTTCTGTTACTTTTTTGTGAAACTATCTGCCAGCCTGGTGACATAGTTTTACTCATTTAAAGCTTTGCCAATGGGGTAAGATAATTTCTTAAAAGGTAACTTAAAGCAAGCTAATATTTTCAACTTTAGAGGAAAAAAATAAGATTTTAAGTCTTATGACAAGACTAAAACACTTGTTAACATTACATTACATTACAGCTATTTGGCAGACGCTTTTATCCAAAGCGACGTACAATAAGTGCATATTGAAGGTCATTGACACAACTACAAAGCAAATCCAATGAAGCACAACTTTCTCACAACATAGGAGCTATCCCTAGTAATGAACATAAAATACAGTCGGCTATACCTTCTAAGCTATAAAATAGCAAAAAACCGAATAGAAAATAAAAAATAAACAGGAAGTACGTACTATATAATTGGCCCTATATATGTAGTTAGTCAAGGTGGGGTCTGAAAAAGTGCATTTTCAGACCATGACGGAAAACAGACAGTGTTTCAGCTGAGCGCAACGGAGTGGGGAGTTCATTCCACCACTGGAGAGCTAGAGTGGAGAAGCTCCGCAGTCGGGACGAGCGAGAGCCGTTAACACGGAGGGAGGGAAGTGCAAGTCGCCCTGCAGCAGCAGAGCGAAGTGGTCGAGCAGGAGCGTAGTGCTGGATCAAGTCCTGTAGGTAGGAGGGGCCTGACCTTTTGGCTGCAGTGTAGGCCAGGGTCAGAACTTTGAACCTGATCCTGGCCACGACTGGAAACCAGTGGAGTGACCTCAGCAGGGGGGTGACGTGTGAGAACTTCGGAAGGTTGAACACAAGCCGAGCAGTTTCTGACATCAGAGGGGTCCAAGCTAGGTTTCTTAAGGAGTGGGGTAACACAGCGGGAACATAAGCCACAGGTTAAGGAGGTGTTAATAATGGAGGACAGATATGGAAGGACCTCACCGGATATAGACTGGAGGACTGCTGAAGGGATTGGGTCCAGTGGGCAGGTGGTTGCACGCTGGTGTGATATAAGTTTGAGTACATCTGGGTCCTCCAGAGTCTTAAAGGACAGAAATGTAGCAGTGGGTTCATTATGGGGGATTTGGGGCATCACCGGATGTGTGAAAGAGTTTCTGATCTTCGCTACCTTCTCCGTCTGTTAAGACAAGAGACATTTTTTGCAGTGTGGTTGCAATGTGAGTGTGTCACTGTGAGTCTGCTGGTCGAGTTTTCATGATCTTTCCAGCACAGAGAGTCACTGTCTCATGCGGTTATGAGTTATGAGGTGCCGTGGACCAGACGGAATGAAGCTCCCCACTCACACGCATCGGTACGTCTTGACTGGGACTTTACACTGAAAGAAAACTGAAAATAAGTCAATCTAAACAAGCATTTTACTCTTATATTTAGACTTAAAAACGTATTTCTATTACTTTTTTGCTAAATAAGACAACATGATTGCCAATGAGGTGAGAAAGTTTTACTCATTTCAAGCTTTGCTAATGGGGTTACTTAAAACTTATCTCCCAAGTATATATTTATATATATATACTTGAGAGAAAAAGATTTTTGCAGTGTACGCTTTGCAGTGCTTTAAGACTGCAGAATCTTCTGGTTTCTTCCTCTTAATTGACTGGAAGGAGACGATCCTCTGATTCTAGTTGATTGTGGCTCATTTGAGCAGAAATGGTAAATGAGAAAGATTTGATTCTGAGAATTAACAAGATACTCTGTGTTAATCATACAGCATCACTCATCTGATATTATTCACACAAGGCTCTGTGTGCCTCTATTGCCGTGCATCCATCTTTAATTTAACTTCAGAAGAAACAGTAGATTCAATTTATCCTTGCAATAATGGGACTCTTCCCGCATGAAATGTGGCCCATTATGACTCATTAGGTTCCTGAAACACTGCCGGCACCATCTGCAATTTTGTTTGAACAGAAATAATAAATAAAATACAGAACAGTGGCTTTCAAATTGAATGCATTTTGCCTCGGTTGACTCGAATCCTTAGAAAACTGAGAATAGTAAAGCAACAATTTCCACCTTCCTTGCGCGGACCATCCGCCATGGAATTCACAGTCTCTGACACCGTATGCTGCATTAGCTGCGGGCTCAACAAATGAAAAGACAGACAGCGTTAATTAAATCGTGATGATTAATTGTCGTGGAATGTTCTGTAAAAAAGACTGTTGCACTCAAACACTAAGAATAATTAGTGTGAACTTGCGTGTTCTCATTTGTTTCTGTGGGGAAATTAATTACACAGTCATACACCAAATATTTTGGAAAGTAAGTAATGTTCTGTGAAAACAGATGGAGTTTTACAACTAAATCTTAAAGAGAATTACTGTGACCACTTCTACAGTATGAAACTAAATCTTAAAGAGAATTACTGTGACCACTTCTACAGTATTCAACTAAACAAATAAAACATGTTTGCCTTTACATTAAATAAAACAAATGACAACTGGGCGCTGCGGTGGTACAAAGGTAAGAGCGCTGACTGTAGTTGTACTCCGAAGTTCGGGGTTCACGCCCCGGACCTGCCAATTCCGAGCATGGCCGGTGCCCTGTGGGAGCAGCAATTGGCGGCTGCTTCCGGGTGGGGGGAGGGGCTCGGAGAGAATCGCTGCGCATATAGCGGCCCCGGGCAGGCTGGAATCACAGTCAGGCTTGGAGGAGTCGCGCTCTGAAAAAGACCAGAGGTATGCAACAGTAAATACAGGGGTTGCCATGCAAACACATGCACGCACACACACACACTCACACACGCACATGCACACACAAAGTCAACCCTGGCAAACTATTTCCAGTACCAGAAAAGTCACTGCTAATGTCTTCCTTGAAATAGTTATTAATTTTGACAAAACAATTCATGTGATCAGCCATGATTAACATGGTTGTGATATGGATGCCAGACCTTAGTATCCAATCTATTCAATTCAATTTCCTCCTCTAAAAATTTTCATAAAAACGATTAAATGTCTTACAGTATTACAAAAAACCCCCCCCCCCCCACATATAATCATGTCAGATCACGATCAAATACCTTTCCATGAGAATAAAATAATCATCAGTAATCATGTTACCAATTTCTTTATGACATGCTTTCAGGGCAAGAATTCCTCTTCTCTGGGCGTACAGTAGCAGCTTGTGCTAACGTGATGCTAGCAGGAGAGCCTCATTTGCAGGCTACTTTGAGCAGGGTTTGACAAATAGGCTAATTGCATATTGAAACACGTGATTCAGCAGCAAGGATGTAAGTAAAATGCTGAGAGTTATTGTATGGTATATAAATCATCACATTTGGCATGGGTGATAGATGTCAAAATATGACAATTATATTTCTTTGAAATTATGCTTACAACAAAATGCAGAACGCTGCAGAAGCATAATTCACAAGGTGTAATGATGTCTTCATTTATTCAGCAAATTGTGAGATCTTCACAAAATGAAGAAAGCAAAATGTCTACAAAAGCCTCACCCAGTAAACTTCCTGTATTTCCCTTTTAATTGCTCATTTTTGGTCTGTTTTCACAAGGAATCACAGGCTCATATGACACTTTTCTATAGCAAATGTCTTTCAATAATATTCCTTTGAATCAGAATACAGGGTTTACCTCTTAAAAGGTTAAAGAGACCCTGGCCCATCTTCCCTTCCACCAGTTCAGTAAAGAAACTTGTATGAGTGATGAATGGGGCTTTGGTAAAGCTTGAATGCAGAATTTAAATAGTCATTTAGAGATAAGTGTGCTTGGAATCTTGGGGAGGGAAAAAAACTAGGGACAAAATAACTGTAGTCTTAGTTACAGCTGCATAAAAACCACATACATCAAATATAATATTAATTTATAACATGTACTTTCAGAGTATTGGTAATGCCAACAAGACATTGTTTATCATTTAAGAACTGAGGTGAGGAGACAAAAATATGGCAATCCTTGTAAATGGAAGCATATGAATTAAGAATGGGAATTAAAAATTAAATTCCATGACAAATTCTGTTGTTGTGTCTCAGTGTTGCCTATAGGCATGAGTACAAATACCTCTCATGTCGGTGCAATCCAGAGCAACTTTTAAAAAATAAAACAAAATCTAAATTTATTTATATAGAACATTTCACAACCAGTTGTCACAATACGCTTCACAGAAAAACCCAGCCTAAACCCCCACAAGAGCAAGCCAAAGGCAACAGTGGCAAGGAAAAACAAAATCATGCATTCTCCCTTTTAGATCCTGGCCTTCAGAACAAGGAAAATGACATGTTGTATGATGAAATATCCTTCCTCCATTTATTCGTCCGGTAATGTGTTTTTTTTATTTAAAGAAAACAGATAAGTTACGACGATCTTGCACATCCACATGATGGCTTACATCTCGTACGAATGTTTGATAAGACACCTCAACCAATGTATGGTTGTAACATACCTATAAATGTATAAGACATGTATAATCAGCTTGGAAAACTGGCGAACAAAAAAGAGATACTAATAATAATACTCTCTTGTAGTACTGTTGACGGTAGACAGTAATATTACAGTCGACACCACAGATGTTTACCCAGAAATGCTATCAATTAACCTGGCAGGATCAGCTCACACTAATTATATCCTTAGCTAATGTGGCTAACCCAACTCACCCATACATAATACATTAAATAGAATGCAAAATAAAAATAGCAAACATGTGCAACTGGCATGTCTGTCGAGAACAGCATCACGTGTGTGGTTCAGCAACTCATACTGCTGGTAACCGAATGTTTTACATTCCTGCTGTTTTAAAAAGGAAGTAGATTTCCCACACTTGTCCCACTGCACACACCAATCGATTTGGTGTATTCATGAGGGAAGCTATTTGAGCTGCTATCTCAACATGTCCTTTTGGAGCATTTTTATTACTTAATGAAAAGCAGTAAATGCTACTCGCTTCCCCATATCATTACGTACAAATTATTATTTCGGTAATACATCACAGGTACTGTATGTGCAGAGCTTTCCAAAATCAGTGCATATCAGTGACGTCCGACCACAAGCTCACCAGCACGGCAAATTGGTAGAGTGTTCTTCCATCAATGTCTGTGATTCAGAAAAGTATTGCCCAATAAAGTATTTTACTCAAACAAGGATGTTATTAGCATGAGGTGGGTGGATTCATAAAAAAAGATAAATCTGAAGAAGGACTATGGAGATCACAGTCCAAGAAGGTGCACTCTGAAAAGGCAGCATCATTCAGATCTACAGGTACAACATCCTACATATCTACAGGTAACCTACATACAGTATATACAGGTACATCATCCTACAGATATACAGGTACATCATCCTACATATCTACAGGTAACCTACATACAGTATATACAGGTACATCATCCTACATATCTACAGGAACATCATCCTACATATCTACAGGTAACCTACATACAGTATATACAGGTACATCATCCTACAGATATACAGGTACATCATCCTACATATCTACAGGTAACCTACATACAGTATATACAGGTACATCATCCTACAGATATACAGGTACATCATCCTACATATCTACAGGTAACCTACATACAGTATATACAGGTACATCATCCTACAGATATACAGGTACATCATCCTACATATCTACAGGTACATCATCCTACATATCTACAGGTAACCTACATACAGTATATACAGGTACATCATCCTACAGATATACAGGTACATCATCCTACATATCTACAGGTAACCTACATACAGTATATACAGGTACATCATCCTACAGATATACAGGTACATCATCCTACATATCTACAGGTAACCTACATACAGTATATACAGGTACATCATCCTACATATCTACAGGAACATCATCCTACATATCTACAGGTACATAATCCTACATATCTACAGGTACATAATCCTACATATCTACAGGTACATAATCCTACATATCTACAGGTACATCATCCTACATATCTACAGGAACATCATCCTACATATCTACAGGTACATCATCCTACATATCTACAGGAACATCATCCTAGTCCTGGTCGCTCTACTAAAACACCCCCTTTATCATTACATTACTTGCATTTAGCAGACGCTCTTATCCAGAACAACATACACAACTTTTGCAGAATTTGCATAGTATCCTTTTATAAAGCTGGATATACATGTATACTGAAGCAGCTTGCTCACTAAGCACCTTGCTCAAGGGTACAACAGCAATGTCCTACCTGGAAATCGAACCTGCAACCTTTTGTTTACAAGCCCAGTTCCCTACCCATTACACTACACTGATTTTTATCAGGACAGAATCTTCACCTCAGGAAGCACACATCGCATCACGGTGCATCTCATCCAAATGCATCATACATTGTGCTTTATTGTTCCAGTAAAACCATAAACTTCATTGTTTCTTTGTGTAAAGCAATGTATTCAATGCTGTACAAAGACAGAGAGAAACCAGGCTAAAAAGAACACAAAGCAGGTGTGCAGAAGACAAAGGAAGATGGTAAAAAAACACGGGGGAAGCTAAAGATCAATGCGAGGAGGAAGTGACACATTGGGTCCCAGTCAACGTTTTGGAGCGAGCTGGATTTTTTATAAAGCTGCAAAGATATACGTATAGGCTACGTATGGGTGGAAATTAAATCTATTTGCCATCACATACTACCTACTACCCTTTATATATCTGTTGGCCTTAAACTAGCACTAATCTAAGAGCCTTTAGATAATTAATGCAAAGGGCATCACACATTTACTGGAAATTACATCACCTCACCCAAGACAAAGCCTCTGCTATCAGAAAGGGACCAGGGAACTATATACTGTTACAGTAGTCCTACCATTGTATGTTTACACAATCATGGTAACTGACTGCAGATACATTTCAAACTGCTAAAAGCTTTCCTAAAACATAGCAAAAGACATTGTTAATCATGATTAAAACTGGCAAGCCCATCTTGTCCTTCTGTTTGTACTTTCAGGTGGCCACGAAAGCTTAGGGTTTGTTAATTTATCCCTCCGCATAAGGCAGCCCTGCCAAGACACGTGCACAACAAAATAATTCACTTCAGACTTGTTGTACCACTGCAAGAGGCATTACTCTGCGCCTGCCGCGATGTGCCCATTGTACATCGCCTGTTTTTCCAGTCCCCCGCTTGTTTTTAAGTCCCTTCTGTTTTCAGACAAGAACGAGCCAATTGTCCATCGGCCGAAGGTATCTAGTGACAAGTTTTCCTGCCAGATGTCGCATCCGATGGCCATTAAACCGTTAAGCATCGATTATTCGATAGAGAATAGCTGCCTTTTCAAAAAGTGTAACCAGGGACAATGAAGGCGGATTCAAACGGCATTTAAACTGAGCTAGGACTAGTGTAGGCATACAAGAGAGGACAATTCACAGTAAGCCTCAGAAAAGGAGGTAAACCTCTGACGTACAGCAGTGGGATCAGTGGGATGAGATTAAACCTTCCATCTGGAAGCATGGCAGCTCCCATCCCATCACTTCTCATAGCCAGTCTTACCCAAATGACACTCCTGATTCTAAAATGCATGCTGCATAAGAATGAGTCTTAATCCATGTTTTTCAAAGGCACTTAAAGTAATGAGTAATAGGATTTCCAGCACCTGGCTCGGGTCTGACGTACCAGAGCCCGCGGAGGAAAAAACCTGGAAGACTTCAAACAATAACATCCTCCCGCAGCACACTGTCACACTGTGCTGACAGGCGCGAGCATAACCTTTTTTTTATTTTTTATTTTAAAGTTATTTATGACGGTGTAAAAACCTGAGGGGACCTGAGAAGAAAAGGGCACACAGTGCCACGGACCACACGGGGGGGTGGAGGACTACAGAGTTTATAAATTAATATGGAATGATGTCTTAATCATACAGCCACCCCCAGAGTGCATCCCGTACTGCGTGCTGGGCATTAGCTGGTGCCGTTATGATGGATACCCATGACCTTAGTGACTGAAACCTGCCCCTTTCCAAATCAGCTTCGGTACACATTTCAAGCAATCTTAGTCACCATGACAACTGGGTCATTGGTGCTATTTAAAAGCTGGGAATAGGAGGCAACAACACTCTCAGAAATAAAGGTCAATTTTTGTTCTTTAAGGAACAAATTTCAGTACAGCTGAAAGTACATAAGTACCTTTTACAAGCAAAAACGGTGCAAATTAATTTTGGGTACAATTTTATGTACATATAGGATGCCACCCCAGTGACAAACATTTGTACCTTTTTTTGGCACTTTTTCGTGCCTTTTTTCCGAGAGTGAATTGCCCCTTTCACCACTCTCCCCGCTTAAAAGCCTAAATTACAGGTTGTGTTGATATCAATCCATTTCTGTTACCCAAGCGTCTATATTTTGACGCAACAGTGATTATGGCCGAGTGAGCTTTGGATTTTTTTCCTGAAGCCGTCCATTTCTGAAGAAGCGGTCACAAATCTTTAAAATCTCCTTTATTTTGTATATGAAAATACATGACATATGTATATACTTTATTACGAGCGCTCTGTTTGTGAGAGAAGAGTTTGATTAACTGTCTGTCAGACATAAAAACAACTATGACTCACAAACACAAAGCAGCCCCTTAACATGCACTGTAAATTCTTATAAAGGTGAGGCATATTGAATGAAACCATAATTGGCCTGAGGGGAATTTGTTTTTCACAAGAACCTGAGCATAAACACAAAAACATAAAAACATAAAACAAGACTGACCTTTCAACATTCCACATTGAGCTGTGAAATACAACTTTGGTTGTATTTATTTTTTAAGCAGAGGTTCACTGAGAATATTTATTTAAATAGATTTATTCATCATAGCGTGCCAATAATACATATATTCATAATTAATGAGTATTATCAGCAAAAGATATTGCTGGTTGTGGTAGGAAATGTAATTTTCAGTATCATAAATATTTCAAAGGAGGTCAAATAAATCTTCAATCTTTTGAAATCTTTTTAAATAGAGATTTTGTGTAAATATTGAAGACCTTAAAAAAAAACTAATCAGAACAACCAAATGTACACGTCATATAAAATATTTAAAATATACTTGCCATACTATCAAGTATATTTAAAAAATCTGAACCATGCTTGTGTATATCTCTAACTTTGCACTGCCCGTTTCATATGCCCACTTTTAGATTACTTTGTGAGTTCAGACAAATGAAACAAAATGAAACACAAAATATCACAAATCACAAAGTAACCTGCAGTTTATGGCAAGTTTTTGGTTGAAGCTGACAGCATCTGAAAACGTAAGGAGAAAGAACCCCATTGATGAAAGAAAAACTATACTGTATATCAAAAGAAATTCTCCTGTACAGCCTTTTCATTCCAACCTTTCATTTTCAAACACGGAATCAAAAAATCTAAAATCAAAGTCAAGCAGAAGCAAAAACTTTAGTCATTTTTCATAGAAGTATAAACTTCAGAGGCTGTGCGCTCTTTCTAGAGCTGCAAACTATTTCAAACTCTCCCGAAAACAATTCTGTACACGAAGCCAATCAGTGCACTGAAATAAAACGGATAAAGAGAAAGATCACAGGAATGATCTAAATCAGTTCATAATTAGCCATTTCTTGAATACTTTTTTTTTTTAAAGCACCTGCTGGACTGTACACAGGTTGGCGTTGCAAAAAAAATGTATAAGTGAGAAAGGCTTGTTGGCTTTAATGATACAGTATGTACAAGGATCTGTACATTTTTGGAATTGTGTAAGCTATACCACCATTTTTTCATGTTTCTTCCTCTTTTTCTCCTGAATTCAGATGCCCAATCGCGCTCATGCTGGCCCACTCATCGCAAACCGTTGTCGTCAATTTGGGAGAGCACAGAAAAGCACTCCTCCAAAACACGTCACGTCAACCTGCGCTTCTCGTCACATCGCCGTTCGCAAGTGCGACTCGCTCTGGCGCGCGTCAGAGGAAGACGGTTTCATGTGCAGCTCATGTTCACGTCCCTGAGTGAGGCTAGAACCAATTTAGCATGGTCGTCCTGCAGGCCCACGGGCCACAATCGATCGGCCCTGGCAAACGCACTAGAACTGTAGCCTAACAGGATGAGCCACCCAGCAGCCCAGATACAACACTATTTCACACCAGGAATCCTCGCAAATGAGCATCCATATTGATTAACTGTTAACGTGTGGGGGAATTATTGATGCTTTACTGATTAATAATGACGGCCCTCGACAGGCTTCTCATTTCATGGTGGAAGGTTGGACTTGATTGATGTTTATTGTAGTCTCTTACATCTTAAAAATGCCCAGCACACATGGGCTCACAAGACACGATAACTCATACGGTACAAATCCATACTTCCATTTTCTTCTTGCTGCTCCTTTCCAATCATGGAGGTGTTGATTTGAAAATGTAGTGTGCATTTTTATACAAATAATGTTGTCCACTTTCATGAAAGGAACAAATAAATAAATAAATAAATAAATAAATAAATACTTCTCAGGTCGGGCACAGACAAGAAAAACAAAAATATTACCACAATTACTCATGTCCATTCTTATAAATCAACCCAGGATTAATAATCGCAGGTATAATACATGATTTATCTACATAAAAAACACTCTTGTCTTCTTTTTCAGGCACTCGCTATAAATTTCGCTAAAGGTTTGCTGTTCTCAGCTGTGACCTTTGCCCTCTCTGCAGATTACAACTTATATAGGGTTCAATACAATATATTAATTTTATTTGCAAATAGAGTCTCAATTTTATGTTTGTTCTCGTACATCCTTTTCCCATCGTTCTGCATGACTTTATAGCATTTGTTTGCTGGATTAAATTCAAATTACAACTTATTTTTTTTCTAAATATGTATTGTAACTCTAAATCAGTAAATATTCTATTCACTTCCTCTGAGTGCTGATGCACCTTGTCCCCACTAAAAAATCTTTTTGGCATCTGAAGTAAGCGATTCCATAATCTTACCATTTCACATTTCTATTTAATGATGCATGGTACCCACCCTATATGACCTTGAATTTAGGCGCAAATTTATGCACTCAAATAAAACATCTAAAAGCTCAATTATAGTTCGATACGCATTATAGAGTTCAAGTTAAAAATCCAAGGTCCCTACATAGTCGAATCAATTGTCATCAGCCATAGAGTACCATCCCTTAACCAACCTTCACCAGATGAAGCTCTCGTGCAGGGAGGCTGGGCTTGGTTGGTAGATTGATTGGAGAACTCCTTGGAGCCAGATTGCAAGTGGTGCTGGTGGACCGGTCTTTCCTCTGGACCGAGTAAAAAGCCAGCGTCTCAGTCCATTGATGTTGACACTGCAGAAGGAGACTGCATCTGTTAAAAGAGACATTAAACCAAGACTCCTTATGGAGGTCAATAAAACTCCAATGTTATTTATAGAAATACAATAGGAGTGTTTACCTTGGTGGGTCAAATTCCCCCGTTGGTCACGTTCCCACTGGTTCCCTCAATCCACTTTCCTATATCCCCTTACGCTTTATTGACTAAAGATCCCCTTGAATTTTTATTACAGACCTTGTTCTCTAGGTTATCACTATAAATTAGAAACGACGTAGCTGACCTTCCTGGTGAAACAAAATATAATCATGAAAAAAAATTAGTTTTTACTGTTGTACTATAGTTAACCAGGCGAATTCACAGGTAGGAAAAAGTCGTTGTGGGGCTCCATGGTGGTGCAGTGGATAGCACCGTCGCCTCACTGGGTTCGAATCTAGTCTAGGGGCCTTTCTGCGTGGATTTAGCATGTTCTCCCCGTGTCCATGTGGGTTTCCTCCCAAAGTCCAAAGACATGCAGGTTAGGCTACCTATTCCCCATAGGTATGAGTGTGTGAGTGAATGGTGTGTGTGCCCTGTGATGATTTGGGGGTAATTCCTGCCTCTTCTGCCTCTCGCCCAATGTAGGCTGGGATGGGCTTCTTCAGAGACCACTTGGAATAGCGCCTTGTCAGGATATCAGAAGGATTGAGCTGAGTAATAGCACAGGTGTGCATCTCTATAGCAACAGCACACACACACATGCATAAATCAAGTTCACGTTTAATACATCTTCACAAGGCTGGTAATGTTTTCGCGTTTTACATTGCAAGTGACATACAATTAAACATCCCATAATTGTATTTGATGATGTAACAAGTTATACATTCAAGTTTACAAGTGTCACAATCATTAGTTAGTTGTCATTTACAGTATTAAGAATATAGCAGAACCACAACAATGTCGCTATGTAAAACCTTTTGCATGGGCTACTTTCACATGGGCTGGCCATTTTAAAGTGGGCTTTATATTTTATTTCAGTATGATTTTCTGAATTTGTCTTAAATGACAAGCGGTGATGAATGCATTGGTGCAACTTATATATTTGTTATTTTTTGGTACAGTTTCTACAGCAGAAGAGGATGGCTGGGTGTATTCCGGGTGTATCCGGGGGTTGGCTGGGTGTATTCCGGGTGTATTCGGGGGTTGGCTGGGTGTATTCCGGGTGTATTCGGGGGTTGGCTGGGTGTATTCTGGGTGTATTCGGGGGGTTGGCTGGGTGTATTCTCTGTGTATTCGGGGGTTGGAGTCATGCATATTGCAGAGGTGTTGAGTTCTAGCTCTGGGGCGCCACAAACTACCAGATTTTCACAGCACCTTATAAGTAACTTGAGCACTGGATCTTCGACATAAAATGTAGCTTATACTGTAGATCCAGATATGTAATGAAGGCTTTGAATTGATGGGGTAAGAAATAGCAGCACCTCTTCCACTTGGGTTGCATCCTATGTGCATCATCAGCACGAGTATCATCCAGGGCAGAGATTCGCAATCATGTTCCACAGAGGCTGCTCCCGACATATAAACCTTTAAGAGTTTGATTCAACCGTTACCATCTGAACTGAACACGATAAACCTCAAATTCTCCTTTGTGGCTGAAATAAGAGCTGGAAAACCTGCGAGATTATGGCCTGCCAGGACCACAGTAGAATGAATCTAGCGTTTGGTGTTATAGTGGAGTGTATATGCTGGGTGATAGTCTAAACTAGCAGTATTAAGATAAATCAATCATCATGTTAGGCTATCGTATAAGCGTTAACACACTGAAGGCATAAGCATGGGTAAAAGCGGTGAACACTGACAAGAGCTTAGTTTGACAAAGTACAGTTTCAAACTACAACATACACTTGAGGCAAAATGTAAACAGCAAGCCCCCTTCGTGGGAGTAGTTATGTACACACATCACATTCAAATTTGGAGCCATGGTTCATTTTTAAGTTTAACTTTCCTTACTGGTTGTCATGCCCTGAACCACAAAAATATATCTCACCTCACAGGTGTTCGCTCGCCGTTCTCTCAACTGACTTGAAGAGAATTTACACAGAAGCCTGAAAGCAAAACTTTCACAGACCAACCTACTCATGTACTAACCCACTAACTATACAGTAACTTATGAATACTCCCTCCCATTCCATACGCAAAGAGAAATACTTAAACTTGGATACGTTGACATTACCACTAATATTATACAACTGCTGCTGCTTAGGGGCTGGGTTCAATGAAGCAATAAAGCACCCCCCACCATGGTTCCTATCTTTAAACTGAAGCTGTGCAGAGCAGGAAAAAGATTCTGTATTTATTTAGACTAAAGACCAAAGTCCCACGTGTTATTTTTGCTGTGATTAACTTTTCTTTTATAATTTAGAATCTGAAAGGTTGTTGAGAGGACCGTGTGTGAAACAAATGTTAATGAAAAGATAAACTTGGTCTAAATTATTGCCCGGCAACTCTTGCGTCAACCCCATCCTCTACGCTTTCCTGTCGGAGAATTAAGTTATTTTGAGGTAAATTAGAAAATAATATATTCAAGGTCTCTCTCAGACAGTATTATGTAAAATTTTAAAATTCTAATATACTGAAGATTCATTTTATACATTCTATTATTTTTATTTTTCTTTTATCTTTGCATATTTTATACATTTCTTTATTGATTATTATTATATATTCTACTGATTCTGTGTTTGGTTTAAGTTTGAAATGAAGGGCCTCCTCTCCTCTCGAATATGTTTCACGAGAGGACTGCCAGGTGGCCCGTCCCACGCAAATGATGGTTTGAAAATTCAGTCTAGGTTGTAAGGTTGCAATGTGATAACTTTAACCATTGTGAGATCGGGGCGGAATTGCAGGTGATGTAGTTTAGCCCACAAATGGCCATATCTCCATGTTGTGGGAGCTATACAGTATGCAATAAACCTATCCACATTGAGCACATTTACCTAATTTACCAACACTCTTCCTATCCTACCACACACTCACACACACAAACATGGATATAGTATACGTACACATATATATCTAAAGAAATATAAAGACACAGCCTTGTGCACGACGTGTTTTGGTGAGGTGCTGTTTATGGTAAGATACAAATTGAAAATGTATAAAGTTAACTATTAGTGGCATACTGTAAACTGCACACTTGGAAAAAGATGAAAAAGGCCTTTCCACATGACTAGCCCAGTGTTTCGCTATCGGTTCATCAGGGTAACTGCTCAAGGAGCGAACCTAATGAAGCAATATGCAATACAAACTGTATATACTGTATACATATACATATATATATATATATATACAGTGCCCTCCACTATTATTGGCAACCCTGGTAAAGATGAATAAAAAGGGTTATAAAAAATTAGCTTAATCTCACACTGTAAAAATGAGAAAAATCCAACCTTTAATTGAAGTAAATTTATTATGAGAAAACAAAATAATTATTTTTAACAAAAGCACGTGTGCCACAATTATTGGCACCCCTGAGATGCAGAGGCGTTATAGTATCGCTTGTAAGAATACCATAAAATAAGATATCAAGAGTCTTTTGATGTTGTTGGGTCACAGACAGGAAGTCATGGCATACAAAGGATATGCGACAAAATATAAAAAATGATTACTTTATTCTATATGTAAATGCAGGGGTGCCAATAATTTTTATTATTTTTTCTCATAATAAATTTACTTCAATTAAAGGTTGGTTTTTTCAGTGTGAGATTAAGCTAATTCACCAAACGGTTATTTTTTTATAACCATTTTTACTCATCTTTACCAGGGGTGCCAATAATAGTGGAGGGCATTGTATATACGCACACATACAAATAAATTAGTTGTGTGATACTTTACCCTGTATCAAAAGCCCCACAACACAGAACTGCATTTTCACTTTGTAAAAATTACGAATTTGTTTTAGAGCTGAAATTAAATGTGGTGTATTTGAAACAATGATTAAAACAGTTTTTCCACAAAAAGATAAGTAGAACCATCGATAGGTGGAAATATGAGAGGCTCTTTTCCATAATTCATAATCATAATTGTAAATGATTGCTGCACGTCGTCTCTCCTGTATCTGTAGCAGTTCACTGATGCTAACGGTTTCTCCGCTCCAGTATATGCGGTCGTCAGGTGTGCCTTGGCGCTAACAGGTTAGCAAGAATGGTAGAGATGGATGTGCTGAATGCAGTTTGATTTCTTCTATTCCAAACTTGACTTCTTGTATTTGACTTCTCACTGACATAACTGATAATTCAAGTTCCAAAGGAATGAGGAGACATTATCAAGGCAATAATACCTCTAATAATATCTCTATGCTTTTCTGGTTTGACTTAGGAGTTCTAGGCACAATGTCTTTGCTGTTGTATTGTTTGGAATTTACAGGGATTGAACATTTGTTTTCCTGGACCTTGAAGCCAGGTTGGACATCTTACAGTAGGGAATCTTAAGAGTCAATTGTGTAAATGTTTAAATTGATTAAAAAGGCCCTTTGAATGTTAAAATCCAAACTGATCTACAGATTCACTCATGAGTTTCCGGTGCACATCTGAATAAACTAACATGGCAAAAAGTATCATACACATAAAACGACAACTCAATTAACTTGTTAATTTGGCGAACAAAAAACAACAGTGTATATATTCCCAATCAAAATTTGTTTTAAAAGTGGAAACTTATCTCATTGTAAAAATGTACCTCTTCACAAGACCTCACCAGGAGTTCCAGACAAGCCACTTTTTTCACAAGTTGGTGGTGGAGTGAGTGGTGGAGAAGTTCTCCATGCGGATGCGCACCACCTTCTCCACCGGCGGCGGAGGGAAGAGAAGGCGACAGGTGAACACCTGCTGACAGGCCTTGCGGAAGTTCTCCGACAGGAAAGCGTAGAGGATGGGGTTGACGCAGGAGTTGCCGTAGGCCAGGCAGTGCGAGAGGATGCGGAAGGCGAAGGAGGCATCGTTCAAGGGGAACCTGCCAAACTCCACCCACATGGCGATGATGTGATGGGGCATCCAGCTGATGAGGAAGGCGGCGACCACCAGCAGAACCGTCTGCGCTGTCTGAGAAAAACAGAGGAAGGCGCGCACATCACAGATCAGAACGCCATGCCAGGCCCTACTCTAGCTTCTGTCAGAATATAATTTCATTTCAACATCCTAGTCATTCATCGGAAATTTTCAGGTCCAATTTACACTGCACCAAACGTGGGTAAACATGACTAATTTCACAGCTCTTCCCGCAAGCTGCTGGAGCTCACATCAAGTTTAAAACCTCGGTATTAGCCTGGGAGCACAGTGAATAGAACAGCTCTGCCATTACATCTCTGACTAATGCACTCATAATTGCTATGATTACTGGTAGCATGCTGCAGGGGCATGCTCCGTATCTGCTTTGTTCCAGTCGGTTGACTAAAGCCACTCTTTTCTCATTACTCATAACTGTGATCGAGTTTGCGTTATAAATGTGTGTTTGTCCAAACCGACTGCTTGGGGATCCACATTCTTTCCAGAATAATAACCATCTGCAGAACTTCACTTTTCAACGGACAGCTGTGAAAGGAATTCAAGGAAATTTTGAATTCGCCCTCGAAAAGTAATGAAAAAAGAACTCAGCGACCGTGCCCTTGCACCTCAACTGTCATTTCTGGGAGAGACACTGATGGACCCAATGAATTATTCCATTCGCATTATAAACTGAGAGACGGAAACAGCCACTGGGATAAGCTGCTCACATTGGTTTTTTCCCCCCAAGATGTTACATAACTTGAGGAAACACCAAAGTGTGATGAAGCTCTATAATATTGTTGGGAATTTACGTCAAGAGAAATAAAAATAAACCTTGCTTTAAGGCTTGAGGGCCGACTTGCTAGTATGTCAGCTTTATTTGATTTAACACAAAATAACTTTGGGATATGAGGGACAGCATATTCCTATCATCATCGTCTGTCTGCATAAATCACATTTATTATGAAAGGCTTGATTATACAGTTAGGTCCATAAGAATTTGGACAGTGACACAATTTTTGTTTTTTTGGCTGTGTACTCCAACACATTGTATTTTAAATGGAACAGTATCTATGAGGTTAAAGTGCAGACTTTCAGCTTTAATTTGAGTAGTCCCTATCGGGTGAACAGAACTTATTGTCCTATTGAACTCTATGGAAAAATTAGTAGGAGAAACAACCCTTAAAGTGATCCACCCATATATACTGCATATCTGGCAGCAGAGTGATGGTTTGAGGCTAGTTTGATACCTCAGACCTTGATAACTTACAGCCATTTAGCCAACCATGTGTTCTATACTATTCCTGTGTAATGTACAGTTTATAGTATCGCTTGTAAGAGTACCTGAAAATAAGATATCAAGAGTCTTTTGATGTTGTTGGGTCACAGACATCAGGACATGCAAATGATATGCAGCCAAATATAAAATATTATAACTTTATGTTAATTTGTCCAAATACTTTTGGTCCCCTAAAATGGGGGGGGACTATATATGAAAATGGCTACAATTGCTACACTGTTCACCCGATATGGACTAAAAAACCCTAAAATGAAAGCTGAAAGTCTGCACTTTAACCTCATAGTTACTGTTACATTTAAAATCCAATGTGTTGGAGTACAGAGCAAAATCAACAAAAATTGTGTCACTGTCCAAATACTTATGAACCTAACTGTATGTTGTATCCTAAATCAGTCCATCTAGAAACCAACATAGATCCACAAGGCAACAGCCTATATTCACCTTGCATTTAACTCAACATTAAATGCAATTTCTTTCCCTTTACAGGCATAGTTTAGATTGTTTGTGGGGTAGGAGTGGGGGCAAAAACTTCTATTTATCTGGGAGTCAAAGTTAAAGATAAATTTTGATTGAATCCAGGCGAGGGTTTTGGCTTCCTGTCAAAAAGCTCTCACAAATGTATCATTAATTTGTGGCCTTAAAAGTTGGCCAGTGATGTATGCCCGGTGCTGAGGGAAATTTATTGATGTACTCATAATTATTAGCAGGTCATTTCAACAGGAACCCGTTAAAGTCTTCCAATTTTAGCTCTTCAAAAACAACAATGCGTTATAAAGACACTTTCAAATGAGATATTGTTTACGGAGGCTTGATTGATTATAAATGGTGGAATTACTTCGGTTTTGAAGTTTGTAACAGCTTCAGCAAGTTTAAGAAGCCAGACATTAAATCACAGACGAACTGCAGATGCTCAGGTTTTGCTTGCGATGTTCACAGCCATACAATGCATACTGCATACTTTCCCTTTGATGGTGAAAGCACTTGACATACTCACAGGCAGCCTGACAAGTGCTTTCCCTTTGATGGTGAAAGCTCTTGACATACTCACAGGCAGCCTGACATACTCCCCTGAACACACTTACCATTAATACGTCAATGTACTTTGGACAGATTTACAAAAGGCCTCCTAACTATCAACAAGTGTCAGATGTATCCAGTTTAGGTGGATATGCACATTTTTGATAGTTTTGTGAGAAATGCTCACAATGTTTATGTTTTAGCATAAATTAATAATGAATAAAGAAATATGGCAAGAAAACCCATGTTAAAGAGGTTGCCAACACTGCTTCAATGATAGACCTGCTTATAAACTAAAAGTATGGCAAGACCATTTAAATATAAAACTTTATGGACTATGTTTCCTTCCAAGTTATTCAGTCACTGGTTAATAGCAACTATGACTGTATTCCAATATTGACAGTCATAATGATCGTCATATCATGAGTTAACACAATTGATATTTCCATTGTGTCAACATATAACTTAGGTGTACTCCTCTGTTAATCTTTCCTTCTGACCTTCACCTGCTAATAAACTTTATAATACTATATACAGTGCCCTCCACTATTATTGGCACCCCTGGTAAAGATGAGTAAAAAGGGTTATAAAAAATTCACCGTTTGCTGAATGTCACAGTGAAAACATTTGAAAAATCCAACCTTTAATTGAAGTAAATTTATTATGAGAAAACAAAATCCCTCATCAGGAAATAATAATTTTTAACAAAACCATGTGTGCCACAATTATTGGCACCCCTGCATTTATATATAGAATAAAGTAATCATTTTAAATATTTGGTCGCATATCTTTTGCATGCCATGACTTCCTGATGTCTGTGACCCAACAACATCAAAAAACTCTTGATATCATATTTTATGGTACTCTTACAAGCGATACTATAACGTCTTTGCATTTGAATAGATCTCTATGGGAATTGGGGTGTGGGACTAGATTTATGTAAATTATGCTGGAACAGTATGGAATACATGGTTGGTAAAATGGCTGTAAATCATCAAGGGTCTGAGGTATCAAACGAGCCTCAAACCATCACTCTTCTGCCAGATATGTAGTAGATATGGATGGATCACTGCAAGGGTTATTTCTCCTGACAAATTTTCCTATTGAACTCTATGGAAAAATAAGTCAGGAGAAGAAACCCTTCAAGTTATCCATCCACATCTACTGTATTTTTGGTACGTCAGACCCTTGATGACTTAGAGCCATTTAGCCAACAATGTGTCCCATACTGTTCCAGCGTAATTTACAGCTAAATCTAGTCCCACCCCCCAATTCCCATAGAGATCCATTCAAATGCAGAGACGTTATAGTATCGCATGTAAGAGTACCAGAAAATAAGATATCAAGAGTCTTTTGATGTTGTTGGGTCACAGACATCAGGAAGTCATAGCATGCAAAGAACATGAGACCAAATATTTAAAATGATTACTTTATTCTATATATAAATGCAGGGGTGCCAATAATTGTGTGGCACATTTGTTTAAAAAAAATTTATTATTCTGATGATTTTTTTTTTCTCTCAATAAATAAATTTTCAATTATAAAAGGTTTTTTTTTTTTCATTTTTTCAGTGTAACATTAAGCTAATTCAGCAAACTGTGAATTTTTTATAACCCTTTTTACTCACCTTTACCAGGGGTGCCAATAATAGTGGAGGGCATTGTATATATTGACAATGACACATTAACCTAATTTGTTAGGACTATAAAAACGTGGGGAAAAGGCATTGATAAAATACAAAATTACAATTATTTTCTCTACATTCATATAGAAAACATTTTTAGTCCCCGTTTCATCAGGAGTACCAACATATATTTTTCTGTGTTTCGACTCCCTATTGCTGAAATTATTCCAGCACCCTTGGCAGGCCAAAAATAAACAGAACTTATCCATGGATTGTAATTACAGGAACAGATGGAGAATGCATATTTTTGAGGAAGTCGGAAGCTGGAAAGGTCAGCATACTACTAGATCAACAGCTACAGCTTCCATAGCTACTAGCCACAAAAAAACAACATCACGCTTGTCCCGCGATTCCCTCATGTGTATACAGAAAAAGTTATACACTGACACCATCTGCCAAACTACCTGTCTCTCCTTCTCTCCATCTCTGTCTCCCTTGCTTTCTCTGCCTCTCAAATGCGCACATATATACAACTGTTTCTTATAAAAAGAGCCTATAATTCCTGAATTTTATAGGTTCTGTTTTGTTCAGAGTCTTCAAAGAACCAAGATTTCCCCTTTGGCACCCTGTGCTGATTTTCAGATAGACAGTGGACATTTTATTTGATGCATCTAAGAAGCTTTATAGCATTCCATCTGTCCAGAGGGAAACAAAACTTTAATGGAAACTTCAGGCGACTGCCAGGAAAAAAGTATCTGACAAACATGAAATAAGTTAGACAGCATACATTTGTTATGCTGATTGTCACTATACAGAAATCAACTGGAATGTCTTGTGGAAACTTTGTTTAGTGACAGTGATATTGGGTAAGCAATAACTAAGAAAATCAGCCAATGACAGTTAGCACCAATACCTGACAAAAGGCAATGGATGGTATTTTACTCACATCTACATGCTGATGAACGAGTGAACAACAATTGATCAATAGTGAGAAAAGCAGGGTCAGCTGGGTGGTCGAATGTTCTAGTGTATGGACGGGCCCCACAGTCTGGTATGAAATCAAGGTCATGCCAGTGCTGACTGCGGCTGGCAGCCCCACAAAATGGAGCTCAAATGGCTCCAGCACCGCCCAGACGAGACAACAGCATCTCATCGCACACCATCAAACTCCACCAATGGGAATGGGAGCCTGCAAGCTCTGTTCGCTGAGCTGCACATGAAGTTGCTATCCTAACTTCAAAGCAATAAAGAAACCCCTTTTTTCCATGAATAGGTGAGAAGCTAAATTCTGAGACAAACTCAATCCAAACAAACTCGCAATGCATTGCATGTCCACGCAAATTCCTTACACATTGTTATTCTGTATAAAAATAATAAGAATATTTGCTTTCCCTTTAAAGAAACATTTGGCACAGGAAACATCAGAAGACCTAAGAACAGGCACTTTTCCAAAAAGTGGCTTAATAGAATAAACACTAAAATGATCATAAATTTTTATTTTATTTTTTTAAATAACAAGCTAACATAATTAAAAGTGTCAATGACAAGCACAATCACATTCATCTCTCAGATGGCACTGAACAGTCATCTCAGATGTGTATGTGACGGCCCGCTCACTACGGAAAGTTACCGTATCCTCTTGCGCTGCGCTCTGACACAGTAAGTGCTTGACACTTATTTGAGAGAGGCCCTGCTGTGGAGGAAACTGAGAAACGTGTCTGGTGAAGTGGTTTCGTTCCACGCCTGACCTCGCCAGCTGCAAAAGATCAGTTGTTTTGGAGCCCGCGCTCAACAGATCTAATTTAGGAACCGTCCAAACACAAGAACAGCAGTTGTTTTAAATCTGGTAAAGTGGTTCTCTCAACTGGAAGAAAAAAATAAAAATAAAAAACATCACGACATATTCAAAAACATTTTGGACAAAACACGCTTGAAACATACAACAGGTAAACAAATGATAAAGATATAATTGCCAACTAAAACTGTGATTTAATATACTTGTATAATATTGTGTCATGATCGCGCAAGACAAGAGAGAGTCTGTGGTCACAAAAATGTTTGTCTGATTCATTCAAAATAACGCCATTATATTTATGGGATTTATCTCTACTTTTGGCTGCAGGTTGTTTAATCATTGCAGTGAGTTATATGAGGTCACACCACTAACACAATTTTCTGATCAGGAAAGGAAGCTGGGTGGCCATGATCATTAGCATATAGACCCAGGCGATAACGTTCAGGGCTCTGTCGGCATGGAGGTCACAAGGTTCCCGCAAAAACCCACAGCAGAACACCTTCGGTACTGGCTCACCAAATGAATAAGATTTATTCCATACCTCCATGCCATATATCACTAATTAAAGAAGGTTTTTTTCTCATCAATTTCATCTCTTTGTACAGACGCAACTGTTCGCAGTCAGAAACTAAAAAGTACCGGAGGTATTTCTATGACGCAATAAACACAGGATAAATTCAGGAAAAGATGTTATGCTGACATTTTTTGTCTCACGAGGGCTACAGATTTGATGGGTGCTTGGTATTCCAGATATTTCCCCCGGTGTCAACTGCTAAAATTTAAGATTGCTTTTCCACTGCTATTCCCCTTTATGTCACCCTTGGAACACGGAGAAGTTATTTCATGATAGGACAGTGAGATTAATTAAATTTGAAGGAAAAGCCATTTTTTATTTTTGCAAGTAGGTTAAAACAGGCTTCGAATCAATCCTGCACACATCTCTGTCATCTTTCTCCACATCTCCGAGAATCTCACACGCATAACACATATTTTGTGTCCATTAGCATAAAGCCACTATTATTACATTTGGATGTTTCATTTACACGTGAATGAGGGAATATGAAGCGATGCTTTCCTTGAAGCACTATTTATAGCGCACAAATCAATCGCTCATACATAATCTTTTCTTGTTTTCTAAATATGCTTCTGGACCCTCTCAAATTCCTACACCCTTTTTTTATGTGTCATTTGTGTAGCTATGGTGTCACATAATATGAGAGCAACGATGACATGAGTTTAACTGTAAGAGTGCTCTACCTCCCTGGGCTGAATTAGCACGGACGCGCATACGGTCTGAAGACGGGTCATCAGTTTAACTGTAAGTGTTCTACCTCCATGGGCTAAATTAGCACGGACGCGCATACGGCCTGAAGACGGGTCATCAGTTTCAGTCTCTGGCACTGTGAAGGTCTGGAGAGGATCACAGCGCTGAAGAGCAGTCACAATCTGAATAATTCCAGACAGGAATCTGGAAACATGGGCTTCGTCTGGTCTTTGCGGGCTTTTCTGTGCACTGACAACAGTACGGTGAACCCTCCATTCACTAATCATAACTTTCATTTCGATCCGGGAGTGCAGGCAATCTTCAAAAGGCAACCAGGGAAAGAGAACATAATGCGGGGGAGGAGTGAGGAGACGACTGGGAAGATTATCGCAGTTCGGTGCTCCGTTTCGGCGGTGTACCTAGAGACCGCGGTGCTGTGTGTACGGAGTAGAGTCCTGGAGGCGGAGTTTGTGTGTTGGACTGCTTGGTGACACTGGACATCTCGGGAGCGCGGGGGCTATTTTTAATCATGTATTCCACTTTAATTCACTTGATTGATGTAATGATTCTGTTGGATGTCTTTGTTTGATATGTTTGTTTGTGTGTTGTGGGTCTGCCCCACTGTCTATGTCTTTTTTGTTGCTGCTGGGGCTACAACTGAAGTTCCCTCGCGGAAAAATAAAAGCTATTCTATTCCATTGATTCCATATCTTGGTGAGAGACCTCTGTTGTTGTAAAGGTTTACATACATCTAAGGCTTGTGTGAATAAGTGGATGGACAGCTCTTTTTCCCTCCTTTTCTTTGTTGTCTCTGATATGGAATGGGTAAACGGTTATCTCTCAAGGTCCTATAATCCATACCCATTGCCAGGAGCACTACAGCTGAACAGACCACACTCCTTCAGTGCACCCATGTCTAGCCGGTGACTACTTCGCACAATGAAGGCCACGGCGCTGTGAGAGTAAGACACGGGGCCGCCGTCAGTTGTCCCAGGCCCTGGAGGAGGGAGGAGAGCCTCAAAGATCTGTGAACTTGTTACTGTCCTGGGCCCGGTAATAATATAATATTATTTAGCTCCGGGCCTGGGAATTTCACCTGACAGCCCTGGCAAGCCACACTTATTCCACAGTGTCCCCATTGGTTTGCTGCAGTGAGCTGAATGGTTTATCAATTTTCAGAGGCATCAAATGGTAGGTAGGGACGTGAAGAGAAAACTGAACACAAACAACCCTACAACAGAAACCCAAAAAGTGTTTAAAGCATTTCTAAATCCTCCCTGTAATGGCCACTCACAATGATGGGTACTTACAACTCAAGGGTCATTTTTTTCGAAGTATGCGGTGAGTAATCTCCAATAGATTACAGGCCAAAAGAAAAAAAAAACTACACTCAAATAAGAGGGGATATTTTTACCTGAGGATGATTCTTGTTTTAATAACCGATGATGAACATGCCGTCTATGTCGGTATAATAAAATAAAATCTTCGACATCGTGTGTGTGTGTCCTTGCTTCTCAAGCGTGTAGGTGACACACTAACTCCTAGGAAAGCAGCAGCGCAACCGGGCACAGCTGAGACTGCACATACATTTGTTTGCAGAGTTATGCTTTGCTACAAAAGGAGGCCTTACACAATGACTCTGTGCCTGTCAGGAATTTCAAAGGCATAAACCCTTCCGAAGATTAGAAATAGATCAGAATCCACGGCTTTGTTTTGGAGATGGGAGCCCATGCAAGACTCACGATGGAGCACAACCTGTTATTTCCTAGGTTGGTTTAACAGAATTCAGACATTCGCTTTGATACAGAATGATTAAAAGCATAAATAAGTCACAGCAATATTCTAATAATAATCATCACTGCTATGGGGAGACACCTGAAAGATAAGCTTGAGAATAACAAAAGTCTTATAAAAATGATCAGGTAAATATTTCTATTCATCAATATTGTCTTATAGAAAGAAAGCATGTAAAAATGCAATTAAGTCATCTTTTTGTGTCGTTTGCGAAAAAAAATATTACTGGGCAATGCTGTTTTAGTCTTAATGATTTTTTGCATGACAAATATTTTCCTTGGGGCTCATATCACAAAGTACAAAATAATCAATCCTATAACTAAACTATTAGAAAATCTAACCATTTTGCCAGAAGCTTCCAAAATACAGAAAACCATAGTATCGCTCTCTCAATGGACCGTTCTTCATGAAACTGCCAATTCACTTCACTATCGACTGATATTTGTTGTAGTCAATCAATTTAGAGTTTGTAATCTGTTTAGCTGGGCATCTGGAACCAATGCATGGACATCACGGTGGAGTAGTCTGTGCTTTTAATCACATTTGCCCCAGTTGGTGACGTCTTTCCTTCGGACTTCCACGCCAGCATCACCTTAGCCACTGTACCTTCTACACCAGCATCACCTTAGCCACTGTACCTTCCACACCAGCATCACCTTAGCCACTGTACCATCCACACCAGCATCACCTTAGCCACTGTACCTTCTACACCAGCATCACCTTAGCCACTGTACCTTCCACACCAGCATCACCTTAGCCACTGTACCATCCACACCAGCATCACCTTAGCCACTGTACCTTCTACACCAGCATCACCTTAGCCACTGTACCTTCTACACCAGCATCACCTTAGCCACTGTACCATCCACACCAGCATCACCTTAGCCACTGTACCTTCTACACCAGCATCACCTTAGCCACTGTACCTTCTACACCAGCATCACCTTAGCCACTGTACCTTCTACACCAACATCACCTTAGCCACTGTACCATCCACACCAGCATCACCGTATCCACTGTACCTTCTACACCAGCATCACCGTATCCACTGTACCTTCTACACCAGCATCACCGTATCCACTGTACCATCCACACCAGCATCACCTTATCCACTGTACCTTCCACACCAGCATCACCTTAGCCACTGTACCATCCACACCAGCATCACCTTAGCCACTGTACCTTCTACACCAGCATCACCGTATCCACTGTACCTTCTACACCAGCATCACCGTATCCACTGTACCTTCCACACCAGCATCACCTTAGCCACTGTACCATCCACACCAGCATCACCTTATCCACTGTACCTTCTACACCAGCATCACCTTAGCCACTGTACCATCCACACCAGCATCACCGTATCCACTGTACCTTCTACACCAGCATCACCTTATCCACTGTACCATCCACACCAGCATCAACTTAGCCACTGTACCTTCCACACCAGTATCACCTTAGCCACTGTACCTTCTACACCAGCATCACCTTAGCCACTGTACCATCCACACCAGCATCAACTTAGCCACTGTACCTTCCACACCAGTATCACCTTAGCCACTGTACCTTCTACACCAGCATCACCTTAGCCACTGTACCTTCCACGCCAGCATCACCTTAGCCACTGTACCTTCTACACCAGTATCACCTTAGCCACTGTACCTTCTACACCAGCATCACCTTAGCCACTGTACCATCCACACCAGCATCACCTTAGCCACTGTACCATCCACACCAGCATCACCTTTGCCACTGTACCTTCCACACCAGCATCAACTTAGCCACTGTACCTTCTACACCAGCATCACCTTAGCCACTGTACCTTCTACAACAGCATCACCTTAGCCACTGTACCATCCACACCAGCATCACCTTAGCCACTGTACCTTCTACACCAGCATCACCTTAGCCACTGTACCTTCCACGCCAGCATCACCTTAGCCACTGACTGTACCATCCGCACCAGCATCACCTTTGCCACTGTACCTTCCACACCAGCATCAACTTAGCCACTGTACCTTCTACACCAGCATCACCTTAGCCACTGTACCATCCACACAAGCATCACCTTAGCCACTGTACCTTCCACACCAGCATCACCTTAGCCACTGTACCTTCTACACCAGCATCACCTTAGCCACTGTACCTTCCACACCAGCATCACCTTAGCCACTGTACCTTCTACACCAGCATCACCTTAGCCACTGTACCTTCTACACCAGCATCACCTTAGCCACTGTACCATCCACACCAGCATCAACTTAGCCACTGTACCTTCCACACCAGTATCACCTTAGCCACTGTACCTTCTACACCAGCATCACCTTAGCCACTGTATCATCCACACCAGCATCAACTTAGCCACTGTACCTTCTACACCAGCATCACCTTAGCCACTGTACCATCCACACCAGCATCAACTTAGCCACTGTACCTTCTACACCAGCATCACCTTAGCCACTGTACCATCCACACCAGCATCAACTTAGCCACTGTACCTTCTACACCAGCATCACCTTAGCCACTGTACCTTCTACACCAGCATCACCTTAGCCACTGTACCATCCACACCAGCATCAACTTAGCCACTGTACCTTCCACACCAGTATCACCTTAGTCACTGTACCTTCTACACCAGCATCACCTTAGCCACTGTACCATCCACACCAGCATCAACTTAGCCACTGTACCTTCCACACCAGTATCACCTTAGCCACTGTACCTTCTACACCAGCATCACCTTAGCCACTGTACCTTCCACGCCAGCATCACCTTAGCCACTGTACCTTCTACACCAGTATCACCTTAGCCACTGTACCTTCTACACCAGCATCACCTTAGCCACTGTACCATCCACACCAGCATCACCTTAGCCACTGTACCATCCACACCAGCATCACCTTTGCCACTGTACCTTCCACACCAGCATCAACTTAGCCACTGTACCTTCTACACCAGCATCACCTTAGCCACTGTACCTTCTACAACAGCATCACCTTAGCCACTGTACCATCCACACCAGCATCACCTTAGCCACTGTACCTTCTACACCAGCATCACCTTAGCCACTGTACCTTCCACGCCAGCATCACCTTAGCCACTGACTGTACCATCCGCACCAGCATCACCTTTGCCACTGTACCTTCCACACCAGCATCAACTTAGCCACTGTACCTTCTACACCAGCATCACCTTAGCCACTGTACCATCCACACAAGCATCACCTTAGCCACTGTACCTTCCACACCAGCATCAACTTAGCCACTGTACCTTCTACACCAGCATCACCTTAGCCACTGTACCTTCCACACCAGCATCACATTAGCCACTGTACCTTCCACGCCAGCATCACCTTAGCCACTGTACCTTCTACACCAGCATCACCTTAGCCACTGTACCATCCACACCAGCATCAACTTGGCCACTGTACCTTCCACACCAGCATCACATTAGCCACTGTACCTTCTACACCAGCATCACCTTAGCCACTGTACCTTCCACACCAGCATCACCCTAGCCACTGTACCTTCTACACCAGCATCACCTTAGCCACTGTACCATCCACACCAGCATCAACTTAGCCACTGTACCTTCCACACCAGTATCACCTTAGCCACTGTACCTTCTACACCAGCATCACCTTAGCCACTGTACCATCCACACCAGCATCAACTTAGCCACTGTACCTTCCACACCAGTATCACCTTAGCCACTGTACCTTCTACACCAGCATCACCTTAGCCACTGTACCTTCCACGCCAGCATCACCTTAGCCACTGTACCTTCTACACCAGTATCACCTTAGCCACTGTACTTTCTACAACAGCATCACCTTAGCCACTGTACCATCCACACCAGCATCACCTTAGCCACTGTACCATCCACACCAGCATCACCTTTTCCACTGTACCTTCCACACCAGCATCAACTTAGCCACTGTACCTTCTACACCAGCATCACCTTAGCCACTGTACCTTCTACAACAGCATCACCTTAGCCACTGTACCTTCCACACCAGCATCACCTTAGCCACTGTACCTTCTACACCAGCATCACCTTAGCCACTGTACCTTCCACGCCAGCATCACCTTAGCCACTGACTGTACCATCCGCACCAGCATCACCTTTGCCACTGTACCTTCCACACCAGCATCAACTTAGCCACTGTACCTTCTACACCAGCATCACCTTAGCCACTGTACCATCCACACAAGCATCACCTTAGCCACTGTACCTTCCACACCAGCATCAACTTAGCCACTGTACCTTCCACACCAGCATCACCTTAGCCACTGTACCTTCCACACCAGCATCACCTTAGCCACTGTACCATCCACACCAGCATCAACTTAGCCACTGTACCATCCACACCAGCATCACATTAGCCACTGTACCTTCTACACCAGCATCACCTTAGCCACTGTACCTTCCACACCAGCATCACCCTAGCCACTGTACCATCTACACCAGCATCAACTTAGCCACTGTACCTTCCACACCAGCATCACCTTAGCCACTGTACCTTGTGAGACATCAGCAGTCTTCACTGAATTCCCCAGCAAACAACCACGCCTCTTTCAAAATCACTTCTGGCTATGGTTTCCAAAATAATGGTCAACTGGGCGTTCCCAGCACTTTTATACTATTCCCATGAGAATCCCAGGATGTTAATTCCTTAACAAATTCAGGAACCACACCTTTGTGGAAGCACCTACTTTCAATATACTTTGCATCCATCATTTATTCAATCTTCCAATATGTCTTCCATTTTGTTTATTGGACACAGAATCCAATATGGGGACATTTCTTACCAAAGTAACTTTTTGAGCACTTTCTCTGAGGACTCTAATTAAATTTCACACCTCATGGCCACCTCACATTCTTTATCTAATATACAATAGAACCAGACACTCAAAACAATTAAAACACTTTGAATGCAAGTCATGTAAAAAACACTGTTTCCTTCACAATGCATTATGACAATTTATGAATAACAATGGCTTGTTCATTGAAAATGGCTCTGAACAAACTTCTTATCTATAGATTACTGCATTTAAAAAGAATACGTTCCCAATAGATATGAAACATTTGTGATAACGCTGAAAAAATCTTGATTGTGGCTGGTAAGATTTTCTACTCGAGCAGCCACTTTGGTAGGTAACCAACCAGGTTGTGTTATATTACAAAAGGTAACGTGGCTGGTAAAATGGCTGGTGATTTTTAGAATCCACAAGCCACTCTGGCCAGGGGGTGAAAAAGACAGTGCATGCCTGTTTTAAACCTATTACATTTCAGCATTTCAGAGTTTATTTTTTTAATATGACAGTCAATATCCATGCTTTGGGAAACATATTCATTCCCGAAGTAGATCTTTCCCAAGTCATTTCATCATTGGGTTCATTTCTTCTCCTGTCTCCCAAAATATGTTGTGTATAGTCTTTAGACTAAAAGGTTTTGACAGGGTGATCAAAGCATCAACTGCAATGGGATCAGGGATACTTTATCCCGTTTCTCTTTGTACATGACAGTGTTTACATTTATTCATGAGATAAATTACTGAATCTGATAGATCAGCAATCCAAATAAGTACAGGAATTTCAGAAATATAAAGACACATGGGATGAAGAAAACTGACACTGAGCTGCAAAGAAAACTGAATTAGAGAGGAGGAAATTATTTTATTGTTTAAAAACAACTTTCATATTAAGGCCTGAATTGGCTTTGTGCTGCCTATTTTGCTTGCTTTGTCCTTTGCTGGACTGCCTAAACACACCCCCCCCATATACCATATGCCTCAGATAATTAATATTCTATGTATACAAAAACGGCTACTATCGCTACAAATGCTACTCCAAATATTATTACTACAGCTACTATTATTACTACAACTACTACTAATAGCAATCACACTTCTGCAAGTTAGTAATGTTGCAATGCTAGAATTTTTATTCCTCCTATTAGCTGCATGTTACAGTTGGTAATTCAGATGAGACCTGTAGGGTATCGCTCTGGACGGACATGTTTTCTATTTTTGATATGTTCTGCATTTGAACTTGAAGGCCCTCATCCCAATGACAGTGTGCAGGCTGTTTTCAGTGCCCTGCTGATAACTGCAAGGCCATGTAACTCTCAACTCAGCTCACATGACCATGAACATATTTATGTTTCCATCATGGCTTGACACTGTTTTGCTTATTTGACCAGCTCTGACTGTGCGCTCAAATTGAAATGCATTAGATATGGTTCATGAACAAGAGGCTAGCAATAAGGTGTAGTGGTTCGTGGCTGTTTGTTTGCTTTTCTTTTGCGGCTCTCGTCCTGCCTTCACAAGTGTTAATCAATCGGATTTTTTCCATGTTCCGTTTCATGGTTTGCCAGTCTCGTTATTGGTTTCACCTGGGTTTCTACGTGCGGGTTATTTAAGTTTCTCACTGCCGCTTCTCCGGTGCTTGATTGTCTCACGACATTGCTTTCGAGCCAGGTATGGCCAGGAACTAGCGACCTCCTGATATTAAACTCTGTTTATGTTCAGGGGGGGACTTGCTACTTAATAGGGTATAGGATTGTTGTCCGCCTGGTAGCGTTTGGTGCTATCTCTTTTGTACTTCTCGGAGACAGTTTTTCTTTGTACTACTTTCATTTTGGTTTTTCACTCTACCGGCTTTGAGCTACGGCAGCCGAGAGTGTTCTTTTGTTTTACTAAGTTTCCCGTTTTTAGCTCATTACGTGAGCTCGGGAGATTTAGTTGGTATTCTACTAGTTTTAGTAGTTTGCCCGTTTAGTGGGTTTATTTTCGTTTTGGCTGTTAGCCTTAAGAAATTAGTTTCCTGTCTTTTCTTTCTTCCTTTATAATTTTTCTCCCCCTAATTATTGGTCCTCACGGTTGTGAGCTGACTTGTCCTGATCTCCACACCTTTGCGTTTGAATCTCCGAACCATCAATAAACCCATTACATAAGGGGCACTGATGGTGAGTAAGAGTCAGCAGCCAGTGACGATAATCATAATGGTAACACATACAATACACGTCCAATAGACACTGCACTGTGTTATTCTATCATTGTATGATCACCGGTACAAGGTATGGACATTAATGAATTTTCATGAAGACAGTATAACAGAGTATGAGTATAATTCTCCTTTTAGTACTCATACCATTTAGTACGAGATCTAACCGTGATTAGCTGCACTGTGGTTAAATCCTTGTTCTGGGTGCCATTTTAATGCAATTTCAAATGAACTGGAAAACAAACCCATTAAATTCGGTACATATTTTACTGGGCCTGAAATATAGTGTAAATATGAATTTGTGCTCATGTTAAAGTCCATGTCTTATCCATTTTTAAGTGAATGTTTCCACACAGTTAAAGCCTCTGCATTGAGGATTTAAGTCTGAAGGTTAGTAGTTTGTTGCTATAGCTACTGATGTCTGCTTTATGCCGCTTTGTGTCATTATGCTGTAAAAGCAAGTTCTCTTGAGCACATTAGACGCCAATTTCACCTCATTATTATAATTACCAGACATTTTAAGGTAGGATATCATACCCTTCCCAGAGGTTATAGACGGGTTACTTGTGCAGTCTGGTAAAAGCATCATTATTTCTGTCCTTCTCATATTTTGTCACCGACTGCAAACAAGCTACCTCTGTAGTCATAGGTAACAGCCACTCTCCTATCATCCCCATGTCCCTAAACAAGGCAGGGAATAGTGAGCACTGCTGAGCACCTCAGTGATGCTCTTTTAATACCGATGGCAAACACTTGTAGAAACCTTTGTCTCCAAAGCATACAGTATACTGGAAAATCCATACTAAGCTCAGAAGGATTCAGTGCCTAGATTACAGTGCGCCACTTCCTTTTGAATGAAAAGGTTGGCAATCTAAGTAAGGTACTCAGTAAGTAAACAGGAGGAGGACAAGGCATCGTTGAGGTGAATAACGAAGAAAGATTAAGACTTTTTTTCTTCTTCTTTTTAACCAATTTCAGAGTACAATTAGGTATGGGTACTTTAGAGTGCAATTTACCAGGGTCCTACCTTTTTCTTTGAGCGTTCAGATTTCTTGGACATGTTCTTCATTTTTTTATGGAGATGGAACAACACCTTGAAGTAAAAGAACACATATGACACATGTAGGCCGACGTTACATACATCCTGTGATCATGTAGGAGAAACAAAAAACTACAATGTAATATCAATTTACAAATGGAAAGATCAGCTATCGCAGCAGTGCACGAAAACAAAAGCTTGTTAGTTTGTTACTGCAGAACATTGTAATCCCTCACGTACATGGCTAACTTTGATTTAAACTAACATCATTAGAATACCTGGTTTTCATAGTGCATTGACACGCTGTCGTTGGCCCTACAGTAGTGTGTACACGACCATCAGAATGCCAGGTTAACATGGTACCGAGACACAGCAGACAGGCTTACACACATCTACCACACCCTGTCACGGGAGGAAATATCACTTCTCTACCTCCCGGCAAATTAAACTTAGAAAACTATAAAAACCTGAAAACTTATAAAATTATGCTTAAAGCATTTTGCTGAGCACAAAGTAGCCTTTATGGGTTGTGGGTGTGGGGTGACAGACTGTGACTGTAACGGAATACCATGCACTGAATATGGTGCCATTATAACAGTAAACATATGCGTCACATTGAATATGATCCAAGCATTTCACATGGAAACATTATATAGTTAATATATGTGTCATCTGGCTAGGCTTTAACATAAGTATACTGGAACATTATCCTACACGAATGCACCTTGTCGTCTGGTATCTCAGTGATGCTAATAGAAGTTAATTCCAATAGAACTTAAAAAGCTGCACAATAAACTCAACTATCGAACTTACATAAAGCCCTGTTCTTGAGCGAGAGAACTGAGAACGTTTTTTGGATTTTTACAAAAATGTACATTTTTAATGGCAGAGATCTTGTGCAATTATCTTGCCATTTGTGCAGGAAGAGGACTGCCTTCATTGGTCTGTAGGAGGTGGCTTAAATTCAAGGTTCTTGCATTAAAAATGAAACGATTGAACATGAAGTTTTTTTCCCTTGCTTTATATGGTGTGGATTTCCACGTGAAGATAACAGGAACATTATTAGGCACCTTATTGTTGTTACTCCCCTATTAGTTGTTATGTTATCTCCTCCATAAATGAATTGAGGCGTCTGCACATTGGTTCGGCATAACCTCCCAGTTTTCAGTAGAACTGAACACAAATGAAACCACAACTTTATTATACAGTATATTGCCATTTCACACCTTACTTATGGGTTTAAAGTTGTGCGTAATTGACTCCATAAAGCGCAAGGGTTATGTAAAAAAATCTTATCAGTAGCTGGCCACTTTTGCACTTTGATCGTGCTTTGTAAAGTTGCGCTTTTTAAAACGGTGGTTGCCACCGCTCTTTGCGTCGATGTAAGGGCATTAGACAACACGCTTTCAAGATGTACATGGCAAGTCGTTTTATATGTCGATGAAATATGTCTATTCTGAAGTAGTCACTATTTAAATCATGAGGCTGTTCGCAATTAATAGCATTCGAAACCACCTAGAGATTCAAATGTATATGTCAATGTTCAACACACCCAAAGCTCACTGGGTGTTTACCTTTGACGCACCAGAGAACCAGGAGCAAAGGCATCCTATAGGCGACAGGCACATTCCAACCAACTAAAAATACAGATAAACGAAAAGTTTCCTTACCTTTGCATAGCAGCATGTAATAAAAACCAAAGGTAATAAATACCCAATTATCAAAATGGTCACTTTGTAGGTGTGTTTGGGAACTTTATCGGACCATTCCTCCCAGCAAAAGGAGCTGTTAGGAGCTTCTGGGTGGCTGATTAATGTCTGGTGTTGAGCCACTGGAATTGCGAAGACAAATGACAGAACCCAAATCGTACAAACCCCAATGACCGCGTTCTTCTTATTGCGAATGCAGGGGGACTTCTTCGAGTGAACCACAGCGATATACCGGTCCACGGACATGGCCACGAGCGTGAAGATGCTCACGAGCATACATACCTTGACGAAGTAGTGTACAGATTTACAAAGAAAGGCGCCGAACACCCAGTCGGGCAGGGAATAAATAGTTGCTTGGAATGGGACACAAAAAAGAAGAAAGGATAAGTCCGCTATACTGAGGTTTAGTATAAAAGTGTTGGTTGTACTTCTGGAGCGCCTGGACTTGATCCTGCCAATTACAATAATCACCAATGTGTTCCCTATGATACCCAAAAGAAATATAAATCCAAAAATGACAGGCACAATGACTACCTCCGGACCTCCATAACTCTCGCTTGTTGTCTGATTCATTTCCAGCAGGCTGTCAGCCCAAATAAATGTATCGTTTCCAGACAGCCGCATGCTTTCACCAGGCGTTACCATCCGTCAAGCGCGAACAAATACTAGCACTTGTTTCTGGTGGAATAAAAAAGTAGCCATTTATTCCAGTGCCGCAAGCATCTCATTTCTTGTTGTTACCTGGGTATTCCCCCAGTGTCGACAACTCCACAAACTACCAGGTTTGAGGGGAAAAGAATCTCATTGAGCTCAAAAAGTTAATACGTAAATCCACTCTAAAAGGCTCGGACCGTTCCATCTCACAAACCCGAAAGCGGCATCTGCGCAGTAGCAGGATCATATTATCCACGAATGTAATAAGGGTGGTTCAAAGACTACACTGAAGCAACAAGCAGCGTGCCGATGACCTTTGCCACCATAAAGGGTTCTGCACACTGGAGACTGAGGCGTTCATTCCTACCGCATTTAGTTCCAATAAAGATAAACCCCAAAGACTTTTGGGTGTACCGAATGATGACCTGTCATTTTTGTCGTGATGCCAGCCGACTGAATTATAAAACCTCCTACTTGGTCGCCCTTTACCCGTTAGCACTGTCGCTGCTCTGTCCGCGTTTGAATAGGCATGCAACATTAAATGATTGTGCGCATTACCTTGCTCCCCTGCCGCAGACCGAGGTGCGGTAGGTCATCTCCCACTCAGGAGCATATATTGTGCCCGCCACTATTATTGGCACCCCTGGTAAAGATGAGTAAAAAGGGTTATAAAAAATTCACCATTTGGTGAATTGGCTTAATCTCACACTGAAAAAATGAGAAAAATCCAGCCTTTAATTGAAGTAAATTTATTATGAGAAAAAATAATCCCTCATCAAGAAATGATTATTTTTAACAAAACCATGTGTGCCACAATTATTGGCACCCCTGCATTTATATACAGAATAAAGTAATAATTTCTAATATTTGGTCGCATATCCTTTGCATGCCATGACTTCCTGATGTCTGTGACCCAACAACATCAAGACTCTTGATATATTATTTTCTGGTACTCTTACAAGCGATACTATAACGTCTCTGCATTTGAATGGATCTCTATGGGAATTGGGGGGTGGGATTGATTTAGCTGTAAATTATGCTGGAACAGTATGGAACACATGGTTGGCTAAAAGGCTCTAAGTCATCAAGGGTCTGAAGTATCAAATGATCTGCTGCCAGATATGCAGTAGATATAGATGGATAAGAGTGTTTTGTCCTGACAAATCTTCCTATTGAACTCTATGGAAAAATAAATCAGGAGAAAAAACCCTTCAAGTTATCTATCCACATCTACTGTAGATACTGTCAGACCCTTGATGACTTAAAGTCATTTAGCCAACCATGTGTTCCATACTGTTCCAGTGTAATTTACAGCTAAATCTAGTACCACCCCCCAGTTCCCATAGAGATCTATTCAAATGCAGAGACGTTATAGTATCGCTTGTAAGAGTACCAGAAAATAAGATATCAAGAGACTTTTGATGTTGTTGGGTCACAGACATCAGGAAGTCATGGCGTGCAAAAGATATGCAACCAAATATTTAAAATGATTACTTTATTCTGTATATAAATGCAGGGGTGCCAATAATTGTGGCACACATAGTTTTGTTAAAAATAATAATTTCTTGATGAGGGATTATTTTTTTCTCATAATAAATTTACTTCAATTAAAGACTGGATTCTTCTCATTTTTTCAGTGTAAGATTAATAATTCACCAAACGGTGAAGTTTTTATAACCCTTTTTACTCATCTTTACCAGGGGTGCCAATAATAGTGGAGGGTACTGTATAGTCAGTGTCAGTATCAAAACAATGAGGATTGGATTTGAATGTTAAAAAATAAAGTGAAATATGGATTGATTAAACGTTTCATTAAAAGGCCGCAAGAAATACATGTTATAACACCTGAGGATGCACCTGAAATACAGGTTAAAACACCTGAAGGATGCACCTGAAATACAGGTTAAAACACCTGAGGATGCACCTGAAATACAGGTTAACACCTGAGAATGCACCTGAAATACAGGTTAAAACACCTGAGGATGCACCTGAAATACAGGTTAAAACACCTGAGAATGCACCTGAAATACAGGTTAAAACACCTGAGGATGCACCTGAAATACAGGTTAAAACACCTGAGGATGCACCTGAAATACAGGTTAAAACACCTGAAGGATGCACCTGAAATACAGGTTAAAACACCTGAGGATGCACCTGAAATACAGGTTAAAACACCTGAAGGATGCACCTGAAATACAGGTTAAAACACCTGAGGATGCACCTGAAATACAGGTTAAAACACCTGAAGGATGCACCTGAAATACAGGTTAAAACACCTGAGGATGCTGCATGGTAGCCTACATTCTCTGGTTCTGTCGTCCATTGCCTTGTGGACCAACATCAGTTACAGATTCGGAGCGCTGCGGGAGTTCTGCGAGAGCAGTTTATAAAATCAACACAATATGTTGTTGACATTCCCTTTTTTTTTTTTTTAAAGCCCTTCTAAATAGTCTACTTTCTCTGTAGTACACCTGAACTACATGATCCAAGTCTACAGATGTACAAAATGCACACCGGTCAAAGGGGATGGGAGTGAATCAAATGCAAGCCTTGTTGTAGACCTGCTCTCACTGTCCTTGTCTGAATGCTAGACAATGCTTAAACTGCTTGTGTATTCGAGACAGCCATTTTTGCACAGCGTACCAACTTAAAAGGTGACATACAATTTGATTTGATTCAATTTAGTTTTGACTGCAGAACAAAATATATTGAATTGATTATTTTGTTATACTTATGCAATGGGAAGTTTTGAAAATCATTTCACCAATGATATACTGTGTGTGCGCGCGCAAGTGTGCAATGCTTCTAACTAGTATAATAAAAACAGAATTGAGAATGCAAAAGAACATTTCACAGTTTGTGATACCTTCAAAATACATGCACCACAGAATTCATTAAGTGGTAAGAACACTGAATAATTTAGCTTTGCCCGAGTCAGACTTTTCAAATATCCTTTCCAGTACTTTATCAGGAGGGGCAACTACCTCCTGTATTTACCCTGCGTGGTGGAGTCAGCCACTAAAAACCAGTATTGTCTTAGGGATAACCTGTCCACTTCGGAAAGTATAAAACATAAATCTCTTAACAAGCTGCACGTACTTGTCCAGACCCATTTAGAATTCATACATTTTAGAACAAGGACAACAGACCAGGAAATATCAACGGACACAAAAATGTCAATAATATTTGGAAGTCTTGTGCTTCCTTCTGGCAGGTAGAGCAAATCCATAGGAAAATTAAATCTAAAAATCTATAAATTCCCCCTGGCTCTTCCTGAGGTTCTGGCTGCGTTTATGTTCTGTATACATATAATGGTCCAAAATTGATTGCAAAAGGTAAAAAAAATAAATAAATCAATAATTCTGAAAGGAAACGGGCATGAAAGTGACAGTCACTTGTACAGTACCCTGCCTGCACCAAGGACTGAAGCAGCCACTGAATAAGAATCAACAGGAAGTTTAAAAGTAACCAACAAAAGAGGATACGTGTGACTCTCCCCCTTTCACATTTGAGTTCAAACTTGTACAACTTAAGCAGTGTGTATCTCTTTCTGTGTGTGTCTCTCTCTGTGTGTGGTGGGGGGTTCTTACAACTTTAACAGCTTCAAACTCAACTCAGCATGTGAGCAATGTAAACACCCTTTTCAGCCCTATACGTGCTGCAGGACAGCAGAGGATAAGAGCTCGGTGTTCAGATAGCAGGCGTGATTAAGAAACAGAGACGCATGAGTGATTTGCTCCTGAAGTGATACAGCATGCATAACAAACAATGAAAATAGTTCACACCATGAAACAAGAGTATATTTGCTGCTTTCAAGTAGTTGGCATCAGCCCTGTATTTTCAGAATTAACCGCTTCAATGGCATAAAAAATGCTGCTGCACCCAAATAAAAATGTCAACGATCAAGCAATTATATATTTTTAACCCCATTCCTCTTCCACTAGAAAAGTTCTTGACAGAGCAAGGCGTTTTCAAATGGCTGCCATTTATAACATCAGTCATTTCTTGGACAAGTGAATTTTGAAAAATGCATGATGCAATGAGACTTCTGGCATTGTGCCGTACCATATGCCGTTTCTTAATTTCACTAATTACAAGACTGGGTAAAATAGAAACAAAAAAAATTTATAAAAAATTGGAATACATAATTTTGAGTAATTGTAAAAAATAAAAAAATAAAAAAACAACTATGGAACATACTTGCCACTGTAGTTGCAGACAGAATCAGGATGGCTTAATCATATCCAACAGCCGATAGGCTACTTTTCCATCTCAGACATACACTATGAATATGTGTTTATTGACTTGGTTTGCCATTTGTAATCCTGCAGTCAAACATTGCATGGCCACTGGCTGCAAATACATTCAGATTTATTGGGCACAGTAATCTGTGCAACAGATTATTGCAACAGTGTATAACATTATATAATTCTGAATGTTGTACAATGACAATACTGTACATGTGGGACACTAAGGTTACAGAATCAATATATTCAACACCAGTCATAAAATTGGAAGATCATAAAATGAACATTTAACAATTAACATGGGCCATTCTGCCCATCATTACTGCAGAATTTACCTCCAGTGGAGACGGTATCCAACACTTTGTCAAGCCAGGGTCTCTGCCTGCACATTACCTGGAAACCCGTGTCCTCTTTGGTCCGTTGACAATTCAACCTGAAAAACAGCCTGTATTGTAGTTCAGTCCCATTTACAAATGTAAAAACTCAACTAAACATCCTTCTCTGAATGGATTCAAATAAAAGCATCTTAAGGCTTTCCTTGTAACTTTTACATTTCATGACTGGAAGCAATTCGGTCGCCCTCCTTTGACCTTTTTCTAGTTCTACTTCAGCACAATACAGTTATAACAAGCAAAATGTTAAAACCTTTAGATATAAAAAATAAAACAGCATAATTCAGTCAATAAATTACATTGTACATGTACAGTACCATTTAGTAGACACACATTTTATATACATACACACATACAAACTGTGGGGCAAAAGGGACACTCTGGAATAGCACGTTTCAGCAAAGTTTAAGTTACATAGCCTACAGTATATGGGCCAAACACCTGAATTAATATTTTTACAGCATGAAAACCTCATGAAAACCTCAACATAAGAAAAGCTCCAGAAACAAACTGAGAACCAATCAAAAGGCAAACATTAAAAAAATAAAATAAAATGCAACCAAAACATTTTACTTATAAAAAGGAATACTCACACTGGACTAAGTTAAAAGAAAAGCAAAGGGAAAAACCCCAAGGGGGACGGCAGTCATTAATTATTCCCCAACCTGCCTACAAACAGTAACAACAAGCTAAAACAAAAATTAATTAAAAGAAGTCTTCAACAAAAGAAACCGAATCTACTACTGCTGCAAACCTCGCAGCAAGGACACTGTTTGAGAAGCAGCGCAATTAATATTTATAGGCTCCAGCAGATTATCAGCGTCGGTGTTTCCCCAATTAGTGAAGGTGTGGATGATTCCTCATCAGCACATGACAGAGGGAACACATACCTAGAGACTCAACTCTTTTGTATAAGAAAAAGAAAATTCAGATGAAAGAATATAATTCCCAAGCTTTCTTTTTGCCATTTTTTTTCTCTTGTGGAATGATCAGCTTTCAGTGGGAATGTTCTGTTTATAATAATAATAATAATAAAATAGTTTTTCAAACCAAATTTTAACCTCATTTTAACCTCCTAATGTTAGACAGGGAGTTGTACTTCTAGGTTGGTCTCATCTCTGAGTCCCTCAGGCAGTTCTGGGGGGTTTCACAAAGCACAAAGGATTGAATCCAGGGGGTTATACTATGAAGCAGGATTACGGAGTTAGCTGGATAACTGCCCGGAACAGCTCTTTTTTTGTTGCAGATTGGGGAGGGTTCCGGGTTTTACTCGGTGCCGTTATCCAGCTAACTCAGTAATCCTGCTTTGTGGAATACCCCCCAGGAGAGAAGATTAGCAAAAACTCTGAAGAGTTATTTCTTCCACCAGCTGAGCTGTGCTGTCATTGTATTAAAAGAGTATACGCGTACAATTACCTAAATTAACTTGCCTAATTGTGTTGGGGAAGAAAAACACGTGCATTTACACTTGCATGTAATTGAGAGTTAAAATTTGAGACAAATGTGGATTGAATCCAGGGGGTTATACTATGAAGCAGGATTACTGAGTTAGCTGGATAACTGCACTGAGTAGAGCGCACTGAGCCATCCCAAACCTGGAACATGGACTAAAGTAAAAAGAGCTGTTCTGCAGTTACCCAGGTAACTCAGTAATCCTGCTTTGTAGTATAAACCCCCCTGGGCCTTTATTTCATCAAATAAATATTTAGCATGACCAACATTTTTCCTCGTCACGGCTAATAGGGGTGATTGACAGCCAATAAGACACTGCGGTGGCCAACCTTGGAAATGTCTTCCCTTTCTTAAATAAATAACACAGCCAGCAGTTAACATTTTTGAATGGATGCACACTAAAAGTGTCAAAATGTTACGTGTCCTTTAAAAGACGGAACAGACTTGTCATGATGTCATTTCTGAGGGTAAACTTTAGAGAATAATGTGTTAAATATTACAGAAAGCACTGATGATCCTGTATAAAATATTTTTTTTTTTAAACTCAAGTCTACCATACACTATATTACAAGAAACTTACACAGCTTTTGCGTTTTTTTTTTACTTTGTTTTTTTTTACATAGAATCCATTTATACAGCTGGATATATACTGAAGCAATGCAGGTTAAGAGCCTTGCTCAACGGTAGTGTCTTGCCTGGGAATCAAACCTGAAACCGTTTGGTTAGCCCAATTCCCTGACCATTGCACCACACTGCTGCCCTAAATGACTTCTGCTGTGATTCTGCTGTCGCAAACACAGTTTTAATATAATTTTAACACACCTGACGCACCGCTGATTTAGAAAAGTCTGTCGTTATGTGAGAGGGTTTCTGACATTCGCCGTCTGAAACTTGGGTAAAGCAGGGGAGGCACAAGAGAACTCTTTAGAGAGTTTTGTCATCTTCATTTAAATAAATAAAACTGCATAATGAACACTTTTGATGTTCTGTTTGCTTATTAGCACCTGTGAAACTCTTAGCCTGGGTCAAATATACCCAGGGCATTATGGGTATTTGAAAGCAATACAGAAATTAAAATTTACACAAAAATACTCACTATACAGTAGATTATTTTCCATCTCCATTCCAAACAATATAAACAAAATATATGGTTAATGGCTGCCATTTACCTCTGCTAGGTCACATTTAACAGTGACAGTGTCATTCATTTCTTTTGAGATAAAGATGTTTCACTATAATGAAGGCATAGAGGGAATAAATTGTGTTTATCTGTGAAAATTTTAAATGAAACTAGGTTTTCATGCAGTAGGTTATTGATATGTATTGTTTTGAACTGACATTCTCAATTGTGTTTCATATTTATCTCATGATATTATCTTATATTCATATTCAGCCATATCGGCAAAAAGACATGAAGTAAATATGAGGAACAACAAGTGGACAAAACAAGAACTAAATATATGATTATAATATATATGAAATATATATACATGATTAATCATACATAAAACATAAAAGAAAATCAAGTTATTTTTACAGTGATTAAAAGCATATGAGTAACATTTTAGCTATCTTGACACGTTGCCCCCATTTATGAATTTCAAAGTTTTTTTGCATTTGTTGTGCAGAATTTACGCACCAAGTTCAGAAAGTATGTTTTTGTTTACTTTAAAAGGTGGAACCATCCAAAAATGTCTTGATAAATCTTTCCTGTAGTGTAAACTGCAGTTCACCCTCCTGATTGTTATCTCGGTCTGATGTTTACAGTATGTGTGGAAAAGAGTTTAACTCAGTTTACCAAAACAAAAAGTTAAATGTTTTTTTACAAAGAAGCTAATGGTGTCATTAATGAGGACCCAGCTTGTGTTTTGTGTAAGTTTAACACTGCCAAAGCCATTTTAATTCACATCATATATCATATATATTACTTTTTACATTTTAGAAAATAAAAACTATTGTGGAGCATACAGGCCATAGTACTCCTGTGACCCATACTAATGTGTGCAGTGTTGTATAGCATATCCAGACTGAAATAAAATATGTTCAATTTTACTGCATATCTATTATAATTTTACCGTATGAATTATTCTATTTTATACAACTGTTCATATAAATTGCTTTATTTTGTACATTAAAAAATCTTCTTGCCCAGATTAAACCCCACTTGCATCGAATTATTAATTCAAGCCATAAATATATTTATTTATTTATGGATATTATATCCATATGGCCTCGGAAGCAGACAGCCATGCTAGACGACCGACGACAGTGGCTACTTGTCTGGGATATTCGTGGAGCCAGTGAAGCCCCACTACAATGGCTCAGACTTGGGCAGTCAAACAGACAGACTCCTGCATTACCCTGTTACTATTACTAAACCCAGCTGGTTCCACAGACTCATGTTCAGGTAGTTTTATAATTAGATAAGGTCCCAACTGCTATCTTGCAAGCTCAGATAAGACACAATGCGCTCTACAGGCTAACGTGATTTACCATGACCATAATGTCACGTATCCACAATTTATTGCTTGTGAATAATGGGAGATTTATTTGTGGTTTTGCCATTCCCATTAAACTAAACAGAAGGTTACCCAATGAAAAGTTGTATTTATATACTGATCACTAACTTCATGTGACCCAAAATGACACCAGTTTCCAAGATAAATACACTGTGCCTTCAGCTACTTTTAAGCTCAAAAGTTGTGAAAGATCGGTCTAATTCACTATTTTCAGAAAATACTGCCGGCAAAGTCCCTGGTCCCATACAGCATATGTTTGAAAGAAAAAACATTGGCTGAAGAGGAATGTTAGACCTGGTTGTGACATTGTTAGTTTTTTCTAATGGTTGCTTTTTAAAATAACGTCCTGCGTTGTTAGGCTCTACAGCCTGTACTCTTGATTAGAGTTTCTTGAGAAATCTTGAGGCATATTATTGCAAGTCCTAGCTTTGCTTTTTTACTGGTTTAAATTTTTATTTAGTTTCAAGGGACCCTTTTCGTCCAACTGTTTGTTTTCAAAATGATCCTATTATTCAAATGAGCCTATTTTCTGATCAATATCTTCAGCGGCAGAAGCAGAATTATTCTAACCCTTATTATTTTCAACAAAAAGTATGTTGGGAAGAGAAAGGGCAAGTGATTCAGTGAGGAGAGGAAATTGAGTTATGTGGGGAAAAAAAGGCACTTGAGGAACTGATCTGTGGTTATTAGAATGAATTAAAGGGACCATATATTTGAGAGAAGTACATTGTGTGACCTTTATGTCCTTTCCCACACACCTTAGATAAATTCAATTATGTGAAAAATGTTTTTATCAACCCATCATGTAATGTGTCCATATGTTTTGCCAGACAGTTAACATTCCACTTTATCCTTTCAGAAATTACGAGGATTGATTGATTAATTGCTTTAATTGCATAATCTCTCTTTTTATGTTATTGTTCATTGTTGTCTCCATTTGGAGATACTTATCATCAAGTGACTACTCAATACTGTATTAATGTGTAAGTAAATGGGGATGTTGCTATGGCGTCCCATCGTGTTCTCAAATTTATTTTTTTTAAGTTCCTAAGGTTTTAAAATATTCAAACCCACCCAACCATGGTTACCTCTCATACAGTGTTGTATGTTAGCTAGACGAATCCATTGCTCAAGCGCTATTTATTCAAACCCACCCAACCATGGTTACCTCTCATACAGTGTTGTATGTTAGCTAGACGAATCCATTGCTCAAGCGCTATTTATTCAAACCCACCCAACCATGGTTACCTCTCATACAGTGTTGTATAAACCCACCCAACCATGGTTACCTCTCATACAGTGTTGTATAAACCCACCCAACCATGGTTACCTCTCATACAGTGTTGTATAAACCCACCCAACCATGGTTACCTCTCATACAGTGTTGTATGCTAGCTAGACGAATCCATTGCTCAAGCGCTATTTATTCAAACCCACCCAACCATGGTTACCTCTCATACAGTGTTGTATAAACCCACCCAACCATGGTTACCTCTCATACAGTGTTGTATAAACCCACCCAACCATGGTTACCTCTCATACAGTGTTGTATAAACCCACCCAACCATGGTTACCTCTCATACAGTGTTGTATAAACCCACCCAACCATGGTTACCTCTCATACAGTGTTGTATAAACCCACCCAACCATGGTTACCTCTCATACAGTGTTGTATAAACCCACCCAACCATGGTTACCTCTCATACAGTGTTGTATAAACCCACCCAACCATGGTTACCTCTCATACAGTGTTGTATAAACCCACCCAACCATGGTTACCTCTCATACAGTGTTGTATAAACCCACCCAACCATGGTTACCTCTCATACAGTGTTGTATAAACCCACCCAACCATGGTTACCTCTCATACAGTGTTGTATAAACCCACCCAACCATGGTTACCTCTCATACAGTGTTGTATAAACCCACCCAACCATGGTTACCTCTCATACAGTGTTGTATAAACCCACCCAACCATGGTTACCTCTCACACAGTGTTGTATAAACCCACCCAACCATGGTTACCTCTCATACAGTGTTGTATGTTAGCTAGACGAATCCATTGCTCAAGTGCTATTTGTGACTCGCTGCATTTTTTCCCAGCAAAGTATCATTCCAGCATTGATATCTAATTCAAACCTAATTGATATCTAATTGTTTTTAAGATGGGCAAATACTCCCTATCTTCATTAACCCCTCCTGTGTATATTTCAAATTTGCTGAATCTTATGCTTTTGAAACACTGTTATCTGAGGACTTTACTTTGTGTAAAATGTGAATTTGGGACCCCTTTTGCCCATGTTTAATGAACAACGGTCTCCCTCTCCTGGTAGGTATGAGTTGTAACATCCATGCAAATGCCTATAATAAGGGTGGTGGTCCAGCATTAAATAAATAGTTCACACTCTGGGCTTTTCATTATTATTTTGGGGTATTTATTTGACTGGCCAAGACAGTTTCAAGCACAGTCACATTCTTCAGCAATAGCATTTATTCCACTTAACCTGAGTTTTTACACAGTCAAATTACCAAATGTAGTAGCTTTCACAGTCATTTCACTAGAACAGCAGGTGATGGCCAAATCATGTTACCTTGTCCAAAATATAATGCCTTAAAAAAGATAGTCATTTATCATACCATCAATCATTGGAATAGCTGCCCCCTTTATATACGTCAATCCAATAGCAAGTCCTCATTCCAATAGCATTTAAGAATGCATTACTGAAGCAGCTGATCAATAGTCCAGTGTTGGTCATGGATAGTATCTTGTTCTTGTTCCCTTGTGATATCCCTGAGACTAATTATTGAGACTAATCCTAAAACTAATTCATCCTTACCCAACCTCTACTAATTAAGCAGAGTCAGAAATGAATGTACATTGGAATGAATGTTGAGAAAATGTGAATGACCACTTCCTTAATGTAACATAATTAGAGGTGCGCATGTGATGAACATAATGTAACACAAATGCGATGTTGCATATGTATATGATGAATATGATGTAATGGATTCTGACCCCAGGAAGACTAGGTGATGCCGTGAGCATCAGCTAATGGGAATCTTTTAAAATAAATAAATAAATACAGCGACGGTATGTTTTCAGAGGTTGTACGTATGAACATATTAACTTAATTGCAATTATGAATAACTACAACCATAAATACCAGTTTCTATATTGTGCCAGTAATTCTTTCTGTACTGATATATATTTAATGAAAATTAGATAAAAAATTTTTTAAAGGATAATTCGGTCATATACACACAACCTTTGGAGGCAGTTTAATGTTCCGGTGCAAGCTGCTTACAAGCGCAAAAAAAAAACCGTAGAATAATTTTGGTGATTGTATTATTTATTTTATAATATTATATTTATATGAAAAATAATTACTGCTTTTGAAAAAAATGATAATTCTGATTTATTTGTGCATAGTAATGATGGATGTGATGTAGGTGCCACTGAGCAGCTAAACTAAAAAGTAATTGTGCAGAATTTAAGTACTAAAGAAAGCATCTGTAGTTCATGTGAAGTTCATGTCTGTAAGGAGTGAGAGTCTGTGGTCATTGCCATGTTTGCTGTGAGAAACCCTAAAAATAGCAAATCTTAGTGATAAGATATGGAGCTAAATAATTGAGAATTTGTCTCTGGACACATAAATGTAGACGTAAAGACAGCTATATGCCATTCTAGACTATAGTGCTTTGAGGCTTAATCTTATTATCTTTGGTGTGCGGAGCCTTCATTCTGTTCCCTTGGTTATCGACTGTATTTGGTGATTAAGCACCCAATTAAGTCTGTGCGCCATCATTTTTTTGACTGTTTACATAAATTTTATTAACCCATCTTTATTTAGGGTTATTATATTTTCAGTTAGGTGCTCAAAGGCCCTCGCTCACTTTTACTCACCACAGTAAATGGAACAGTGGTGGAAACTTAATAAACTGGATCACCTGCATATCATTCCTGCGTCAGTGTTGAAAAATGGTGAATTGGCCCAGGGAACATATCACACTGATCTCCCAGCACCTGCAATCACAGGTAAAAAACACCTCTCCTTGTGATTAATGTCAAGGCTTCTCATCGTCATGATTAACACGCTACTTCTGCACAACATTTTCACGAAATGCTATCGCCTCGTTCATTTTATCAGAGCATTGATTGTTTTTTAACGCCACGATATTTCCAGGGTTTTCACTTTTGAGATTTCAACAATTCTTGTTGCAAAGATGGAAGTCTTCATTTGTACATCTTTGAGGTCAGCTTTTCAGATTTTCTGTGAACAACATGGTATGCTTGCTACTTTACACAATGTGGATGCACAATGGGATAAGACTTTGGGAGGCATGTAAAGGGTTAAAATGGTCTTATAATTTACATTTTATATTTTTACCATATCATTTACATAATATACATGCGGTATATTAATTTCCACCCCTGTAACTTGAGAAGAAAGTAAATGATTGCCCGTGTGTCTGCATGTCAGTGAACAGGATTGCCGAAATGCTTGCGGTCAGATGTGAATATAACTGGACAAAGGAATGCATGGAATCCTTGAAACTGATAACTTTTATATCTACATATAAGGGTGGCAGAGGTATACAGAGGGCCATTCTGGTTAAAGCTCAACTAATATGCTTTTACATGTATGCAGACTGACGTTGTTAAAGGTGTCAAAAATACATATTTAACAGCCTTACATGCTGCTGCTTTCTGGTGTAAATTGATCTTTTTGTCCTTGTGAGAAACACCTGTTTCTACCCTGGGTTTCCACACTGTCTTATCAAACCATGATAAGAGCATTATTAGTTCTCTGACAGCCTTTTTTGCAGACAACATTGGAGTGGCATTGTAGCGGCACAACGATGAGAACGAAGGGAGACCGTGACAAACATACGTCCATTTGCAAAACACCCAAATAAAAAATGTGCTGTTGCATATGCATAACATGTGCATGGGGGAGTTTTTAAATTGTTGTACATTTACTGTAAAATATAAACTTGATTTAAAATTATTTAAAAAACAGATTGTTTCTGTATGTTCGTGAGCACCATTCCATTCTCATTTTGCAACATTCTCATGGGAAATATATCGATGATCTATCACCATCAAAAAAATATTTGTTTTGTCATTTGTCGCTACAACACTTCCTATTACCTATGAGGACACATAATGAACTGATATTTCAGCACAATTGGTATTCATTTTGAACAAATATGGAATTTTGCCCAGTTTGTTGAGATTACGCACTGCACATTCTCAGATATTAAAGTGTATTGGTTTATAATAACAGCCAGAGACAGTGATGAGTGAGCAAGAAAAACAGAAATATCCTCCTTGCAGGAAAAAAGCTTTGTGATTAGGCCATACTGAAATATTTTAGCCAAGATAAATATGTGTAAAAGCATTTTCATTTCTGGGCTAATTAAGTCCAAATTACCGAAATACGTTGCAATATTCATTCCCAAACAAATTATGAGACAGACAGTAGCTTTAAATCACTTGCTTATAAAGTAATTGACCTAAATAGCTGAAATTGTAAAAGAAAAATAAATAATGTGACCACGCTTCCCTTTGCGGTGTTCCCTTTGTCATCCCTTCGACGGAATTATAGAATTATGAGATATGAATGAAACCCAAAATACAGTGCATAACTCCTTAGTTTGCATATTAATACAATTTCCAGTCTATGTTCAGATACAATGTTCATCTAGACCCATCGGGAGACATATTTTAAAACACTGTAATATTTTTTTAATCATACGCCCAACCCAGTTGATGTTTTCATATAGCCATCTTTCTCATTCATTCAACCATGATTTTTCTGTGCTATTTTGAAGAGCTCATCGGCAACACATTTAGCCTTCTTTCAACATCTGAACAGGACAACAGATACGGCGTGAAAAAGTTCACCTTATCAGAGCAGTACCAGGTGTATTTCTCAGAACTCTTACCACTTATGCTAATTCTGTCTCTCGGGATGTGTATAAAAGCCAGCAGCGTGACTGACTCCAGCAAACTGAAAACATGGCCGCCCTGTGGATCCTCTCCTGCCTCGCCTTTGTTGGTGCCACCTATGGTAAGAGCAACTGTGTTAAAAAATCTAAAATTGCAGTCTTAACTATGACAATGAATTACTCTAGACAACATGGATGATTACATTTAAATTCTGCATGTTATTTCACAATGGTAGCCTACTCACAAAGGTAACTACAGAAAATCAAACTGAACCTCTCATGGTAAAATTAGATTATAATACATTACTAGCATTTAGCAGCCACTCTTATCCAAAGCGACGAATACAACTTTTGGCATTTTTTTCTACATAGTATCCATTTATACAGCTGGATACTTTACTGAAGTTATTCAAGTGAAGTATCTCGCTCAAGGCCTGATACTACCCGGGAATCAAACCTGCGACCTTTAGTTTACGAGCCCAGTCACCTCGCCATTACATTGCACTGCCCAAACGCCGTAATGACCAACTCATTCTGTGAACTTTAACCTCGTTGTTCCAGGCTGTGGTGTTCCAGCCATCTCCCCTGTGGTCACTGGATATTCCAGGATTGTGAACGGCGAGGAGGCTGTACCTCATTCCTGGCCCTGGCAGGTGTCTCTGCAGGTAAGATTTTATTGGATGAAAAATGGCAGATTTACACACAAAACTACGTTAAAACTGCATCCAGCGATGAACCACAAAGAACACTCATGAATCATTATATTGAGCTTCAAGGCCTGGCACCCTGGCAGGTGTCTCTGCAGGTAAAATCTCTTCAACTAAACAATAACGTGTGAAAAAAACATTCTTGTGCTGTCTACTTGCACTGAATATCCTGATATAAATGTGCCATGATATGAGCACTGAACATGGTGGTTTTATGTAATGTTTCCAATGAATGACTGGGTGTGTTTCAGGATTACACTGGCTTCCACTTCTGTGGCGGCTCTCTGATCAGCGAATCCTGGGTTGTGACTGCTGCCCATTGTGGTGTGAAGTAAGACTTTATCTCAGCGTCAGATTACTACATCAACTCAGGATAACCGTTACTTGTGGGAAGCTACTTTATGCAATGTAGCAACATTATCGAGGGAATAATGACAATAAAATTTTTATTTTGTTTTGTGTTGCAGAACCTCTCACCGTGTCATCCTTGGAGAACACGACCGCTCCTCCAATGCTGAGGACATCCAGACCATGAGGATTGGCAAGGTGAGTGCAGTCTCATCATTTACACTCAACTTTAATGTACTTTTCTTTCACTACTATCTCTCGCTACCCGCACCTGTATTCCACTCTCGAAAGGCAAAACTAAAAATACAAGCAATATGAGAAAATATGAGAAATATATGTACCTCTGTCTCTGTCTCTCTCAGGTCTTCAAGCACCCCCGCTACAACGGATTCACCATCAACAATGACATCACCCTGATCAAGCTGGCCAGCCCTGCTCAGCTGAGCCCCCGTCTGTCCCCCGTGTGTCTGGCTGAGACCGGAGACAACTTCCCTGGTGGCATGAAGTGCGTCACCTCTGGGTGGGGCCTGACCAGGTACAACGGTAAGCACTTTACCTGCAGCGTGCGCCATAAGAACACAAATCATATCAGGTATTGGACACAATGACAGACACGGCTCAGATGAGTAGTTCAGTAGAGTGTCATGTTGATTTCCAGCCTGGTCTTGCTCTTGTTCCAGCTCCTGACACCCCTGCTCTCCTGCAGCAGGCTGCTCTGCCTCTGCTCACCAACACTGAGTGCAAGCGTTACTGGGGCAACAAGATCTCTGACCTCATGATCTGTGCTGGAGCCTCCGGTGCCTCCTCCTGCATGGTGAGCCTCAACCAATCACAGGCCGGCATCCAGGCTGAGGAGTTTCTATGCCTGGCTGCGTTCGGATCCAATTTGACACATTCCCTTCCCTTGCTCTCTTCTCTCGAGTGAGCCATCTTGTGACGAAATTTGCAACGTGCAGCAAGCAAACTTAACAGGTGTTCTGCAAAGGAGGATTGACGAGAAACAAACAAAAATAGAACTGAACCGCCCTTGCAACATATAGAAAGTGTAACACCAGAAAGTTGAAACGTGATCGCCCACTTTTTCCGTGTGCAGCATTGCATTGTGGGATTCCCTTCTTGTTGGAAGCTTGCATTTTATACCCTTGGTGAATGAGAGGATAAACGAGAGAATATAATTAATCCCACCCCTTTCTTAAATTGAAGCCGAATCCCACTTGTGGCTGCCATATAACAAACTGAAATTTTGGGGATTTCCCCCTTTAAGCAAGAGAAGGGAACGACAGGAAGAAAGCATAAAATCTGGATCCGAACGCAGCCCTTGGTTCAAGTGTTACTGCCTTACTTCCAAGTTTCTCAGCTCCTGTCCTAGATTACATAAATCTGATTCTCTTTACAGCTATAATGGTTTAAGAACTAACAGAATCTGGAGAAATCTGGTTTTATCACAGGAATGATTTGCCTGTGTTAGCTTTATTTTATTAATAACATCTCTTTTGACCCAAGAGGGGCAGATCACATCCAGTCAAATACTAACTCTCTCTGTTAAAATGTAAACTCTGTAATGTCTCTCTGTGCATGGCTAGCTGCTGACCCTCCTTGTGTTTTAGGGAGACTCTGGTGGTCCCCTGGTCTGTCAGAAGTCTGGTGCCTGGACCCTGGTTGGTATTGTGTCTTGGGGAAGTGGCACCTGCTCTCCCAGATCTCCCGGAGTTTACGCCCGCGTCACCGAGCTCCGTGCTTGGGCGGACCAGATCATCGCTGCCAACTAAAACCACAAGAGCTGTGTTCAGTTTCCTCATCAATAATGATCAATAAAGATGGGTTCATATAAAAAACTTTGATGTCGTTTCCATTTTTAATGCTGCATAATCAATTATGTAAGAGCAATGAGCAGATACGTTGCTTGTTTCTGATGCTAAAAGTATGGGGTTAACTTTAACTTTATGTGTGGACTGTAAAATGTAACTGAAGAATGCATGCTTCTGCAAGACTATTCTTTTTTGTATATCTTTAAAAAACAGGAATAAAATTATAATTTACAAAGTGTTGGATAACAATGTGTTGCTAGTATACTGGCATATTATACCAACATCTGGAATTCAAATCATCGGGCAACTACTCATGCGCTATGTTTGAATTGTCATTTAGAATAATACCCCTCAAATACCCCTTTTACAAACCACAATTCCAAAGAAGTTGGGACAGTATTTAAAATGCACATAAAAGCAGAAAGCAGTGATTTGTAAAATATATTTTACACATATTTAATTGAAAACAGTACAAAGAAAAGATATTTAATGTTTTACCTTATCAACTTTATTTTCTTTTGTAAATATATGCTAATTCTGAATTTGAGGCCTGCATTACGTTCCAAAAAAGTTGGAACAGGGGCAAAAAAAAAACTAGGAAGTTCAAAAAACACCTGTTTGGAACATTCCACAGGTAAACAGGTGATGCTACCATAACTGGGTATAAAAGGATATCAAAAGACTCTTGATATCTTATTTTCTGGTACTCTTACAAGCAACACAATAACCTCTCTGCATTTGAATGGATCTCTATGGGAATTGGGGGGTGGGACTAGATTAAGCTGTAAATTACACAGGAATAGTATGGAACACATGGTTGGCTAAATGGCTGTAAATCATCAAGAGTCTGAGGTATCAAAGGAGCCTCAAACCATCACTCAGATATGCAGTAGATATGGATGGATCACTTGAAGGGTTGTTTTTCCTGACTTATTTTTCCATAGAGTTCAATAGGAACATCAGTCAGGAGAAATAACATAATTGTCATAAATATCTTGAATGCGAGACAGGCGTTGTCAAGGCAACATATAACATCGCAAAGTGCCGTCTCATTCCTCTTATTTGTACCATTTTGAGGCCTTGCACTCACGCACTCACGCTGAGCACGCATGTGACATGACTCAAAGTCTATGGGGGCTCAGTCCTTAGGGCTCATGGCGGACATTGATTGGGCCACTAAGACCTTTAACATGACCTTTTGCAAAACTAATAACACAACCAATGATTGGTACAGAACAAATACCATGCGTGTGGTAACAGGTTTTGCACAGACTTAAAGGCCTTTGTAAATCAGGCACTTAAGACTTGGAATATATTAGCATTTGTCTAAAAAACATTGCTACTTAAATGAATGCAATTGTTATTATATTGAAAAGCAATTTTGGTGATTGTCAAACAGGGTAAGCATTTGCAGTGGCAAAGCTTACATAGGCGCTGATGAGGAATTTAATCAGGTGTGTCCGCCTGCAGCTTTCATCCTGGTGTGCAAGTTTCTATGGCGCCATCTGGTGGAGCCATCGTACCACCACATGCTTTCCTGTACCACCTGGCCTCTTACTTCACCACAATGTAAAAGCAGTCACTGAAAGGCCATTCAATTTTGTGTTTTGCCAATATTGCTATTTTAGAAAAAAATTATTCAAGTTGCTATTTAGAAATAAAATATGCATTGTTGCAAAAATGAAAAATAATTTTTAAATGTCAAAGGCATAACTGAATAATTGAATTTGCAACTCTAACTTGCTAAATAATCTTGAGTTTATAAGAATATTTGTATTTGAGATTAAAATAATTTCTGCACCATTGTTGTGTGGGAAAACACAGTGTTCTTTGCTTTATCGATAATGACTCAATGCTACTTTGTAGCACAACTTTACCTATTGAATGAAATGTAAAGCCTTACTGCACTTTATATGTTTATAAGAGCAGTGTCTGCCATGGAAGAGACCATTTTCAGACACCTTTACAAAATATGAATAACTGGATTAGTAAGTAATAAAAACAACTGCACAGAGACATTCACTTTATAGAGGATTTCATAACTGAACCATAATTTTAAAGCCATTTCATGTACGATTATTTACAAATCTATATGATTTCACAACCCAAAAAACATAGCTTTGTCCTAGAAATGTGTGTGAGTTCTAAGTGTTTATGAGAAGCTATGCAGATGTTTCCAGTCAGACCTTACACATGGTAACACAGCGCAAACAAACCACAACCTATGGAAAAAGTGTCATATCACTGATAATGGCAACCTTTCACAAAAAATCTATTTTTGTCAATACACTGTTCATTTAGAAAATTGTCATAAAAGGTATTGATTTAATATATGCCAAAGTATACGTAACATAAAACAATATAATATAGGTAATATAATATTTGTTCCATTACAGTGACAGCAAATATTAAGACACTGTAATTTACTGATAAACTTGCACACATGAATATGATATTGATTGATTATTTTTTAGTACATGCATTATATTTTGACATGTACTTTTAAAAATATTGGTAATTTAAATTTTTCTTTGAAAGAAAATGCTGAGGTTTGAAGAGGAATTCAAGTCTGTGCAAAATCTTACATTTTCTTACCTACTTAAAATGTGTGTTTATGTGAGTGTGTGTGCTACTGTGTGAGTAAAAAAGAGAATACAATGGCTATCACGGTGGCAGTTTTAAAAAGTTGTGAGTTTTGTATTTTGGCATTATAAACATTGTCATCTTGACAGCAAAATAAATATAATTAAGATTATTTACATCACCAAATATCTTGGGGACTCACTTCACGCAATAAGTCATGTATCTTGATGAACATTTTGGTCTTTCAAAAGATTTCAACTTTATAGTATGTATCTCAACATCACCAGAGATTTGTCATGTCAAAAATACTGAGATAATGATCTAAATCCTGACATAAAAAACCCCAGAAAGTATTTTACAATGGCCCTAATGAGTCATGATAAGAAGATGGATTTGATATGTAAGGCAAAATATGTATGTTATAAGTCCAAGTAGTGCATTCAGCTTCATTCTTCTGTACAATTAAAGCTCAGGTAGTATTGTGGACACACAATATGCACATTAGCTGAACAGAAATAGCTACATGACAAAATAAAACAGTTTTGAAGTGATATTTTGCAGTGTAGTCCATAAAACAATGCTTGATGAAAATATATCAGAAAGAATATTTGTTTTACACAATGTGACGTGTTTCTATGAGCTATCACTGTGTCTGTGTGTCCATGTGAGTGGAGGGAAAAAATGCATTTTCTACAGCCTATAGTGTTTAAGATGTCTTGTGCAACGTGTGAAAATATTCACGCTATCACTTAAATTCCAGGTGAATTACACACAGATCTGATAAGATATTCTAATTTTCCGTTTCTGTTTGGGTATAAAGGCCAGCAGTGTTACTGACTCCAGCAAGCTGAAAACATGGCCTTCCTGTGGATCCTCTCTTGCCTCGCTTTTGTCAGTGCCGCCTATGGTAAGGATCGCTGCTTTCAGCCCAGAGTGGTTTGTTAACTGGATCTTTGTACGTCTCAGATACTTTTACTATTGTCTAGAAATATGCGTAGAATAACATTGTTCACTAAAAAGTACAGTAAAAATAATCGATTTTAAAATGAAATATATATGGGCTGCTAGGTGGCTAATTAAGGAACCATGCTGTGGTGCATGGTGGATGACCCCAACGGTCTCAGATCGAATCCGGAGGAGCCCCCTATTGGGTGCCAAATTTATATTTCAAAAAATGTTTTGTTGCTGCTGGATTCAGTTAATGGATGAGCCTCATGGCCTTGGATCGAATTTGGAAGTCCCAGTGCGGACAATTGGCGTGGTATCTATGAAAAAAGATACATCCTTCACGAACCTTTGACCTCTGTTCCAGGCTGTGGTGTTCCAGCCATCTCCCCTGTGGTCACTGGATATTCCAGGATTGTGAACGGCGAGGAGGCTGTACCTCATTCCTGGCCCTGGCAGGTGTCTCTGCAGGTAAGATTTTATTGTATGAAAAATGGCAGATTTACACACAAAACTACATTAAAATTGCATCCAGCGATAAACCACAAAGAACACTCATGAATCATTATATAGAGCTTCAAGGCCTCGAATTGAATCCAGACCGTCCCAATGCCGACTGTGGCCGGTAGCTCCACAAGGCGATGCACAATTGGCACCTCCATTGCTCAGAGTATGGGAGGGTTCAGTCGGACAGGGGTCCCACGTTTTATTGCTCTTGAGTGACCCCCGCAGGCCAATAAGGGCACTCAAAATACTGCGTGTCAAAGCCGCATATGAAAGGTCCCTCCTCTGACGCCACTGTTCGAGCTACAGTCTGCGATGTGAAAAGAAGCAGCTGTTAGACGGCACGTGTTTCGGAGGACAACTGTGGATGTCCCAGCTCTCACAAATCAGCATTGGGGTTCATGCATGAACGTGGTTGTGGTTGCAGATAACTGGACATTCCATATTAGCGTAGAAATTGGATATATACAGCCCCGGGTTGGTCGACAAATAAAACAATTGATCAGTGGTGTGAAGATCGATGTTATTATTATTACTCTTCTTTAATATATATTTTATTTGTATACACATCTATATATATTGTTATAATTGCTGCATCACTCGAGGATTGTGCGTTATTGGATATGTAAGCACTGCTGTGTGTCGCAGTAATGAGACCGCAGGTCACCTCCAGTGATCTATTGCTTTTATGCAACAATGTTCATTTAATAAGAAAAATATTGAAACAATAACTTTTGATTAACAAATTTTTTATTTTGGATTCGTCAAGTTCATAACAATCACCTCGTGTTTTGTTTGCAAACAATCACTTTCTCAGATATTGTACAATATTTTTTTATATATTTATATTTACATAAATCGATAATAACGTCAATTTGTGTAGCAAGCTATATTTATCCAATGAATGACTGGGTGTGTTTCAGGATTACACTGGCTTCCACTTCTGTGGCGGCTCTCTGATCAGCGAATCCTGGGTTGTGACTGCTGCTCATTGTGGTGTGAAGTAAGACTTTTAACTCCAATGAAACCGCACTAGAATAGGAAGTGAGACAATTCACAACTATGACATAAATGTCTACATTTAATTACATTACAATTAATGTCAGCCATCTTTAGTGACCAAATAAACATTAAATACTATATAGTCATCTGGAAGAAATAAAGAGTGCCTTTATGCTACAGATGCCGATTTCTTTATAAAATCTGTTATATCTTTGAAGCTGAAACTAGTTACCAAAAGACAAATTTGAGGCTTTTGTAAATATGTAATTTGTAAATTATTGTACATTATTATCGCTTGAGCCTACACAAAGGCACCTCTGTTCAGCTGAATTTTGTTTTGTGTTGCAGAACCTCTCACCGTGTCATCCTTGGAGAACACGACCGCTCCTCCAATGCTGAGGACATCCAGACCATGAGGATTGGCAAGGTGAGTGCAGTCTCATCATTTACACTTAACTTTAATGCACTTTAGAGTACTTTTCTTTCACTACTATCTCTCGCTACCCGCACCTGTATTCCACTCTCGAAAGGCAAAACTAAAAATACAAGCAATATGAGAAAATATGAGAAATATATGTACCTCTGTCTCTCTCTCAGGTCTTCAAGCACCCCCGCTACAACGGATTCACCATCAACAATGACATCACCCTGATCAAGCTGGCCAGCCCTGCTCAGCTGAGCCCCCGTCTGTCCCCCGTGTGTCTGGCTGAGACCGGAGACAACTTCCCTGGTGGCATGAAGTGCGTCACCTCTGGGTGGGGCCTGACCAGGTACAACGGTAAGCACTTTACCTGCAGCGTGCGCCATAAGAACACAAATCATATCAGGTATTGGGCACAATGACAGACACGGCTCAGATGAGTAGTTCAGTAGAGTGTCATGTTGATTTCCAGCCTGGTCTTGCTCTTGTTCCAGCTCCTGACACCCCTGCTCTCCTGCAGCAGGCTGCTCTGCCTCTGCTCACCAACACTGAGTGCAAGCGTTACTGGGGCAACAAGATCTCTGACCTCATGATCTGTGCTGGAGCCTCCGGTGCCTCCTCCTGCATGGTGAGCCTCAACCAATCACAGGCCGGCATACAGGCTGAGGAATTTCTATGCCTGGCTGCGTTCGGATCCAATTTGACACATTCCCTTCCCTTACTCTCTTCCCTCGAGTGAGCCATCTTGTGACGAACGTGCAGCAAGCAAACTTAACAGGTGTTCTGCAAAGGAGGATTGATGAGAAACAAACAAAAATGGAACTGAACCGCCCTTGCAACATATAGAAAGTGTAACACCAGAAAGTTGAAACGTGATCGCCCACTTTTTCCGTGTGCAGCATTGCATTGTGGGATTCCCTTCTCGTCGTACCCTTGGTGGATGGGAAGATAAACTAGGGAATATAATTAATCCCACCCCTTTCTTAAATTGAAGCCGAATCCCACTTGTGGCTGCCATATAACATACTGAAATTTTGGGGATTCCCCCCTTTAAGCAAGAGAAGGGAACGATAGGAAGAAAGCATAAAATCTGGATCCGAACGCAGCCCTTGGTTCAAGTGTTACTGCCTTACTTCCAAGTTTCTCAGCTCCTGTCCTAGATTACATAAGTCTGATTCCTTTACAGCTAGAATGTTTTAAGAACTAACAGAATCTGGAGAAATCTGGTTTCATCACAGAAATGATTTGCCTGTGTTCGCTTTATTTTATTAATAACATCTCTTCATTGACCCAAGAGGGGCAGATCACATACAGTCAAATACTAACTCTCTCTGTTGCCGTCTGATAAAATGTGAAGCTGTGCATGGCTAGCTGCTGACCCTCCTTGTGTTTTAGGGAGACTCTGGTGGTCCCCTGGTCTGTCAGAAGTCTGGTGCCTGGACCCTGGTTGGTATTGTGTCTTGGGGAAGTGGCTCCTGCTCTCCCAGATCTCCCGGAGTTTACGCCCGCGTCACCGAGCTCCGTGCTTGGGCGGACCAGATCATCGCTGCCAACTAAAACCACAAGAGCTGTGTTCAGTTTCCTCATCAATAATGATCAATAAAGATGGGTTCATATAAAAACACTTTGATGTCGTTTCCCTTTTTAATGCTGCATAATCAATTATGTAAGAGCAATGAGCAGATACGTTGCTTGTTTCTGATGCTAAAAGTATGGGGTTAACTTTAACTTTATGTGTGGACTGTAAAATGTAACTGAAGAATGCATGCTTCTGCAAGACTATTATTTTTTGTATATCTTTAAAAAACAGGAATAAAATTATAATTTACAAAGTGTTGGATAACAATGTGTTGCTCGTATACTGGCATATTATACCAACATCTGGAATTCAAATCATCGGGCAACTACTCATGCACTATGTTTGAATTGTCATTCAAACATAGTGCATTGAAGGTAGCCCCTACCTTCAAAACTCCAGCAACGGACCCGCGCTCCCCCCCCTCCCCCAGTCCGTCTAAGAACACTAAGGACACGTCTAAACAGCAGCCTGACCAAGAAGATGTAGATGCCGCTAGATCTAATAATTATCAAGAAATATGTCATCTGCCTTCTGATGTAAACAATGTCAATAACTGTAATCATGCTGTGTCACAAATACCTGTCATTTTAAATAGTCAGCGGCATGGCCAAAGACAACTTAGACATCTTAATAGTAGCTCCCGTTCAAGTAATCTTATCCGTGTCAGTATTACCTCCAGACCTAATCAGAAGCCTGGCTCTATAACAATCAAAATAGCATTACTTAATATAAGATCACTAGGGAATAAATCATTTCTAATCAATGATTTTATCACATCACATAATCTTGATTTCATGTTCTTAACTGAAACCTGGTTAGATATAAAAAATACTGCTGCTATTCTAATTGAGACTTGCCCCCCTAACTTTAATACTTTCAACGTCAGCCGTGATGGCAAAAAAGGTGGTGGAGTAGCTGCTCTCTGTAGAGAGATATTTCAGTGCAAGCAGGTACATTTCGGAGAGTTTGCCTCCTTTGAATACCTTTCATTCCTTCTAAAGCATGCTCAACAAACTTCAACTGAATATGATTGTCTAGTTATTACTGGCGACTTTAATGTCCACATTGATAACACACTGGACAAATACGCAAAAGAACTCACTATCATACTGGAAACTTTTGGTTTATCACAGCATGTGCAAGGACCAACTCATACTCGAGGGCATACTCTGGATTTAGTTATCACCAAGGGCCTTGATATTTCTAGTGTATCTGTTGTTGATGTTGCACTTTCTGATCATTTTTCTGTGTTCTTTCATATCTCCACTATTCTTCAGACTCCTACTAAACCTGCAACAGTTAAAAAACGGCATTTTAATGAGAAGACTACTGAAATGTTTATTAAGGCTATTTCGCTGATCCCTCCCTCAACGTCAACCTCTGTGGACCAACTCTTAAATGATTTTAATTCAAACATGGAAGATATCATGAACACAATTGCCCCAGTAAAGGAAAAGTTTATCTCCCCCAAGCTTGCAGCACCATGGAGAAAGGCAGCTTCTGTAAAAGCACAGAAAAGAGAATGTAGGAAAGCAGAACGCAAATGGCGAAAATCAGGCCTCTACATCCACTACGACATTTATAAAGAAAACCTGCATAACTACAACCTTGTGTTAAAAATCGCAAGACAATCCTACTTCTCTGACGTGATAAAAAATAACTCTAACAATGCTCGTGTTCTATTTTCAGTTGTTGACAGACTGATTAGTCTTCCAGTGTCAACTTCCCCTGACCATTTATCGGCCAGTAAATGTAATGAGTTTGCTGACTTTTTCAGAGATAAAATTAAAACAATTAGAAGTTCTATAAATCAGCCAGCACAGAACATATTACCTTTTTATCCAGCTGGAATGACCTCAATACGAATGTCTAAATTTAAGACCATTGACTCTCATACCCTTGAAAAAATAGTTTTGCAATTAAATTTATCTACCTGCTGTCTAGATCCTTTGCCGACTGTGTTTCTCAAAAAGTGTTTCAATTATTTATCCAAAGACCTGCTACAAATTGTTAACTGTTCGATTTCATCTGGCCTTTTCCCACAGAGCCTAAAAACGGCAGTTATTAAACCCCTACTAAAAAAGAGCACTCTAGATTCGTCTGTTCTAAATAACTACAGACCGATATCAAACCTACCATTTATAGGTAAGGTAATTGAGAAGGTTGTTTATCACCAGCTTAGTTGTTTCCTTAAAACTAATGATTGTTTTGACATCTTCCAGTCTGGTTTTCGCCCCAACCACAGTACTGAGACGGCACTAATTAAGGTGGTTAACGACATTCGTCTTAACTCTGACTCTGGTAATATATCAGTTTTGGTTTTATTGGATTTAAGTGCTGCATTTGATACCGTTGACCATTCTATATTATTAGATAGACTAGAAAACTGGGTCGGACTATCTGATACGGTCCTTCACTGGTTCAGGTCATACCTGCAAGATAGAGATTACTTTGTCTCCATTGGCAACTTCGTCTCTCAGAAGGTTAACATGACGTGTGGAGTTCCTCAAGGATCAATCCTTGGCCCTCTCTTATTTAATCTTTACATGCTACCCTTAGGAAAACTTTTGCGGGACAACAATACTGCCTACCATAACTACGCTGATGATACACAAATTTATATTGCCCTCTCACCCTCTGATTATAGTCCAATTGATTCCCTATGTCATTGTGTCTCACTGATAAATGACTGGATGTGCCAGAACTTTCTTCAGCTAAACAAGGACAAAACAGAGGTAGTTGTTTTTGGTTCCAATAAAAATGAGAGAATTAAGGTCAGTGACTATCTAAAATCTCTATCACTACAGACTACAAATCAGGCCAGAAACTTGGGTGTTATTTTAGATGCTGATCTACACTTTGAAAACCAGGTTAACTCCTTAACCAAGTCAGCATATTACCACCTTAAAAATATAGCAAGGATTAGAGGCCTACTATCCAAACCAGACCTGGAAAAGCTTATCCATGCTTTCATCTCTAGTAGGCTAGATTATTGCAATGGGCTTTATACCGGCCTTCCTAAAAAAAACCTCCAAAAACTACAGCGTGTTCAAAATGCAGCTGCAAGGGTACTCACAAAAACTAAAAGATACGACCACATCACACCAGTCCTCAGATCTTTACACTGGCTTCCATTGTACCAGAGAGTTGAATTTAAAATTATTTTATTGGTCTATAAAACCCTAAATGGCTTGGGGCCAAAATATCTCCTAGATCTTCTTATACCCTATGAACCATCAAGAACCCTTAGGTCATCTGGAAAGGGACTATTAACTGTTTATAGACCTAAGACAAAACACGGTAAAGCATCATTCAAATATTATGCTTCCGACACCTGGAACAAACTCCCAGAAACACTTAGATACACCCCAAATGTGGCAACTTTTAAATCCAGGCTCAAAACGTTCTTGTTTTGTAGGGCTTATGAACACTGACTTGCTTTACTAAGAGTAGCCCCACAAAGGTGTAATTTTAATTGTCTTATCCATTATTGTTTTTATTCAGTTACTTCTGTTTTCTGCTGCAAATCTTATTGTCTTATCTTTTTATTTATTTATTTATTTTTAGATTCTTTATTCTTATTGCCTTATCTTTTTATTTTTTTAATGAATTTTAATGATTTCCTCGTTTAATCTTGTTATTGTATATGTAAAGCACATTGAATTGCACATGTGTATGAAATGCGCTCTATAAATAAAGCTGCCTTGCCTTGCCTTGTCATCTAGAATAATACCCCTCAAATACCCCTTTTACAAACCACAATTCCAAAAAAGTTGGGACAGTATTTAAAATGCACATGAAAGCAGAAAGCAGTGATTTGTAAAATATATTTTACATATATTTACTTGAAAACAGTACAAAGAAAAGATATTTAATGTTTTACCTTATCAACTTTATTTTTTTTTGTAAATATATGCTAATTCTGAATTTGAGGCCTGCATTACGTTCCAAAAAAGTTGGAACAGGGGCAAAAAAAAATAAAACTGTGAAGTTCAAAAAACACCTGTTTGGAACATTCCACAAGTAAACAGGTGATGCTACCATAACTGGGTATAAAGGGATATCAAAAGACTCTTGATATCTTATTTTCTGGTACTCTTACAAGCAACACAATAACCTCTTGATCTATCTCTCTGGGGGGGGGGGGGGGGACTAGATTGTAAAATTACAACAGAAGGAGTATAGTACAACAAATTGTGGTGGCTAAAAAAAATCAATCAAGGTCTGAGGTATCAAAGGAGCCCTCAAACCACCACTCAGTATGCATAGATAGATATGGATACGCTTGAAGGGTTGTTTTTCCTGACTACTTTTTTTTTACACAGTTCAATAGGAAACATCAGTCAGGAGAATATAACAAATGTCATAATAATCTTGAAAACGCAAGACAGCGTTGTCAAGGCAAACATATAACCTCGCAAAGTGCCGTCTCATTCCTCTTATTTGTATCATTTCGAGGCCTTGCACTCACGCTGAGCACGCATGTGACATGACTCAAAGTCTATGGGGGCTCAGTCCTTAGGGCTCATGGCGGACGTTGATTGGGCCACTAAGACCTTTAACATGACCTTTTGCAAAACTAATAACACAACCAATGATTGGTGCAGAACAAATACCATGTGTGTGGTAACAGGTTTTACACAGACTTAAAGGCCTTTGTAAATCAGGCACTTAAGACTTGGAATATATTAGCATTTGTCTAAAAAACATTGCTACTTAAATAAATGCAATTGTTATTATCTTGAAAAGCAATTTTGGTGATTGTCAAACAGGGTAAGCATTTGCAGTGGCAAAGCTTACATAGGCGCTGATGAGGAATTTAATCAGGTGTGTCTGCCAGCAGCTTTCATCCTGGTGTGCAAGTTTCTATGGCGCCATCTGGTGGAGCCATCGTACCACCACATGCTTTCCTGTACCACCTTGCCTCTTACTTCACCACAATGTAAAAGCACTGCAAGGCCATTCAATTTTGTGTTTTTCCAATATTGCTATTTTAGGAAAAAATTATTCAAGTTGCTATTTAGAAATAAAATATGCATTGTTGCAAAAATGAAAAATAATTTTTAAATGTCAAAGGCATAACTGAATAATTGAATTTGCAACTCTAACTTGCTAAATAATCTTGAGTTTATAAGAATATTTGTATTTGAGATTAAAATAATTTCTGCACCATTGTTGTGTGGAAAAAACACACAGTTCTTTCTTTGCTCGATAATGACTCAATGCTACTTGTAGCACAAACTTTACTATTGAATGAAATGTAAAGCCTTACTTACACTTTATTATATTATAAGAAGAGTGTCTGCCATGGAAGAGACCATTTTCAGACACCTTTACAAAATATGAATAACTGGATTAGTAAGTAATAAAAACAACTGCACAGAGACATTCACTTTATAGAGGATTTCATAACTGAACCATAATTTTAAAGCCATTTCATGTACGATTATTTACAAATCTATATTACATTACATTACATTATAGGCATTTAGCAGACGCTCTTATCCAGAGCGACTTACACAGAATTTCTTTTGCATTTATATATATATATTTTTATTATTATACATATATATGAAAGCAATGCAGGTGAAGTACCTTGCTCAAGGGTACAACAGCAGTGTCCGACCTGGGAATCGAACCGGCAACCTTTCGGTTACAAACCCAGTTCCTTAACCATTATACCACACTGCTGCCCGTATATGATTTCACAACCCAAAAAAACATAGCTTTGTCCTAGAAATGTGTGTGAGTTCTAAGTGTTTATGAGAAGCTATGCAGATGTTTCCAGTCAGACCGTACACATGGTAACACAGCGCAAACAAACCACAACATATGGAAAAAGTGTCATATCACTGATAATGGCAACCTTTCACAAAAAATCTATTTTTGTCAATACACTGTACATTTTGAAAATTGTCATAAAAGGTATTGATTTAATATATGCCAAAGTATACGTAACATAAAACAATATAATATAGGTGATATAATATTTGTTCCATTACAGTGACAGTTCATTGCATATTAATATTAAGACACTGTAATTTACTGATAAACTTGCACACTATGATATTGATTGATTATTTTTTAGCACATGCATTATATTTTGACATGTACTTTTAAAAATATTGGTAATTTTAATTATTCTTTTAAAGAAAATGCCGAGGTTTGAAGAGGAATTCAAGTCTGTGCAAAATCTTCCATTTTCTTACCTACTTAAAATGTGTGTTTATGTGAGTGTGTGTGCTACTGTGTGAGTAAAAAAGAGAATACAATGGCTATCACGGTGGCAGTTTTAAAAAGTTGTGAGTTTTGTATTTTGGCATTATAAACATTGTCATCTTGACAGCAAAATAAATATAATTAAAATTATTGACATTGCCAAATATCTTGGGGACTCACTTGACACAATAAGTCATGTATCTTGATGAACATTTTGGTCATGTTGAAATCTTTCAAAAGATTTCAACTTTATAGTATGTATCTCAACATCACCAGAGATGTGTAATGTCAAAAATACTGAGATAATGATCTAAATCCTGACATAAAAAACCCCAGAAGGTATTTTACAATGGCCCTAATGAGTCATGATAAGAAGATGGATTTGATATGTAAGGCAAAATATGTATGTTATAAGTCCAAGTAGTGCATTCAGCTTCATTCTTCTGTACAATTAAAGCTCAGGTAGTATTGTGGACACACAATATGCACATTCGCTGAACAGAAATAGCTACATGACAAAATAAAACATTTTTGAATTGATATTTTGCAGTGTAGTCCATAAAACAATGCTTGATGAAAATATATCAGAAAGAATATTTGTTTTACACAATGTGACGTGTTTCTATGAGCTATCACTGTGTCTGTGTGTCCATGTGAGTGGAGGGAAAAAATGCATTTTCTACAGCCTATAGTGTTTAAGATGTCTTGTGCAACGTGTGAAAATACTCACGCTATCACTTAAATTCCAGGTGAATTACACACAGATCTGATAAGATATTCTAATTTTCCGTTTCTGTTCGGGTATAAAGGCCAGCAGTGTTACTGACTCCAGCAAGCTGAAAACATGGCCTTCCTGTGGATCCTCTCTTGCCTCGCTTTTGTCAGTGCCGCCTATGGTAAGGATCGCTGCTTTCAGCCCAGAGTGGTTTGTTAACTGGATCTTTGTACGTCTCAGATACTTTTACTATTGTCTAGAAATATGCGTAGAATAACATTGTTCACTAAAAAGTACAGTAAAAATAATCTATTTTAAAATGAAATATATATGGGCTGCTAGGTGGCTAATTAAGGAACCACGCTGTGGTGCATGGTGGACGACCCCAACGGTCTCAGATCGAATCCGCAGAAGCCCCCTATTGGGTGGCAAATTTATATTTAAAAAAATGTTTTGTAGCTGCTGGATTCAGTTAAGGCGCAACGCTGCGGCACATGGATGAGCCTCATGGCCTTGGATCGAATTTGGACGTCCCAGTGCGGACAATTGGCGTGGTATCTATGAAAAAAGATACATCCTTCACTAGCCTTTGACCTCTGTTCCAGGCTGTGGTGTTCCAGCCATCTCCCCTGTGGTCACTGGATATTCCAGGATTGTGAACGGCGAGGAGGCTGTACCTCATTCCTGGCCCTGGCAGGTGTCTCTGCAGGTAAGATTTTATTGTATGAAAAATGGCAGATTTACACACAAAACTACATTAAAATTGCATCCAGCGATGAACCACAAAGAACACTCATGAATCATTATATTGAGCTTCAAGGCCTCGAATTGAATCCAGACCGTCCCAATGCCGACTGTGGCCGGTAGCTCCACAAGGCGATGCACAATTGGCACCTCCATTGCTCAGAGTATGGGAGGGTTCAGTCGGACAGGGGTCCCACGTTTTATTGCTCTTGAGTGACCCCCGCAGGCCAATAAGGGCACTCAAAATACTGCGTGTCAAAGCCGCATATGAAAGGTCCCTCCTCTGATGCCACTGTTCGAGCTACAGTCTGCGATGTGAAAAGAAGCAGCTGTTAGATGGCACGTGTTTCGGAGGACAACTGTGGATGTCCCAGCTCTCACAAATCAGCATTGGGGTTCATGCATGAACGTGGTTGTGGTTGCAGATAACTGGACATTCCATATTAGCGTAGAAATTGGATATATACAGCCCCGGGTTGGTCGACAAATAAAACAATTGATAAGTGGTGTGAAGATCAATGTTATTATTATTACTCTTCTTTAATATATATTTTATTTGTATACACATCTATATATATTGTTATAATTGCTGCATCACTCGAGGATTGTGCGTTATTGGATATGTAAGCACTGCTGTGTGTCGCAGTAATGAGACCGCAGGTCACCTCCAGTGATCTATTGCTTTTATGCAACAATGTTCATTTAAAAAGAAAAATATTGAAACAATAACTTTTGATTAACAAATTTTTTATTTTGGATTCGTCAAGTTCATAACAATCACCTAGTGTTTTGTTTGCAAACAATCACTTTCTCAGATATTGTACAATATTTTTTTATATATATATATTTATATTTACATAAATCGATAATAACGTCAATTTGTGTAGCAAGCTATATTTATCCAATGAATGACTGGGTGTGTTTCAGGATTACACTGGCTTCCACTTCTGTGGCGGCTCTCTGATCAGCGAATCCTGGGTTGTGACTGCTGCCCATTGTGGTGTGAAGTAAGACTTTATCTCAGCGTCAGATTACTACATCAACTCAGGATAACCGTTACTTGTGGGAAGCTACTTTATGCAATGTAGCAACATTATCTAGGGAATAATGACAATAAAATTTAGATTTTGTTTCGTGTTGCAGAACCTCTCACCGTGTCATCCTTGGAGAACACGACCGCTCCTCCAATGCTGAGGACATCCAGACCATGAGGATTGGCAAGGTGAGTGCAGTCTCATCATTTACACTTAACTTTAATGCACTTTAGAGTACTTTTCTTTCACTACTATCTCTCGCTACCCGCACCTGTATTCCACTCTCGAAAGGCAAAACTAAAAATACAAGCAATATGAGAAAATATGAGAAATATATGTACCTCTGTCTCTGTCTCTCTCAGGTCTTCAAGCACCCCCGCTACAACGGATTCACCATCAACAATGACATCACCCTGATCAAGCTGGCCAGCCCTGCTCAGCTGAGCCCCCGTCTGTCCCCCGTGTGTCTGGCTGAGACCGGAGACAACTTCCCTGGTGGCATGAAGTGCGTCACCTCTGGGTGGGGCCTGACCAGGTACAACGGTAAGCACTTTACCTGCAGCGTGCGCCATAAGAACACAAATCATATCAGGTATTGGACACAATGACAGACACGGCTCAGATGAGTAGTTCAGTAGAGTGTCATGTTGATTTACAGCCTGGTCTTGCTCTTGTTCCAGCTCCTGACACCCCTGCCCTCCTGCAGCAGGCTGCTCTGCCTCTGCTCACCAACACTGAGTGCAAGCGTTACTGGGGCAACAAGATCTCTGACCTCATGATCTGTGCTGGAGCCTCCGGTGCCTCCTCCTGCATGGTGAGCCTCAACCAATCACAGGCCGTACCTCTCTCTGGAAGCATGTTTCTCAGCTCCTGTCCTAGATTATCAGCCAGGTTCTCTTTACAACTTTAAGAAGTAGCAGAAATCTGGATTGGAACCATCACAGAAGTTATTTGCCTGTGTTAGCTTTATTTTATTAAGAACATCTCTTCATTGACCCAAGAGGGGCAGATCACATACAGTCAAATACTAACTCTCTCTGTTAAAATGTAAACTCTGTAATGTCTCTGTGCATGGCTAACTGCTGACCCTCCTTGTGTTTTAGGGAGACTCTGGTGGTCCCCTGGTCTGTCAGAAGTCTGGTGCCTGGACCCTGGTTGGTATTGTGTCTTGGGGAAGTGGCTCCTGCTCTCCCAGATCTCCCGGAGTTTACGCCCGCGTCACCGAGCTCCGTGCTTGGGCGGACCAGATCATCGCTGCCAACTAGTTCACCCCTTTGCCGTTTCCTTTCAAAACCATTAATAAATGTGTGCTACTATAAATACAAATGTGACGTGTCTTTCTTCGAACTGTTGGTCCAGAAAATTCTGTTTTCGCTTTATTTTTTTAGGTCAACCTAACAACACATATCAGCTCTTTTCAGTTGAAAAACAGACATTTTGGTTTTGTGAAAGATTGTTGCAATATCACGATTAGTTTAGTAAAACAACATTTAGCTTGGTCATTTTGTGATTTTTATGTTATGTTCTCTTAATTGTCTTATGGATGACTTTACAAATAACATTTATTTCAAATTATGAGTTTATTGGTTGATGCGTGAACCACCAACATAGACATATACAGTATGATCGGGAAATGTGAAGATTACTTGTACTCCATCTAATGCATCATAGATTTTAATATTTAAACTGAAAACATATTTATTTCCCATCTACTTTATTATTAAAGAATCAAAGCAGCAGAACAGTAAGAATAATATCACACATGTATCTAAATCTAAATAAGGTAAAAACGTATATTAGGGCTCAGCCGATGATCTTTTAAAAATTATTTAGTTAGTTCATTCTTATGGGGCTGCTAATGTACTTTGCATCATAAACTTTCAGATTACAACATTACCTGCAGAATCCCATACAATGTCACCCGCCAATCACATCCATCAAATCACGCTAATTTCCTCTCCAAAAGCAAAAACAGCTCCCCCTGCTCTTCCATGTTCATTTCCCGAGGGGGTGTTCAGCACAGTTTGGAACATTTATCAAATGAAAAAGTACTCACTCACGGGCAAAAACACCAAATTTGTGCTCGTTATAACATTTCACACTTGTAATGAGAGTATGAAGCAAACACATTCATAAAAATAACCATTGGCCTGCTGCTGAGAGCTTTTTTTGTGTGTTACATGTTCAATTACACATCTGGCTTTGTGAAATGCAGCCAAACTGAAAATTACAACATATTAAGAGACCAGATTTCAGTTGACTTAATTTCTCTAAGGTCACAATCATTATTTCACCCAAAAAAATCCCACATCGATCGGGCCCTAATATATAATATTTAACCTTATGAAAGTAGTAAAATTCTTACGTTTACGTCAGAGCTTGCTGTGGCTACAGGGCTGTGTAGAGGCAGGTCTGGGAGAGCAGGCTAGTGGCTACAGGGCTGTGTAGAGGTGGGTCTGGGAGAGCAGGCTAGTGGCTACAGGGCTGTGTAGAGGCGGTTCTGGGAGGGAAGGCTAATGACTACAGGGCTGTGTAGAGGTGGTTCTGGGAGGGAAGGTTAGTGGCTACAGGGCTGTGTAGAGGCGGTTCTGGGAGGGAAGGCTAGTGGCTACAGGGCTGTGTAGAGGCGGTTCTAGGAGGGAAGGTTAGTGGCTACAGGGCTGTGTAGAGGCGGTTCTGGGAGGGAAGGCTAGTGGCTACAGGGCTGTGTAGAGGCGGTTCTAGGAGGGAAGGTTAGTGGCTACAGGGCTGTGTAGAGGCGGTTCTAAAAGGGAAGGTTAGTGGCTACAGGGCTGTGTAGAGGCGGTTCTAGGAGGGAAGGTTAGTGGCTACAGGGCTGTGTAGAGGCGGTTCTGGGAGGGAAGGCTAGTGGCTACAGGGCTGTGTAGAGGCGGTTCTGGGAGGGAAGGCTAGTGGCTACAGGGCTGTGTAGAGGCAGTTCTAGGAGGGAAGGCTAATGGCTACAGGGCTGTGTAGAGGCGGTTCTAGGAGGGAAGGTTAGTGGCTACAGGGCTGTGTAGAGGCGGTTCTAGGAGGGAAGGTTAGTGGCTACAGGGCTGTGTAGAGGCGGTTCTGGGAGGGAAGGCTAGTGGCTACAGGGCTGTGTAGAGGCGGTTCTAGGAGGGAAGGTTAGTGGCTACAGGGCTGTGTAGAGGCGGTTCTAGGAGGGAAGGTTAGTGGCTACAGGGCTGTGTAGAGGCGGTTCTGGGAGGGAAGGTTAGTGGCGGCCATGAGGGCAGGACTGTCCAATGCTGCGACAGTAGCAGATGGCGTTAAAGAAGCGGCAGTAGCAGGTGTCACAGGAGTCACAGCAGGGAAGCTGGTGGCCCAGGCAGGACTCCCCATGGCGGAAACAGCGGCGGGGTGAGCGTGCAGCCCGGGTCTGCAGCAGCACTGACTCGTCCTGTAGATCGGGAGCAACAGGCACTTATCCAGAGCGATTTACACAGCTTTTGCATATATTTTTTTACATAGTATCCATTTATACAGCTGGATATACACTGAAGCAATGCAGGTTAAGTACCTTGACCAAGGGTACAACAGCAGTGTCCTACCTGGAAATCGAACCCGCAACCTTTAGCTTACAAGCCTAGTTCCCTACACATTATGCTACACTGCCACCCAACCAATACACTGCATTACCTGGCTGCTACACTGGCTCATTCAACTGAAAAAGCAAAGATGGTATTTTGAAGGAAAAAAAAGAAGAGTTGGAATTATTACTTTCCCGAGGAAATTCTCAAACAAATCGATAAATACAGTAAACATTAGATTTTGGGTTTCTAAAACAAACGGTATTGATCGACCAGTAGTTGTTTTTCCTCCACAGACATTAGCTTTCTAAGTCCAGAACAGAGTGTTTTCTCCTCTCACTAATTTAACAATAAAAAGCTACAATATCTTCAGATTTATTCAGTAATTTCTACCTTTTTAATTTAATAATTTCAGATTTTCCCCCCTTTTTTGGAACCCCAAAGTAATTCAATTCCCCATGTAGCAACCGCTGAGAATTCACCGCTACAATCCCGTCAGCCGGCAGTAGGAAAGAGGCCGCCACGCCTTCAGAGTGCAAGCCCTGACTGTGAATCCAGCTCGCCCGACGCCGATTGTATGCGACGATTCTTCCCTGCCGAGTCCCCCCCACCCAGGGAGCAGCCTCCAATTGCCGCTACCTCAGGCACTGGCCATACTCGGATCTGGCAGGGCTGCACTGCAAAAAATGTCTATCTTAACAAGTGTTTTAGCCTTGTAATGAGACTTAAAATCTTTTTTTTCCCCCTCAAAAGTGTAAAATATTAGCTTGTTTTAAGTTACGTTTTACTTGACAAGTAAAAATATCTCACCCCACTGGCAGATAGTTTGTTTTATCTAGCAAAAAAGTAACAGAAATAGGATTAAATATAAAAGTCTAAATATAAGATTAAAATGCTTGTTAATAATTGTTTTTTTGCAGTGTGGGGATCGAACTGATCTAAAGTCTGCACCTTTGTCCACTGCACCACCGTGGTCCCAGTCGTTTACAGTATATTTTGAGATTTTTAGTCATCTAAGAAAGAGCTGGAATGCACAGCAGTCTGTATAAGAATGGGACATTTTCCACACAGCATACCTCCGCTTCATTGTACAACCCAGTGTCCTCCATCAACAGCTCCTCTGAATCAATGACAAATCGCTCAGGGACCAGTCTGGAAAGGGTACCGCCCCCTAAAGTAAAAGTGCATCTTGTCACTTGTATCGACACTCACAAACGTATTCAATAAGCAGCTTCATTTTACAGCTCGAGTAATTACAAACCATGGATATGGTGCTGCATTGCTCTTTACACCAGAAAGGTGATATGCTATGTAATAATGGTGGATCTATGGTTTGAGCTCTCAGTTTATTGTCAGTCTAATTCACAAGATTGACTCGAGAAAAAATTTATCTCTCGAAAACAGTTGGACTAGTTTTAACTGATCAATATAACTTATTCATCTATGCCAATTTTGAATGTGTATTTTACTCCCAACTGTACTCAGAATGAGGACCTATATATATTGCAATATGGTAAAGGTATCTCAATGAAGCACTTCTCAATTAAGTTTGTTGTTCAGTCCATTGCTTTGGGTGCTAAAGCATTTAAATAATTTTTAATCATGCTTAGTGAATTATATAACTGATACAAGTTTTTAACCACCAATGTATTTGAAGGACAGTGATGTCCTTAACTTCAAGAGACCTCTCATCACAACAGAACTGAACGGAAACAGTCCCTCGGTTATAATAATAATATTATTATTATTATTATTGGTATTATTATTAATAATAATAATGTTTATCTTGTTTTATTCTGTCTATTCTCTTCTCGTTATGGCCTGTATTTTATTTTATATTTCAATAATAATAATAACTTTATTTACATTGCACCTTTCAAGCAATAAAATCACTTTACAGACAATTATCTGTACGGTTACTAACCTATGTTGGACAGAAAAGGTGACTCTTTCATGGACATCAGTATGTTGGAATGAGTCTCCTCTGAGCGGCCACCGCCACGCACAGCCCCTGCTGATACTTGCACTCCACACAGGACCCAACAGCCGAGCACCACTGAGCTCCACATGCCGATGTGGACCTGATCAACCTGGTAACGATGACTGGGACTGGAGCTGCCCACAACAACAACAAAATCATCAAAACAAAAGAGCAATACACATTTAGTGCCTTGCCAAAGTCTCAGTTCATAATATGATGGGATCAAAGTTTGACCCATGTGGTACTAGTCCTTGGCAACAGAATTTCATGTTTATGTACTTTGTTCAATTTATATTCACAAGCTATATATACTATACTTCTCCAGCTCTTATATTTTTCATTGTGTCTGTTTGTACTTCAAAATTTGTTAAGACTGGTCAAATGAAAGGATGGACACCAATGGACAAAAGTAATATATACACTGGAACCATCAAGTTACATTTCACATGCAAAACTGAAATATAAATGATCCTGTCAAAGATATATGCATAAAGTACAATACAATAATTGTAGAGGATTGTCATTAAGAATCCTGTTTTCTCATATCACTTTTCTCATAACCAGTTTGTAATGATTTCTCATGTACATTTATACTGTACTTTACAATCAAAAATATTTTTATATTAATTCACATCAGACAAGAAATTAACATGATGGAATGATATAGACAGAAACAGTGGCTTAAACAGTGGCTAAAATAAAAATGTTAAACTCACATTTAAAAGGCTTGTCTCAGCTGTAGTTCCTTGAAGAAAAGTAACATAAAGCAACAGCATTTTGAACAATATTTCTAGGTTTTTAGAACTATAAGGGAAATTGTGTAGAATAGTGTTTCTTTTTTTTAAAATTAAGTATAAAAGTTTCATTGAGTGAATGAAAATTTGAGGTATTTTTATTAGAAAAGATGGAATCTCAAAACTTACCTGTGAGTCTTGTTCAAGTGCTTCTTCCATAGGGGGACTTCACTGCCTTTTTAAGGCTTCACTGAGGCAATGGACACATGGTTTGGATCAGTGGGAGGGAGGTGTGGTCCTGATATCTCTTCATTCACGTGAATGGAGGGGTTTATTTTTATTTATCCAGAGGAGAGCCAACCATATTCACAAAAAGTCTTGCCTTTGACAATTACAATTGATAAAGCTGTTTTCTGGAAAAATTGTTGTTATTCATTTCCATGATTAGTTTAGTCAATTTTACATTCATTCGGGTATATGAGCCGGTATATATTTAAGCCTTTTTTTAAATTTACTGGGTAATTTGGCCAAACGAATCAATGTGGAATACTGTGACGTGGTGGCGATGGAATGAAGTTCTCTGGTGACTCAAGTCACACTGAGTATTTTTAAATTGCGGATATTATTGAGTATACAATTTAGAAAGATGTTTACAAGGCAATGTTCTCAATGGTTCCGGCCAATGGAACCCATCCATCTGCCCCATTCTGTTGTTGAGTTGATAAAATATTACATTTGCCGATGGCCAAAGTGGAGTTTTGTCATGCGATTGCAGCTGCCTGGTCAGAAGCTGAGTAATTGTAGCACAGAGAGGACTCAGTGACCTCTTCATTCTGTTTGGTCCATTTAAGGAACATCAGCAATTTACCTGCCTTTTACTTACTAATGGACACGCTTACAGAAAATAAATAGATGTCTGTGGCAAGCTTTTTAAAATTGATTGCTTGCCATTCAGCCTCCACCCTATAAATACCGGAAGTCTACTAAATTGTTCTTAGAAACCCATATTTTTTTATGGTCCTTCGGTTACACACATTATTCACAACTTCCTTGGAGCTGCTTTGATCAATCAAAGTTTCTTAAATTATCCTCCCCTCTGGCCCTGGACACCTGGCCCGTTGTTCAGGTATAGTGATTTTCACTGCTAGGGGGAATGGAGGTTCGATATAAACCGATTCTCCAGCTGAGGCACCCATATCCATACTGAAGTTCATCTATGCCAAAGCTATTATATATATATATATAAGTTATATAAATATATATATACAGTATGTTCCTTGATGTATTCAGGATGTCTTGATCAAATGGAATTCACCTGCAAAATAAGAAAGTTGTTTAAAAAAAACAAAAAAACAACAGGTAACAAAACATGAAAAACAATCGCTGGACAATACATTGTTTGACGTACATGAGTATGTTTGACGATGTAGCGATATTAAATTTGTAATGGAACACTTTTAAAGAGGTTTATTAGTGATGCATGTTTCCTGGAATAGATAATATTGATGCATTTTGCTAATAGAGCAGCAGATTCAGTCTAACCAGATATGTGGTTCTTACTGCATTATTTTTAATCTGGCTCTATAAAAATATGACTAATATTACAGGCTTTTCATCCTGTCCATATTTCAGGCCAGTAAATACATTTTCATGCTAGCTTTCCCAGAAAACATAATTTTTACTTTAACTGGAATTACCAGTAAGTACATGTGAGAATCAAAAAAACAAAGTGTTATTCACCCATGTAGAGTGAAGTTGGAGTGTATATCATGGTCAAATGCTAAAGTCTCTCCAGTGTAATGTGAAAAATCACAAAAACAAAGGCAGGGTCCAGCCTATCCAGAGCTATATCTGCGACAATGTCAAGAGACGCAGTCTATATTATATCGCCTTTCAAAAGAAAGTCACATCCTTGGACAGTTTACACATTTTATAATGAACTCTAGCTTATAAATGGTACACTATATTCAAAAGTCACATGCTCAAACCGAAACTCTTCAATTGGGAAATTTGTTATATGTCAGCAAATTTTTTTATTTTTATTATAATAAAACTAAAATATTGAATATACAAACTCCAATTCCAAAAAAGTTGGGACAGTATGTAAAATGCATGTAAAAGCAGAAAGCAGTGATTTGTAAATTCTCTTTTATATTTTATTTAAGTGAAAACAGTACAAAAAAAAGATATATAATGTTTTAGCTTATCAACTTTCTAGATTTTTGTAGATACATGCGAATTCCTAATTTGATGCCTTCCAAAAAAAGACTGGAAAATTCCATAAACACCTGTTTAGACCATTCCACAGGTAAACAGGTGATGACTGGGTATAAAAGGATATCAGGTATTTTTTCAGGTACTTTCAGGTATTCTTACAAGCGATGCTATAACCTCTCCTCTCTGCATTTGAATGGATCTCTATAAGAATTGGGGGGTGGGACTAGATTAAGCTGTACATTACATGGGAATAGTATGGAACCCATGATTGTCTAAATGGCTGTAAGTCATCAAGGGTCTGAGATATATAAGATATTAATTGTTTTTTGATATCCTTTTATACCCAGTCATCATCTGTTTAGCTTGTTTGATATCGCACTTTTGTATTCCTGAGACTGACACTGATGTTCTCCACCAAATTTCTCTGGATGATTGCATCTGCTGAGTGATTGTAATGTAATGTAACTGAACTAAAGGCCCTTCCACACCAATAACAATAACTATAAATATATCGTTTTAAAAATCGTTACAAAAAATACTCTAAAAAACTCAAGTGGATGGCGGAGTCCACACCACAACCATAACGACAACGACAGTGACGAAAGATATCGTTGGGATCACTTTCAGAGCGATTTTATGAACGATAGAAACACTGACAGCCAATCAAAATCCATCAGAATTTACAAACGGTCTGAGAGTTGGAGCGCGCACTCAGCGCCACTGTTTACAGAACGTTATCGTTCATCAGTGTGGATGCTCACATCGTTATCGTTATAGTTATCGTTCTTGGTGTGGACGGGCCTTAAAAGTCAGTTGCACACCTGCCATTCATTAAAATTAACGTGGTGGGTTAAAATTTGTGATGAACAGTGGGGTCATTTTGTTTTTAAATAACTACCTTTAAAAAAAATACTCCACATCTCAGATTTTTTTTTTTAAATTGGTCTGCTAGCATGCCGAAATTGTGTGCAGTTTCATTCCGTTCAAGCAAACTGCCTGGAGATATGGATCTCCGTCCACGAAAAATGGTGGTAGCAAAAAATGTATACTGGTAAAAATGATAGTACTTGGGGCTTTCAAGTCTAACGTCCAAAAATACGAGAAAACGCTGACGTCATCGGGAGTTGCGTCAAAAAACATGTGATTCATGTGGCCGTCACGTGCTTTCACTTCCTGCTACGTTTCAGCTGGATCTTGTCACCAGTGTCGAGCCTTCTGCAGAAATATATTGCGTTTAATTTGACTAAGTGACTATTTTAACCGCCACGCAGTTGAAAAATTGAGATCTCGCCATGCCCATATTCCCGGAGCTGTATTTTAATGTGGATAATGGTTATCTGGAAGGGCTTGTTCGAGGCTTTAAGGCAGGAATCCTGTCGCAGGGCGACTATCTGAATCTAGTGCAATGTGAAACGCTGGAAGGTGAGTGACACAACGATGCGAGGCAAGACGAGGCAGCTGGACTAATCGACCTCAGCAAGAGGTCCTAAAGCAGAAATATGTTGATATTTCCTATCAAGCTTGTTCCCAGTCAGCCAGCTAGCTAGCTAGTACAAACATTATTTTGTTTCTGGTAGCAGAGCCTGGTAGGCGTAGCTATCACATATAGCGTCGTGATGTGTCGAGGGGTTGCAGCTAACGTACCTAGCATAACTAATACGCCAGTTTATTTTTTGCATTGTTTGTGAAAATGATTATCAAAACGTCATTTGTTGCTACCCGAATAACCGGATTTTTTTACTTAATCAGGTTATTTTCTTTATTCTTTCAGAATATTTACAACCTAAGCGAACATAACCAATACACAAACTGTATTGCTAGAGACAGTATGTCCCATGTTAGCTAGCGTTAGCTGCTTTAGAAAAATTTCCGTAATTCAGAAATAAAGATACACGTAGTCTACGTCACTGATTGTTCTATGGCAGCTCTGAACAGCTCTGTTGCCAAACGTATACTGTATTGTATACAGATCAGTATTTTGAGACATCGAGGTAAATATTTCACTGATCATTGCTGCCATAAAAGAAGACACATATATTTGTCAAAACAAATCTATCAAAAACGCAGTCTGTCTTAACTAAGTTTATACAAAATAAGTGTAGCGCACACAACATTTTGACTACAGTCTAGTTGTGCTAATAATTACTTTAACTTGGATTGACTCAGTTTAATGTTTAGAGGTTCTAAAGTTTAGCAGCTGAATGTTGAAAGGGACTAGCATAGACAGCGATTATTATAGGATTAGAAACGGTCATTGTACGGTGGTTGTGTCTGCAGAGAGTATGTTCTGTCTGATGTTTTACATGCCAAGGAACACATTATTTAAGATAGATAAATGATTGACTTTGGTTAACTCAGCTTTGATATGAGCTTGGAGCTAATATATGGGTGGCGTTCATCATAAAACTTTGACACTGGTAAGAAATAAAAGGAGCAATCTAAGTTCAATGTACTGTTGCTGTGTTGTTTTCATGTTCAAAAGACCTCAAGCTTCACCTGCAGAGTACAGACTATGGGAGCTTTTTGGCCAACGAAGCTTCGCCCCTTTCGGTCTCCGTCATTGATGACAAGCTGAAGGAGAAGATGGTTGTGGAGTTTCGTCACATGAGAAACCAGTCCTATGAACCGCTTGCTAGTTTCATGGACTTCATCACGTAAGTAAAAGAATAATACTGATTGCACAGTACTTTTTTTACTGGTATTAATTGAAAAAGAGTGAAAAGAATCTTTAATCCAATCCACGTAGTCTGTTTATCAGAGGATACTGTGCCCTTAAAATCCACTCGTGAAATAATTATGTATATATGCCCACTACAATGTGTAGTCTTGTGGTGATTATCTGAAGTATCACTGCTCCCACCGTGTGAAGTTCAGCACACTAGACACAGGGCCAGATTAAGACTGTATAGTGCCCTTGGGCATCAGCACCCCAAAATGCACCCCCCCCCCCCCACTTTGTGGTAGGGTAAACTGAATCTTACACAATATACGAAAGGTATACCATACACTTATTAGAAGCCAGTATTAAATGCAAAATGTGAACTACTATCAGATAAAAAAGTGTCGAGGCCACATAGCTACTAGAAACGGTTTACCAATCATGTAACTTATGATTTTTGAATCACAATCTTGCTGTTGATTTCAACATAACACGAAAAAATCTAAATGTTATTATCGGAAAAATAAACAAAGTATGCCTGACAAGAAAGAGACATCAATACAAAAAGAATTACACCAATTAATGGTGTATCCAATACTCAATCCAATAAAATATAGCAATAACTGGTGAATCTATCTGTTAGCTCTGTCGAAAATATAGAAATCACATTGTAACAATCAAGCAGGATGATATCCTAACGCATTAGTGCAGAGCACTACAACATATTCACCCACGTGGGGAGTGAACAAAGCTGATTGGTAATAAAATATTGCCTTTTTGTCGAGCCCCGCCCAAGTCCAGCTATCCTTAGTTACTTTTGCTAATTTCGTCAAGTTTTCGCTTCAGAAAGCAAGTTTCCTCTCAAACTCAGGCCATTGGGAGGACCCATCAGTTATAGCTACGAACCTGCATTTGTATGTAGCCTACTTTATGAAATTGAACACAGATTACCCCCTTGCTAATCAGGTGAGTCTCGGGTAGGCTATGTTACAGTGTATTACATTTCATTCAGTTCATGGTCATGTCGGGGGGAAAAACTGCTTTATTTTCCTAAGTAGCCTAAAGGAAGCTAAACTAAGCATATTCAACCAATACTTAGACTACTTTATTTTCTGTGTTCGACCAGTTGACACTATGCACATAACTCATAAATGCTTCCAGGTAACAGTGAATCAAATCAGTCGTAGTGTCATCTTTAGTCTAATTCTTTGCTAAGAACCTCCGTACAGTCAGAGTTTAACTTTACTTTTCTCTAACGTTGCACCGTTTTCATTCTTCCGCTCCATAATTTTCATTCATTGAGTCAAAAATCATGGATTTGAAGCGGTTTTCACAGATATGAATCTGGACACAATCTGTCGGCTACTTGAAGTTTAAATGTGTGTATCCCCTTAGTGCAGATGGCATATTTGGTAAATCATGGGGGTACTCTGTTTAAGGCTTTATAACTCCAGGTGTGAGCATCACATAAACTTGGTAAATGGCTTAAATGAAACAAAACCGGTGTACCATTTTTTGTACAAACTTAGATTTGTTTATTTTCATAATTTAAGGTCAAAATAAAGTGCCGGAAATGCAAGCAAAACTTTGCTAAAAATGCTACAAAATATATATTTCTTCAAAATACTGAGAGGTACATAAGTGAAACAGGTAAAACTACACATTTCCTGGATCATAAACTCCTTGTCCACAAGCATTCAATAATCGCAGGGTGATATACAGAACTACTAAAGATCTATGACACGAAATGTAAGCAGTGTAGCCTGATGTACCCAGGGTCTCCAAACCTATCCAAATTGGCTAAAATGTGAATAGCTGTAAATCTTAAACTAATCATACATTTCAGTGCAAATCAACCGTTTTGACTCATTTAACTCACCTTTTTATCATTTTCATGTGGGAATTATTTTGGATCAGTACAGGGGGGTGGATATCTAGGTGTCCAATAACCTACCCAAAACCTCTCCGAGAAATTATTAAAAAGCCTTTTGTCCTTTATAAAGCATATACATTTTACCTTACGATCACTTAATGGATGAAAACATTGATATTGCACAGTTTCAGTTCAGTGTTTGATGCCAAGTGTGCCATTTTTTCACCATTATCCTTCATATACTGCTTCATCCTGTGCGGTGCCTTCGTGGGCAACATGCACTCATCAATGGCACGGTCTTCAGTATGCTGGAAGGATCTGGTCCTGCAGTGGCTTCACTCTGAACAGTAGAGGGCACTGCTGGAGTGGCAGAGGTGGAGGGTCAAGCATGTTATAGGAACAAATTACATAATGCAGAAGCATTATAACACTGTGGTACACACAGCTAAATATGAAATCATTCACTCTTGTACTTCAGTAAACACTTTCTTCTGTATGCTACATTATGTTATATTTTGTTGCGTGCTCTAGGATGGCATTACTCTGTAGTGTGTTTCACAACTGTTGCTTATTTATTTTATTTATTTATTTTACATTCATCTTGCACACATCTGGACACAGTACATTTGAATACATATTTTCCATTCCCTAAGTGAAAAGCATCACCCATGGATATACTAATACCCCATAGAGTACATTATGCACAAAGAAATTACAATACAATACAATAATATCGGAAAACACTACCAATGTTCTAGCTTCACGGCAAATCGAGGCATAAAATAAACTCCTCAAAAAAAGTTTGGAAACGTTATTTCGGTCGATTATTCCTCCCCTTTAATAATACCAATTGGTATTGTATTTTATATCGTTGGAAAGCCTGATTAGTCACCTTTACAACGAGGTACAACTTGTAAGGATCATGCATTCGTGGAATGAGCAACACAGCTAACCGTGTGGGTAGCGGCCCAAAAAAATGTGCCTAAATGCCCTGCAATATTCTTCTGTTGGTATTCACTCTCGTTTTGAGCTTCAAGTGCTGGCAGGTGTATGCCAGTGGGATGGAATGGGATGCCATCCCACAGCAGTGTGTGACCAGGCTGGTGACCAGCATGAGGAGGAGGTGCCAAGCTGTTGTGGCTGCGTATGGATCTTCCACACGCTACTGAGGTCCCTGACAGTGTAAAATGAATAAAGTGTAAAAATGGCCAATATGTGTTGTTTTTTCCTTATTACTGTGGGAGAGTGCAATCATCCAGTCCACCAAGCAACTCAAAACGAGAGTGAATACCAACAGAAGAATATTGCAGGGGATTTTGGCACATTTTGTTGGGCCGCTACCCACACGGTTAGCTGTGTTGCTCATTCCACGAATGCACGATCCTTACAAGTTGTACCTCGTTGTAAAGGTGACTAATCAGGCTTTCCAACGATATAAAATACAATACCAATTGGTATTATTAAAGGGGAGGAATAATCGACCGAAATAACGATTCCGAACTTTTTTTGAGGAGTTTATAACTTACGACTGAGCAACCAAACAGAACAGCGCTAAAATACGCAATTTCATTGTGAATGCTATGAATTCTAACAAAGCAGGCCACCACGAGCCACTACGGGAACGTCACGAACACAATAGTATCAATACATTACAGTTATTTGGCAGACGCGTTTATCCAAAGCGACGTACAATAAGTGCATATTGAAGGTCATAGACACAATCTACGAAGCTAAGTCACGAAAGCGCTACTTTCTCACAACGTAGAAGCTATCGCTAGTCATCAACCGAATACAGTCAGCTATACATTCTAAGCTATGAGATAGCTAAACCAAATAGAAAATAACAAATAAACGGAAAGAACGTACTATATAATTTGCCGTATACATGTAGTTATTCAAGGTGGAGTCTGAAAAAGTGTGTTTGCAAATATGTTCAGCATTATTAGCAGGCTAACAGTGGTCTATTACGACCGATGCAAATACAAAAATATAGCACGCAGTGGAAAAACGAATGTATATACTCAAAATATTACAAGCAGTAATACTTACATGTCGAGGAGGATATCTTCCCCATATTGATAGGCACCTCTTCCACAGAATCTATGCTACAGGGATTAGAAGATTCTCTGTTGTTGTCCTCTTCTGACCGACTTCGGGGGAAAAGTACTAAAAAGTCTCTTCAAAGTTGCGCGCCGTTTTATTGCGTAAGACCAACTGCGTCATACCAAACGCGTCAAACCAAATGCGTCATCTGCGCATGCCCGCGTAAAGTTGTCGTGATATAACAAGTATTGCAGTTACGCTCGCCCTTAAATAGTTAATCCAAGCTTTCAATTACACATGTAAATAACTTTTGGGAAGCTTGTCGTGCCTTCTATTGGATAAAACAATTGTCGATCAAACCAGAATAAAATTGAAAGCGTCACAGCAGTGCTATCAGGGAGGGGGGGTTACGCAGAGATAGTTTCGTTTGTCTAATAGTGTTCCAATGCGCTGTGTATTTTTAAAACGGATTGTCCAAGACAATAAATGACCACGGAATCTTGAAAGGGACATATCTACGCTTAAATCCACGGGAGGATTGCACACGAATTCCATATTTAATAGCAGATATTGATAGTAGAATGGCATTGTATGATTTCACTTGTTTATGTCGGTATTGATTGAGCAGCGATTTGCACCGCTGTATTTGCATACGGTCGGGCTATTGGTGGGTTTATCTGGTTGCTGGACGGAATTCTGATATGATATGATGAATACATATATTTATGAACTCCCAACATAGACGCTATTGCCCACTATGTCACGCATGGGTAGGTATAGGCTGGGTGGGGAGTGCTTGTTAAATGGACTTGCTACGGAAAGATAGTGACACTTAGAAACTACGCATTGGCCAGAAATCGTCGCGAATCGTCTACCAATAAAGTTAAAATACCGCGTTTGGGTTTTCCACTAATAGTTTGGCTGCAGGAGCAACGCGTGTCTCAGTTGCGTAAAACTGTCTCGCAGGCGAGAAAAAATAGACTATCTGCACTAAGTAGTTACATAACTGGAAAAAACGTCTTTATTAACGTTAACTAGCTACAATGGCTATGATATAACGTAGCCTATAGGCTAACAAGGGAAATATCAGCGCATAACGTCAGCTATCACTCTCAGTGTTACCAAACAATTTAACCATTTTAATTTAATTTTGATATAGCCTACAATCCTCATAGAAAGATTTTGAAACACGGAAGCTTTACGGAGTCCGTAGTGGTTAGCAAAGATTGCTATGCACAGGAGCGCCCTGATTGATGGTTCAGCTATCCAGTGCTTTGTGTTGGGGAAGGAAGAAAAACAAAACGTCGGCTGCTGGTGCCCCCCTAGGGCGTGGTGCACCTGGGCACGTGCCCAATTGCCCATATAGTAGATCTGGCCCTGACTAGACATGAATTGTGCAAGACCGTGTGATAAGACATAGCCTAGTTATATGGTCCTTGGTGTAATCTTTGCTTTTCTTTTTTCTGTTGTTGGTATGAAATCAATATTCTCTTACCCGAAAAATGTCCTTTTTCCGTTTAGATACAGTTACATGATTGACAACGTCATTCTCCTGATCACGGGCACGCTTCACCAGCGTTCTATATCTGAGCTGGTGCCCAAGTGCCATCCCCTGGGCAGTTTTGAGCAGATGGAGGCTGTCAACATTGCCCAGACCCCAGCTGAGCTTTACAGTGCCATTCTGGTCGACACCCCTCTTGGTAAGGACACTGTTTAATGAGTACCGAATGAGAACCTGACATGGTTAACTGATGATGAAAACACCATGCTTTAATGTCATTTATACACTGAAAACACCGTGCTTTAATGTCATTTATACACTGCCTGGCCCCCAAAAAAGTTGCCGTTACACCCGTCATGCATAGTGCCCACTGTACAAGCCTCTGGTGTCAGTGTTATGATCTGGGGTTACTTCAATTGGTCAGGTCTAGGCTCAGCAATGTTATGCAGCAATAAAATTAAGTCAGCTGAGTACCTGAATGTACTGAATGACCAGGTTATCCCATCAATGGGCATATTCCAGGACGACAATGCCAAGATAAATCGGGCTCAAATTGAGTGTGGTTCAGGGAGCATTGATTTCTAAATGATTGAGGAATCATTTTCACACATGAATTGGCCACCAGAGTCCTGACCTTAACCACATTGAAAGTCTTTGGGATGCGCTGGAGAAGACTTTACGGAGTAGTTCGACTCTCTCGTCGTCAATACAAGATCTCGTCCAAAAAATGAATGCAACTCTGGACGGTAATAAATGTTGTGACGTTGCATAAGGTTGTCGAAACAATGCCATGACAAATGTGCGCTGTAATCAAAGCTAAAGGTGGTCCAACGAAATATTAGTGTGCGCAACTTTTATTTTGGCCAGGCAGTGTATTGCATTGACAGCACATTAATCTTTAATGTCTTTTTGTGTTATTCTCAAAGAGTGCGTAAGTACTCTGCATTTGTGGATCTTTGAAACGCAGTTCGTTCCATGAAACAAATGTACTGCTAATATTCCTTTGCAGCTGCGTTCTTTCAGGATTGCATATCGGAGCAGGACTTGGATGAAATGAACATCGAGATTATAAGGAATACCCTTTACAAGGTGAGAAATGTCGTGGATTTAAAGTGTTACGTTGAATTGTGAGGTAAGCTTCAGCTCAAGTACATATTTTATGCATTAAAAATTATAATAATGATAATACTTGGCATTTATATAGCGCCTTTCTCGATACTCAAAGCGCTTACAATGATGAGGGGAAACTCACCTCAACCACCAATGTGTAGCACCCACCTGGGTGATGCAGCGGCAGCCATTTTGTGCCAGAACGCTCACCACACATCAGCTGAGGTGGAGAGGGAGAGAAGAATTTTTAATTTTGCCAATTAAACTCTCCAGTGGGGAGAGAACACTCAAACTGTGGCAAGAAAAAAAAGAAATCTCGAATGCAGTTATTTGCATGATGAAAGTAGATTTTAATTAACCTTTTTGTTGTTTTTATGTACCAGGCTTATTTAGAAGCATTCTACAAGTTCTGTTCATCCTTGGGTGGAACCACAGCAGATACAATGTGCCCCATTCTTGAAGTGAGTATTCCCCCTCCCTCCCTCCAGACAAAATTAATCTGGCTGTGTGAATATACTGGATGTTTCAGTGTTACCTGAGAAAAACAGGACGTTGCTTTTTATGTGCACTGAATATGAAGGAAAGCGGCAGCTTTGAAAGCTATGGTGCCCTGATCCGCACGCGTTGTTTTTGCAGTTCGAGGCCGACAGGAGAGCTTTCATCATCACCATTAACTCCTTTGGAACGGAGTTGTCCAAAGAGGACCGGGCCAAGCTCTTCCCGCACTGTGGCAAGCTGTACCCCGAGGGACTGGCTCAGCTGGCCCGGGCAGACGACTACGAGCAGGTCAAAGCTGTAGCCGACTACTACCCTGTGAGTACTGCTGCATTGCCTTGGACCTGGGTTTACCTGGGTTGAGGAATCGCTCAGAAGCTTTTACATTCAATTCAATTAAATTTTATTTGCATAGCGCTTTTTACAGAGAGTTGTCACAAGGATGCTTTACAGTGAAACAAAAAAAATTGGGCAAAACCAGGCCTGAACCCCCAAAAAGTAAAAACTCCCCAATGGGGAGAAAACACTCAAACGGTGGCAAGAAAAAAAACTCCCTGATGGGAAGAAATGTCGAATGCAGTTATATGCAGTTGTGGCAATGAATGGGTATTTTCCCTCAGTTCTCTGTACTAAGAAACACTGTTTCAGGATAATAATTGTGATAAAATGTTACAGTATAATAATTGTGTTTGACTATTCCACCAGAATTAAAACATGATATCAATTTTAAAAAGAATAGCCGATACATCTGTGTATTCAATGAACAATAGACCTTTTTTTCTTTTTGAAAATACACTGGGGGATAAATCATTTAAAATAATTAATGTATGGATTTACTCATTTTTTAAATTCATTTTTAGGAATATAAACTCCTTTTTGAGGGAGCTGGCAGCAACCCAGGAGATAAAACACTTGAAGACCGATTCTTTGAGCACGAGGTGAGCAGTTTGACTTTATCCAGGTTTATCAGGTTATAACATCTGTGCATAGTGGAGGTACAGGACCTTCTGGACTTGAGTGAAGATTTTCTTCAGAACAAAAATGATGCATAAGTATTGATAACAATGGACAAAGTAAATTACTGTCAGATCTGTTCAATCCTGACCACATTATAATATGTTGGGGGTTGGAGAGAACGGGAGAGAAAGCAAAAGTCCAGATACTCCGGGCAGTTTTGAGAGCGAGTGTGTCCCCTTCCACCTCTGCAGGTAAAGCTCAACAAGCTGGCTTTCCTGAACCAGTTTCACTTCAGCGTGTTCTACGCCTACGTCAAGCTGAAGGAACAGGAATGCCGGAACATTGTGTGGATCGCGGAATGCATTGCCCAAAGACACCGCGCCAAGATCGACAACTACATCCCCATCTTCTGAGCTTCTGAAGACGGCTTTAAATGAGATTGGTCTTTGTCAACTTCACTGTAATCAAGACCGAGAAATGGGGTGGGGTAATAAACGTATATATATATATAGGGAGGGGGCGGGAGTGGTCATCTAATGTGCTGTTGTGTATGAATGCCTATTGCGTTTGTAAAATTTGGAGAAGTGGACCAAAATGACTCCAGCTGAACCTCAAATGTAGATGTTTAAAGCCTGCAACATTATAGCTTGGTGACCAACAGGATTTAGACTTTGTGGAAAATCTAATTCCAAGAAAATGGTTTGTTTCTGTCTTGCTCTGTGTCTTCATAAAATGTAGCCTAATCGGTTTGTTTCAGCTCACACAGACATGCCTGTTCCACTAATGAAACTGTCGACATCTCACCCACTCAAAACTTTTCACAGGAGACTGACGGCATGCCGTGGTCAGCCTGATAGGACTCACAGTTTTCTGTGAAAAATATATTCCTGTAGATTTGAATGCTTGAGCGTTTCAACAAAATTAAGCTGGGTCAAATCTTTTGGTGATAATTTTTTTAAAAGTTCTAAGTCAAGGCATTGTCAAGCATTTCTTTGTTTAAAAACTGCAACGCATTCCACATTTCATCCTGTCATGAAAGTTCTAGCTCTGAATTATTACAGTGTTGCGTATGGCATGGTCAGCATGTCGAGTGTTCATTGAAGCCAGAAGGAACTGTTAAACATTTTAATTTTAAATGTCCATAACTTTATTGTATTAGATTTTCCCCCACTATTTTCTGATAAAACCATGGCTCAAGTTTTTGACATAGTGAAACTGTTTTTGAGGTTCAGAGAGTACATGTTTAACACCTGACCTAAACAAGCTAGTGTATATTGGTTAACTGGTCCAGGAATAGCAAGAAACTTTGTGTTGTCAATCACAATGAAATCCTCTAGATTGTGAATTGTATAATGTGCTTCCCCAGTATGAGTCGATAAACTTGCGTGGTGAATTGGTAACAAAGATCATTTTTGATGGTATAGATTTTCAGTTTGTGTATGCATAGAATACTATCTGGAATATTTGAAATTATATGTACAAAGTGAAATGATTTTGCTTTTTCCAGGCCTTCTATTGTGTATATAATCACATACTAGAGTGAGATGTGATATACCTTTGTTTTAATTTGTTGTGAAATGAATCTCCTAAATGTAATAAAATTATTTATTGTACAATAAGCAAACGTCTTCCTTGCACAGCTCTTCCCCTCGCTGCATAGACCAAGCAGTGATGTTTTTATACCAATTACATTATATCTTACAATAATCTATTAGATTCCTGCAGAGCAAATATGTATCACACTTCAATAATCAATAATACAAAAGATTAAATATTATTAAGCCACAATTGTCCACTACTACAAGGCATTCTGACGTACTGTGTACTGTTCTCTCACTATTTGGGAAGTCCACCTGCAGCCTGTATGATTTGGCACACCTATCATAGGTCATTTCCACAAAAGTCTTGCCATGGCGCATTAAGAAATTCAGTATTTATTTACAGGTAAATACTGAACTGTTACAGAGTTTGAAACAAATACCTTTCTGCTGTATTACCAGCATATGGCCTCAAAGCTGCTAGTAATTGAGAACACAAAGTTTAAAAGCAGTTATTGGTATATTCATGCATTAATACATGTTGTCATTTTCAATTTGCTTAGTGGGTGCCTTAATCCAGGGCAAATTATGAATGACTCATTTCTACGGGTATATATGCTGAAGCGATATGAGTGGCCCATTTGGGATATGAATCTGCAGCAGTTGTGTTCAAAGCCCTGTGCCATAACCACTGCACCACACTTGTTTTGGATTGCAATATTTAAGTATGAATCCTGAGAGTGCAGATTTACTAATCTGTACAGGAGCTGATGGGGGTTTGAATTAATAGGTTGTGTGTTGTCAAGGTTGATATACACCTTGATGTTTATGTTGATAACAGAAAACAAGGACGAGGTTAGCATGTTTCCTTAAGGGTACATTTACCAAGCCTGGTATTATGCACGGTTTATGCACTGTTGGAACTATGGACATTTACATATATGCATTTATCAGACACCACACCAAGTGAACTGTTAACAGTATGGTTCTCATTTTGTGGATATTCCTCTGTTGGATAATGAAATACGGCTGTTTTTTTCATGATGGTAATGTCTTTTACACTTGGGGAAGAGACAACCTCCCATATATTGAGTCTGATGACAAATTGACTGTTCATAGTTGTGCTTACATATACAAGGCCCGTAGATGGCAGTGTTTGAGTTACTATTTTGTTTCGTTTAGGGTTGAAACATCTTTATTTTCCACCATGGAAAACCAAATGATTGGTTAATATTGCTCCAGAAAAATGCTCTATGCAAGTATTTTACAAACACAAATTTAAAATGATTAAACAGACTATGCTATTTTATGTGTATGTGATCCAAAGTATGAATGTATATTTTGGGTTGCCTCAGTTGAGGGGAGTGTATAGAAACTGGCCTTCCCGTCTGACAAACGCTGAAGTACTTGCCTTTAGAACATTAATTTATGAATTTATGAAAGGTTCAGAGGACAGACCTCATACTAAACACCGAGACCATCAACCCCCCCCCACCCCACACTTGCAATTTCACTTCAAAAACTTTTAGGCCAAGGCATTTTTTGGCACGCTTGGTAGGCAGTGATCACTCTCCTGCAGGTAGGAGGGAAACACTTATCCTGCCAAATGGCACAAGACTACACATCTGTCAAACTAGTGAATTACACCCCATAAAATCAACCTTTGTATAAACAGCCAGGCTCATTCTTTTCTCTGTCAGACTGGAGCGTCTTTCTTGACAGTAGTTGGGAGATGCCAAGCAGTTCAAGGACCGCATAGCTTAAAGCCAGTGCTGCATCACTGGAATACAGTGAAATAATGAACATCTGTCGCAATGCTCAGATCAGTTACGATACATTACATTACAGGCATTTAGCAGACGGTCTTATTCAGAGCGACTTACACAACTTCTTATTACATCTTACTACATTTATCCATTCATGCAGCTGGATATATACTGAAGCAAGTCAGGTTAAATACTTTGCTCAAGGCTACCTGGGAATCGAACCTGCAACTTTTCGGTAACAAGTCCAGTTCCTTAACTGACGTCACGTGGCGCTGTAATGGCGACATGTAGTACAGCTGTCTCTCGTGTTCGAGTTTGTTCATTTGAATGTGTTTTGTTGTGTCTGGCTTTTGTCTGTTTTTTTCATGCGCTGTGTGTCTGTAGTGGGACGGGGAAGCGGGCTGGAGATTTTTCAGGGCACTTCTGCTGCTCGTTTTGATAATATTGACGAATTGTCTTGTCGATATAATTTTGTTTGTAGTCGTCATCATGGAAACGCATTCGCAACATATGCTCAGAAATGTCAGTTGGATCTGCAGACTGCAGCAACAAAGTTACCATCGCTCTTCACCGGAGTTGAAGATGTCGGGACTGATCCGGGAGTGCAGGCAATCTTCAAAAGGCAACCAGGGAAGGAGAACATAATGCGGGAGAGGAGTGAGACGACGACTGGGAAGCTGACGCAGTTCGGTCCTTCGTTTCGACAGTGTACAGAGACCGTGGTGCTGCGTGTATGGAAAAGAGTCGTAGAGGCGGAGTTTGTATGTTGGATTGCTTGGTGACACTGGACATCTCGGGACAGCGGGGGATATTTTTAATCATGGCTGTATTGCAATTTAATTCACTTGATTGATGTAATGATTCTGTTGGATGTCTTTGTTTGATATGTTTGTTTGTGTGTTGTGGGTCTGGCCCACTGTGTCTTTTTTGTTGTTGATGGGGCTACAACTGAAGTTCCCAAGCAGAAAATAAAAGTTATTCTATTCTATTCTAGTAACCATTATACTACACTGCCGCCCTTACATGAAGTTGAAGTGCAGTGTGTTCTCTCCAACATGAGCATGAAATTCACTTTGTCTCCCACTGGCCAGAGTGGCTTGTGGATACTAAAAATCACCAAGCCATGTTCAGGATTTTACCAGTCACATTACCTTTTACAATATAACACAACCTGGTTGGTTACCTGCCAAAGTGGCTACTAGAGTAGAAAATCTTACTAGCCGCAATTCAAATTTGAACAGCATTTGGCGGGTGTTAATTTCACACCTTGATGGGAGCAAACCACAAACCGTGGAAAATCAGGATGCATGTCCCCTGTGGGAAAGCAGGATGCGTGTCCCCTGTGGGAAAGCAGGATGCGTGTTCCCCATGTCCCCTGTGGGAAAGCAGGACGCGTGTCCCCTGTGGGAAAGCAGGACGCATGTCCCCTGTGGGAAAGCAGGACGCATGTTCCCTGTGGGAAAGCAGGACGCATGTCCCCTGTGGGAAAGCAGGACGCATGTCCCCTGTGGGAAAGCAGGACGCATGTCCCCTGTGGGAAAGCAGGACGCGTGTCCCCTGTGGGAAAGCAGGACGCGTGTTCCCTGTGGGAAAGCAGGATGCATGTTCCCTGTGGGAAAGCAGGATGCGTGTCCCCTGTGGGAAAGCAGGATGCATGTCCCCTGTGGGAAAGCAGGATGCGTGTTCCCTGTGGGAAAGCAGGATGCATGTCCCCTGTGGGAAAGCAGGACGCATGTCCCCTGTGGGAAAGCAGGACGCATGTTCCCTGTGGGAAAGCAGGACGCGTGTTCCCTGTGGGAAAGCAGGACGCATGTCCCCTGTGGGAAAGCAGGACGCATGTCCCCTGTGGGAAAGCAGGACGCATGTTCCCTGTGGGAAAGCAGGATGCATGTTCCCTGTGGGAAAGCAGGATGCATGTCCCCTGTGGGAAAGCAGGATGCATGTTCCCTGTGGGAAAGCAGGATGCATGTCCCCTGTGGGAAAGCAGGATGCATGTTCCCTGTGGGAAAACAGGATGCATGTCCCCTGTGGGAAAGCAGGATGCATGTTCCCTGTGGGAAAACAGGATGCATGTCCCCTGTGGGAAAGCAGGACGCATGTCCCTTGTGGGAAAGCAGGATGCATGTCCCCTGTGGGAAAGCAGGATGCATGTCCCCTGTGGGAAAGCAGGATGCATGTTCCCTGTGGGAAAGCAGGATGCATGTTCCCTGTGGGAAAACAGGATGCATGTCCCCTGTGGGAAAGCAGGACGCATGTCCCTTGTGGGAAAGCAGGATGCATGTCCCCTGTGGGAAAGCAGGATGCATGTTCCCTGTGGGAAAGCAGGATGCATGTCCCCTGTGGGAAAGCAGGATGCATGTTCCCTGTGGGAAAACAGGATGCATGTCCCCTGTGGGAAAGCAGGACGCGTGTCCCCTGTGGGAAAGCAGGATGCGTGTTCCCTGTGGGAAAGCAGGATGCGTGTCCCCTGTGGGAAAGCAGGATGCATGTTCCCTGTGGGAAAGCAGGATGCATGTCCCCTGTGGGAAAGCAGGATGCATGTTCCCTGTGGGAAAGCAGGATGCATGTTCCCTGTGGGAAAGCAGGATGCATGTTCCCTGTGGGAAAGCAGGATGCATGTTCCCTGTGGGAAAACAGGATGCATGTCCCCTGTGGGAAAGCAGGACGCATGTCCCCTGTGGGAAAGCAGGACGCATGTCCCCTGTGGGAAAGCAGGATGCATGTTCCCTGTGGGAAAGCAGGATGCATGTCCCCTGTGGGAAAGCAGGATGCATGTCCCCTGTGGGAAAGCAGGATGCATGTCCCCTGTGGGAAAGCAGGATGCATGTTCCCTGTGGGAAAGCAGGACGCATGTCCCCTGTGGGAAAGCAGGATGCATGTCCCCTGTGGGAAAGCAGGATGCATGTCCCCTGTGGGAAAGCAGGATGCATGTCCCCTGTGGGAAAGCAGGATGCATGTCCCCTGTGGGAAAGCAGGATGCATGTCCCCTGTGGGAAAGCAGGATGCATGTTCCCTGTGGGAAAGCAGGACGCATGTTCCCTGTGGGAAAGCAGGACGCATGTTCCCTGTGGGAAAGCAGGACGCATGTCCCCTGTGGGAAAGCAGGATGCATGTTCCCTGTGGGAAAGCAGGATGCATGTTCCCTGTGGGAAAGCAGGATGCATGTTCCCTGTGGGAAAGCATACAGTCACAGTGGCTCAAATGCAACACACAAATACAGTGAAGGGGAAACTAGCTGCAGGTGCCACAGGTAACCCTGAAGTGCAGGTGCCACAGGTAACCCTGAAGTGCAGGTGCCACAGGTAACCCTGAAGTGCAGGTGCCACATACAAAAAGTCAAGTATTTATGTCTGTGTGCTGCTCTGCAAGGCTGCACATTTTTTTGTTTTTATGAAGGCAAGTGGAGGCTTTGTCTCAGGTCGAAGGTTATCCCAATTTATGTGGGGTAGCGCAGCTTATTGTAAAACATAAGAGTACCACTGGAAAAGCTCCAGCCAGTTACCCCAATCCAGGTAATGCAAATAGCTGAGATGCAATGGGGATGCATTCATTTTACTTTCATAAAACAGTTTAATTTTTCAGAAAGGTGTGGCTGCATTATTTAAACTCTTCTTAGTGATTGGCCACAGCTGGAGACTGAATTGTGCTGTGTTACCATGGTGACTACGATCACAGGGTCCCCTACACCAGACTACTTCTGCGGCCACAAGCGAAACAAACAAAACCTAAAGAACAAATCCATAGCTTCTAATGGCAAAGCTTCTGACTGAGTAGTTATGCTCAGTTTTCTTGAAAATGGATAAAAGATAAATTCAGTGAAAGGCGGTAATATGAGAATAAAATCTGGGGGCGCCTCAGTGGCGTAGCCTGTAGAGCGCCGTCCACGCGCTCGTTGTGAGCCGCGGCGTCGGCGGTTTGAATTCGGCTGCGTGACCTTTGTCGCATGTCTATCCCACTCCCCGTTCTTCCGGTCTCTCTACACTGTGCTGTTCAATAATGTTGAAAAAGCTACAAAAAAATAAATAATAAAATAATCTGATCAGTTCTTTTGGCAATGCTTTAAGTGCCTGCATCCATGGTCACAGGGCCAAGCTATCCCCACTAAGGGACAACTGGATGGGACATTGCCAGAGTTAAGCTAAGGTCAGCCCGCTTACCGTAGAATAGACTTGCAAGAACACTGCAAATTATATATTTATTTATGCTGAGGCAAAACTGCGATTTTTCAGCCATTGCTGATGCCTGAGGCCACAGTGGCATGGAAGATCTGCCTGGGTGGTAACAGGACGAAACACTGAGCAGGACCTGACTCAGAGGGAGGGGGGCGACCCATCTGCTGCTGGCTGGCACCAGTTAAGTGAATAAAGGTGAAACATTTCCAAACTGATGGAAAGTCTGAAAAAAAGGTTTGGAGTGAAACGGATGTAAAGAAAGACACAACTTAGCCTTCATTCTGCAGAAGCTTTCAGCCAAAGTGACTTTCACATGCAAAGCAAACACGAGGTACAGTTACAAGCATAGGCCCCACCACCAAGGGGCCTGCCTCAAGTCCTACTACATAAAGGGTGGACTTTTAGATGTAAACTCTGAGTTCAATAGAAACATTGCAATGTCATTTTAAACGTTTTGAGAAGTTTACAGAGAAAAAGAACATGCAATGACTGCCGCTCCCGATTGGGGTGACTGTGCAGCCGTGAGGACTGGCTGCTGGGAGCTTGTAGGGGTGGAAGAATTATGGTGAGGGGATGCTGAACGGAGAAGCCTGGCTAGAGCGTACGGTGTGATTATTGTTTTAAGTAAAAAGGGGCAGTACCATTTGCAGCTTGGTATGTCAGCGTGAGATTTGAATTGACACCAGAAGTCAGTGAAGGGTATTCAAAAGTGGTACAGCATAGTGTGGACTTTTCCAGGTTGAAGACCAGTCAGGCAGCAACATTCTGGAGCAGTTGCATTCGCCTGATGGCACAGGCTGGTAAGCCAGCTAAGCAGGGCGTTACAGTAGTCCAGAGGACAGATTACAAGTTGCTGTGTATTCTCTTGGTTGAGGAAATCGCCCGATTCTCCTGATGTTGAGAATGTAGACTGCATGACTGGGTGGTTGCCATAATGTGTTGAGAGAAGTTTGGACGGGTCATCTAGGGTTCAAGTGGAGGAGAGGAGAGAAGAGGACCAAGCACTGAGCCCTAAAGGACACTGGTCAAGTGGTAGTGGGGGGAGAAGACCAATCTCCTCCAGGTCACCTGGGAGGATGTGTCAGCAAGATATGAATCAAACTACACAAGGGCAGAGTCTGACATGCCTATCTCCAAAAGGTTTGAGAATCCGGAGGTTGACGTTATCGAACACAGCAACCAGGTCAAGGAGAATGAGGACAGAGCTGAGTGGCGCAAAGTCAATAGAGATGTCAAGGAGAGCCGTCTCTGTAGAGGGGCCAGAATGATTGCTTGGGGTCGAGGAGGTTATTCTGCTGGAGATGGAGAGACTGTTGACTGCAGACTGCACGCTCGAGAGTCTTAGATAAAAATGAGAGGAGGGAGACAGACCGATAATTAAGTGGATCTGCTGGGTTCAGAGTGTTTTTCAGGAGAGTAAAAACACAGGGCCTCTTCAGGTCAGTTGAAAAGAGAGGAGATGAAAGGAGCAATGTCCTTGGAAATGGACTGAAGGACGGGAATAATAAGGTTGTGAGAGGAAGTAGGAGAGCCGTGGGATGTTAGGAGTTTCAGAGTTACAGTGGGGTGAGGAGGAGGATGGGGATGTGGGAGATTTAGCATGTGGGGAGATAGGTATGGGAGGGTTTGAGAAGGAGGATGACATTGACCTTCTTTTCAAAGAAGGACACGCTGACCAGGCGCCCGATACGCCTCTCGTCACCGCTGCGTTAGAGCTGGTAGGATGTCGGCCTCCCCGCCGGGAGGGTCCTGTTTCCAACGAGTGAAAACTCCGTCCAGCTGCTACGTTACATACCGATTGGGAGCCCCTCATCCAGAAGGGGGCAAATTCCAGTCCTGGAGGGCCGGTGTGTATGCACTTCAGGTTTTTGTTTCCACCAATTCCAGCCTAATGAGTTAACTGGCAGCATGTATACATCAACACAGGTTCATCAGTAGATTAGGTCACGGTAAAATGTTTCATATCGGGACACAAGAACAGTCTTTGGCTGACATTCATGTGCTTATCAGGAAATGTAGCTGAAATGTCAGATGGTGTAAATGTTCGGGCTAATTAAATCATTAAGGCCAGAAGTTGGCATGAAAACCAGAAACGGATACGGCCCTCGTTGCCCATCTCTGTCCAAATCGAGCGCGCCCAATGTCATCTGTGTTAAGAGAGGAGGGGGAAGGAGTGGGGTGGGGTGAAGACGAGAGAGAGGCGAATGTGGAGAACAGTTTGTGTGGGGCTCAGCAAAGGCTCATCTCAGTCCAGACAGTATAAACTAATAAAGCAGAGTAGTTGTGTGCAGGTGCTCTCATGGCCTTCTACACGAGGGAAAGTGCACCTCATATGACCTTCATACAAAACATGTGGAAAAACATTTTATTATAACGCCACATAAATATTAGATCATTTATCCAAAATGCAACTCTTGGAATTTGTGTGTACTATGCGCGCGCGCGCGCACGCACGCACGCACACACACTCTTTTATCCTAATACAATTACTCAGCGAGAGATTTTTCCATATGTGTCACAATTACTCACACCGCTCATAATTCTTTAAAATAAATAAAAATAAATCTTCATTTACAGGCTAATTTTCCTCCTTTAAGGGGAACTACATAATGGGTCCCCATGGTTTCCCGTTTTACTGAGGTTATAAAAACGAGGCAACACACTGTTTGTAACGAGGTTACAAACAAATAAATTCAAAAATAAAAAAACCACCTTCCACTGTTACATAAGTCATTTTAGGATTAAAAACACTGTAACAGTACCTTCCTGGTAGAGGACGTAAGTGAATTTTACCCTCACACACAGTGAGAGAAGGTTTTGGGGGCAAAGAAAAATTCTAAGGCCACAATTAAGAGATCTACTAAGCTCAGTTGCACTTTGGGGACACAAAGGATCCAAATTCAGCACCTGACACCACCTTCATGCCAACAGGCCTTTTGAAAGGGTTGCCAGAAAAAAAAGCCACTACTGAGTGTTATCAACAACAATAAGCGTCTGGAATTTGCTCAACGGCACAGGGACTTAGATTGGAACGGGGAGTTATCGTCAGATGAGACCAAAATCGACCGTTTTAGCCACGTATTTACACCAGCAGTGGGTTGGTGTTGGAAGAAGAAGTTAAATATGGTGGTGGACCTTTGATGTTATTGGGTTGTTTTACAAACAAATCTCGTGGCTCTTGTTAAGGCCAATTAGATCAACAAACACCAGTAAGTATACTTATTTTTTTGGCAAAACCACACTTGCAGTATTGCAGGGAGTGCAAAGCTGAAAACAGTATGTTGTGAATAATTAAAATGTCTCTTTCAGTGGAAAGAAAATATATATTACTTGCAAAATAATAATTTTTCTTTTTCTATGCAATTATTTTAGTATAAAATAATGTTATTACAGCTACAGCTGATCATACAAATAAGTCTCTATTTATTTCACGCAACCTTTGCTCCCCTTATTAGTTTTTTTTTAAAGAAACGAGTGACTTTCTTCCTAGTCTCTGAGCAAAAGTATTTACATTTGAAACGTAAGAGGGCATATGGAAATGTTTGATTACATTTTTTAAAACATGCTGATTCACCCCCCCCCTCCATAATTTGTGGTGGGAAAAGACGCGTGGCTGATTCAGAGAAACGCCTTTGGTTTCTATCATTCCAGTACTGCACCAGTGTGTCATCTCTCAGTGTGCAGGTGTTTGAGGCCCCACAGGTCCTATAAAAGCACGCACGCACGCACGCACGCACGCACGCACGCACGCACGCACGCACGCACGCACGCACGCACGCACGCACGCACGCACGCACGCACACACACACACACACACATCAAATGTTCTCAGTTCACAGTTCTCACACAGCCATTGCACTGGCCCGTGGCTGTCCTGGACTCTACGTACTCCTGAACATGGAGGCCTAATCTGTCCATAAAAGCTGAAGCCTGTCATTTTACATAACTGCTATTGGCCCCTTGAGATCAGCGCGGTATTTACTCGGGGAAGCTATTGAAGGTAGACCCTTTATCCTTATATCCTTTTCCCTTGACAACAGGTCCCTCTTGGTAACCAGAACAAGAAGTTCTAAAATAGCTTTGCTTGTGTGGGGCCTGAGCGTACTCTCCTTTAAAAAAAAGATAATTCTTTGCAGTTCTGCAGAAGATGGCTTGAAAACGACTTAACTTCAGCGCGCACAGGGGATGAAAGCCAACTGTCTGCTAAACCAATACCCACCCCATTGAGAAATTAAATGCAATGCACAGGCCAGAGGAATGAAAGGTGAGCAGACCCACTTTTAAAAGCAGTGCCCAAAAGAGGTCTGTAGCCTTGCATGATCCCAGCATTCAATGACGACTGGACTTGACTGGGCTGGCCACCATCCCCATCCCCACCCCCACAACCGCCTCCTTTTTTAGATAAAATTAATGACACTGAACGCGCATTTCACCAAAGAGCTTTGTGAATGTTCAATATGATTAAAAATTGTGAAGTTCCATTAACAAAGGTCCCACAAAAGTGCACTGTTCGGAGGCCATGTGTGACCCCTTGCCTCGTTTCTCCTCAATGCTCTTGGCTGCCCTGTGGCTGGCCTCTCTATCCCTCGGGTGATGTGGAATCTGGCCCCCGGACAGTGCATAACACCGTGCGCTCTCACTGTGCAGAAAAGAAAGTGACATAACCTGTGTGGCAGAACACATCCTGCAGTCCAGTGAGTTTTTATTGTACCACCCTGTAAATGTTCGCAAAAAAACAACAACGGACTTTTGAGCTCACGATTGCATTTGCGAAATAAATAATTAAATGCTGTAGTGGTGATGTGAAACTGTTCAATCAATGCTGGGTAAACAAAGAACTGATTTACATGTCATATCATTCATAGATATTAGCCTACACTTGTCTGCTCAATCACCACGGATTGCACTGAGGGAGTTTCGCCTCCAATGAGAAAGACTGAGGAACTTTGTAAACAGAGAGTAGAATAATTTATTCTGGTTTTATTTGTGCTTTTGCAAAAGTTTGGGAGGCGAATCGGATTTAATTTCTCTTTGTAGCCTATAACTGACATGATCTAATAACACATTACCTCAGGATAACGCTGACCAATTAGAATCACATCGTAAATGTAAATAAATAAATCTGCAGTGCAGCTACCTAGCTGGAGCAACGCTATCAACTTCATGCACGTTTCTTAGCTTGCAAACTAGCGTCAACGGCCTAAATAAACTCCAGCACCTTTCACCACATTTGATGTTACAGTCATCCGCGAATTAATGCAACACATATACAGACGAGTTAGACATTACTAACTTTAGCTAGCTATATAACGTAGTCATTTCTATAACTATTTAGCTAACGTTAGCTAACACACAAAGCGTTGTCGTTAATGCCCACTTACAGCTTCAAAGAGGTCCTGATGGCGAAAGCACATCGGTGCCTCTTCAAATTCATGTTTTCCTGGACATTAAGTTCAGGTAACATCATTGTCCTCTGAGCCCAATATAGCTGTACAATGTGTTTTATTCGTAGCATCATATAATATTGCCAAACATGAGTTTCTCCCTCCCAGAACAGACATAATTTTAATCGACAGTGATGTGTGAACAAAAATGAACGATCGCCCACCTGAATAGACTGCACGTGGGAAATAAGTCCGTGCACATGCAGTAATGTTAGCCAGTTTCTAACTATTAAAAACAAATTTGAGAAAAAGCAGATTGGACAGGATGTTTAAAAAATATATAAAAACTATAGATTGTAGGACTTTTCGTTATTGCTGCCTCACATTTTTCAGAACATTTCTCATAGTCATATTTTCGTTATTTGAAATGCTAAATAAATTAGTTATCGCCGTCGTCCAGTTAAGGCATTCGGTAGGTATTTGCAACTATTTTCAAAAACAGGTCGTGGAGGAAAATTTGCGTCATTATTTCGTGATGAAAATAGTCCCATTACCTGTTTGAACCATAGACTGTATAAAAATAGGTTTGAACGTTGAGAAGATCTTGTTTTTCAAGTGATGGACAAGGGATTCTAAAAACTTCAAATAACCACAACATATCACAGAGGGATGCATCCACCCACCAAATATCTTTTCAAAAAAATGTCAATAGGTATATTAATATACATCTCAAAGTCAGTTAATAAACTCATAAAAGGACTGTAGGGGTGTGGTCTAAATCCACGCCCTCAACCCGAGTGCCATCGACGTCATCCAGCCCTACATGTTTGAACCACTTATTTCTCATACAGTTCTGTGGTTTGAACCCGGCGAGGAATTAATGCAATCAATTCAAAGTAAAATAGCTACAGCGCGGCTGCTATCAGGAGATAAATATCACACGCAAGCTTGCAATCAAACCATTTGATCTCATGTTAGTCTATTTAAAGCAAGCTAAATTGCAAGGCGACATTTCACCAAATGCACGTTCCACACAAATCATTACACAATGGTAGGCCTTTTTTTAGAGTAAAAATTTTTTATTCAAAGGCCTACTCATTAATTTTGGTTACTAATCGAACGGAAATTACGTGCGTGGCAACTATATGGCATCGGCACATTTAATTCCAATATCATGCAATTCAATCATGCCAGGCACTCGCGCACATGCACACTTCCTTTTTCAATCGGTCTCGCGTTGCTTGCCTCTGGGATTTGGCTTTTTTAAATTATTTTTTTTTTTTAATCATTAAACATACATAGACCGTAAATGCAACAAACCATTAAACCCAACCCAACCAAACCCAGAGGGCCAGTTAGCCCCCAGCCCCCCCCAAGAGGTGTCCCCAGTTTTAAAAAAAGGATTTTATTTAAGAAAAATAAAAAAAAAAAAAAAAAAAAAAAAAACAAAAAAAAACAATACAAAAATAATACAATAATACAATAATAAATATATATTACATATACTATAATACATACACAATACACAGAACAATACATAACAACAACATGTTTACAGGTCTGTGAAAATTTTGGTGTCATTTTTGGTTTTTTTTTTTTTTTTTTTTTTTACTGTTTTTTGTTCTCTAATTGTCAGGGGGGGGTATTGGGTTCCACAGGGACACACACCACCTCAGACACCCACACTGGTGGTTTCAAGTCATGGGGACAGGTAAAGGTCAAGGGGTTTCTGGGGTGGCTCTCTCTCAGTGGGGGGGGGGGGTTTTCGGTTTTCTTTTTTTTTTTTTTTAGATTTTTTCAGTTAATCAAGGGTTTTTTTTTAAGGGAGGAGTTTCCAAAAATTTTTATTTTTTTTTGCTTTTAAGTTTGCAAAATTTTTAAAAATTTCAAAATTGGTAACAATATTTGTTTTTTTTTTTTTGTTTTTTTTTTTTTTTTTTTGACCTTGAGGGACCTTTTATACAGTAATTCGATGGGTTTGTTTAAGTTTGCAAGTAAACAACCAACAAGAAGACATCAATCAAGAAAAATATGAGAAATATGAGGATATGGTATATATTCTTCTATTATCTCTGCTAATTTTCTTGATGTGTTTCTGAATTTTTTTTTTTTTTTTTTTGAGTTGACTTTCTTCTTATGACTCTCTGGAATGAATGGGTGGAATCTAAAATGACACCGAGGTATTTTGAATTCTGTTACTGAATACTGCTCTTGTTTTTTGTTGAGAATTGTTGGGATCGGGTCACCTCTGGGGGGTTTAGTGACCGTTTTTTTTCACCGTTTTTTTTTTTTTTCAGGAGGCAGGAGGCAGGAGTCAGCAGTCATCGGACCTTGGTCATGCGGGGATGCGGATGGGGGGATTCTGGGCTTTTTTTTTGTTTTTAGCAAAATCACCGCATCGCATCATCATACATTTGAGTAGTAGTTCTGATCTGACATGAGTTGGGTATTGATGAAATGATGAAGAAGAAAAAGGTGGGAAGGACCGAGCCCTGGGGGAACCACCATTGCAGTCTAGGCAGGTGGACTTGACACCGTCTACACTAACACATTGCTTCCTATTGGCTAGGTATGATTTAAACCAGAGTAGTGTATGTTCAGAGAAATTAAAATGGGCTACATTCGCGCGCATGCGCACGTTTCCTTGCTCACACGTGAGGCTTCTCCAACCCTGCAGCTGGGTCTGATAGTGATGATGAGCTGTGGAAGGAGCAAGCTAATGTTACTAGCTAGCAGAGGGATGGATAAAAAGGTGAACGAGATTGGGAGAGGGATAAAATCGGTATAGGGATAAAGAGAGCGGGAAAAAATAAACACTTTAGCTAACTATTCCAAATCCAAATCCAAATGCGATTCCAACTATTCTCAAGGGCAAGCAAAGCGAGTGTTTGGCTCAGATTCAAAGAGGATTTCTTAGTGGGAAAGGAGTTTTATTCTCCTCAAACTACGGGAGGAGTTATGTAATGAGATCAAGGTATGTATTGGTTGAGGTTTTACGTCTACGTCACCATGGACCCATTTTCGACTCCACCCTTTCTCCCCCCGCATACGGGAATAAAGAGATATAGATATAGACTGAAATTTCATGAGAATGCAATGGAATTTATTCCTCGTGCTTTATTTGTGCTCAATACATACCCTAATAGCCATAAATAACATGGTTATAAGCATATTACGGATTTTCCTTGTCTGTCACTTTAAGATACTTTCTCTGTAACATTTGCAAAGTCTCAGAATTTAATCTAGTTATGTTTTTTTTGTGTACCACCATATCAGAATAGAAGTTAGTTCAAGCTAAAAACTTATGAATTGCAGATGAAAATTGTGTAAATATGTAGGCGAAGAGTGTTTGCAGAATTCTTAATTGTACTGTGTAACTGCCTGAGGATAGAAAGGTTGTGAAATAATGTGCTAATCCAACTCTTAAGTCTAAACTGATCCCAGTTTACAGTTGTTTGTTTACACTACAATCATTGTTCTATGGGTAGAGTACCCCTTTTAAAGTTTTTTTAAAATTAATTTATTTATTTTTTTAAACCACTTGCTTTTGGCAGGGAGGAGATAGTTACTCTGCCGGCCAGGATTGTCTTCTATTCAAACTCCTTCTCAGAACTGACTCTGTAGCGAACACTCTGTTCCGTGCTCAAAAAAACATTTCCACAGCAGAGCACATGGGTCTGAAACCTCGCAAAACAAGCTCGTCTCTGCTTTGCACTGACCCCTGGGTAACTGCAATTGTTCAGGGGCCCCGTTATGGGAGCAGGACAGAAACAATCTGGCTGTTGCCAGCTGAAACATGCAAACATCAACAGGGGTTCAGTCGAGTGCCATGCTGCAGGGCCCCACAACTCTGTGTGAGGCAAAATTCTGATTTCCAATAAGCCAGGTGTCCCATTGAGACAAAAAAAAAAAAGTCATGGCTCGGCACATGTGCAACTCGTCGCTACAGTTTTCAACACTTCTCTCTCCACTTGAAGCTGCCTCCTTTTGCTTATTGTTTCAAAAAACGTTTCAGCCATGGATTAAAACATGGATGTATCTTCGTTTTATTAAAAATGACAAAAAAATGGTCATCTCTGCACCATTTTGTATTGTTGCCAATCAATGCAAATTGTGTTCCTGTACAATCGCTTTTTTTGTTGTTGTTGTTGTTGCTTTCTGGCCAAATTATTTTGGTCGGTACAATTCTACATTCATGACCCAGCATTTGTACCCGATGCCTGCTTTATCCACCACAGTTCATTAACAAGTGAGCTGATTATTAAATCCCTACATTTTGATTTGAAAATAGTTAGTTACATTACTGTTGTTACATATAAATGGCAGTCATTTTAAATATGGGTTTGTCAAGATATGCAAAAGCTACGTTCTCAGTATTAAAAAGTATCAGTGTCATTATAGAATGATGCCATATGGCATCATTTTCAAAACCCATTTTTTAAACTCCTGTTGTTTACTTGTATCAAAAGTCATTATTGGTTCAAGGTTTAGCCAATGTTGGGGGGCGGGTTTGTTTCAAACAGAGCACATTTGAGGAAGTTTTGTAAAACTGAAAATTATTGATCCTTTGGATTATGTCATAAACCCTGGGTTACTGAGCTCGTGGCGACTTCCTTGAGGGTGCAATAAAACAATTCACCAGGTGGCCTGAGAACCCTTTGCTGTGGGGCATCTTGACCCCTTCCTCTGACCTCTACTAAAATACTGAGTGTTCCAAACCATCAAGCACGGCGTCATAAACAGCAGCTGGAAAGACCATAGCCTAATGACGCCGGGAACCCAGGTCTGAAAGACCTGTGAACAAGCCCCCTATGTTAAACGTATTACTGAAACAAAGTTGTATATGTATATTGCATCATATGTACCGGTGCAGCTCAAAAAATTAGAATATCGTGAAAAAGTTCTATATTTTTTGTCACTCATGTCAGAAAGTGAAACTCATATATTATATAGATTCATTACACAGAGTGAAATATTTCAAGCCTTTATTTCTAGTAATTTTGATGATTATGGCTTACAGATGAATGAAAACCCAAATTCAGTGTCTCAGAAAATTAGAATATTACATAAGATCAATAAAAAAGGATATTTTAAACAGAAATGTCAGCCTTCTGAAAAGTATGTTAATTTCTATGCACTCAATACTTGGTTGGGGCTCCTTTTGCATGAATTACTGCATCAATGCGGCGTGGCACGGAGGCGATCAGCCTGTGGCACTGCTGAGGTGTAATGGAAGCCCAGGATGCTTTGATAGTGGCCTTCAGGTCGTCTGCATTGTTGGGTCTGGTGTCTCTCATCTTCCTCTTGACAAGGTCAGGTGAGGCGAGTTTGCTGGCCAATCAAGCACAGTAATACCATGGTCATTGAACCAGCTTTTGGTACTTTTGGCAGTGTGGGCAGGTGCCAAGTCCTGCTGGAAAATTAAATCAGCATCTCCATAAAGCTTGTCAGCAGAAGTAAGCATGAAGTGCTCTAAAATTTCCTGGTATATGGCTGCGTTGACTGTGGACTTCAGAAAACACAGTGGACTAACACCAGCAGATGACATGGCACCTCAAATCATCACTGACTGTGGAAACTTCACACTGGACTTCAAGCAACATGGATTCTGTGCCTCTCCACTCTTCCTCCAGACTCTGGGACCTTGATTTCCAAATGAAATGCAAAATTTACTTTCATCTGAAAAGAGGACTTTGGACCACTGAGCAACAGTCCAGTTCTTTTTCTCCTTAGCCCAGGTAAGACGCTTCTGACGTTGTCGCATTCCTCGTGTCAAGCCACTCCTGAATCAGAGACATTTGTAGCCCATGTCCTGGATTCGTATGAGCGTGGTGGCTCTTGATGCACTGACTCCAGCCTCAGTCCACTCCTTGTGAAGCTCCCCCCAAATTCTTGAATGGATTTTGCTTGACAATCCTCTCAAGGCTGCAGTTATCCCTGTTGCTTGTGCACCTTTTCCGACCACACTTTTTCCAGCTTCTTTAGCAATGACCTTTTGTGGCTTACCCTCCTTGTGGAGGGTGTCAATGACTGTCTTCTGGACATCTGTCAAATCAGAAGTATTCTCCATGATTGTGTAGCCTACTGAACCAGACTGAGAGACAATTTAAAGGCTCAGGAAACCTTTGCAGGTGTTTTGAGTTAATTAGCTGATTAGAGTGTGACACCATGAGTTTCCAATATTTAACTTTTTCACAATATTCTAATTTTCTGAGACACTGAATTTGGGTTTTCATTAGCTGTAAGCCATAATCAGCAAAATTACAAGAAATAAAGGCTTGAAATATTTCACTCTATGTGTAATGAATCTATATAATATATGAGTTTCACTTTCTGAAATGAGTGACAAAAAATATTGAACTTTTCCATGATATTCACATTTTTTGAGCTGCACCTGTATGTGCATGTCAATAATTGTGGATAATATGATAAATGTGGTCAACCGGGATTAATGCCAATTGAAGTGTGGGGTATGTGAAAGTATAGGAGTGGGCAAAATACATAAGAAGGAACAAAGAATGTGAAAGAAAAGAGGATTGTATAGGTTATCAGGGATGCACTTGTCCACATAAGTATCTGGATCACAGAGTGGCCATCACCTGGACCTCACCTGGTATCTAGATAAATGATAGGATGAATCTTATAACTATCACTAGATCGGGTGGAGTAGACTATGCAGTTTATCTTCCTGGAGGGGGGTCTCCGGGTGGTGAGGAGTTGCATCTCTCTTCCTGCCAGACCTTATTTGGACAAACAAAGGGAATTGTGTAATGTGGAAGGCCTGCTCAGGACTGCATTTAAGAGAAGTCCAAAGGGACATTCGAGGAGAATCTGCTTAACAGGTCTCCTGGTGCTGTAGTGGCACTATAGTCACACCGTATGGGAGAATCTGCTTAACAGTTCTCCTGGTACCATAGTCACACCGTACAAAATCATTTTGTTATATACTTTGTTGGTGAACCTGTTCATGTTTTTTTGTCTTAGCTGCATGTTATCCTGTGTTTAGCTATAGGTATTGAATGTGTTCATATTTGCTCACAGTCATAACCAGTGATTATTGTCATTAATAAACTATGTTCTCACATCATCTGCATCTTTCTTTTCAACCCTTTTCCAGCTCCAATTGCTTAACCAGAATATATGATCTGAGCCGCAGTGTTCCGAGCACTGTGGTATGTATGCTTGAGTCTCGGAGTCAGAACCCCTGCGTCTCGCTCAGGGCTGAGTGCAAGTTCCCAGTATGGGAGAATCTGCTTCACAGGTCTCCTGGTGCTGTAAGTGGTACCATAGTCATTCCAGTATGGGGAATATTTGTAACCGACTTCCCACACCATGCACATTCTGTGTGTGTGCATAGCTGAACAGGCTGGGTAAGATATTTACTCTATATTTATTTTCTTAAATCTCTATATTCTGTAATTGACGACCTGCCTGTTATTCAATTCTTCTTATTTTTAACTTGCATGGTCTCCATGACTCTAATCCATGTTTTACCCTTTTCAGCCTAAATTACGACTGAATAGTCAGGGGGACAATTCTGACCAAGGACCAACTGATCAGTGGTCTGGTACAGCAAAAGTCTTTAGTGGCATCCTCAAGTTGGGAAAGGCAACCAAGTTCTGCCAGCAAAACGGGATTGGTGGTGCATGGTTCTGGTGATTTGATGTGAAGAGAACCCCTGGACGTTCTACGTCGGTTCTTGTCAAATTCGCCTTAAGGAGCCCTCTGAATGCACTCTGACCTGGGCTCACAACTATCTATGTAAAAGATAATGCATGTATTGTGTTGGCTAGGCCTCCAACCTCTGTGTTCTCCAACAAACTGAGATTCAGCAATAGTGCTAATTCCGGGCGAATATATTGAGTAATGGTGGTACCCAAGGAACAGTCGAGTGTAACCACTCCGAGCTCCACGCATGATTAAAACCATATTCTGAATTCTAGTTTTAAATGGAGTCAGATAAATGAGTAAATAAATTAGTGATATTTGACACAATAATTTTTACCTTTTCCCACAGCAATAGCGGAATACATCATGCTTAAAACCTCGATCCAAGCTATTCCCTCATTGGTCTAGCTGCGCGGGATTTACAGTTTCAAAGGCACCCTGGTCGTGAAGTCAGCACAACTCTGATTTCTGGCTGTTTTGTCACAAAAATATCAAAATTTAAATATGTGTGACTGAACAATTTGTGTTTAACAGTCATTGGAGATGTTGATTATTAGAATAATAGTTGATTTGTTTAATTATGTTTATATTTTCAATGTATGGCATGGTGTTCAAAAACAGAGATGTCATATGGAATCATTGGGCATAAGTGGTCCTTTTTCTCCATTGTTGTATTATATCACTTTGTGCACAGCATACTTTACAGCATTGATTACTTAAATTTTAAATATTTAAAAAACATAATCTAAACTTAAGAAATATAATTTCATGAATTTAAGTGTAATTACATATTAATTTGAGCCATAATTAATTATGACTAAGTATTATATTTCATTTTATTAAATTATTGCCGCCAAAGCATTAGTAATTATGCATACAGTAATCCATGTTTTCATAGTCTTGCTCTGCTCCTAGTGCCCCTTCTGCCTCTCATGCCCTCTACCATTAGCCCTGGCCCTCTCTGCCCCAAATGCCCTCTCGAATATTGGCCCTGGCCCTCTCTGCACCAAATGCCCTCTTGAATATTGGCCCTGGCCCCCTCTGCCCCTAATACCCTCTCTACCATTGGCCATATCCCCTCTGGCCCTAATGCCCTCTCTACCATTGGCCCCTGGCCCCCTCTAATGAAATGAGTGTTTAAATACATTATTTATACCAGTGTTACATTTGATGTGTGCAAAAATGGTTAATACGTTTGAAACTACCAGCCTGAATACAAAATTCCAATGTTCCTGGAAAATGGAAATTGACCGTTGCAGCCCAATGATGCCATATGGCATCTTTTTTTCTCAAAAATAAAATATGCTACACAATATTTTTTCCCCGATTTGTGTTTATTGGCCTATTTTGAGCATGTCAGTGGCAGCTGCTGACCAAAATTTTTGGTGAAGCAAACCCACATTTTTTTTTTTCTACCTGTGAAAATCAAACCCCTGCTTTGCCTTTTGAGTTAGGCCATTTTTGAGTTGCTTAACACTGACCACGTCAACTGACCAACGATAGGCAGAAAAAAGGACTATGGCCATACCATTTAAATTGAGCTGCCTTCTCGCAAATGAATAACACCAGATAGAATACAATGACAAGTAGTTATGTACACACTCATTTATTAGCAGCCAAATTATTTAATTACCTATGTATTTACCTATGAATCTATCTATTCAATAGATAAATACTCAAATCCACCTGCACCGTAGCTGAAATAGCTTCGTTCAGATCATTTTGAATCGTCTTATGCCCAATTAACTGGAGTAGTATTACCTGGGGACCTCATCTGATTTGTGGAGGTCGTCTGTGATCTTAATCCCGAGCGAATCTGCATTTCTGTAATTTGTAAAGTCAAAATTCCCCACCGTAAATTACCTCCCATATTTCGCACAAAACAGGTCATCTGATAATATTAGTCCTGTGTGAATCGGCATCTCAGTAATTTGGGGGTGATATTTTTTTCCCCAGCAAGGATTCCGTTTCCCCCCCCCCCCTTTTTTTTCTTCAGCTTTCCGAGTTGAGATTTATGGAGGCTGCGGTGGAAATTAATATTGCTAATTCTGACATTTTGGGTGCGATTCTTATACCAAAAGTATTTAAATGTTATTGCTTAATTTAAAGCGACTGAATTGAAAGGAATTGTAGCCTATTCGACTCTGTAGCCAACGTCAACACACCAATTGGCATACGCTGTGCAAATGTGCAGAAAAACTGAGAATATGGAAGTAGCCTATAGAAATGTTACGTTTCATTCGTACCCGTTGATAATCCCTGGGGTTTCATAAGTAAATTTGAGTGAAATGCGGGCTGTTTATCCTGTGCGAATGCGCCACATGAAACTTGTTGGGGGATAATTCCTAAATCATATGAGGTCACCAGGTAGCCTAATACCCAAGTTCAGTGCGAATAGGCCATTTGACGTCCCGGAGAACACCGAGTGCGACTTTAAGCGTGCAGCCTGAACGTCATCATAGCGGGAAGGAAGCTCAGTCAACTCCATGCTCTGTTATCCCAATTTTCACTCTCGTTATTCCCCTAAATGTCCGCTCACGGCAACCCAAGAATCGCATCGACCAACCTTCTCTGGAATGTCACGGTTTTCCGCACTAACGTTATTTTGTTATGCGTACACCTTCATCAGTAAATTATAATTCTCAGACTCAATTCACACGGATACACTACTGTCACGCTCGTTTGATTTTGCATTCATTTTAACAGACCTGAATTACGTAGCCTAAATAATGAAAGCCATCTCTCGCAAACATCTCCTGTAGCAACACACTTTGATGATTGGCTTTCGTTTAAACTAGTGATGGGCAGTTCGGCTCTTTTTTCCTGAGTTGGCTCTATTCGTACCATTCAGTTTGAAGAGTCGGAGTTGCAATTTTGGTACTTCCGGTTAATACAGTAGAGCCGTTTGAGCCGCATCTTTTTCCTTCAGCGGCGCGAGCTGGAATTAGAAGCTGTTTCAGACAGCAGACACTAGCTGGTAACAAAGTATGCAAAATAAGTTCGAAAACTAGCCTTGATATTTTATTCAGACCGAAATCATCTGAATAAGTAGGCAGCAAATCTATCTATCTATAGATACAGGCTAACATAATTCCTTTGACAATAGAGTTTCCGGTTGAATCACGCTGAGTAGTAAACCCGATTAATAGCTTAATGGTGTACAGCATTTTGCCCTTTGTTAAAAACACAGAACTCTATAAGAATAGTTGGTTAAAACTCGAAAATAACTGTTTGTGTCACGGCTCTGGTTCCGGTTCTGTCTGAAGCCGTGGGATATTGCCACGGCTCATGGCTCTTAAATTGAGTAGAGCCTTTCTTTTAACCATTAGTAGTCATAATAACTTTGGAATGAGCTGGGGCGATTATTAACTTCACAAAAGTGTGTGCAATATTGTTAGATCAAATTAAAATGTATTCTTACGTAGGTTCTAACTTAGCAATCAGAAACTGCTGAGTGTCTCGGGGGGAGTGTCTCCCGGCTGTAGTAGAAAGCAGGCAAAAATACCGATACGTTCGCGAACTGCACATCACTAGTTTAAACACACAAGGCCAGCAATACAGCAAGATGCCTGTAACGTTAAGTAATCCACCTCGACGTAGGATACTACGAGCATTTAACGTTAAAGCTGACTTACCAAGCCCACTCACTGGATAAGATTGTTAGGAGGCTTCGGTCTCCCATCCGCCTTCACTTTTCTTTCAAATGCAGCAAAATTAAATGGCAAAAGTTAACGTTACAAAACGTGAGCTAGTTTAGGCTAACGTTAGGCAATGTGAGTTAAATCACTAACGTTAGCAATTAGCTAGCTAGTAACACTACAACTCGATAAAAAATTTAACTATTTACAATACAAATCACCACTGACAACGCCACAACCATAACAATTGAATACATTTCTCACCCTCTCTCAAATACAGTAACGGTCAACTCGAAATTGGCGGTGAAGAGGATTATATTGCTGGACAGCTAAACTCGTGTTCTGAATGGTTAGACATTATGTCAATCATCAGGACGAGAACGCGCACAAGAACTCGCATGATTGGAACTCTTATTGAATACTTTAGTGAGGCAGTGCTTCACTTGTGCGCTCAAAAACGCGTCATAATGCACAATTATCCAATCATGTCTTATAAAGTCCCCCATTGATTTCCAATGGTCAAGTGAAGCAGTCAGAAGCAGTGTGCCTCACTGAAGTTCCTTTTAAAAGTAAAAGGGTGGGGCTGTTTTTCACGATACAAGCACAGAACTATATAAGAAGATACAAGGCATATTATTGAATCTAAGCACTTTTTCTTTTAGCTTCACAAGAAAAATTAGAAAGTCGGTGATGATTCAATATTAAAGAAAGCCTATGTTGTGTGTGATTGTGTGATATGCATGTTGTTTTTCACCCCTTTTTTTTTTTGGTGAAGCACTGCTTCATCTGCTGTCTTAGAGAAACCCTCTCTGGAGCATGTGTACCAAAGGAAATCATTTCTGAACTGTAGAAAATAATTTGGGCTGGAAAGGGTTAATGTTGTAAACAGAGCTTAGCTGCGCGTCAACAGTCCAAGTGGAGACATCGTTTGTTAATCTGGAGCTTGTGCACGAAGCCCAAATGCACACTTACATGTATGTTATCTAACATTAAGCTTGTTTCTAATAAAAATGAGGTTTCTGGGACATCCAAAACAATAAATGTAATTCAGGAGAAAACCATCCTGATAACGAAACAGCTGGCAACACCAGTCTAGTTCAGAGGCTAAGCTTTCCATCCACAAGTTTTGTGACGCCTCAGTTCTTCAGCTCACAGAGCCAGTTCCAGGAGTTAAATATGGGCCAGATCTGATGTGATGGACATACCATACTATGGAAGTTCCATAATGGACATTATCTATATGGGACCAGATTAAATGACATCTTCGGTTTGAATGGCTGTCCTTAAAAGTCCTCACACAATACTGTGTACTTGATTTTTTATTTATTTATTTTAATTCGTATGATGGCTTCTTGGCTTAATTAATCCAACTCTAATAAGAAAGTAAAATATTCTGAGCCAAATTCTAAATGAGGCATGTCACACCGCACGGGTAGTTCAAATAGTGCACATGTTCTAAACAAGTCTAATATGTAACTGTAAATATGTATCAACATCTGGCTAGACATGTAAGAGACAAGGTCAGATTTTTAAAATGTATTTTTATTTTAAAAAGTCAGCTTTAATACTAGCCTCATCCTTTGAACCTTTATCACACCGTCGTTCGGTCGTTTCATTGGGCCTTTTCTACAGATACTATCATGGAATGTGCTCCAATGGCCATTCTCTGGTTGTTCCATCTAATCGTCCTTTTGGTCGCACCACACGCTTTTCAGTTAATTCACATCCGTACAGTCATTGTACCCAAAGCAAATACTGTGAGGTACTTGAGGTAATAGTTTCTTTCCACGCGCTGCCTCACTTTGGAATTCCCTACCTGCATCCTGCTTTCCCATTACATAGGATCTGTCTCACTTCAAATGCAATATTAATTGTTATCTTTCGACTCTGTAAATTCCTTTTATTCTCAGCTTCTCTCTTATTTTAGGCCGTACCTCAAGTGGCCTTTCTATGGCCTTGTGATGGGCGACTTTCAATAAAAATTAAAAAAAATGAACTGGGTGGACAACTTATATTCTTATTGTTTTTCTTTTGTTTTCTTTTTTATATAAAATTCACAGTTTTAGTGATTTTACAACAAAATCTCGAATACAAACTCAACTGATTCAAATAACAGTGGGCAGAGGGGGCTGTACACAGATAATACAGTAACAGTTACATATGAATGAGTTGCACAGTATGTATAAACAGTATATTGTATATTAGTATATTAATCTCTGAGAGACAGTGTTGTGGTAAAGTGATGGGACATGATGGGTACAGTGCATTGACAGATATGGATGTAACATTTCTCAATTGGTCTTGTATGTTTAGAGAAGCCACGGGTGACCACGTTAGACTGCAATAATTGATTTGATCTGATGACCTACTGTATTCTGAACCTGAATAGTGGCTGAGTATGTTTGTGGTATGCCCCATCAATGTTTAATTTGGCAAATGCCAGTCCATGACTTGAGAAAGCTGTGATTTAACTATATGAGTCTATGTGTCTATCACATCCCTACAGTAAGTATTCATCCATTCAGAAAGTCATGTTGGACACTGCTTCTAAAGAACACCAGTTAGACGGTCACTAGTCTAGTTATTGTACATGTATGGCCAATGCCCACTGATAAAAGAAAGAGGATGCTATGGTTGCAGTTACACTCTTCATGGTCTTGAATAATGAACTATGAATACTTGAGCTAGCCTCCATTTCACCTAAATTGTCATGTTCCATGAGGTGACGAATATACATTTTGGTGTAATTTGATGATCCCTTCAAAAAAAATACAAAACACAAAAACTTAACAACATATAGCATGTAGCAAAAAACAAACGACAACAAAAAAACACACGACTATGGGTCAATTGCAGTGTGCTTGGTTGGAGTTTAAACCTCAGATTTAAACCCCTAGACCACAGAACTACATTCCAACTGGAACATCTACTCCGTATTTCACAGATTTGGATAGCTGTTCCAGTGGTAATGCAATTCTGTTGCCTAGGGGGTTTAAACCTGAAGGTTAAACTCCAGCTTAGCATACTGCAATTGACCCAATGGGTTTATGAAATAAGCGCTCCGACATCTCATCTCTGCATTGAACTACTTATCTATTCTATTAATGACATTGTTGTTATTATTATTATTATTGTTGTTGTTGATGATGGAATTCTGTTTCCTTAATGCTCGTGGAACGATCTTTTTCTTCACAAAGAGTCTCTGCAGGAATTTGTCACTGATAGACAGGGGAAAGTAGGTGTAGATAAAGTACATGAGGCCCACCCCAGGCCCAGAATAGTAGCGTACTTTGGGCTTCAAGGACACAAGCGCGTCTGTGATGGTGTTGACGACAGGACTCAGATCTTCGGGGGCAGCCTGAGCGTGACTCTGGAACAGCAACTTGGTTTCCAGCAAGTACTCTTCTCCATACTCTTCCAACAGCTCCGGTGACAAATTCTGAATAAAGCTCTTGTACTGCTTTTCCCAGTACTCAAAATTGCCGGACTGGCCTATTGATACAAACAAGGATTATAGATGTTTTAGCAAAATATCACCACCATGAAACTGTGGTACACATATGACGGGACTGACTTGAAAAATGAAAAATGAAAAATATAAAGAAAACCCTAAAGAAACAATCCAGGCCCTGTCAATCCCTGTAAAGGGGAATCCCACCGAAAACAAAACATTAACTTTATTTAACAGATCAAGGCGCAACTGATCAAGTCTCTCTTTGTGACTGGCCAAAACAATCCGTGAACAGAAATATCGGCAGCGAAAGGTGCAAATTTGGTAGAGGTGTATGTCAAAATGACGTATACCACCTCTACTCTTCCTCATTTTTTGAAAAACTAGTGAATTTGGAGATACCTCCCACGCTATGCAAAACATTATTTATTTTGCTGGAATTCCCCTTTATGTGCTCAAAAAGATAATGGATAATTGCAGCTCAATACAAGGCACTTCAGTACACTCACCCCCACACCATACAATCATATGGATTTTGGATTTGTTTTTTACCGGACACATTATTTTAAATGTATGATTGGTTACTCAAGCAGTGCAGGCATAACTTTGCTAAGGCCTTGCAAATCAAAGAACACATTCTCAGCAGGTAATGTTATATATTTTTCAGGCCTTATTTTCAATAAAAAAACTAAATTCATGCAAGTCTTCATACTATCTTACTACAGAAAAACAGTAAGAAGGTGACAGGAAGTAGGACCACGGGACGTGTGGCCATTTCAACGCTGCCAAAATAAAGACAGTTTCCCAGATATGCCATCAGGAATGTTCTCACGACCTTGTGGTAATGATGGGCTATGCATCCTGCTCTCGGCTGCTGGAAATGTTGTGTTTTCAACCATTTTCTTCCCTGCTCATGAAGCCTCTTTAGTTTTTGAAGTGTGGAAAATTGGGGAAAGAATGAGCAGAATTTAGAGGGAACTATCACAATGTTATTATTTAATAGATTAAGGGATGTTTCATGACAAGGAGTTGCCTACAGCAGTAAAATAAAGTACCACCATATAATTTAAGGTAAAACTGGGAAAGCAATGAAAACAGAAATCAAAGCATTATAAAGAAAGCAGATATTTTATGAGAACTGGGTCAGTGAAAATAAAAAATTAAAAGTATCTATAATACAAAATAATGCATACAGTTAATAATGTTAATAGGACTTTCTTTTTTTAGAAGGACAGCTAAATGTACACAGGTTGTGTACATTTAGCTCTTGCGAACATTTCTGCAACATTAATTATTTCAAGCCTTCAAAGTATACTCATACATTTCTTGAGTTGTCTTTTTTTACTCCCTTTGATCAGAGTCTGTTTAGGTTACACGTGCGCTGCAAGAGCACTCGCTGGCAGTGTTGTATCTACAAACTAAACGTCAGTAATTTTTGCGACTGGCCACAGCACATTGCTGAGAATGCATTCGTGGGAGAGCAGCTGCAGAACGTCAAGTTTCATAACCCAATCTTTCCATTATAGAAGTATTTAAAATAACTGTGTGTGGGACCAACCGTTATCTCTGTCGTCAAAGCACTGAGCTAAATAAAGCGCTGTTGGGCATCCGGAAAGCACTGACTTACGGCAAAGAAGCTCCCCTCACCTGTTTTGAAAGCTGAAGGGAAGATGGTGGACACCTTCACCCCCCATGGATCCAGTTCTTGTCGCAAGGTGCTGATGAATATACCAAGAGCTGCTTTCGAGGCCCCGTACGCTGCCAGGCAAGGAAACGGCTGTTCCCCTGCAGACACACACAAAAAAAAAGCGTCCACATCACGTGACCATTTAGCACCGCTCGTTCGGTGGGTTGTCCTGTACTCAGCAAAGTTCCATTAAAAGCAACATTAACAGACGCCCTTGACAAAGGGTTCCAGTGTATTGCTTACATTTTGAGAGCAGACTTGCCTGCAAAATGAACACAGCGCTGTGTGCTGTACCTACATCTCCACGTCACGTTTGGTGCGTTTACGGTATGGTTGCGTAAAGAGTATGTTTAAGGAAGTTGCCCCACCAGAGGAAATATCTCAGAGGTACTACTTTCATTAAAATTCCTTAAAATGTTTGAACATGTTTGGATGAAACTTCTAGAACAAACATAAAACAATGTACCATTTGCAGATAAAAGTAAAATGTCATGTTTTATAAGCACCTGATCTGTCATCTTCTTACAAGGGTGTATTTTTCATTTTTACACTGAATTTTTATGAGATTCATAATATCCATCTCACACTCGTATGATGACCGTAATTATAGTTATTGGATTTCAGTCATCTACTCAAAGCCTTCTTTGTTTTCCCATTTTTAATGGTTCTATTCCGGTTTTAAGGCTTTTGATAGTGGTGGAAAATGACAATGGGATTTTTTTTTTTTACTGCTCCATAATTTTCAAAAATCCTGATTGTGACCACATTGCATCAGTTCATATTTTCAAAGGGATGCATCTGCTATGTGAGTTTTGTAACTCACATAGCACAGTGTTCTGTGCTTATGCAACGCGCTGGCACATTTTGGAACATAATAACAATAAATAAAATGGTATTACCATACTATTATGGGTTTTACTGTACAACCGCTAAGTGCTGCCAATGTTTTGGTCACAGGTAAAATACAATGACCTGTTGATACAGGTAAGAAAGGTACAGGGATGAGATAATAATATGCCGCTTGTTCAGAAGTGGGGTGTGTACCGAGTCAAGTCAAAGACAGTTACACTGCATGACGGAAAGAGACGGACAACTTGAGCCACGTTAACCCTCCTGTTTTAAAAAGAAGAAAAAAAAAATACACTGTAAATGGAAGGTTTGCTAATGGCCAAGTATCAGTAGAGGTTGTGTCTTCCTTGAAAGTTAACCGCAAAACATAATTTCAGGGGAGCCTTATAATTAGCCCACCTGGAAGTTTGTCTTGAACAAGACAGCACCTGGCTGAGTCCATCTGCCATGCAGAAACAGGCTGGTTCAATAACGGTTTGGCTGCTCATCAGTGAGGCGCTATTTTAAAGAAGACCCCCATAAGAGCAGGTTGGAATCAGCACACTGCCAAGACCCAACATCTCTACGCTGCAAGCGTGTCCCTGCACTTCAAAGAAGCATTGCAACAGAACGGAAAAATAATTTTGGGACCATTTGTTTCGAATCAGGGTTCAATAATTGAGACAACATTACAATTCCACTGGAAGTAGGCCGCTTGGATCTTGCGTTTTTCTCTGACGGAAAATGTTGCTCATGTCTTGTGCCTGTCCACGCTGTAGTGAATTGGCCCAGCCACGTGAAAACAGTCAAACAAAAATGTCAAAAATATGGTTGCAATGTACGTTTGAAGACACATTGGACACATGATATAATACTTGCAAAAACATAAACTGGCTGTAGTATCTAAAATTACAGGCTTGTGAGATGTGTAATTACCACAGCTAAGTTATTACAGAAAAATGTAAAATACGCCTTTTTTTTTATGTGACGGTCAAAAGGTTTCCCTGGGAATGTCTGTATGTCCAGGTATATTGTGCAAGTTGCTGCCCAAAACCAGGCATTCAGTAGCAAGCCCACGATGTGCATGGCTGACTTGAATGCCTTCCTCCTGGAGTGCTAATACTACCACGCAGGGGGTGATCTGGCCACAGTGTTTCCACAGTACTTTGGAATGCAGGAAAGTTTGATTTCAGAGATTAGATATGCACTATATGGCTAAAAGTATCCGGACACCCCCTGCTCTGGGACGGACGAGGCCCCTTATTTCCAGTGAAGGCAAATTTTAACCCTCCGGCATACAATGACATTCTAGACGATACTGGGCCTCCAACGTTGTGGCAACAGTTTGGGGAAGGCCCTTTGCTGTTTCAGCACGACAATGTCCCCGTGCACAAAGCAAAGTGCATACAGAAATGGTTTGTTGAGATCGGTAGGGAAGAACTTGACTGGCCTGCACAAAGCTCTGAGCTCAACCCCATCAAACACCTTTGGGATCAATTGTAAAGCCAACTGTGAGCCAGGCCTCATCACCCAACATCAGTCATCACAAATGCTCTTGGGGCTTACTGGAAGTAAATCCCCACAGCAATAACCAATCATCTCATGGAAAGCCTTCCCAGGAGAGTGGAGGCTGTTATAGCAGCAAATGGGGACCAACTTCGTATTAATGCCCATGATTTTGGAGTGAGATGTGGGACGAGCAGCAGTCCATATACTTTTGGCCACGTATTGTATGTGATGCATATGTAGATTAGAGGGTGGATACCCGACCCGAACCCGACGGGACCCGACGGGGCCCGACGGGTCGGGCCGGGCTCGGACTAAACTTTTAAAATGATGTTCGGGCTCGGGTCGGGCTCGGTCACGGCGGCCGAACAACTAGCGAACATTTTACTTTTGAACTACTAATTAGGATGGGTTAGCCTACTTCACATGGTGCTTCAAGTTGTTTTTGGTGAAAATATAGTGTGAAATAAATAAAAATGATACCGAATATTGTGTGTGTCACTACACACGCAGTGAAAACAGAGAGAAATTATCATGCCACGTTATCAGTACTGTCATTCATGCTTGGCTCATTCGTAACTTCAGGCAGAGAAAACACATTTTCTCCAGCTAAATCATTACCGAAAATAAAAGACACGGCTTTAATCGGCAACTGAGAACAAAAAGCTACTTTCACAAGTCCAGAAACAACCTCCAAATGCAATTAAACAATGTGCAAAGGAACGTTCACAATGGCCAGCAGAGGCGGGTAGAGTACCAAAAAACTGTATTCAAGTAAAAGTATGATTACCAACAGAAAAATAGTTCAACGTACACGTGTCTCTCCAATAGAGGTGCAGGTTGCAGCAAGAGTACGTCCAAAAAAAGAGAAGTGGCACACTGAGCTTTGTCCAATAATTGATGGTTCAGTGTAAACCGCACACTCAACACAAGAACAACCTTATTATAAATATATTATTTTATTTTTTGACGGTCATTTAGGTGCCCAGTGTCCACTAAACAGGGAAGCTGTAACCATGGTAACAACAACGGCGTGACAGGGAAACACTATGTCAGCGCTTCAGTGCCTTACATTAACTGCGTCGGGCTCAGGTCGGGTTCGGACATAAAAAGCAGAATTCCTGTCGGGTTCGGGTCGGGCTCGGTTACTACTATCTCGGACTCGGTCGGGTTCGGACAGAAATATGCGGCCCGATCCGCACTCTAATGTAGATGGAGCTTTTTTTTAATGCATTACGACATCAGATCTGAAATTGTGCACTGATGGATATAATCTGTGGACATTCCCATTGCTGCACTTAGCTGTCTATGGTCTAATTATGAATATGACATGTTACAAATGGAGTGTTAGAATATGTTTAAAATTATGTAATTGTGTCACTCATTGGTGAAAAAGGGGTCCTACCGTACCCGAGGGACTGGAAATGGTCACGAGTCTCCCTTGGGCTTGCCGTAAAAGGGGCAGGAATGTTTTGGTGACATTCAACGTCCCGAAGAAATTGACCTCCATGCAGCCTCTGTAGTTGGATGTAAGAGAGAGCTCTGCATCGCCAAAGTTCACACACACCCCCGCATTGTTCACCAGTCCCCACAGACCTGCACACAAAGAAAGGGAAATATTTTGGTTAAAACTGAATGCCCACAAAAATAATTTCCACTAATGCTGTAAATGATTTTCTTCTAAAGTCCCTGTCTATCTATCAAACGGTAAACAATAGTCCTGGATTTATTTAAACCTGGGCACCTGGCACCATATATGACACCTTTCTGCACAACTGATAACTGCTCTAACTGCTACCCAAATGTGACCTACATCAATATTTTATAAAAGTGCACATTTGACCACTAACAAGCCAAGCATTTAATTAATTGCAGAAGGACACGGTTTTATTTCCCAATTTCTTTCTATAATTCATCCAATATGTTTCTTAATTCATCCAATATGTTTCCACACCAGTGTATTGTTTATTGACATCTGGTGAACCATAGAGATAAGCATTCAGGTAAAAAAAAAAAAAAAAAGCTCATTGCTTTTTTTTCTTTTCTGTAAATGATTATCCATTTCACACAAGGGAATACTGTAATAGTCTGGAGGCGGAGATATCACATTGTTAGAAAAGTACACGGAGACTTTCATGTTGTGATAACGTTTTTGGCCCTCTATTCACGTTGTTTGTTCAGTGCTTTTCCCCCCCCACTCCACTGTGAATATGTTTAACTGTTGTTTTTTCACTGCAAGAATGCGGGACAGTTACATAATCTACGCTGATTTCTTAACCCCCTGCTTGGAGAGCGATTCCATCGTACTCTGGAGGACTCTGGAGGAACAGCGGCAGCCGAGTCGGCCATAAACGGAAAACCAGATTAGGAACGACACAACGTCGGAGTCCGCGAGAGAGACAGATGGGGCAATCTGTGATTAAAGCTGCGTTTAGTACTGTGATTAAAGCTGCGTTTAGTCCTGTGCAATGTAGTGAGGATTTTGAAATGGGACCCTTCAATGCCAGGGTAACTGCAATATGAAGAAGGGGTTGTTTCTCCTGACTTATTTTTCCCATAGAGTTCAATACAAAAAGTTTGTCAGGAGAAACGACCCTAAAAGTGATCCATCCATATCTACTGCAAATCTGGCAGCAGAGTGATGGTTTGAGGCTCGTTTAATACCTCAGACCCTTGATGACTTAAAGCCATTTCACCAACCATGTATTCCATACTGTTCCAGCATAATTTACAGCTAAATCTAGTCCTACCCCCCAATTCCCATAGAGATCCATTCAAATGCAGAGACGTTATAGTATCGCTTGTAAGAGTACCAGAAAATAAGACGTGTCTTTTGATATTGTTGGGTCACAGACATCAGGAAGTCATGGCATGCAAAGGATATGTGACCAAATATTAAAAATTACTTTATTCTACATTATGTTAAGCCGTCCAATATTTGTTGATGCCCAAAAATGGGGGAGACTATGTACAAAATGTTCTATAATTTCTAAACGGTTCATCCAATATGGATGAAAATACCCTCAAATTAAAGCTGAGTGTCTGCATTTCAACCTCATTGTCATTGTTTCCTTTCAAACTGCTGAAACCTTTCAATGTTGACCACAGCAAGGCATTCTGGGACAGGTAGTAATAGAGAATCTCTGACAAAGGTGTGCTTTTCATTATACTCCACACTAAAAAGCACTAAAATGTGCCTGCAAGACATCTGAAACTTTCTTTAGAACTGGAGTCTCAAATTAGAACTCAAATCTTAAAGGCAAATTTACAAATTGCTAATTCTATTGAGCTTGTTGCATTTTATTTAATTTCTTAAACCAAAATTTAATGACTGTGTTTTCATTCATTCTTAATTCCTGCCATTTAGGAGTCAAAAAGTGCTGTGCCCTTCTCTGGAATGGTATTCATATCACTGTTCTTTGCACAAAAAAACAACCCCAACCACAACCCATAAAACAGCCAGTCTGAGACCTCAAAAATTTTATTGAAACAGCTAATGAATGGATGTCCTGTTATTCTACGCTTTAACCTAAAGCAGGTGCTTTGTGTTTACACAAAGAAAAGTCCTCATCCAAGCTCTTAAAATGCCATTAAAATCTGTAAATTAGGCTAAAACATATTTTTGCTCCTGTCCTATGGAGTGGTGTATTAAATAAAGCTGGCTTATATGTATAGAAATATCTTCTGCATTCCATTGAGAAGCATGTTATCTAACGTGTGGAAACGTGTCCAATCTTAGTTGACGCTATTTTTGTTTCCGTTTCTTTGTCCGGGTGAGCAGATTCTTACTTCAGAACACCAGGAGAATTCGACCCTTCCTCACCACCTTGTCGACCGAGCTTTTGGTTCAAGCGCCGCTGGTTCTGTCCTGGCTGGACGACTGCAACTCTCTTCATGCAGGCCTGCCGCTTCCACCATCAGGCCCCTCCAGCTGATCCAGAATGCTGCAGTTCGCCTGATCTAAAACCTCCCAAAGCATCCTTCACTGGCTATCTGTTGCATCTCGCGTCAAATTCAAAAGATTGGTGCTAGCCTACCGGGTTGGTAAAGGGACTGGTCCGGGCTACCTTCATGAGATCAAACATTATAGACCTGCTAAACCACAGAGGGTCAAACTCCAGTCCTGGGGGGGCCGCAGTATCTGCTGGTTTTCGGGGTGTTCTCTGCACTAGCGGTTTATTTAAGTAACTGATTTGCTGAATAATCCACAAACCTTGTGCTCAAGGCCTTAATTGCCAGCTGATTGAAAGGAAACCACAAAAACCCGCGTGACACTGTGGCCCCCTGGAAATTTAGTTTGACACCCCCGAGCTAAAATCGGCACACCTGGCTCCTCCCCCTCTACGTGCCTGCACTTTCGGGTCACGGCTGCCATCTGACCTGGCCCCCACGGTGGTGGAATGACCTCCCCCTCACATCAGTCAGAACAAGAGACTCACCTCACCTCCCGACCAGACCCGACCCTGTCTAGCGCTCGACTACTGCAGCCATCTTTAATTACTATTGACTGCACTGCTGTTTTATTGCTAGATTGTTGTTATTGAAATATTTTGCATTGTAATCTTGCTAAATTGTACTTATTCTGTTTTGGTAAGTGTAATCCTCATGTATTATCCCTAACAGGCTTAACTAGATTACAGTCGCCCCTAGTTCACATTTGTGGTTTCTGAGTATTTACCCCCCACCTCTTGGGTTACTGTTCCTCTCAACCCTGATTTAAGCACTGGTCTTCTCATCGTAAGTCTCACTGGATAAGAGCGCCCGCCAAATGGCCGTAATGTAAGTGTTAAATGCTTCTATAGTTCTAAAAGTATAACAGTAACCTATTAATGCATTAATACAAAACATAATTGGGGAATTCATAATTTTTTTAAAAGAACCGTTTCAATGTACACTCTACTATGTCATTATGGACTTGATTTACTAAGGCCTTTTGCATGTGCAAAACCTTTCAGCACACGCAAGACCAATAACATGACCAATGACTGGCCATGGCATTGGTTGCTTTATTAGTTTTGCTTGTGCAAAAAAGGTTTTGCACACGCTACATGTCTGAGTAAATCAGGCCCTATAGGTCTTGAAATATTTAGTTAGTCTGCGACCAGGACCAGGACATTTCCAGGCAATTTCTTTTTAGAAGATTGAGTTCAGGGTAATTTGTTCCTGCAACTGTGTGGAACAGATGCTGACGCTAGCAAGGAGACTGGATCAGTGGCGGTAAGCAGTGTTCATGAACATTCTGAGGGTGGGCTTTGAAAACACTCACTTGAGTCCTGCTTTTTATTTCTTCCCCCCCCCCATGTGATAGGGTACAGTCTGCCGTCATACAGACTTCAAACAGCTGCACCTGGCACTGCAACGCCACTGTGTTTGTAGGAAGATGTGAAAAACCGCTTCTTTCATTTATAGCCAAGCAGCTTCTAAGCCCACTGGGACTGATTGATAGTGTGAGGGAGCGGTCCTGTCGGTTGGGATCTGCTGACCTCTGTAGCCTTTGTTTCTTTCATTCTCAGCTGGCAACGTGTCCACTTTATGTGCGGCCATTACTCGCATTACATAAATACTCCCCACATACTCCACATACAAGTTTTTACTGAACTACAGTATAAACGTATACATACTGTAATTTGTACAGCATCAACCATGAAATTTTCTTTTCAATACATTTTCAATACTTTTCAAAAACAAATTGACAAATGTACAGTGTTAATAAATTATTATTGTTATTGATGCTGTACAGTACGTAAACTTTGATAAAGTAGTACATACTGTATAAGAAATTATGCTTATTGTCTTCTTTGAGCTGTTTTTATTGACTGAGGAAAAAAATCAGTGTGAATCAAATCTATAGTAGAAGGCAGCACATGAGGCATATGGTGGAGGTTTCTCAATGAGCATTTTCCCAAATTCACCTTTCAATAAGAAAATACCTAGCCCTTCAATAGCAGCCCTGCTACTGGACATTATCCACCATTGCTTTTGTCAAAGTCTCACCTCGAAGGCCCAGTTTGGACTTGACAGTGAGAAGGGCCTGTTGGATATCCTGGGGCTTGGTGATGTCCATCTGGAGAAGCGTGAGATGGGAGGAGCAGATACGCTGCAGCTCAATGGCCCCGGGCCCGCTGAGATCCAACACGCTGGCAAACACCTCGAATCCCAGCGCATCCAGCTGCTTGGCGGTCGCCTTTCCAAAGCCAGAATCGCAGCCTGCAAGACACAGAGCTCCAGCTATAATCAAAAAATCTAAATCCAGTCATCGTTTAACGTTGCTGCATTCAAGCTATTCTTCCCTTATTTTCAATGTCCCTTTGATCTGTAGAGAACAGGCAACTGAGGGTTGGGTAAGACGTCCCCTGGTTAAATTACTTGTCTTTACTCATTCAATACATTTACAATAAATTTCAAACTTATATTGGAGAAAACATATATGTGAATATTTAGCCCAGCCCATTACTTTGAATTTCTGACAAAAGCTTTTGCTTCCTGACTGGGTAGCCATCCGTTCTTTGCGTAACAGTAATTAGCTTGATGACTACCTATGAATAGCTTATGAGCTAACTCTAGTGAACTCTCCCTTGTCATCTTTATCCATCTGACACTTCAACATCAGTCAGTCAGTGAGCCCATAAAGCCCCTAAATCACGCCATGTGTTCCTACCTCACACCAGGAAAGGTGTGTGCAGTTTGAAAATGGCCCTTGTGAAAAACACTGCTGTAGAAAATTAAATGTGTAAGTAGACTGAAGACATAAGAAAAAATCCTATACTTAAAAAATAGCTAGGCGAAAAATCAAGTGCCCAAGCAAGACATGTCTATTCTCCTCAAAAGTGATGCCTGCTATTTACACAGCCGGGTATTTTAATTGAAGCAACTCACGTTACGTGCCTTGCTCATGGGTACAACAGCAGTGGCCCTGTTGGGAATCAAACCTGCAAACCTTGCAGGTACAAGCCCAGTTCCCTAAGCCATTAAACTACACTCTTGCCCCATTACAGGCTGCCTTCAAAAGAAAGAAAAGCGCATAACCCAGTGGACTTTTACCCCATGGGAGAACAGCGTGCCAAAAGTCCACTAGATCTATTTACAGAAGTTACAAACAGCTGGAACTAGCTACCACAGAGCTGAATAACAAAATCAGATGCACAGACTAGAATATTCAGGGTATTCCCATTTCGTCCAATCATGTTAGATTTTGTTTTACTCGCAAAAGTGCAGTAAGAAAACGTCTAAATAGATAAAAAGTTAAGTGCAGACTACAATGCAGTTTTTTTTTTTGCAGTGCAACACAAAAAAAAAAGAACACTATTGCACATCATGTGGCTTTAGTTTTCTTTCAGTTTGATTAAACCCTTCACCTTTCTCCTTGGCAGTAAGTCCCCTGTACACTGAGTAACTCTGTTATCTGCTCGTCTGCAATCTGCAGCGTTTGTGTGGGGCTTTATCTCAAGGTGAGGTATTCTGAGGACACGGCGCTAATTCACAAATCAGAGAGAGGCCTCTTCCTGTGTCCTGTAACAGGACACTTACCCGATGCATTTTGTACTATCTGAGTCGGTCTCCCTTGCCAAGAACTCCTGTGCGATGTTCCAAGCAGAAATAACAAACAAGCACAGACAGATCCAAATGCATGGGCGGGCTACACAAACATTCATTAATTTGATTAAATGGTTGACAAAAATAAATTATCTAAAAAAATTAGGCCAAGCCATTCCATCTAAATTAACTTCAAAACATTGAGGCTGTCTAGAAAAGGGAGCGCGTTTACCCCTCCCCCAACTCTCCCATCTTTTTGACACCCCCTTATAAAATGCAAGGCTCAGACTGCTCGTGAATGTGCAAGCCTTTCAGGTGGTCTTTGCCAATATCATTAAAGAGGGGGGTGAAATGCATATTTTGTTTCTTGCCACAGTTCGCTTGTTAAAAATGAGCACACACACACACACACACACACACACACACACACACACACACACACACACACACACACACACACACACACAGTGAACAGGCCAATGTGTGTGGCAGTCACATACAAGCATTTCTAGAGTGCACTGTTAAAAATGTAATCTGGCAAGAATCCTCTGGCTTAAAATAACTCCAGTGGAATACAGGCGACAAATTAAAAATAATGATGGAGTCCCAGGACATTGCCAAAGCACGAGTACCCGACCTTAAAATAAAATACATCTATTGCTATACAGCAATTCTCAGGTTTTAACGTTTGCTTTTTATTTATTTATTGTGCCTAAGGTTTTCTGTTGAAGGCAGTTTTGCTTGTGCTAAAGACCCACATCACTATATGTAGAGTTGTCATTGTGTGAAACGTATTTCAAAAGAGTTGCAAGATACAGTGGACCAAAGAAACTGAATCTTCTCTATCAGGGAAAAGAAGCATATAGTAATAAGTATTATATGCTGGGTCGTTTGGCTCGTAGCAGGTCACATGTGTAAAGTGTAAAGCTGACCTTGAAGGCATTTTTCAAGTTTGAGAAATGTCCTAAAACCAACAAAAGTGTGTGTCTCTGACTATTTCGATGAAGGAGAAGGATAGATTGTGGAAACGGAAGAGACTTCCAATACATACGAGTAAACAGGGAAGATCATTTCACAAATCAAAGTTCACCAGCGTCTTTCTCGCGGAATATTGTGTAAAATCACACGCTACACAGAGTTCTGAGAGCACGTACTGTTAAGTTTGGTTTATGGGCCAGAAGAATGGGGAAGCGAGAAAGATCTATCGTCAGTCTGAGTGCTTCTCCCTGGCCATTGTTGAGACACCGCACTTTAAAATGACAGTGCTGGGGTTTTTTTGTTAACCTTTTGACCTCATACAAATGATAAATTACTGCAAAATTGTTTTAGATGTATAATATTGCAGTTGATTCATTTTTGGTAAGTTTCCCAGATGAAACCAGGAGATGTTTGTTCCCGCTGTCTACTTCCGCGCTACGCCGTTAATTTCCTTCATCGTAAACAGGGTGTTTTAAGTTAAATATTGTCCGTGCTTCAAGGTTAATATCAGACAGAGTACAGGCAATGCTGTAGTAAAGGTTGTAGGTTTTACTCTCTTGTGGGACTCTGTGCACTCTGGCCGACTTAAAAATCCTCCTTCTTATAACGGAGTAGGTTTCTTGGATTTAGTCTGTCGAGATGATGGATCGACACCCTCATCCCTCTTCATGACGAGTCCCCCTCTAATCCCGCCTACCCAAATGCAGGGAGGAACATATCAATGTCTATTTTACTAAGCTCACAAAATAAGGGTTTTGGGGTCACAGAAAAGTGAGGGGGCTCACAGAATGATTTCGCCGACATTTACCGTGAAAAACATTTACCTTTGCGCCGCGTATCAGGTTTCCTGGGCCGAGCGGGATTGTTATCATAGTAAAAATTTCATTGGAATTTCTTATTTATTTTTTTGGTTTCTGCATAGGCTACCTCCACCTGATTTGCGCAACAACCGTTCAGAAGGTCTCCATGGATACATCACAGAGCCTGTCATGAACAAAGCCGTCCATAAATATTTAAGAAACGCAGTATCAATACACAGTGGCCCTCAAGTCATTAAAAGTGGTGCACATGATTTTCAGCGTGGAGACAGGGGTTAAGTTCTGGACTGAATCCCTCGGGACCTGTGCCCTTTACATGCAACGTTCCTGCTTTAATATGGAAAACAACATCCTCCACGGCTCAGGTTTACCTGGATTTGTTTCATACGCGGCAACATCTGCGAATGATTGAATCTCCCCCCAACGGGGACAAATATTATGACTAATTGTTCATTTCATTGATTAAAACTGAATTATTAACGTGAAAAATAACTCTAATTTGCGAGCAATTTAGATACATATCCTCATTTCTACTGCTGTGACCTTAAGTGACTACGACTGAGCAGGGATTCACAAACAGCAAACAGTCTCTAACACGATGATGATATTGACCCCTTGCCAACAATATTATTATGGTCTACAGCATCTCTAATCTCTTTTCATTTGGTACTTCATGGTACTTGCCATTTAAAAAATTGAAGGACACAAATGAGTTTTTGCATGAAGGCTGAATTGATGTCTGGTAGTCTAAACAGAACGGACGGGATCTCGAGAACAGTATACAGCCCTTTGAATGGGACTGTAGAGCCTTTGAACTGGAAAATTCAGTCATCTGAATAAGGAATGGTTCCACATGGTGAAACAAATCTTACACCTCCATACAAACTCAAATCTCAGATTTAAGATAGAACACGGGTGAATATATTTTATTTATTCAATAATGTCCTTAACATTCCTATTCAAAAGAGCAGTTATAATTTTTGTCTCTTCTGATAGAATGGGGGAAAAAAAACACTTGGTAAAATACCACTTGTAAAGTAAAGTAAAATATATATATATTCGGGAGTACATCAGTGTGACAGGTCCATTTTAACTAGTGAATATATTTTTAAATGTCTAAGATCCTCTGGATTTTGTCTTAATGCCTAGTACATGTTTCCAGATGTATGGTAATCTATTTTATTGCAGAAGTTGCACAATTTCTCTCTGCTGCATTGGAGGTGTGCCAGCATCACCACAGAAGAAGAGTCAGAGTACAAATATACCCTCAGCACATTTCATTCAAACAATGCATGTTTCTTTTTAAGCTATCGGGAACAGGAACCACCTGAGAATGCACTCCTTGTTGGAGGGACTTGAACGCCGGCCTGCCTGACCGTGATTTGCAAAGTCGTGCCAGTTTCTTCAGGTGGCAACGAATGTGTCTTAAAAACAACGTTATGTGATAAGTCGTCTGATCACCAAGAAACCAAAGTTTGTTTACTCTCCCCTGTTGAGTCATGATTAAAACACTCCTTTCTCATGCATTTATTTATTTATTTAGATTATTTTAATATTTATTTATTTATTTATTTAAGTCAGATCAAGTTGACCCCTTCGCATCCAGACCTGTACTCCATTCCAGTAACACGGTACAATAATGGGAGACAGCTGTGTGCCACCTACAACATCTGGGAATAAAAAAATGATAGGGGGTTTAATTTGACTCTTTCATCACTGATAGCTTTATGAATCATCAAAAGTGATGCCTTTGGATTTAGTCTCCTGAAGTTAACTCCTCTTCCAAAAATATAGGCACTGCACCTGTTTTGTATCAGCTGCATGTAGTCAATTATAATTATCAGTGCTTTGTCATCTGGAGAAAAACTTCAAGGTACGTTTGTGCGTGGTTCTATTTTTAACTAATTTAATGGGACATTGGTCACATAAGGTACAGAAATACAGAAAAGACGCAAAAAACTGTTTGGCTGTGAATAACTTGTGTACGTCTACCAAAACCAAAGTTTACCTGCGCCCATTTTATTTTTTAAATTTACATAACAGAATCATGTAGCTCACTATCTTTGGTGTCGCGCGACAACATAGCATTTGTAACAAGCCCGATTGCACAGAAATTGGAAATTATGATCGCAACACCAAATTATTATGTAATATGGTTGTATACATTTACACTCCCTACAAAAATGTCCTACTGGTGTGGAAAGATAGTGTATCCATACACGGTGTACTGTTCTTTATGGATCATGCCTTTGTGACACAAAGTCAGCAAGTACATGCTCAATAGTTCAGAATGTGACACTACAGCACATCTTATATGTTATTCTGAGACTCCCTCAGACCATGTGACAGCTTGAGGACTTAGATTTAGACAGACTTAGGGGGCCCTATCTTACACACGGCTCTAAGCGGCGCTAACCCAAACGCAAGTGTCTTTGCCATCTGACACCCGGCGCATGGTTCATTATAAGCCTTGCGTCACGTCGTTTAAATACCGTATATTCTTGCGCCCATTACAAGTGAACTGGGCGTTTCGGTCTTAAAATGAAGAGTGGCCAGGATTATTTTTGGCGTATTGCTATCTTGAGGCAGAAGAAAACGTTTGCGCTTAAACCACCACAAACCTGGTCTAAAGTCATGTCGCAGTTGTTTGCATGTTATTTTAACGGCGCATATAAGTGTGTCTAAATAGGCGTGTGCACAACGCGCGTACACCCTCCTGTATGTTACACACAGGGGCGCGCACAAGCATGACTAAAAACATCAAGATTACAATGTGAAATATTGTGTAGGCTATATAAAAAAATGCATAATAATAAGGGGTCCATAGGTCAAAGACCACATAGCTACCTGTCCCTCAGCGAAGGGGAATGCCGAAATAAATTGCTTTCAGCCCACTTCATCAACATCCAGGCGATGTGCGATGGTACGTGTAAGGTCACATGTATAGACTATTCGCAATTATCCTGGATCAAGCTATGACTTAGCCTATATTTGCCAATAATTCCTGTCTTCTGGGGGGGAAATCTTTTGTTACGGGACAATGGCTATCCATTAAAAATGGCTTTCCATTTGTTGATAACACCTATATCAAGCCTACTGCGCGAATTGTCATTCAATGGAAAACTTGCGCACTGCAATAGACGGACATTTGAGTTCTGAAAAATAGCTTCAGATGTCATTACAATACAGCCCTCTAAGCCTACAGCCTGTAAGTAAATATATTGGTTTTGACTAAAAAAAAGTTAAAAGCCTTGTCCAGTGAATTTTATTGTTTTTCAAATAGCCTAAGCAACAGCGGATTCGCTGTGCATAAGGTTTTTTTCTATAGACTACGGTTAAACAACGGAGTTAACTGAATTTGAACTTCAGTAGCTATTCTTCGTCCTTCATATTTTTTAAATTACAGTGACAAGGTTTCCATACTCTCAGTTTATTAAAACCCAGCTGATTTCACCCGTTATTCCATAACTGAACAAAACGATTTTAAAGATAACTATACGCGTCTAATTAGAAACTAAAATAAATTTGCATTACGTGACAAAATTAATTTACAATTAATTTTAATGCCATTCTCCGCATGTGCGCTGCATGTTCTCGGTTTCCCCTGCTGTAAGGCGCACGTTTCACGGTCTTCCTGGGAAAGTGGATTGTTTTAAAGCATTACGCTACGAGTAAAACAGGTTGGTCACATTTCCATAAGCAGGACATAATAAAACAAGAGGAAATATGCGTGAACATATGAGTTGCCAACCTATTGTATTTAGTGTCATCATAAGGCAAAATAACGGTGTTTATGTTATTAATCAATATTACTATGCCGGTAGCCTAATGAACTTCGGATGAAGCTTGAACTTTGAGAACTGCATGAGAACAGCCTCATGGAATTGATGTTTGACACTTTCATTGCAGAATCAAACGAAGTAGTAATAATAAGTAGGCTAATTTGGCGTTTTCTAAGGTGAGACTGAAGCCATCGATAGCTGTTGCAGGTCCTTTTAACAAAATGTAACCGCATATATTTTGTAAAATAACAGCCATGTCGGGAATTACCGGGAACTCATAGGCTATTGATTCATTTAGCCTATTCCTTGATCGCACTAAACACGCACGGGCATGTCTGTTTCACCATCAAGCAATCTGCCAAGGTGGAAAAGCAGGCTTTTAAAGGGAATGGAATAGGACATTTTGATTGGTTTATTGCATGTCACGCCCAAGACACACCTATAATTAATGAAGAGACTAAGTTCAGCCTAGTTGCGCCTTGCGCCATGCTTTGCGCCCAAAATACACGCCGGTAAACTAGCAAAAATGGACTTGGACAGGCCCTAAATTGACTTTACGCCATGCGCTTAGACCAAGCGCCAAGATCGCCGAGATAGAGCCCAGGGTGTGCAAAACCTTTCAGCACACGCAAGACCAATAACATGACCAATGATTGGTCATGGTATTTGTTTTGCACCAATCATTGGTTGTGTTATTAACTAAAGTTATTATTGAAAGGTCTTCGTTAATCAGGCCCTTAATGTGCAAAAATGTAAGACAACGTGAAACAAGAAACAGTGGCCTGTGGCAGGTATGTATTTTGATACTGCAAATGTAATCTTTGTAATTTAAATAGAAAACATTACATTATGGGTTCATTTTGTGAAAACATTTTAAAAGCAGCACTTTAATACTTGTTGGGATCAGGCGGTCATATGTTCTTGAACAGGTTACATTTTGAAGTATTCTGGAATATAATCAGGTGCATGTGTATATTAAATTTCACACAGGTAGGATAAAATAATATTTGGACAGTCATGCAGAAATTGTAAGATTTTACTTGGTTGAGATGGGAAGGTCTTTTGATTTGAAGTTGTACAATTTATGTAAAATAATATATTTTCTATCTGACTGCCAAATAATGGTGAGTTGCAGGCAATTGACAGGAGATATAATGCTAATGCATGAAATAGCAATATGATACTTTCATTTCAAGCAAAGCATGTAGCAAGCAGTATATTAATAACTGAACATTTTTTTTACTAGGGATAATAATTGGAACTACATGATATATAGAAAGGAACATTCCATAAACACAAAAGGTAAGTGACATACAATACTGGACCAAGCAACAGGATTCATTTCGACCCGACAAAGTTGCAAATTCAGGCAGTCCTGTGACTTTAACCTTCATCCTCAAAAGAATTCCAACTATTCTATTGTCTTATTAAAGGCTTCGTAAGAGGTTTAAAAGTTTTTTCCCTCACTTTTTTAATTTCCCGGGTTGAGTCAAGTGATTTAATACAGCTTTGAAAAAAAAAATCAGTCTATTAAAAGTCAATCAGAACTTATTGCTCTACTGTCAGTTTTGTCCCACTTGGGAGTATTGCTTTCTCATTCTTCTGGCCCCATCTGGAAAGCAAACCTTTAGTACACCGTGTACACCTTGTGTCCTTATTCTTTCACACAAGAGCCTATTTTCTGGTTAAATGTGATAAACGTGACAGGAGGACTGTTCAGGACAGCTCCAGGCCCACTGCTCAAAAATGCATAATTTTTAGCTTTGGGAAGCCTTGTATGTACAACCAGCAGTTTGTTCGCGTTAGTGGTGTGCGTTTGAACGTGGCAGACTACGCTATATTTCATCTTCTGAATGAGGTGGCATGTGAAAATTCAAAACATCCATTTTATGTTTCAATACTACACAGCCTCTGGGGTGTTCAGCCACTGTCAGACCATGTCTGAGAGCAATTTTCCCCACCTTCCCTTTAATCTGCCATTGTATAACCTTGCATGGGCTCACACTGTTCCACAGCCACCAATTGGGGTGAGTGCCAGAAGATTAGAACAGGTGTAGCCAAGGGGCTTTTTAATTATTCAACTGTACAGGAAGTTTTGTCATGAAAGTTACTGCCGTTTACCGCTTTCTTTCGTTACAATTAAGTTAGCGATAATGTACCGTGTTTTCTGGGGACATCGACACACGTCTCTAATGGGAAATATAATAAAATAAAATTCACATCAGGTGTTGTTTTTGTAATATTCCGTCTCCACATGAAACTTATAATCTCCGAGTTGTACAGGTGAAGACTAAAACTAAGTGTTAAAACTGAACGCCATTTAACGGAAAATAGTAAGTAGGCGATTGTCTTTTCACTGGTTTTGTTCAAGAAAGTACCTGTTCAAGCTAGAATTAGGTCACTATGATAATGCACGACCAAGTCAACATTACTCTTCATGCTTTCTCACAGATAATGGAAACTGATTTGTCACTACGACTGACAAAAAAACTATTTTCTTCTTAGTGTGGGGAGTAGTTAATATTGCAGACACGTTTGGTCAATGAGCAACAGAGGCAGCTGTACTTTACCAACAACACAACTCAGTAGTGAGCTAGATAAAAATAGCAGTAAATACTGATAGTGTGACCTTTGGTTACACTTCTCTTTCTCTTTCTTGCAAAATGCACATTTTCAACTCGGGTCATTTCAGTAGTATCTGTTGGAATGTAGAGTTACATGTGAATTCCATAGCACTTGCAAATGGCAAGTCCTCGTCACAAATCTACGAGAATTTTTTTTTGTAACATTTGGGTCATATTTTGAGAGGTTTACGAGTTTAAGGGATCTCCTCTGACATCATTTTAGATTTAAACAGCACAATATAGGGTCACTGTGTGTGTATGTATGTTTTTTGCAAGCTTCCCCCTCAGACATAGCAGTGCATCACACACACAAAGCCTAATGAGAAAGCACACATGTATTGAGGAAGTGATATTCATCAGATTGCACATGCCAGTCATATCTAAACAGCATCTGTGATGAAAGCGCAAAAATGCGAACATTGTCCTTAGATCAGGATAGATCCCTTTAACATAGATCTTACATTGCATAACCTCATATAAGAGCTGATTACAACTGACACAGAAAGCAAGAGGCAAGTATTTTCAAATGCATAAGGGTATTATCTGGCAGTCTGCAGGACACGTTTAACAAGCTCATTCTTTTGTTTACATACAATTAAGAGATTGGATGAAGCCAATTATGCAATACAGCTCAAGATTAAAGGGAATTGCCCCTAGATTATACAAAAATTTACAAAAGCCATAAATTTCTAATGCCATTAATGGCCAACATATCAACAACATAAAAAGTAGATGCCACCACGCATTTTCTGATTTACATATATCATGCATTGTTTATGTATATCCAGATATAAATGACATGTCTTCTTGTGTACAGACTGGTGAATACATTAAACCAGAGGGAGTCATTATGTGCTTATGCTGGAAATTAAAGTCACAAGCCCATAATAAGATTACAAAGGAGATCAATATATACTTTTTTGCACTTAACAGCATCAGTGATAAGCATCGCAGTAAACTGCATCTATTATAGCAGTCTGACTGTACACTGGACATACAACATCCCGTATAGTGGAGCTAACGGTTTATACAATATATTAAATACAGTTCCATCATTATTGAAAGAGGAAGAATGAATATAACAGAAATGCACATTAAGACATCACTGTAATAAATAAGAATAATAATATACAATAGGTATTTTTTAATGATAAATCTGCATATACTCCTGACACTGTTCTCAGGGGAAATGCTAACATGCAGTGTGTGTGTGTGTGTGTGTGTGTGTGCGCGTGCATAACAGTTCTAACATTACTACGCATCACGTTGTCTTGGCTGCACATGCTGTCCAGACCCCAAAGATGTTTACGAGAACAAACGAGCTAAAGAGAAGAGAGTTGCGCAACTGCATCAGCGAGCCGTAAATCAAGAGCCGTCGGCAGGCTCTCCTACCTGTGATAAAAACCGCCTTGCCTTCGGCGGGGAGCGTGCGCGTGGCGGGGCCGCCCCTGCCCGAAAGCAGGCAGCACGCTGCGCACAGAATGGCCAGCACCAGGATGGCGGGGGGCCACAGCGAGCACAGCCTCTCCACCAGCACCGTCACCCCAAGCCAGGCCACCAGAGTCGGGGCCACGCTCATGTGTGCCGTCAGCATCTTGTTCATGACCCCTCCAACAAACACAGACATCACACCCACGTAAATCCACAAGGACAGAGCACAATCTTCCATGGCATTTGGAATAAGAATTGCAGTTCCCCCTCTCCCTCTCTCTCACTCTCTCTCATGCACTTTTTCCTTTCCCTAACTTACTGTTTCTCTTTTCCTGAAGGGGGGAATCTGACTCGCAAACAACCATGTGCCTCACGTTCACACACACACACACACACACATGCAGAGTGTCAATCGAATGAGCTCCACTCACTGTGTATATATGGAGCATGTCGTTGGAAAGGGGAGGGGCTACTCCACAACAGATCTAATCTGTGCCCAATGGCCAAAGTTGTACTGCTGTTCGAGGCATTTTTCCGCCTTTCTTCTCTCGTGGAGAGTTTGTAGCCTTTGTGCGTGTTTCTTTTTTTTTTTCTCCTTCCCTGACATGTCCATCCCTTCCAGTGTAAATACATTGTTGGAAACCGCAGGAGGGAAGTGGCTTTTGCCAAACAGGCACTGAGTGATGTCTATCACGGCATCAACCATCTGTTACCTTTCGCATATCAATTATCAGAACGTCCTTTAGCAAAGTTAAACAATCCGCTCTGCCACATATTAATGTGACAATCCTGGCTCACGTTCAGCAAGAGTCAGCTTGTATGTTAGATTTCACCACTCCCAGTTTGATGTGCAGCAGCGCGTGGAATCGCTTTCATTTCCAACCAAGAATGTTCCGGGCAACCAATCCATTGTAATCTAGAGTGATAAGAACAAAAACAAGTGAAACCATTTAATTCTGGTTTAGTTTAGTATTTGAGTGTTTTCTGTTTTAATTCTCATAAAAGGTATAGGTATGCTTGGAGTTTAAATGTGGTAGCCACCCCAAAAATATAAGCTAACAAATTGAGCAGTTTGTGCTTCTTGAGAAGAAAGCCAGTGTAAAAGAACATGAAAGGGTTTCTATGGCCTGTTTCAGCATTTTTTCTACTCACGTTTCACAGGTTTAGTTTACCCTCTTCTTTAGATGGATGGATATTCGCATGTAAACGCAGATAAGAGCCTGCCGTTTCTTTGTGATAAACTTGAGGATATCCAGGCCGTGCGAGACAGACATGTACGCTTTCCTGTTTTATATTCTAGTAACTTCTAAAAGGTTAACATATTTGCTCTGTGGGCCTGGAGTACACAAGCAGAGATGACCCATTTTAAACAGGCTTCTCTGTTCTGCTTCCCTCGGCACATATTCCATCACAGCAGTGTCCTGTAACAGGATGTTCCCAGTGCTTGCGTTCACATTAATTGAGAGGTAACGTCTGTGCTCAGTCGCTCACGAAACTTAGGCTGACACCATAACAAGTCTCTGGCCCTCGCACTAATTGCAAATTACTAACCCTGACACGGATTGGCTCTTCATTTGACAGAGGCCATTTGGCATTGTGATCATCAGGTGATTTCACAACATTTCATTCTGGTGGTCTGTGGAGGGGGAGAAGAGAGAAAAGGCACTGAGATGTACAGGAATGTGCCATCGTGTAATTTAGATGCTTTGTAATGTTATGTTTGTGAAGGGGGGAGTCAGGAGGGCACCTTCCCTCACTAAGCAGGACAAGGACAAAGATCTCACTACTTTGACAGGAGCATTCCTTTCAGGATTCTTCTCCCCTGTTGTGACCTGAAGAGGGCGATAGTGAGACTGTGGTCCGCTTCAGCGAGGGGTCCAGAAAGCAGAGCCGTTCCGCCCACACGCAGAACAGAAGCCGCGGAATAGAAGGGCACAATGCAGACACAACGCGCTTGTCTGACCCGGGACATGGGACATTTTTAAATAAATAAATAAATAAAAAAACAACAACAGCAACATTGCTTTGGATCATGAGCACTTTCCTTTTCTCCACACTTCCATCACTGGTTAATATTGGTCTCATTGGTCCATAAGAGTCTGTTCCAGAACCCTACTTTTTAACGCACTTTTTGGCAAACACTAACCTGGTTGTTCTGTTCTTGAGGTATACCAGTGGTTTGCATCTTGCGGTGAACCCTCTGGAGGTAATGCTTGTGTAGTCTTATGTTTATGGTAGTCTTTGACACATCTAAGCCGGACAGTGTACTTTATCTGTTCAACAATTGAAAAGGGGCTTTTTTTCCACAATTAAAAGTATTCTTCAGTCATCCACAACGTCTTCTGTGGTCTACCAGGTCGTTTAGTATAGCTGAGCTCACCAGTGCGTACTTGCTTTTTAAAAATGTACCAAACAGTTCATTTTTAACACAGCCAATGTTTTCGGCTACATTTCCGATCGATTTATTCAGATTTTTCAGCCACGTGATGGCCTGCTTTCCTGGCACTGACCCTTCTTTGGTCCTCATGTTGAGAGACAACAGAGCAACAAACTCCAAATGAAAATACCACACCTAGAATCAACTCTAGACCTTTTGCTAGTGTTCTTGTGCATGAACTAATGATGCAATGATACACAGCTGGCCAAGAAACAGCCGAGTAGCCAATTGTACGATTACTTTTGGGCCCCTAAAAGGGGGGGGGGGCTATGTAGAAAAGGGCTGTAATTCCTACAAAGTTGGCCCGATATGAATGTAAATACTCTCAAATTAAAGCTGAAAGTGCACATTAACCTCATATACATGGTTTAATTTCTAATCCAATGTGCTGGAGGACAGAGCCAAAACAACTGCCCAAATACTTACGGACTGAACTGTATATGCTTGCATCCAGGCAAACTTACAGCTCTTACGTTTTCATATGATCCATTTATGTAAATATAGATTTCTGATGAAATGTAGAGTATGTACCTTGCTGCTCAGGGGTACAGCAAATGGCCCCAGCACAAAACATAGTCGGATCATGTATGACATCATGAGACATCAACAAACTCCAGATGCAAATACCACACCTAGAATCAACTCACTCACCAATGTGACATCTTTTCATGGGGCCCAAAAATCACTGGCAGTACCACTGGATCACCCCACGAGGGATTTTGAATCAAAAAAGCGTGTGGCTACTAGTTAACCACTACGCCACACTGATCCCTTTTATACTAATAATACAGAATACGGCTAGATGGCTAGAATGAGAAACAGTCTTCTACATGCCTACCTAAATACCTTGGCAAATTGTGATTTAACCAAGTTTAGCTTGAGTTTTTCATCAACAACATTGATGTTTCATTAATATTATACAGTGCAATTATACAAACATTGCATTTCTGTGGTCATTTTTATTTTAAGTAAAAAAAAACAATTAAAAAAACACAATATTTGACAGTATCAGGCAAGTTGAGGCAATATAAACACAGTAATATACCAATATGCAATTATAACTATGCCCAATTTATAATTAAAATATGCGAGCACGCCATATTTTGTTTAGTTTGACCAGACGATAATTTTAAATGGATTGAAACATTGGCAGGTTTGATTAATACTTTTATGTGGGAGGGGAGGCATCCGGCTCTAGTGTGCAAACATCGTTTAGTTTCCATGTGCGGAAAGACGAAAAAACGTCTGCGCATTGTAGCCTAAAACAAAAGTTCCGCAGAGACGCATTGAAATGACAATTCGAAGGATACTGACCAAGCAGACTGCCTCTCGTTTACAAATTGACCACTTCCGTCAGTTCATTCAGCTCATTCGCATGATTCATTCTCAACCTCAACCAGTTCTTTCGCTTCTTTCAATTTGTTCTCCGATTCATTCGTTAGTGAATGATTCATTCAGATCAGACCTGGATTCACTGACTCATTCCCCCGCTGTGGTTTGTTTAAGGGCATACACATTCAGTGAGTCTTCATCAATGATATTTTTAATAAATGCAGCCCGCCCCACTCAAAGAATATTTCAGGTTAGAAATATTCAAAGAGAAGCCACCTGCTAGCAGTCAGAGACAGGTGGAGTAAAAGAACAAACAAAAGAACAAGGTGATGCGGTGAATCGGTTCATTTAATTTACCTGAAATAGTTAAGAAACAATGAATCATTCACTAAAAACAGGTATAATATTGTATAATATTGCGAGGGTCAGGTTCATATGAATGGCAGTGATCCCAATTCCTGGAGCAGAGGTATAAAACAATGCTCCTTTCTGGTTATGACCAGTAACCGGTAATGTCTTACAGTCTCTGATGAAAAGCTTCCCAGCACAGCCTTTTATCCTTTGCATAACTACGGTATCTTTGCTTCTGTTTAGCATGGCAGTAAACTTCTACACGCTTATGTTTTGGTATTGCCCATTAATGTTATTATTTTCAACTTTTCAACATACAGTTGAAGTCGGAAGTTTACACACACTTTTTAACCACTCCACAGATTTCATGTTAGCAAACTATAGTGTTGGCAAGTCAGTTAGGAGATCTACTTTGTGCATGACAAGTAATTTTTCCAACAACTGTTTACAGATTATTTAACTTTTAATTCACTATATCACAATTCCAATGAGTCAGATGTTTACATACACCAAGTTGACTGTGCCTTTAAATAAAAAATAAAACATTTTTGTCACATATCCTTTGCATGCCATGACTTCCTGATGTCTGTGACCCAACAACATCAAAAGACTCGAGATAGCTTATTATCTGGTACTCCTACAAGCGATATTATAACGTCTCTGCATTTGAATGGATCTCTCTGGGAATTGGGGGGTGGGATTGATTTAGTTGTAAAATTATGCTGGAACAGTATGGGACACATTGTTGGCTAAATGGCTGTAAGTCATCAAGGGTCTGAGGTATCAAACGAGCCAGAAACAATCACTCTGCTGCCAGATGTGCAGTAGATATTGATGAATCACTTTAAGGGTTGTTTCTCCTGACTTATTTTTCCATAGAGTTCAATAGGAAGATTTGTCAGGACAAACAACCCTTAAAGTGATCCATCCAACATAAAATCTGTGGAGTCGTTAAAAAATTTGTTTTAATGACTTCAACCTAAGTGTATGTAAACTTCCGACTTCAACTGTATTCGTTCGTGTGTGTGTGTGTGTGTGTGTGTGTGTGTGTGTGTGTGTGTGTGTGTGGAATTAAGAAAAATAAGTGGACAATAATAATAAACACAAAATAATATGAAAATAATAAACAAAATATGAACAGAAAAGGCCCTCATAAACTTTGCAACAGGTTCGTTCCAAACAAGCAAAAGGAGAAAGCAAGCTCCTGTTCCACAAACCCGATTCTCAGAAAAAGGACCACATGTATTTGCAGGTATCTGTTCTTTATATATTTTTTGAAGACTAAAAAAAAAAATAAAACTAACCAAAATGGAACAACATGATTGCATTTTGAATGCACTTTTTATTTATTTCAATCCATGCTGTGAAGCCAGTTGTGATAGATGAAGTGAAGGGAAATTATCTTTGATGGGAATTGAGTGCGGGTCACTGTGTCCTCCCCATGCTGAAATGTACTGTCCTTGGGAGTGAAAATAGCCTTTAGCCTTGACGACTTTCTTTCTGCCCAGCGTACAATAGAGATTATCGCATAGGCTATGCCTTTTTCAAATTTTAGAAAATGCTTACATTTTAATGTTTTTTTCCAACTTTATATATTTTCATGAATAGGGAAGATATGTGCGGTATCAACTCATTTCTTACCCTTGAATCTCTGATGTGCCATGGTCATGGACACAGTTATGATAAAACATGCAGTCAACAACTGCAGATGAAGACCTGAAATTACCTTCTGGCAAGAACAAAGGTCACTGAAAGATTTTTATTTCCAATGAGCAAACAAGATCATTGCATTTTCTCCAACAGTGTACCGGAAAAGTACTTTTCACTTGGATGAGATCTGATGTGGAAACAACTTGCATTCAATTCTATACTCAACTTTTCACCTTAAATGCAATTTAATTCACATCTCAATAAGGCATGCGCTATTCTCTCTCTCGCTCTCTCGCTCTCTCTCATCGATGCATCTGATCATTAACTTTTGTGCAAAACCCACCAGCATTTAGCGAGCACTTTCAGAGCTCAAAAGCACAATCACACGTGATATGATCTCCAGAAGCTCACTGTTGGTAATGCCTCACATGTATCAAAGGTAGTCACATGACGCCAGGACTGGCTCACAATTGGACCGCCACTTTCAAGAAGGAACAGAAAGTTGGTTCCAAAGGACAATCCAACTCGTCCCACAACATGCAGAGGACAATAAATAGAAGAATGTGGTCAGGAGTTTTTTTTTTTATTACCTACTATGATCAGAAGTCTGTGGAACGTGATGCACTTTATAAATATTACATGTGTACAGGTCTACGGTGTTGAAAAGGGTGTCTGACTACAGGGTATCTTTTCCTTCAGATTGTCGTTTCCCCTTGGAGCACCTACTTTAATTATTCTGCCCGTCATTTTGTACATTTCTAACTCAACCACGCCACCTGTTGTTAGCTCATGTAAAAGGTTACGTCAGGTGACATTGAAACGGATGCTGAACTCATAATGACTTTAGTGCATTTTTATGTTCCAATCAGTCGCTTTCTGTGAGATTCCAGCTAATAAACCATGCGCCATACCATCCAAAATAGCAAGTATCTTTAGAGTCATTGCACTTTTAAATGGTAGTGAAAAAAATTATCTCAGAGAAGGTGTTTGATTCGACATTTCAACAAACGTCAGCAAATAAGTACCAATTGTAGTAAATTAAGTTTTACATAAATAATCTGGGAACACTAGTGTTGACAATTGAGGTAAATAACAGTACATCATTGTTTCCTTCAAGTTTCCTCAGCTCTTTACTTGCCAAAAAAGTGAATGTATGAGATGAAAAGATAAGTACTGCAGTTCCTTGCCAATCTGCCTAGCAAGTTTTCTGATGGCAGATTTGATTGTATATGATTAATGGATTCTACAGTTTCCTCTGACCCCATTATGCACGGTTCAACATGCATATAGACACTTCATATACATCTGTCGCATTCAAACGCTCATTCACTTGCACTCTGAAAATGCGAATACTGTGGGAAATGTGTGAATAATGCGCCCTCTTTCAAGGAAGATAAGGAATTTTATTGTGAGCACATTCTGGGCAAGAAGTAGTTGAAGTTGTGTCACTATAATCTTTTTGTGTGTGTGCGCGTACAAAAATATTCATCTTCTAAAATGATTGCGAATACCTGTGGATTATTAGTAGACCTTTTTAAATAGTACATCACAGAAAGAACATAGCTCCTCATGTTCAGTGTTGGTTGCATGGCAGTAGCAGTACTCATTTGGTTGGATGTATGGGATACTGATGTTTCCATAGCTCTGAGAGTGAGGCAGCAGTATTGTTAAGAGGAGAAGACATCAATTGACCAGCAACAGGAACAGCCCCAACAAACATCAACAAACACCGACGTCTGTTCGGTGTGCAGTGCCTGTTGGCGGTTGTTGGCCAAAGTTTTTTTTTTTTTTTTTTTTTTGTCTTCAGATGAAAAATGGGATCGTGTAAGCTAGGCTACTAATAGAAACCCTGTTAGTTTGTGTGGGCAGTTATTTTCCTCAACATTCTAAATACAACTGCCAACATTGGAATGTTGGGATTTTGGTGAAAGTTGGGGCAGTGTGCAAGCAAGCTTTGCTGGCTAAGGAAGCGATGCTGGCAACGTGGCTGTTGTCCACTATCACAACATCTCTGTTTATACTTCTTCTGCCCTTGCACTTCTGTATAGTGCAATCAACTGAATTTCAACAAGTCAATGTAGAGCTATGTAGAGCAATGTAGCATCCATCAGCAATGGACTCCAGCAAGGACTTACATTTTTTGTGATGATGAGCATAAGACACATACAAAGACTAAGTAATAGAAAAGCATATGACATTTACCAAATGTACTTGACAGTCCATTAAAAATATCCCTGTGAGCAAAAGCCGGAATCTAGACATCTACAGTGGTGGAAATTTAGTTTGAGAGAAGTTTTGACAAACTAGGTTAGCTCCAATATAGTTCAGGTTTTACCCGGATATAGCCTGGGAATGTCCTAGTGGGCTCAAAAACTTTTCAACCAAATGTAGCCGGGTTTTCAACTGAACACCTAGACAATGTTTCACCGACTTTTCAACACAAAAACTGTCACTGGGATTGCACAATGATTTAGTGTGGATCCTTCTGTGCTTTCCCGCCAAAAATAAATAAATAAAACTTGGGTTCTTAACTGTATAAACTTTATATTCTGTGAAAAGAAATAATGCATTTGGCCCTTTAAGGCCGTTTTAAGGCCATGAGCAGTTCACATTGGTTACATCACCGCAAGCTAAATGTGGAAGGGAAACGGATGTAGAAATGAATAAATAAATACATACAAAACATTTCCTACTTATCTGCCATCTGGTTTTCAGGGAACAGCTCCACATTATCAGGGTAAATCCTTTGTGGTTGTGTTGATCACACTCTGGGTCTGTTGGCCGGCTCTGAATTTCATTGTCACAACATATTTCTACCTGCATTTCATTTGCACACCATTTTTATGGGGGTTCTACAGCTCATCAGCCAGCCAAAATTTTATATCGGCATTCAGCACGCATGTCATTATTGTACAAAACTCTCTGCGCCCCTCTCCCAACATCGTGTTACTATTACATGTTGACGTATCTTACATTACATGAGATAGCCAAACTAAAAAGCTAGCACACTTATTATGCATACATAATTTTGCGTGTGGAAAACAAAATACCAGATGAATTTGGTGGGAATAGCTTTTTGGTTTACTATGGTTTAACATGCTCTTAAATGTACTACAAGACCTGAGGTGTTGAGATGCGTTTAGATTTATATGATATTCAACTATTCATTTTCCGTGTTCTCCCACTGCAGGTGACGCTTTTAGGCATTTGGCTCAGGGTCACTGATGAGTCGAAGTTTAGCAGAGGATAGCCAATCACATCTCACCCCTTGACAAAAATGTTAACCTACTGTGATATTAAATGTGAAAACATATCATATATGTGTCTGTATTATGGGTCGCATTGACAGAATATAAACTGCTGAAGTACATTTTATCCTATAGATGAGAATGTACGTTCACTAACCACAGAGAGATAAGAGCTACATTTACCCCATGGGACTACTGGGGACTGTATCACAAAGCAGGATTACTGAGTTAGCTGGATAACTGCACTGAGCAAATTCCGGAACACTCCCAAACCTGGAACACGGACTGAAGTAAAAAGAGCTGTTCCGGGTCTTACTCAATGCAGTTATCCAGCTAACTCAGAAGTCCTGCTTCGTGAAACAGGCCCCTCGTCACAACTGCCTTGGGCAGGTCGATATGGACCAGCAGACTCATCACAACATTGAGAACAAGCACATCAGTTTGCAAACTTTCAGGGCCAGGCAAAACATAAAGGAGCAGAGCAGACTCAAACGGCGACCATCGTTTATAATGACCGCGCTGTTTACATGTTGTGCCTCAGATTCCTTCATGACTCACTATTTGCATTTGTGGTGAGTGGGAAAGTCTGACTGCAAAATACACTTCCAACTAAGCCATTAATCTGGCACACATCGTTCTAGAACATGGCTTAGAGAGCTAAGCCTTCAGCTTTGTGTATGTCTCGTGTGAATGAGCGTAATGAAGCGCTTGAATCCTGGACAACTTTTCAGCCAAAAGTTCACCCTTTCGCGTGTCACTATAATAATGCGCAACGAGGGCGACCACGCTCCAGTTGTTATGTACATAAGATTTCACTGTAAACAGCGTAGTAGGTCAACGCGAGGTGCAGCCTAATGTTGCCACTGTGATTTTTGGGTCACAGATTTTAAGTTTTAAAAACCTCATTAGAGCCCCAGTTTGAATACAATAACCTGCTGGTTTTTGTCCAATTAGGTAAGTCATGAGACAATTTTCCAATTAGTTAAGACACACAATATATTCTCCCTGCAAAACGTGAAGAACTTCCGAGGGGGAAAGTAAGCCTTTGTCCACATATACAGTCAAGCCGTAAAGTCTGCACACCCCTTTCATCTTCTCCACGTTTTATTACATTAGACATATTCTACAATAAATTGAGTTCATTTTTTGTCTCAAAATTCTACACAAAATATCCCATAATGACAAAGTGAAAACAAGTTTAGACATTTGTGCCAATTTATTAAAAATCTAAATGTAAAATATCATATGTACACAAGTGTGCACACCCTTTGATATGACACCCAAACGTGAGCTGAGGTGCATTTTGTTTCCACTGATTCTGCTTGAGATGTTTCTACAACTTAATTGGAGTCCACCTATGATAAATTCAATTGATTGGACATGATTTGGGATTGCCAACACCTGCCTATATAAGGTCCCACAGTTGACAGTGCATGTCAGAGTAAACTCCAAGCCATGGGGTCAAAGGAATTATCTGCAGACCTCAGAAACAGGATTGTGTCAAGGCATCGATCTGGAGAAGGGTACGGAAAAATCTCTGCAGCTTTACAGGTCCCAAAGAGCACAGTGGCCATCATTCGTAAATGGAAGAAGTTTGGGACCACCAAGAATCTTCCTAGACCGGGCCGCCCGGCCAAACTGAGCAATCGGGGAAGACGGGCCTTGGCCAGGGAGTTGAGCAGGAACCCGAGGGTCACTCTGACAGAGCTCCAGCGTATCCTTGTGGAGATGGGAGAACCTTTCAGAAGATCAACCATCCAGGCAGCACTCCACCAATCAGGCCTTTATGGTAGAGTGGCCAGACGGAAGCCCCTCCTTAGTAAAAGGCACATCACAGCCCGCTTGGAGTTTGCCAAAAGGCACCTAGAGGACTCTCAAACCATGAGAATCAAGATTCTCTGGTCTGATGAAACCAAAATTGAAATTTTTGGCCTGAATACTAAGCATCACGTCTGGAGGAAACCAGGCACCGCTCATCACCTGGCTAATACCATCCCTACAGTGAAGCATGGCGGTGGCAGCATCATGATGTGGGGATGTTTTTCAGCAGCGGGAATAGGGCGACTAGTCCTGATAGAGCGAAAGATGAATGCAGCTAAGTCCACCGAGATCCTTGAAGAAAACCTGCTCCAGAGCGCTCTGGACCTCAGACTGGGGTGAAGGTTTACTTTCCAACATGACAACGACCCGAAGCACACAGCCAAGAGAACAAAGGAGTGGCTTCGGAGAAAGTCTGTGCATGTCCTTGAGTGGCCCAGTCAGAGCCCAGACATGAATCCAATTGAACATCGGTGGAAAGAGCTGAAAATGGCTGTTTACCGACGCTCCCCATACAACCTGACGGAGCTTGCAAGGATATGCCAAGAGGAATGGGCAAAAATGTCCAGAAACGAGTGTGCCAAGCTCGTAGCTTCTTTCCCAAGACGCCTTGAAGCTGTAATCGCTGCCAAAGGTGCAGCAACCAAGTATTAGGCTAAGGGTGTGTACAGATATGTAACCCCCTAAATAACCTATTTTTGTCAGTAAAATAAAATTGCATATTTTCTAAAAACCTGTTTTCACTTCGTCATTATTGGCTATTGGGTGTAGATGTTTGAGGCAAAAAATTAACTCTATAGTAGTATAAGCCTGTAATGTAATAAAACGTGGAGAAGGTGAAAGGGGTGTGCAGACTTTCCGGCTTGACTATCTTCCGTGCATTATTATTAATCTACTTTAATATTAATGTATGAACGACATTTAGTTCCGAAGAAAGAGAATGCGTGAAAAAGGGATTCGAAAAACAATTCAACATCAAAATAATTTAATTTAATATTCAGTTTAGATCAACCATATTACTTTGCCACCATGTATGTTAAACATGTCATTATCAGACCATTAAGTATGTTACGGAACATATCTTTCATAGAAATCCCTGTCATTGTATCTGTCAGTTTTCCATAATGCAAAGCTGAAAACGGGAGACGATGTTCAACATGAAATATCTGCTGATTACATTAGCATTTAGCAGATGCTCTCACCCAGAGCGACTTACACAACTCTTAGCGTTTCATTTTCACACCATATATTGTACAAAAACCTCTGTGCCCCTCTCCCAACATCATGTTACTATTACATGTTGACGTGTGAGAGTGAAGGACACATTACATAAGACGGTGGCAAATGGTGATCATTTGCCACCTTCTGCTTTAACTATGAATCCACTTAACTGTTCCTGCAGTCGCCCGTTTAAATGTTTGCCATATACAACAGAAGAAGTCTCACTCAATCCTCTCTTGTTCACTTAAATTTTTCTGAAAGAGAATTTGCTCTCCACAGCACTTGGCCCAGGATGGCAAGAACACTTTGACACTTCATTGTGTTTACACTCTTTCAGGCCTGCTGGTGGAGAAAAATAGACCACACTATGTCAGATATCACAGCCCCAGGCCCCTGGGATGTAAGAACAATAATAAAATATGCATGTGGTGGGTAATATGCATCTGCCAAGTTTAGAAACTGGCAAGAGATTAAATAAAGTTCACAGCAGTTTAAGTGTTTGAATTTAGTTGGGCTAGTGTGTGTGTGTGTGTGTGTGTGTGTGTGTGTGTGTGTGTGTGAGAGAGATGAGCTGGGAGTTATTTTGTCAAATAAGATTCATTTTCATCATTAACACTATCAATCAACTTTCCTTCCAAGACACTAATAAATATTTTGTTAGGCTCTTTAATTGTAGGCCAGATGCAACAGACTAGTTGTCTCTGGTAAATTGCCATAAACCACACTGTAAGGGCCTCTATTTCTGGCAAATGTTTTAGAATCTTCACGTTGACACTAGAAAACAAGAATAGCTTTGTTTTCTTTGTGCACCCAAAATGTCACCTTATCAAATATATTGCATTGTGAGAAACTTACGCCAACATATTATAATAGGCTAATATATGAAATTATTGTACAACAACATAAATTTTGCAAATATTGCAAATATGCTTTATAAAGGTTTTCACCGTGTTATATGTTGCATTGAGGCGTATCCACTTTGCCGTTTCCAAACTTGTTGCAACGTCTTTTCCCCGGGTAATTAAATTGACTGCTTTCGCTGCATTTAGCTGACAACACTGAAAGCTAAGTTTGACCAATATTACCATGGCCTCCATCTGCAGTAAGTTATTCTCTACAGATTTGCATAATGAGGATTCTGTGATAATTGCTCCCTTTCTTATGAGGTACTAGGGGACAGGGAATATCTTCAAGGGGTGAGTTACTTTTAGTTTAATTGCTCACTTGTCTCATTGAAAGATTTTTTGGCATTGGAATCCAAGGAAAATAATTATGAAATGGATGAAACAATAAATTCAGCAGGGAAAGTTGAGCAAACTGTAAAAATGTCAAAAATATAAATACTGCAAACAATTAATATACAAATAAATGATCATGCTCATCATTACATTTATTTATTTATCTATTTATTGGGGGGGGTAGTGGCTTTTACATGCCGTAGTTTCAGGTATAGGGCCTAAAGCCACTGGATAATGATCTGTTGTGAGAAAGAAGGATTACTTGTTCAGTCAGGCATTTAGAAAACACTCTCTGAACGGTGTGTGAGAGGGCTGCATTCAGAGCTTGGTCCGAGGAACACATAGGGGGTTTTCAGTGTTGATTTAAAAGTGCGAGGGCCTCGTGATTTCAGTGGGAACACACACACCGTCGTACGGGACAGGAACACAGTGTGAAAACTCCAGCTCCAATCTCCAACACCTAATCCGTTGGGACGGAACAACAGTGCCATACTTGCACTTGATTTTTTTTCTCTCCCCCCAACTTAGATAAATTGTACCCTACGAATGAATTGCAAATCTTTTGTTGCATTTAATATAAGCTTTTAATGTTTGTGGTTGTAATGGAAGAAATGCCACAGAAACAGATGTTGGGAAGCATCACAGATGCACCATGGGATTTTTTTTTGTTTTTAAAAGAGCCTGCCTAATAGCAGCTGATATCAGCACTCAGAATATCGGTCCTCACAGGCTCCCGTCACGCTCTCGGTAAGGACAAAGTTGTTATTCTTTATGAATTTAAATTAATATAATGTTTAAATTATTACAGGGAGAATCAGCCAGCATGCAAGTCTTTTTCCTGCACCCTAAGATACTTAATCGAATCCAAGTATTTATGCGATTACAAGTGTAGTTGTTGCAGACAAGCCTGTCTTTAACGGCTCCACATCCCAACGGACCACCACATTCAATCCAATTCCAATTTTTCTTGGTGCGCAGGAAATTCGACTTGTCAGCAATTTGGACAATACTCCTTTATTGATGATTTCACACTAAATCATCCCTGATGTTACAGCGATAATTTATTTGGCACCAGAGGGCCCGAGTCCCAAAGCTGCGCATGTTGACAGCTCTGTAATCCCTCATTGGACTGCGATACAGTACATCAGCGCAGGCAGAGGTTTATGTGCTTCACAAAAACCTCTCGGCTTTCCCAGATCCGCGTTGTACGTCCGCACTAAAGACTTCAGGTTTAATCGTGGGTTCCAAATGGCCTTTCTGTGTTTGTCGGAGTGAATTTTACATTACGTGCCTCTGTTCAAACAGAAGTCTCCCTGTCACCATAAGTGTGTGGCGACCATGTGGGCGCTGCATTTGACTGCTGGCTACCACCATCTGCTCTGTAGGGGGAATCAGTGTTGTGATACTGACAAGTTCTGTTTCCATTGGCTAATGGTTAACCCTGTGAATGAAGGCCTATCCAACATGTCTCAACAGTGCTCTTTGAAGATGTATTTTTACTTATCCAGCACATCTCCAGCTTTTGTGTTCTTCCCTTTTTACCTTGGTGGACAGATGGTGGTACACATCTGATGCTTCGCTGCCCAGAACGGGTCAGTGACTGCCCATTAACACAAGTATTTCCTGGTGCAGTGAACGTGGAATGTCACTGTCTGGCTGTATGGATCCTGAGAATGTTGGGCTGTGAGGGGTTGTGTCTGGTGTCTTTCTCATGGGCTCATGCATGCACTTGTTTGATGCATTTAGAAATTCAATTCCAACTAGCTGAAGAAAAGCCATAAACGGACCTGCATGCGAGAAATCAATAATACTGCCTCATTACACAGTAGATTTTCCTAAAATACAGCAAGACTGTTAAGACATTTTTCTCAAATGGCTCTTTTCAAGAGTAAAACCATCGTATTACAATGGAAGACAGGAACCTCTCTAAAGCCTCTGCAATCTAAGACAGAGGGCTGTGCCTAATCACACCCAGGCTCATAAGTAGTGCTATAGTACAAGGGCTTTAATGGCAAAAGTGCTGCATCTCAAGATTGAATTCCACCACAACCTTTAAGGATACATTACAGTTCATGCATTAACTTGCGGAAGGCTGGGGGTTTTAGTTTCACCAAAGCAGTTAAATGGACCTCTGTCCCAGGCCACAGAACAAAGGCCTGGAGCATCACCGATTTCAGTCAGTATGATACAGACACCATGAAGATCTAACCTACAAATAAATGTGTGTCTTTCCCCCCATATAATTTCAACATCAGCTCTATAAAATGATATCTGCAGGTTTGTCGTGTTCCCGCTCTTACACACCATTGTTTTAGCTGTTTGGGTAATTAAACCACAGATGCTTAGAGGAATGCAGACCGGCCCCTGACATTGGATGAAATCGCTTTTTTTTTGTTGAGATGAAGATATATTTTTTGACAGAACGGAATTAGGCAGGAACCGATATCCTTGTCCCCCTGGAACGTACAGCACAAGATGTCCTCGGGCCACTGGAATATGCCTGAGCAGCATGCAGATTTGGCTGGTTTGCAGAACCTTGCAAGTCCACAGGCACCCCTCAAAATGCATCCGCTTCCATTCCAAAAAACGACACATGCTTTCATATCTCTCCGACCAAATTTCACTGCCATTGCAAACAAATGTTTTTTTTCCTGTGCAGCAGACTTGCCAATTATCGCGTCTCAAACGTACAGAGAAGTATTGCAAGTCCGTCCCTAACTGCTCCATGACAGTGTTTTTTTAAATAACAAAAAAGTAGCCTAATACCTTCAATAATGAAATCAGAATGCACACAATTAGAGTGCTTCACTAAAATGAGCGATTAAAAATGCATATACAAACTAACTTTAAAAAAGTAGAAATGGATAGCTTTGTGAATTTGTGTACAAAGAAGCAGAAATCTCAATGGTACAGAACTGCTCTGACGGGAGAGAACAGGTGAGTGGGTTCCACTGCATTCGTCCAATAAGGAGCGCTGGAGAACATTCAGTTCAGAGTCTGTTCCTTGGCAAGCGATGCTGCATGTGCACGCGGTCTTGTGTTCCTTAGTATCCATTCGTGTGTGTGTGTGTGTGTGTGTCTGTGTGTGTGTGTGTGTGTGTCTGTGTGTATGTGTGTGTGTGTGTGTCTGTGTGTATGTGTGTGTGTGTGTGTGTGTGTGTATGTGTGTGTGTGTGTGTATGTGTGTATGTGTGTATGTGTGTGTGTGTGTATGTGTGTGTGTGTGTGTGTATGTGTGTGTGTGTGTGTGTGTAAGTGTATGTGTGTGTGTGTAAGTGTGTGTGTGTGTGTGTGTATGTGTGTGTGTGTGTGTGTGTGTGTGTGTGTGTGTGTGTATGTGTATGTGTGTGTGTGTGTGTGTGTGTATGTGTGTATGTGTGTGTGTGTGTGTGTGTATGTGTGTATGTGTGTGTGTGTGTGTGTGTGTGTGTGTGTGTGTGTGTGTGTATGTGTGTGTGTGTGTGTGTGTGTGTGTGTGTGTGAGACAGAAATAGTGTGGATCTGTGCCAGTGTGTAGAAGAATGTGTGGTAATGGTGGAGGTGGTAATACTGGAGATATACAGCAGCCTTTCTTTATTTACTTTACATGGGTTATCTGACAGACTCTAAGAACACCCTGTACTGGGAAACAAAGGCTTTTTTCATTCGGATGATTACAGCTGTTGCTTAACACAGCCCCTCGAGTGCTGTGTGTTTTTTTTTTTTTTTAGTGTAGATAGAACAAAATCAATCAGGCCTTTGTCTGTGTTCAGAGACAACATTTGCACTAAAGCACAAAATATGTATTAACTGCTGTTTTTATGTACATGTCCGGATTTTTAATTTTTTTAAATTATAAATATATATATATTTTTTTTTTAGTTTTAAAAGTTTTTTTTATTTAAATTTTTTTCTCTTATTTTGTTATACTAACAGAAAAATGCATAAAGGACAAACAAAAATGCGACACTTATACAATTCCCATGTGTGACATAACATCCCGTAATTCGTCCACGTCAGCATGTTGTTCAAATTTAAATATTTTCCAGGCATATGGAAATCCTAGCCCTGAACCCTGCCCCTAATACTCTGATACCGAATAATCGGATGTAATGTGTGATAAACCCTACAATGTACGCTGTTAAACTATGGGATAATTATATGGTCTAATGGCACTTTGCTGCCTGCTGGTAAATAGAATATTATGCTAAATTATGTCACGGTCAAGGATTGCTTTTTCAATCATCATTCTCCATGTCCTTGAACACACAATCTACAATCAAAACCTAGTAGATTATGCGGATACATTTCACAAACTGGCAGTAGCATCATCGTTGCCTACAACGTTCATACTTCATGCCATTATCTGCAATCATATTCTATTCTGTGGTGCTCCAAATAGTTTTAAATGCTCCGTTGAAATTGATTACGGTATGACATCCATGAAAAGTTGAACGAAGTGAACACTTCAAATGAATGCAGGGGAAAACGCTAAACCTCACCAAAACAGTACTTCCTGTTCCACTTAATCCCACTGGTAAGAATGCGTTATCTACACAGCGAAGGGTGGGTGGGCGGTAGTAAGTGGATTAGGAGACACTCTTCCGGTTTCCTAACCTCCGAGCATTCATTTCTTTGAAATTCCCCTTGATCCCATCATTCCCGAGGCTTTGGACCCCTAATGCGCTTGTAGACAGTGTTTTCATGCATTTGGTCATGGGAAGGAGCGTACTACCAGCCAATCAGAAGCCTAGCGCACTTATGGGTTCACTAACAATATTTTAACTTTTTTAGTAAATTGAAGGATTTTATTATGAGTGATAAATGTATATTTGAGTAGCCCTCCAATTGGCAGGGGCAAGCAATTGGCTATAACACATTATTGTAGAGCCAATATTACACAATTATAGTTTGATAGATATCGCATTTGATGAGAATGAGATATCTTTTGCGATTGCGATTGCAGACCAGGGGTGGAGGGGGAATTTGGATCGCGAAGGAACAGCTAGAAACAGAAGAATCCCATGAACAATTTCCAGATGAAGAATTGCATATGTGTGGGGGTGTTTGTAGAGCAAGGTGACTGGATGCATACAGATTTCATCAAGTGTCTTGGGGGATTCTCTTGTCAGTAAAAAAAAAAAAAATTACAAACCTCCCGAAGGTATGGTGAAATGAAGTTGAACGCAATCCATCAGAAAATCAAAACAAACTTTTATCAATCTTTTAGGATGAACTGTTTCTTTAACCATTCAATCACCCCTTGTATAGTCCAGTAAAACAAAAAGTACTCGAATTTCCACTCTTTAAATTGGCATGTGTATACATTGGCCTGTATAGAACACCAATTTAGTAAAACCATTTTTTTTTTTTTTTTTAGTTTTGAGATGATTAGATAAAATTAATAAATAATTAAGTCAAAGTTTACCCATGTTGTAAAGCAGTGGTGCCCAATCATGTGCCGTGGAGGGCCGAGTATGCAGGTTTTCATTCCAACCAATCACTACACCTGCTGATTTCACTAATTAGTTCCTTCCTCTCTGGTTGAAGATATGTTAGTGAAATCAGCAGGAGTAGTGATTGGTTGGAATGAAAACCTGCATACTCTCGGCCCTCCACGGCACATGATTGGGCATCACTGTTGGAAAGCAGTGTTTTTGTTTGTCATTGCAATGAGACCAAGATATCGATTTTACCATTTACAGATGCCAAACGATTGGTCTCGAAAGTAGAGGTGGGTAGGCCGAAAATTGACATTGTCCCAAATTTTCTTAAAGGGTAATCCCACCGAAAAATGATGTTTGACTTGTTGAAGAGTAGCTGTCCCCCTGATTATTATTAAATGAGCTCTAAGCCAACACTCTACCTGTCATGAGAGCGGAGATATAAACCCCAAACCACTGCGCCTGTTCCAGGTGTCTGCTTTACTGTGGACAACAATGGCCAGGCTAACAGTTTATGGGCAGGTGTTAGACAACACCACTCTCAGGTTGCCACGCCTACGGAATACATACGAGGGACTGGGCGATGAACAATCCTGCCTGGAAGCCGTTCTGCAAAAGAGGCTAACATTACTTGCTGGCAAGCTAGCCACTAATATGGCTATTATTATTATTACATATCATCTTGTTGATTTGTTTTATTTTGGGGGCGAGGTTCACACATAAGCCCCTTCAGGTTGCTAACCTCACCTGCACATTTATTATTATTATTGTCTACTGCCATTTTGAATTATGGATCTTGACACTGTTGTTTGTGTATATTGTTTTTAATTTGTGCAAATAATAAACTAAATTAAAAACAAACAGTTCTACTGAAAACGTCTCCAGTGAAAAACGGGAAAATATGGCCATTCATTAAGTTTTATTTAGGAAAACAGCCCTTCATTTATCTACTTCCGGGATAGTGAAACCATATTAGCTAGCCTAGCCAGAAGTCGGTACTCGTTACTCGTTACTCATTTCTCCTCCCGGTCCACCACCAGTCATCATCTACCTGAGGCACTCCCGGGTAGGCTGCACGTATCAGCACCTCCAGCTGCCGCCTCACGCCTTTGGAAAATCTCCTTAAATTGGGCTCAAAATGGTAGGCTACCACCGCCGATTTAAGCAAAATTTCTTGGAAAGTGTTGTCATCCAGTGCATGGGTCCACAAAATCGTCAATAGCCATTGTACTGGAATAATTGGTAACCAAGAACTCTTTGAGCAAGCTCACAAGCTAATACTGTTTACAGTTGTCACAACAGGTTTACCACCTCTCAATCAGCACACTTGCCTACTATTGAGTATGCCAGTTGAGTAGCCAACGCTTATTTAAAAAAAAAAACTGTTAAGTACGCGACAAAACAGTAAGCAGTAGCTATACAGTATGCTTACTTGCTTGCTTGCTTGCTAAGTACACAGAAGGCTGCAGGACACAGTAGATGGGGCTCTGATTCGGACACAGCCTCTCTCTCCCCATCTGTGAGTTTGGCCACATAGCATGGAAGGAATCGCCCCGCAACCTGTCGTTTTTTTTTCCGCAAAAATGAGGAAGGGTAGATTTGGGGTAGAAATTTGTAAGCTATTATTTCGGTTCACAGGTTGCTTTTAGCCAGCACTTACTCAGTTGTGCCGTGATCTGTAAAATTAGGTTAATGTTGTTTTTTGGTGGAATTCGCCTTTAACAATCCCCCTTTAACAATCATTTTTTTCTTAAAAGTAGACCAATAGTTATTACTCCAAGGTGGGTGTCAAATATCAGAAATATCTGACGGGTCAAGCTTCAAAAGGAGCCATTTTGCCCTGGAATGAACCTAAAGGTAAAGAACTACTGGCACCATTAATAGCGATCCTGCTGGAAAACAACCCTCAGAGTTGAGTCAAAACGTTCCCAGGAGAGCGAGGGGAAAAGATTAATTCTATTTTGGGGTTACAATGGCCCTTTCCCCCACCAAAATAGAGGTGAAGCATGCATTCCAAAATAAGCTTATCTCGATGATCAGCCCTTCATTTGGGAAAAGTACTCCACGGACTCTGCACTATCAGAGGCAGGGCTTGGCACATTGCCCTCTTCTGTACACCCTCAGTAAACACCATCAGCGCAGATCAGTTACTGCCAAGCCGGCTTGAATACAGGTGCAAACAGCCGTGCAGTTTGGAGATGGGTTTTGCAGAGGCGTAGCTAACTGGCATGCTTCCTTGCCCAAAATCAACAACCCACATGGAAAGAACGCTCCAGGATCTGGATGCCACTGTTCTGCCTTTGACCTGAAGTGTACCTTCACAATCTCTCAGGTATTTGCATTAGGTTTTAACATGCCTTAAAACAAAATCCTGTTTCTACTCAAAATAGGAGCCTAGATGGTTCTTTTGTGTCTAAATCCAGGTGGCAGTGCCGTTCTCATCTTTGTTATGATCACGCATACATCATCTAATGTATTCCTTATCCCGTTTTATTTTATTGACATCTGCTGTTTCTTTGCTGTGCAATTTAATGGAATAGTAGTCTCTCTTCACACTCTCCCTCAAACACAACAGCGTAAAAGGCATGCACACACACCGCACCAAACACACATCACACACATACCAACACACTACACCAGGTAAACACAAACACCTCCACACATACGCAAACACAAACCACACGGCATCGTACACCCACTCACGTATATATGCATTTTACAATCTCACACAAAGACACACTCACCCACACACACAGCCTGCACAGCACCCAGACTGTAAATCTGAACACACACAGCCTGCACTGCACCCAGACTGTAAGAGTCTGAACACACACACACAGCACCCAGACTGTAAGAGTCTGAACACCCCACACACACACACACACACACAGTCCCTCCCACCCACACTCGCGCGCACAGTCCCACTCGCGCACACACACACACACACACACCCACAGTCCCACTCCCACCCACACACACACACACAGTCCCACTCGCGCACACACACACACAGTCCCACACACACACACACACTCCCGCGCGCGCACACACACACACACACACACACACACACACACACACACACACACACACACACACACACACACACACATGGTCTGAGAAGACAGGGCAGCTGTTCGGCTCCTTGGATGCACTGCCTCAGTGGGCTCCCTTCTCACAGCTGGCTGCTGTTACTAAAACACATCCCACAAGTTGGAACATTTCTTGGGACTGGAAGCGCTCTAAGGCCAGTCCCTGGTACAAACATTTACTAAGAAATCAAGGCTATTATTGTATAGTGCCCAGAGTAGAGTAGGCCTTAAACCCACTGCATGCAAAGCAATGTGTGAGATTTCCCAGCTTAACAACAGAAACACAATTGAAATATAACTTGTGAAGAATAATAAAACAGAAACTCGAGGAAAATGTTCAGATTATGTTAATGGTTCTCTGATATACCATATCATTTCATGACCCTCAATATTCATCCAGGCACATACAGTGAGTAAAGCAATCAAAGTGCTCCTATCACACCCTGTAAATCCGCCCAACATCACAACATGAGTAAGAACCAGAGCAGACCAGGGGCTGAGTAAAAGCTCAGGGTGAAAGTCGGAAATCTGCTTAATAAAAGTTTATCATTTTCTACCTCTGCCTTTCGCTCACGGTGTCGCCATATCACACGGAACCCAAACATTGCGTACGCAGGGTGTCCATCGTGTGCAGAGGTACGCAGATTCTCACAGCACGTGTTATATTATACATCTGAATTTGTGTGTGGAAACTAGCTTACGCAGCTTTCTGAGGGCATTTTTCTGCTCAGCACTGTTTATACATGTGGCCCCTGGTCCCTCAAACTGCAGGTATACATTTGAAGGTATAATTCATGATATTTTTAATTAAAATCACAGAAACCCAGCCAGCATCAAGATTAATAAATGGAACATCCAGTCAAATGGAATAGTGCACCAAGCATCTGCCAACAACCTTATGAGAGCTTGCCTTTCCTGTCATACAAGTAAACATTACAGCCCTGCTTAAATTACATCGATCACAATATGTGGAGTTTGGAGAGTCCTTCAAATAAAGCGTTTGGAACTCCAGCACAAATGACCCTCAAATAAAGCGTTCGGTACTACAGTGCAAATTGTTTAACGGTGACGAGACTGTGTAATTACATGAGCACGTGAAGCCATCTGTCCACAGCAGAGTCCAAAATATGAATTGTGCATTTTATTATCCCACCCCCTACATCTGCAAAGCTAAACCATGTGGGAGGAAAAACAGTCCGTTCCTTCGAGGAGAAAAGCAGCAGCGGTTTAAACGTGCCAGCGCCAACTCGACAAAAGGACAGAACAGTTGCACAAGGAATATCGGTTCAAAAGTGTCCCAGGGTTCATAGCGTTTCCATGAACCTTATACACATGCAGCCAAGTCAGTACTAACACTTCAGAAAATGGAATTGAATTCTTTGTAGCCCTGACATTTAAATCATGTTAAATCATGGTCCTCGAGGGCCAAGAACGGCTGGTTTTCCACCCTCCCTTAACCTGGGAGTCAGGCGTGAAGATAGGCTGGCCAATCAGTAGCACTAATTGTTCAGTTAATTACCTGAGAGAAAAGAAAACCAGGGCGGGATTTGGATTCGATGGCCAGGTTTCAGTATCCGTGCTTTATAGTGTAGGCTATAACATAATTTGCGAGTATATGAACCTTTAAACATGCAATTCCATGTCACTTCATATAAAACAGTACTCAATATATATATTTTTTAATCTATGAAATTTACATAAATGTCTGGGGTGGGATTATGTGAACAGGTAAATCAAAAACTTTTTCAAGACTCTTGAAAAATGCTTCAGAGACTTGACCTCAATGCTTCAGTTGCCTTGTCCTCACACAAATGTGACAGAACAAAAGGCCAGTGTAGAAGCCCTACCTTGTGGGTTTGTGAGGACCTTGAATAGGTTTGTGAGGACCTTGAATAGGTATGATTATAAAATGGCCTATCTTTGTTTGAAAGACTCTTCTGAAAGCAGAAAGGAAGCTATTGCGCTGCCTCGGTTGGGTCAGCTTTGTGACAAGTTACACCCATGTGCCGTTTTATTCTACTGTGTCAACTAGTGCTTGTCGTTCTTGACATTGCAAGGACACCAACCTGCTTATATATGAACCTAGTTATGGATAGACAATACGCTTCCTCAAAGTTCAGAAATAATCCACACATTAATGACATTCTGCGATGGTACACTTCATTCATTATTTATCCATATTATGGCTCCACAGGTCAAGTAACATATATTCAGAATTTAATAGACACCCAGTTTTTTTGAAAATTAAAATGCTAAATAAAACAATCTTTCATCTACCTTTCTCCAAATTAATTCACTTTTCTCCTCCCATCCCAGGATTATGAGAATCAGAGAAGCTATGAAGTCAGTTGGCCGTCTGGAGTAATTCTTTGGTGTGTGTGTAGTCTACAGAGGACACAAATATAATTTATTTACGACATATCCGTTTGCTCTGAATGCTCGTTTGCAGTCTATTTGTGATGCCATTGCTTGCATGGCATTGCATACATAATGTACGCTAAACAAAGAGCTAAAACAAATGCATCTGTTCTGAGATTCGCTGTAATGGTTATTGAAAAATATTATTACCATTAAATTAAATTCATAAAAGATTCTTACATTTCAAAATTTCAATTATCTGGCGAGATATTAATGTTCTTTATTCTTAGTTAGTCTTTCTTATTGTGCCATATTTCCCTGGACTGAGAGAATATACTGTAATTAGGCACAATTAATGATGGCAATGCTGGAGAAATCTGGCTGTTTACAGAGGCTAAGAAGAAGGGCTTGTAAGCTTCCCTGTTTAAAAGAGATTTAAATATTCTAAGATATGAAAGAGGCTGAAAGTAGATAGACGTAGAATGTTTTGGTACTGTGTTTTGGTACTGTGTATGAGGCTGAAAGTAGATATAGACGTAGAACGTTTTGGTACTGTGTTTTGGTACTGTGTATGAGGCTGAAAGTAGATATAGACGTAGAACGTTTTGGTACTGTGTATGAGGCTGAAAGTAGATCGACGTAGATTGTTTTGGTACTGTGTATGAGGCTGAAAGTAGATCGACGTAGAATGTTTTGGTACTGTGTATGAGGCTGAAAGTAGATAGACGTAGAATGTTTTGGTACTGTGTATGAGGCTGAAAGTAGATAGACGTAGAACGTTTTGGTACTGTGTATGAGGCTGAAAGTAGATCGACGTAGAATGTTTTGGTACTGTGTATGAGGCTGAAAGTAGATCGACGTAGATTGTTTTGGTACTGTGTATGAGGCTGAAAGTAGATCGACGTAGAATGTTTTGGTACTGTGTACGAGGCTGAAAGTAGATAGACGTAGAATGTTTTGGTACTGTGTATGAGGCTGAAAGTAGATAGACGTAGAATGTTTTGGTACTGTGTTTGAGGCTGAAAGTAGATCGACGTAGAATGTTTTGGTACTGTGTATGAGGCTGAAAGTAGATAGACGTAGAATGTTTTGGTACTGTGTGATGTTCTGGTACTGTGTGATGTTCTGGGACTACTGTGATTTTCACTAATTCTATGTAACCTACGACGCTTACAGATTTGATTGAATGACTTTAGCTTGGCAGCTCCTCCGCAGGCTCACTGCTCCTGTCCTCATATGACACAGACATGAGCTGAAAAGCCCAACAGAGAAAAGCAGAGAAAGCATCAACATTTGTCTTGGCTCTCTGAGGTCAGGGAGGAGGCGGTCGCTCTTTCTGAAGCGCTTTCCACAAACTCTGTGTTCTTTGTGTCTTTTTGCCATTTATGCCGTTTGACTCCAATACATTACATTAATTTAGCAGATGCTCTTGTCCAGAGGGACGGGTAAGAACGCAGGAACACTCACCAGATTTATATGAGGAACTGTGCCAGACCTGGCTAACAACATCCTCCATTTCAAATGATTTCATGCACAAGCAGTTTGAGCAATTCAGGAGTTAATTCCACTTCAGCTCTGGTGTAATGTAAAATTGTGTTGCAAAGTCAAAATGTATTAGAAAAAAAACAAACGTAAGCGGTGCACAGAATTTTTAAAAACTAGTTGAAGAAACATTATGAAAATATGTGAAAAGTCTAGACTGGGCTTAACGGGTACCCAGGAGGAGAGTAACACTACACAGAACTCTTGATTTGTTACGTTTTTTTCCGACTCCCCGTTTCAGACGGCTACATTTTCAATAGGCCTACACAGCAGTAAAAAAAATGTAATGTGAAATATAAAATCGCTTTTCATTTATTAAAATGTAACAGTGGCCAACTGGTCATAATTTATTTCTGAACGAAATAAGGCGAATTAAGGAGAAGTCATCAGGGAGTGAGGACTCTGGAGTTCCCGCCTGGACTGAAGCGTGTCTGTAAATGTTCGGCTCGCGGTGCGTGCCAAACCCAAACCGAAAGAGCACATTTTCTCCAGCCTTGACAAAATAAGCGGTAATTCTTTTGTCGAAAAATCTTTGCAGAAGCTTCGCTCCCCGGACTGAGTGCGAGTAGAATGGCAACTAGATATGGGTGACACATGGGTTACTATTTTGGTTACACAGTGGCACAATTGAGAGAACTGGCGCAAAGCCCTAAGGCAACGCCTCCGTTCCATTCTTTGGGAAGAACCCTAGAACCCTTACTCCAAGTAACTTGGGTTAAGTACTGTGCTCAAAGGTACAACGGCAGCAACCCCAGCTGGAAATAGCATCTGGGTTCTGAACCCACAATCCTAGTGCCCTAACCACTATGCTACACTACCAACTACCACACGGAAATTAAATGTTTAAATCTTTTCAATTCTAATGCTAAGAAAAGGCAGTTAGATCTGTTCTCTGAACTAAGCAATGTGCTTTAAATTTTAGTTTTCTGGAAAAGTCCACTAACTGTATTTTTAAGAAATGCACCCCTGGAAGAGACTGAGGTGTAAACAACACACAGAGAATCAATAGCTCTTTAAGAACTGATTTACAAAGTCTTTGGATTTGCTGTTATACTCATTTCCTCAGTTTTATTTTTTTCATAAAACACCGCTGTGTGTCCAAATGACGCAATGATCAGGAAAGTTCACTAAGCATTGGTGAGTAAGCCACGTCAGAACACTACTCTAAATCTCTAATAGCTACCAAGTACTTGTGATTACATCTTATCTTTAAGGCAAGATGAAGAATCCTTCATCCACGTGATTTACGGCAGCTCTTAACTGAGCTTTCCAGCGCTCAGATTCATGCCGACTGCTCAGGGTTTGATTTGAACAATAAAGAGTCCAGACGCACAAAGCATGGATTGCTATCCTTTGAAAAGGGTGCAGCAGAGTCTGGTCAAGTCTTTTTGGAGTGCGCTCGACCCTATGTAAACACGCACACCCACACCGCACACCCACATCGCGCACCCACACTGCGCACCCACATCGCGCACCCACATCGCGCACCCACACCGCGCACCCACACCGCACACCCACACCGCACACCGCGCACCCACACCGCGCACCCACACCGCACACCCACATCGCACACCCACACCGCACACCCACATCCACACCGCGCACCCACATCGCGCACCCACATCGCGCACCCACACCGCGCACCCACACCGCGCACCCACATCGCGCACCCACACCGCGCACCCACACCGCGCACCCACACTGCATACCGCTACGGTGGCTGAGAAGTGCAAAACACAACGACATTTCACAAAACAACGACATTTCACAAAACACAACGACATTTCACAAAACACAACGACATTTCACAAAACACGACGACATTTCACAAAACACGACGACATTTCACAAAACACAACGACATTTCACAAAACACAACGACATTTCACAAAACGGAAAGGGTAGGACAACACTTCTTGTTTGTGATTGGACAGAACCCAAGCCCCTCAATGTAATTTTCTTTCACAAAACGGAAAGGGTAGGACAACACTTCTTGTTTGTGATTGGACAGAACCCAAGCCCCTCAGCGAAATTACGAATCCTACTATGGCCATGCCAAGACCCGCCCTCCTCTGTCTCTGATTGGCTGGTCGTTCTGTGCGCTCTACCACCCAACCCTCTGTTTGAGTTTAAGGTGACTCTCTTCGCTGGAGCGCATTGCAGTAACTTATTTTCCGAAATTGCATGCAAATTCAGGTAGCCTAACTAACGTTACAGCATAAAACGTGTACTGACATCCATTAGCCTAAAATAAGTTTACGTTTTTAATACCACCAATGTTGATAATAGTTCTAGGCTATAGGACAAATCAGAATGTTTGTAAACAGAGGTTGCTACGATACTTCCGGGTGGCCACTCAGCACTTCAAAACCGACTGAACCAGTCGGAGCTGTGTAGAAACAGTTAGCTAACGTACACTATGCCGAAATCGTGTTGTGTTTGGGGCTGTAATGCCAAATGTAATCAGGCACACCGTGGGTTGGGCTTTTTCCGATTCCCCGCTTTAAAGTCTGAATCCACAGGTTCCGTTGGGTCGATTTAGAGACTTAAAATAGAGGATACCCCAGATCATACAGTCCGTTTGGCTAGCTAGTGAAGGTAACCATATAGCTCGCTAGCTAACGTTAGCTACTTGTTAACGCTAACTTAGATAAAAATACGTGTTAGCGAACTTAGCTAACGTTAACGTTAGTTGCTTCCCTCAGAAAAAAATCGAACCATCTATCAATCAATAAAACAATGTTTGGCTATCTGTCTGTTGTACTTGTAACGTTAGCTAGCCAGCTAAGAATCCAGAGGTTGAGTTGTCAGATTTGAACTTGTGTTTTTACTGTAACGTTAACGTTATTGACAACTCAACCTCTGGATTCTTAGCTGGCTAGCTAACGTTACAAGTACAACAGACAGATAGCCAAACATTGTTTTATTGATTGATCGATAGTTCGTTCATAGCTGGAATTACCTATTATTTTTTTCTGAGGGAAGCAGCTAACGTTAACGTTAGCTAAGTTCGCTAACACTTTTTCGCCGTATTTTCATCTGTTAGCGTTAACACGTATTTTTATCTAAGTTAGCGTTAACAAGTAGCTAACGTTAGCTAGCGAGCTATATGGTTACCTTCACTAGCTAGCCAAACGGACTGTATGATCTGGGGTATCCTCTATTTTAAGTCTCTAAATCGACCCAACGGAACCTGTGGATTCAGACTTTAAAGCGGGGAATCGGAAAAAGCCCAACCCACGGTGTGCCTGATTACATTTGGCATTACAGCCCCAAACACAACACGATTTCGGCATAGTGTACGTTAGCTAACTGTTTCTACACAGCTCCGACTGGTTCAGTCGGTTTTGAAGTGCTGAGTGGCCACCCGGAAGTATCGTAGCAACCTCTGTTTACAAACATTCTGATTTGTCCTATAGCCTAGAACTATTATCAACATTGGTGGTATTAAAAACGTAAACTTATTTTAGGCTAATGGATGTCAGTACACGTTTTATGCTGTAACGTTAGTTAGGCTACCTGAATTTGCATGCAATTTCGGAAAATAAGTTACTGCAATGCGCTCCAGCGAAGAGAGTCACCTTAAACTCAAACAGAGGGTTGGGTGGTAGAGCGCACAGAACGACCAGCCAATCAGAGACAGAGGAGGGCGGGTCTTGGCATGGCCATAGTAGGATTCGTAATTTCGCTGAGGGGCTTGGGTTCTGTCCAATCACAAACAAGAAGTGTTGTCCTACCCTTTCCGTTTTGTGAAAGAAAATTACATTGAGGGGCTTGGGTTCTGTCCAATCACAAACAAGAAGTGTTGTCCTACCCTTTCCGTTTTGTGAAATGTCGTTGTGTTTTGTGAAATGTCGTTGTGTTTTGTGAAATGTTGTTGTGTTTTGTGAAATGTCGTTGTGTTTTGTGAAATGTCGTTGTTTTGTGAAATGTCGTTGTGTTTTGCACTTCTCAGCCACCGTATACCGCACACCCACATCGCACACCGCGCACCCACACCGCACACGCACACCCACACCGCACACCGTTAGGAAGGCACAGGATAAATAAAGAAGCTGTGCCCTCACCTGAATCTCCAAAACAAATTTCCTTTTCAAATACATTTTAAATATTGTAACGTGTTCTAATACTTATTGGAAAACAGTTCATAATAGCACTTGAGGAAGAGAATTTTAAAAAATGTAAGAAAAATTTTAAAAGTGAAAATTAATTTGTGTATTATTCCAAGTGATTTATATGGAAGGTTTATTTGAGCTCTTAGTCTGTGTATACAGCCCATGCCAGATTTTTACTGTGAAATAAATGTTCTTTCGAGATACCACCAGTGATTTCAGACATTACCAGCTGGGACAATTCCGTATATCTTGAAATATTACAACATTTGAAAACACAAGATTGCTATTGTTGAACTGTAGCAGCTAGTTTTTCATTCCATCGCTGTCCTTGATTAACTCAGGGTAAATCATTCCATATTTTAAAAACAGAAGTAGCAGCTGTGTAGCCATAATGTTAATGTAACAAGAAACCAGAGGGTAATGAAAGTCAAGGTTATGGGAAGCTCTACGATATTTATCTATTGGTATACTTGCTATTACAGATGCGTCTTCTGAAACGGAAATGCATAATTTAGACAGATTTGTATCTCAACTCGAAGATATTTTTTCAATTACATTTTGTGATTATATAACTAAAACAAAAGTCAAAGAAATGGTTTTGACAGAGCATAGAAATGCATGGCCGGGTCAGTCTGTCCTCAGTCACGCTGGGTAACAGGCCATAAAACCGGCGCATGTGTCCTTGCTTTTACATGCACTGAGATCATTCTGGTTTTGCATATTCCCCTGTGTCAGCGCATTTGTTTGGATTATTTTCCTTCCCGTTGGTTCTCTTTAGGGTAATATTTAGATCAAATGCCTCAGTATTCAATATGAAACAGACTGAATCAGAATGACATTGAGCCAGCATTCATGTGCTCTCTCTCTCTATGGAGTTTCCCTTCATAAATCTGTGAGACGGAAAGCTGTAGCTGACTAGTTGTCGTAACTATGTGATATTAACACATATAATTTCCCTGTCTTGGGGACTCTATAATGGGGGAAAAAAATGCTTCAAATCTAGCCATCCATGGTAGTCGTCAGGTCAATCTACAAAAACCACACATTTCCCCATATAATTGTGACAATTTGCACATTTCCATTTCGATGGTAGATTTTTAAACAAGTGAACAGGCCGAAACACAACACAGGGAACAGGATTTAGAAAAAAATCCTACGTGAGTTTTGACCCTCAGGCAGTGGGGTCATAGGCCTATTTTTAAAAATACGCTGTTAAGCATGTGTGACAGATCCTGCACAAAGTCCTCTTCACTGTATAACACAAAGCGCACATTAATAAGATAAACCCGACCGCTTCCTTGTGACTTGATGAGGCATCAGGAGGTATATTGATATTTACATTTAAAATGCATCATATCACAGTCAAGCCAAAGAGCTGTTTTACCCCCCGGAGTTCAGGTTTTTCCTTTTCATTTCAGATATTTTATGGATATTTATTAGGAACAACACCTTGGGGGGGGGGGGGGGGGGTCATGTGCAAGTTACAAAGGAGTCATAAATGCCCAGTTGTATTTGAGGTGATGAAGTAGAAATTGTTCAGGACTGGAGAAACTACTTAATTACTTTTACATGTGAAGGAATCACCACCCCTGGAGGAAATGCTGACTTTTTCTTTCTCTCCAGTGCTGTACGTCTACAAAATGACTCGTGTGCCAACATCTTTCATTTTTTTCACCCAAAATACCTCAGCCCTATTCCATAATCCAACCATGGCAGTAAGACTAATATATTAGGCACCGGCTACAGTACATTGAGTACAGCTACATTACAAATTGTGGGGCAGATTTATAAAGTAAGCGTTTTTCAAGGAATTCTCTCTCTGCCGTTTCTTGGAAGTACTTCCTGGTTGTACAACACATAAGGAACCACATCTGGACCAGTGAATGATCACATAAAACAGATGATTTTTGTTTTACGTTATGTTAGATGATGTTACGCAAGGCAATTAAAGCTTGGGACAAACGATACTTGGGGCTACCCACCCGTAAACACGAGCATCTGCTCTTGATCAAGAGGAGGTGCAAGGCTTGTGATTTAACGGCAGTTGAGAAGAGACGCCAGCCAATCAATCCGATGGGTTTAACACTTCCAAGCCACGAGCAAACAAATGGAGAAACGCGTGGACACCTCGCGCTCCCCTGTTCCGCAGTCGTTTGCGAAGACAGCCTGTTCCAGATTCCCATTGTTCCCTCACTCATTACAGCTCAGCAGGTGTGCCCCAAACCAACCCAGAAAAACGCACGCGTTATCTCAGTCAAGTGGAGAGCATGCAGTGTGCAGGCAACAAAAAAAACAAAAAAAACAAAAAAATTTAATAAAATAAAAAGTCCTTGGAATTGGGTGTTATTACAGTTCGTGCTCCAGTTTTCTACGTCCCACTTTTGGCTCCGGGTTGTGTGTGTTCAGCCCATCTTTTTGTACTATATTGATATACGGGCCTTTTATGTACATTTTCCAAGCCTATATCTTATGAAATCAAAGGCAACTGAAGTTGTTGTTCTATTGCCAATGTTGAGCATGTGCCAGATACGAAAACACATTGTGCTTATTTATTTATATTTTCCATTCACTTCTGTAACGCTCGTTTATTTAAGAGGAAGCAGCTCAAAGAAGAAACCTTATTTGCGATACAGAAGTATAAACTTGTCAACAACGTTGTCCAAAGATATGGACTGTGGGTGGGACAGTTTGTGAGAAGACCACGCTGGCCAGTCTGGATTGTGGGTTGGAGATTCGTGTCTATTTGAACAATACCCCCCCTCATGTCTCAGCTCTGCTGTACAGTGTTCCATATCACGTCTTCTACATTAACTGTTTGTGCACTTTGCCATGTTTGTAAGTGCCTTTACAGCAGCTATACATGGATGAGAAACAAAAAAAAAACAGGTACACTAACCAACTACTACTACTGCTACAACAGCTACAACTACAACGACAGCTACAACAACTACGACAAATACTAGTACAACTACGACAACTGACAGCTACAACAACTACTCCAAATACTACAATGAGTAAGAATATTTCCTCAGACAACCATACTCACACATCCCTGAGAAGAACCCTGCAATGAAGAAAATGTGTTTAACAAAAGCAAGAGTAAGCATGTTTCCCAACATAAGAATACGTTTAAGATTTGAGGATTCTCAGATTCACAGTTAGATCTTCACCAGAACATGTCTAACGTCTAGCCTTGAAGTTTAGATCTACAAATACCCAAAAAAGTAAAATGCTATTAGCAAGTCTGTACAGCAAGTTATGAGGAATGCTGCTTTTTCTTCCTCATTTGGATGTTTTGTTTTAATTATAGGGAGTTGTGGTTCTTTAGTGGTAAAATTGTCCCTTTGCATCACATGGTGCTCTGGCCTGCCACAGTTTAAAACCTTCTTCCATGTCCACTTCCCAAAAGTTGCTCGGGGCCAAATCCCCATTGAAACATTGTGTTACTGCAGTGCAAGTGTGGCAATCAGCAGGCTCTGAGGGAGGGGCATGATGAAGCAAGTCTACCCCCCTCAACCCAAGGGAGGGGCATGATGAAGCAAGTCTACCCCTCAACCCAAGATGATGCAAAGTAAACAAGAGTTAGCAAACCATACGTTCCACTGGCACGGTTTTCTCATGGATTAGATTCATCGCTCAGTCATTTATACTGAGAGGGAGAAAGAGGAGGGTATTCTTTTGTATAGTCAGGGCTTTTGTTATAGAAAGGGGGTTTAAAAACTATTGTTCTGACAATGAATCTATAAAAAAAAAAAAAAAAGTATTTCATCACTGGCCAAAGTTTTTTTTTTTTTTTTTAATACAGCCTTTTTAGATAAATACACAATAGAACTAAAATATTTTTAGACACCGGACATTGAGTCATTCACTCTGATGCATATCTGTGACATTTTGAACCTCTGGGAATAAAAAAAAAAGGTCTCCTTCCTCTCAAGTTATTTTCTGAAAGTCAGCCTGGGACACTGATTATCCATCATACAGGGTTACCTAAACACGCCTCAAGGCTAGAAGCAGGTCCAATATTTAGCTTGGACCCTAGCACAGCCAGTTCAGACATCATATTCATGGTACCCATCCTTTTTTCGTTCTCCAGTTCTCTACAGAAACAGCTTCTTATCGGATAAGTCTTAAATTTTAAACCTGGAGACATCCACCAAATATTCTGTGTAGTGACAAGCCACTGCAAGTTCCATTGGTTCCAACACTAACACAAGAGCTCTAAATAGCAATTCTAATAGCGACCTGAACGAGCTACTGTCTTCCGTCTCGTTTGAGCTACGGTCTTCTGGCTTGGCACCAATAAAAGAATACGTCAGTCTTATTTAACCCTACTTTAATACCGTGCAATGCTGTGTTAATTGGCTTTAAATCTTAGGAAAGAACACTGCCTCAAATAGATGGCTTTAAAACATGTGTCAATAATGTATATAATTGAGATATGTACTGACAGGAACTGTGCAAAATAAATATATACAGTAAATGCACCAGTCCCAACAACTGCATCTTTTTACACGTCTGTAGATGTTTATTCTCAGTCGTTTCTGTAGCTCTGTGGTATTGTATTGAGTTCCAAGACAACTTGGTACAAAACAACAAAATGGGTGACAAAGAATGTCCAAAAACAACACACTGCTGATGCTAATCTTTAAAATTCTGAAATGTCACCTGAGGACAGCCAGTTACCGTAAACCCTCCTCGGGTGCCGTATTTGTTATGAAATTTCCCTTGGAAAGGACTGTTTCCCACACAGGACTTTGAGGGATCCAAACATTGTTTGATGAAGTCCCCATGATCCTCCTCCTCCTTCCTTCCTCTGGGAAATGTCCCCAGATGTAGTGTGGTAAATCTCTACGTGTCACCGATCACCTTGGGAAGGAGCCTGAACAGGCGTGCCCCTCATTCGACCCAGGCATTCTTACAAGATCAAACACAACTTCTTCATGACTCACTGCATGTCTTGCCGGTGGATTCTTCCGCTCGATAGAGGAACTGCGGCGTGGGAAGCTCTGATTCAGCCCGATCATTGAGGCTGTGCTGGGCTTTAAAACCATCCTTGTTAATATCAATCAGTGACAATCACCACGTTGACACGATGAGTCCAACCTGTTTGACCCAGTTCTGAGGTCATTCTGTTGCCATGACCACGTAAAGCCGCCGAATCCATAAAAAAAGGCCTGTTCTTCCTTGATATTATTTAAATAAGTGAATGGCACTTTAAATAATGTAATAACTACTGGAGCAATCATTAAGTAAAGTCTAGTGGCACAAAAATTATTACTTAAAATGATTACGTTTTTTATAGAAATGTCTTGTGGAAACAAATTCAAACAATATTTGTAAGCTCTTAATGGCTAGACAAGCAGCTTCATTAGTAATGATAAAATAGCATGGTGTTTGCATTGTTTCACAATTGCTGAAGCTCAGCCCTATGGTATGCTAAAACTTGGTGTTTTAAAAATCTGTTGAAGTGAATGAATCATGCTGTATCTTTAGGAGGGTAGGACTTTGTCATTGCCCTGATAAACATCAAGACCCTTGGAAATGCCCTTCTACAAAATAACATGGTGCTGATAGGCCTACTGTATACTGAAATGATTCTGTACATCAGCCTGAACATGCATGGCTGCCCCTGGAGATCAGCAATATGCCTATCAAACTTGGTACACATGTTCTAGAGTGGGGCATGTATTGGTATCTTGAATATGGACATGATTCAACATCGTGGGCGTGGCCTATGACAAAATCACTTTTGGCAACTATCTTGTCTATCCGATCAGAATAAAAAAGTTCCTCGGTGAATGTTTTTATTTTTTATTCTTAGTCTACAAAAAAAGGGTTTATGTATAGCCTTTAAATGGTTCCAACTCCAACACAATCAATCCTATCATCATGATACTTTGTACACATGCTCTTAAAAATACAAATAACCCATATCTATTTACGTCATTTTGTGATTTCCCTTCTTGCCATGTCTGTTAGTAAAAACGGTAAAGCACTTAATATTGTTTTAGTCTCCCAGAAGATCAAAATAGCAAACGTCATAATCTAAATGCCACGTTGACTGGGTGTGCGCCCTTGCCAACCGTAAACCAACTGTCTGGACTCCATCTGGCTCATGAGCAACTGTCAAACACACCATCCCTGAATTTGTCCCTGAATGTGCTGTAAACCAAATAAAGCCCAGTTAGTGCAATGCGGAGGCGCAATGTTCAATAATAAAGCCCAGTTAGGGCAATGCGGAGGCGCAATGTTCAATGATAAAAGGCTGGAATTCTATTTCAACACTGGGGGGGGTAATTATCTTGGGTCATTATGTATTGTATCCCTAGAAGTTTGCATTTTCAATGCGGTAATTTAAATTTCCTGTCTGCGCAGATTCTGCACAAAGCAATTAGGCGTTTCTCTGCTATGCTGCAACCAGGGGGATATGGGAGTTTACTGCAGGTCACCTCCATGCGCTGAAAGAACCACCAGGCCTGCTTCCAGATTCCACAGATCTGAAACATACACGCCCGAAGTGGAAGCACTGGGGGTCACCTCGGGTGAATATTCTACACTCCCGTCCCGTGGCTCTCAACAGCAGGAGAAAACGTGCGGCTCAGCTGAAGGAATACGCCCGCCCGCCCATCCACACGCGAGGATAGACCATTTTAAATCAGACTGAGAAAAGTCGCTGTTGATTTATTGGTACATTTTCACTACGATCACAGGAACCATGCAGCCTTTCCCCCAGGTCGTAAAACAGCCCTCCAGAACCACTACGATCACAGGAACCATGCAGCCTTTCCCCCAGGTCGTAAAACAGCCCTCCAGAACCAGCGCTGATAAGTGAGTCACACTGACGATACTGCTGCATAAATGCAGGCTATTATCAAGACCTGAATTATAGCTGAATATTCTGAGCAAAGGTAATATTGGGGATGAAAAATTATTCTATTTAGTAAGTCATTACAAGTAATTTTTATGGTTCAGCTGCAAAAGAGCACCTGAATTTAAACAAGGTTCTCTCAATTTGTAGGATAATTGTTTTCGTAAATTTCTCCACACTTCAAGAGAATAATCCCGACACAAAAAAAAGCTGTTCAGGATTTAATCAACTCTGCACATCGGGGAAGTTTTCAGTGTGTTTCAACACTTTGGGTCTGATTTAATAAGACCTTTAGCATGTGCAAAACCTTTTAGCACACACAAAATTAATAACACAACCAATGACTGGTGCAAATCAAAAACTGTACGTTGCTCATGTTAATCGTTCTGCGAGTGCTAAAAGGTTTTGCACTAGCTAAAAGTCTTAGAAAATCAGGCCCAGAGAGCCCGATTCTGGCCAGAGAAATTAAAGTGCCTTTTATACTCTCATTACATTACAGGCATTTAGTAAACGCTCTTATCCAGACAAGTTGTTAGCATTTTTTACATATTATCCATTTATATAGCTGGATATTAATATTGGATATTATTAAGTACCTTGTTCAAGGGTCCAACGGCAGTGTCCTACCTGGGAACCGAACCTGCAACCTTTCAGTTACAAGGCCAGTTCCTTAACCATTACACTGCACTGCTGCCACTCTCCTAGCAATACGCAAAACAAAGGTGCATTAGAGCTGCCCGTCATCACTGCAACATGTGCACCTGCTTAACTCTGAAATCAGGGATCCATGCTGAGTAGCACTGGCTCACCCTGACCCGTTCCCAGAAAGGGTCCGCACTTCAAATAAGTACATCTGTTCTAGATTTACCGGCGCTTTACTGACCAAGCCAGGGGGCCACAAACTTCACTTCCACATTCCTACTTACGTCGCCCATGAGAACGGTCGACATTGACGAGCAGCTCACAACGGAGCTTAATGTGATATATGGCAATAGTAAATTTAGAGTCCCATAATATACGGTTTATTGGACATTTTCATGTGCTGGTGCAGTATTTCAGTTAAGACACTATAAGCCAGATAGCATGGAGGAGTAAACAGTCAATGATCATACTGTTAGTAAGCTCATGTGCAGAAATGTATGAATTTAGACCAGTCAAAACTTCCATAAGATACTCACTGTGGTCATTAAAGATCCCATGACACTTATCGGAAAGAGTAGGGGTTTCCCCGGTGTCCTGGCTAAACTCCCAACCTGGCTCTTTCAATCTGCCACCTAATCATCCCCCAGTTTAATTGGCTAAAATCATTCTCTCCCTCTCCACCTCAGCTGATGTGTGGTGAGCATTCTGGTGCAAAATGGCTGCCGTTTCATCACCCAGGTGGGTGCTACACATTGGTGGTGGTCGAGGCGAGTTCCCCCCTCATCATTGTAAGGCACTTTGAGTCACCAGTTGGTGAGAAAGGCGCTATATAAATGCAAGGCATTACGCATTATACATGAGACACAGCTATTAAATGTATCCAGCCAGATAGAACACACAGCAAAAAAAAACACCATTCATTGGTCACACACTTATTCGCCATTTGAGGTGGCTCATTTATTATCATGTGGTCTGCATTCATCAAATTATACATTGGAAAATAGAATAAACTTGGAAAAAAAACTACAAAGCCCATTAAGGGTGTCATACAATGTGCCTGTTATAGTACGTGCCCAAGATAGGACTTATGAAAAAATCAGTTTACAAGGTTAAAATAAATCAGACCATTATACACATTAAAATACTATTCATTGGGTAAGCAGGATTTACCTCAAGTAAGCAATCATAAAGGCTTCATACAGCTCTTTCACTCCTGGGGTCCTCTGGACCCTGTGAAATTAACAGACCTTCCACTTTTGTTCATTTCACACATTCCTTGATAACATCTGCCATCCTTACTACGTTAGTTCTTCTTGGAGAAAAACAGGGGCTGCCATCTGAACTAATGCCCACCCCTCCCCCTTCCATCTCCATGTTCACCTCCCTCCAGAAAATAGTGCGCCCTTGTCCTCCCTGTAAGGTTCCTTTCCCACGTTCCTACAAGTTTAAATATCCTCTCTTTGTAAAAATTGTTTAATTAATCATTGAAATTCACAGCCATGCTAGACTTAAAAGATTCAATCTCAAGCATCTTCAACCCAGTTTGCACCCCTCCTCCCACCCTTTGCAATGCCTTGAATATTTAATATGACGCAACCCACCGAAAGGTTTTAACTTTCTTACTCTTCAATAGATTGTCCTGATTTAGGTAACAGAGAATGGGCTGTACATTCCAGATATGATGAGAGCGGTCATTACACTGTGATATTACAGAATCATGTGAAACAATACGGTTACATCTTCAAAAAGGTAACATCACATACAAAACAGCACTTCCATCTGCTGGTGATACACATGAACTACATACATAGGACCAACGTACACAAAGCAGGCCATTATAATGGCGGCTTTTCAAGGTTAAACGGCCCTTTATGGACATTAACTCACTGAGAATTTTGCTCTCAAGTTGGAATTATCAATTTTATTAATTAGGCCATCTCATCAAGTGCAACTCGCTGTTTTGGGAGTGCAGATAAACATGTACTGTCCCCCAATGGGTCATACTTCAAGCCAAAACGTTTTTCATTCTGCCGTCCACCAGCTCAGCTGCACAGTGACTGCTTCAACTCACGCACAGCTTCTGCAGGCAAACCCCAAGTGTCCCAGAAGACATTTTAGGCATGCAGAACGACGCAGAAAATCCTGCCACAAGAACCCTCCGTCTCTCTGCAAGTTGCAACACTACAAGCCAGTTCGCTGAGCCACCCTGGATGAGCCACCCAGCTGCCCCTTTTTCACAAATATATAATATACAGTAAAAAGTACACTAAATATCAAATCTGTTAAATTAGGACATGTACATATCACAGTTTAACAATTTTGCAATGATTTAACAGTAGTTCATTATCAATTCATCTATAAAAGCCGACAATCAAGGCTGGGAAAAGCATGCATTGGTTTGTGACACCTGGCCTTTCTGGTTCGTGTTGGCAGTGACATAGTCAGGATTCCAGCTTTTGAAGGAAGAGATGACTCCAGTATTTACAATGTAAATATTGCAGTAAATGAAATGGTGTGAAAATCAGGATGCAATATAGGGAGATAGTACTAAGCAGACTTAAATCTAAATTTAAAAAATACCCTATGTTTCTCTATACATCCTGTTACAACAAATCGCCACAGCCAAAAGGTATGTGAATGTGAATGTGGTGAGGTCTAACCTGTCATGTGTTGTGTTGCAAACCAAATTACACAAGATAATGTGCACTCACCCCATCTTCAGGAAACCGGCTCTCCCTTTTCAGCCCGCCCAATGACACCATGGGCCTGGTTCTGAGTTGCTTCTGTTATAATTTGTAGGTAGGGGTACTTTCATTATTTTAATGTCATGGACAGACAAAGCTTAAAAAGTCATCCCATATTTAACAAGATGTCTGGAGCTCACATAAGCTGCCCTAAAATAAACCGTTTGATATTTCCCCCCAGGCTCTAGGTTCTCAGATAAGTCTTTCAATCTGACAAACATTGTTGCATTGCAGAACCATGTCATTTCAGTGAATTTATCTCCAGATTATTTTATCCTCAGTATTCCTCAATTATAACTGCATTCAACAGCTATAATTTAAAAAAAGATTCATTATAAGTCATTAAATAAATATCACAAGGCTTAAACCTTGTTTTATGCTTACTTATTAGCACCTGTGAAACTGTTAGCCTAGGCCAAATAGACCCAGAATATTATTGGTATTTTAAAGCAATACAGAAATAAATGGTTGCCATTTACCCCTGCTAGGCCACATTCAACAATGAGTGTGTCATTCAAGGTTTTATGAAGACGCGATTTCTACTGAAAATACACAATAATGAAGAAATGCCATGAAGGCATAAAACATGTTTAGCCTATATGTGAAAATGTTTAATGAAACAAGGTTTTCATGCAGTAATATTCATATTTATTGTTTTGAACAAACATTCTGTCATTCTCTCTTCTTTGAATAAAAGTTTAAAACTGGTGAAGCTGACCCAAACCGAACAAAAGGGTCCATGAGTTTGAACAAATATAGGCCTCACCAAGCTGTTTTACTACTTACACAGGTGACATTTGTGCAAAAAGAGCTGTAACGTTATCGCATTTATTATTTATGATTAGGTTCTTCCAGTGCTGTGCTTCACCACATAATTAGGTCACAGGCATTCATTTTCATTGTAAATTAAGGGACAATATTTTAATTGGGACTAGCAACTGCGCAGTTTATCCAGAATCCATGGATATTCTACCTTTTTTTGGTCCCTTCCCGTAGTTAGCAGCTGACTAATACAAGGCAGGGGGTGTACGGCTGGTCGTTTCCAGGGGAGCTGGTTGATAGCTGGGAATTGAAGTCAGGGAAACGGAGAAGATGGGGAAACTATGGCCGGGTTGTCATCACGGAATGTCGCTATCCTAGCCGCCGCTAGATAGCCAAGTTCACTAAATGGACTATTTGTTTTTCAAAATGAGGTGGGTAGCTAGCTAGCTAGCCCGCCGATTGGAAGAAATTATAAATAGCTAACGCTCCTCAAATTTTCAGAACGGTAACGTTAGCTAACGTTATAACGTTACGTTCAAACTAATTTAGCTAGCGTTAGTTGGATCTTTTTTTTCGAAATCCTACTAATGTTAGATTAGTTTGCTAGCAGCTCCGACAGAAAAACTCTTAAATTGCTGAATTGTAGTTGGCAACGTAACGTTACTTAAGCGTAAATATACCGCGTTAGCTAACGGTTGAGTTAACGTTGCCTGCTAAGCGGTTAGTGTGATGGCAAGCAGCGTTATGCGAAGAGTCAGCTGGGCTTGTTTTGCTTGCTGGTTGCAAAACTGGCAATCTTATTTAATCTTGCGCTTGGCTAGCTAACGTTAGCTATCTACCGGTACTGTGACAGTTTTGCAAGCTAGCTAGGCTAGCCACTGCTCAGGTAGCGTGCCATCTAGTAACCGAGTGGTGATTCATAACATTACCGTTAGTTCGCTATTATCTTCTTATTGCTTTCTCGCTAACGTTAGCTAACAACGCATATTCATCCGTCTGTTTAACGCACATTCATCCGTCTGTTTAACGCAAATTCATCCGTCTGTTTAACGTCATTAGGCGTTATTTTAGGCGGGCTAGCTTAGCTAACGTTAACGCGAACTAAGTCTGACTACCAGCAAATGAATTAACTAGCCAAGTTAAATAATGATCCATCTTAATGAGCCCATTAGTTTATACTGTCGTTTTCCGATTAAACAATATGAAATATCCATTAATAGTTGATACATTGTGGGAAATACTTGCTAGCTTGCACAGGAGAACGATTACAGTTGTGAAATATAACATTATAGCAGCCAGCAAGCCACACAGAGCTAGCTACTGTGGTTAGGTTAGCTTGCTTATCCCAGATTTAGCTAGCTAAGTAACAATAGCTCCAGGGGCAGGGCGCAGAACCGGAGCTAACGTTACCCTTTGCTAAGCTAGGCTCGGTAGAATAACCCATGAAGAGAACCGCACTCCGGGGCAGAAGCAACACTAACGTTAGCTTAGGTGCAAAATCAGGCCAGTGACAGCCGTCTGTCTCCAGATTTTGAGATGCCGATGTGGAAAAGAATGCGAATATCTTTCGGTCATCTCTCCTCTCAGCTCTGAGGAGGTAAGTGCATTAAAGTTTGCACGTTTTGTCTGTGAAACTGCGTGCATCTTGCCCGACCCGTACCCGTGTTTCCTCATGGGTGAGCCAGCGCTGGGCCATTACGGAGCACATACAACGGGTCTGGATGTTGAGCGACGTTCAGGTGGTGAAATTTTATCGACCCACCACGCCACTGTACATTACGTTTTTTTGATATTGGCCTCTGATTAACTAGTTTTCCCCACATAACGTTATAGTTATACGGGGCAGTTAATCCGTTATATAACGGTATAGTTTAGTCCCTTTTCTAAAAACATTTTTTTTATCATAACGTTAAGTGAATTAAATGAATGACATATCTTAGCAAGGTTGCATATTAAAATAAAATTGAACTAGCTAACGTTAAATAAATAGGGTTTTGAAACCAAATTCTCTGTTTTGCAGTATTTAGTATGTGGAGCCTCAATTTTCCTTTCAGGGGAAATAATTAAGTTTGAGGTTGACTTTAGCTTTTAGGATCTGTTCCTTGGTCGTCAATTCAGGTCCAGAATTCTCAATCAGCAAGCGGTTTTCCATATGCCTAAATGCTGATTTTTTTCATGAATGTCAAGAGGTTTGTTGGACCATTAATTTAATATAAAACAATATTGCCATGAGGCTGTAACGTAGCCACACTTTAAACGGCTTTTCAAGAGCATAACACAAGTTATTGATAAATTGCATGGTTAAATCTTGTGTGTGGATGCACTACAATAGCTTCTAATTTGAAACTGTATAACTGGCAAAGGCAAATTACTTCTTATCAGGTGAATCTGAAGTTCTTAAAAGGTTTGCCATTGTGTGACAGAGTGTAGATAAGCAATTTTGTGATCGTTTTGAATGCGTCTCTCTAGATGGATGTCTGCAATCAGAACCCTAACCGCACAGCCCCTGAGAATATGGGTGGGCCTCAGAGGGCGGAGCTACCGCTGTGCTCCCGCACCAATGGCTGGAGCTGGCCACCACATCCCTTCCAGTTCCTGGCTTGGCTCCTATATCTCTACTTTGCCATCATTGGCTTTGGAGTGTTTGTGCCGCTACTACCCGCCCACTGGATCCCTGCTGGCTACATTGTATCTTTTCAATGCCGACTTTGGCCTTTGTTGGTTTTCCTTGTACTGGAAACCATCGTCTCTACCGACCGTTCCTAACTCAATCTCAGCGGCCTTGTAACTCAATTTTACAATTATTTAAGGTGTTTTTGTCTACTCTCTCCTGATGCTTGTAGTTACCCTTGTAATTTGCATTTGGCATTATGTCATAAGTGCATTGTAAGAGAATTTGGACAAAAGCGATTGCCAAATGAAAAAGTTGAAGTATAAACAAAAGACCCTTAAGGGGACGTGAGGCACTCGGTTAAATGACTGCAGACTTAAGTGGGAGGACCATTTGGGCTGTGAATTGATATACTGTTACTGTGTATCAGAATGATACTAAAATTATTTTGCCCTTTTGAGTCTGGAATAGACTGGATGTGCTTGCTGAAAGTAGTGCTGTTGGGTAATGTGACATTTACGTCTGTCCATCCTTGACTTGGCACAAGTGCACCGGCGTCATGTTTGTATGTCATCTCTTTGTTCACCTGACGGCGGTCTCCATCGACCCTGCCGATTACAGTGTCCGAGCCAAGAGCTACAAGGGTCCTGTGCCAGTGTTTGATCGCAGCAAGCACGCCCACGTGATCGAGAACTGCCACTGCTATCTGTGCGAGGTGGATGTGTGAGTATTGGAAGGCCTCATGTTGCATGTACATGCTGCTCACAAACTCAGTCTTAAGTGGTATTTTGTGTGCGGCTACTGAATATACATCCTTCTCAACAATGTTGAGGAACTAAGCAAAGAAAACCATGTACAGCAGTTTTTATTGATGCTGTTGTTGCAATCACACATTCATAATGCTAGAAGGCTAAATAATTAGCATGATCAAATATTGCAAAAGCTTTGTTTTTAAGAAAAAAATAAAAAAATTTCACATTTAGTTACAAAGAGACACTTTTTTTCATAAGGCTCCCTGGCACATCTTTTGAGTATCGGAAACTTCTATTTAAAAAAATAAAGTAGTGACCAAAAATACTGACTGTAGGGATGGGACAATAATCGATATAACTATATATTGTGATAAAAAACATTAAAGATTATTTAATCGTCATAAGTTTATTAATCCTGAAAAAACCGTCTGTTACATTTTAGCATTGGTCATATAAAACTGAAGAAGAGCATAACTGGCTACAGGGGGAAGAGTTCTTCTTCCCTGACACTCAGTAGACACAGCGACCTAAAGGGAGTTTTCATTGTACTATGGCAGAGGTCGCAGCAGGAGATAACGTTACCAGAAACAACTGAGCTTTGTCCCCGTCAAAAAACGTTTACATTTACTTCAATAAGTTGCACGTTATTTTGTTTTTAAAAAAAATTGTATTTACTCGTTATTTTGTGAAAACTAGTTAGTGGCATAGACAAAATTTTAACATTTTTACAGAATGCTTAACAATAAAACATGTTTTCTGATTGGTATAAATTATTATTATTTTTTTTTTGTAATTGAAGCGCGTTTTAATACCGTTTTAAGACTTAACTTATTTCAATAATTATCGAGATTAATATCGTATATCATGAAAATGTTGGCCAAGATAATTGTACTATGAGATTTTTATATCGGCACATGCCTAACTGACTGCGGCATCATTGATCTTTCTCCCATTCTGCGTCGAGCACTTATGTTAATTTCTTGAACCTGTATCCGTGATGGTTTCCTCACACGTGATCCTTAATTAAATCAATCGGTTGCTTAATTGGGTTGAGTTCTGTGCTCCAACACTTCTCTTGGGTCTCGAAAGGCTTGAAACACAGAGACCAAACCTGAAGTTCTTCTGCCGACGATAGAGATGAAACGGAAGCACAAAGTGCAGCAGCGCAGTGAACACTCAGGGCTCTCTTTGGCAAAAAAAAATTTGTCAGTTGTATTTCTTTGTTCTACTCAAGAGCGCTCATCTTCCACACTTTGTTGTAATGAATTAGGATTTGTTGTGTGGGGGGGGGGCATCCGCATCAATGTGGTGAGCATCAAACAATTTCTGATGTTATTGTCTGGAGCCGGTCACGATGTACGCATCACATGCTAATGGCAGCCATTTTTTGTTTTTTTAAGGAGTCCCAAATCGAAGCACTGCAGCGCATGCAACAAATGTGTGGCCAGCTTTGATCACCACTGCAGATGGCTGAACAACTGCGTGGGCAGCAGGAATTACTGGTGAGACCACTTGGCTCCCTCACATGAACACAGCAAACGTTGTATCGCACCAGTGTACTCGAATGACCTGTTGAAGGCCTCTTTTGCGGTACTACTGCGTTTGGGCTTTCTGTTCTTGAAAACTTAATTAAGTGTGGTATGGGGCTCTGTGAGATCTAGTAGTTTTGCCGTCTGATTGTGCTCGGACCATTTTTTTATGCCCTCATAATGATATACCACAGAAAAAGTAAAGCACAAAGAGCACATTATTGTAATGGCAGTGTGAGCATGAAGATAAAACGTAGGCTACAAGTAGTGTTTTGTTTTGGAATATTCACCTGATCCCCAAGTTAGTTACAAATTGTCTTGTGATAGACTATGCTTTTAGAACCATGATAAATACGCCTCTGCAAATGACACTATTTAAATCACAGTTAATCAAAACATCGGGGTCTTGCAGCAATTTAGTAGACTGGTAAAATAGCCTGTACAGCAGAGCTTCTATCAACATTCACACATTAGTTCTCATAATATGCATGTTTTCACCATTTAATCCTATAGCTGTGGATTCATAGAAAATAGTATTTAATGAGATTTAAGGATTTCCACAATACACGTGTGGGCTGTGTCAGCAGTGTCTATCAGCCATTTAAAATGATCCTGTCTGTAGGCATGTGTCAGGGAGCAGCAGAAGTTCCTATTGGGTGAATTACAACATCCGTTTAGCCTGATCATGCTGTTGAACTAAAACGAGCCTGAACAGGGTTTATCGTCCGAGTCGTCACGGTCCGCTCGGGGGCGTTGACCCAGAACCCGGCTCCCACACACCGATAGTTTCTGTCATAACCAGGCCCAAGCACGGGCGCTCAGTTTTATCACCTCTCCACGTGTTTGGAAGACCAGTTTGTCCCTTGGATACAGATGTTTTAAAAAAAAATTATATAAGCTAGTGTGAGAGTCCCTACTGGTCGTTCACCTCTGCAGTTTCCTTAATACTGCACTGTAGTGCAGTGATAAAAGCGCCGGATTTAGAGTATCAGGATCAGGGGTTTGAACCCTGGTCCTGGCAGATCCGAGTATGGCCGGTGCCTTGAAGGAACGGAAATAGAAAAAAAATCGCTGTGTACAAGCGGGCCCGGGCGTGCTGGAATCACGGTCAGCCCCGAAGGGGACTTTCTTACTACCAGCTGACGGGGTTGTAGCGGCAAATTCTGAAGCGGTTGCTACACAGGGAATTGGATAACATAGGGGTACAATTGGCCACTAAATTAGAAACTAATTTTTTCTAAATAATAAAATTCTGCACTGTATGAGCTCATGGTGTCTGAACTCTCTGATGTGTGTGTGTCTTCCATTGCAGGCTTTTTCTCAATAGTGTGATTTCTGCACTTGTGGGAATATTCCTAGTTGTTGTCATTGCCAGTTACATCTTCATAGAGTTTTTTTTGGATCCTTCAAAGCTTCGGTCTGACAAGCACTTTCAAGGTAAGCTGACGCTGCCGTATGCTTCTTCCTGTGTTTATGCTGGGTTCATTTGCTGAGCGTATAATACCATATTATACATTAGAACTGTAACCTTCATGATCTGCCTGCTTGTATTGTGAAATATTCAGATGCCGTCTACAATCATACAGAAATGCTGCATTGTTTTAATGAGCACTTTGTATCTTTAATCTTTCTTACAAATCTCTATTCCAGCTGTACAACCTTGTTTAGACAATCCACCAAATAGTGGACTAAACTTCAGCTTCTCCCCTTTTCTTGTTCAGGAAGTACATGATGCCCTTGTAGCCCTTGACCCTAAAAAGCCTGCAGGTCGTGATCTTCTTGACCCAAGGTTCTTAAAACTAGCTGCTGACATCTTTGCTGAGCCATTGACTTATCTTTTCAACCTCACCCTCGACTGCAATGAAATCCCAAAGCTTATGTTCTCCCTCTGTTAAACTATCTTAAATAATTACAGACCCATTTCCAAGCTCTCAACTCTTGCCAAGGTCCTAGAAACTTTGGTCAGTGTTCAGCTGAAGAAGTTTCTATACTCAAGTGCCACTATCTTCTGTCCAATCAGGATTTGGGGAAAAGCACATAACTATTTCAGCGGCCATGAAGGTGATCAATGATATTACAGAAGCTCTCGATAAAAAGATACACCGTGTTTGTCTTTATATTGATCTATTGAAAGCATTTGATACAGTGGACCATGCTATTCTTAAGCAGAGGTTGATAGGGATGGGACTATCAGAACAGGCCATGGCATGGTTTGAAAACTACTCGTCAGGTAGTCTCACCTCTGATTTGCTGCCTGTGTGTACTGGAGTGCCCCAGGGTTCTGTTTTAAGGCTGCTTTTGTTTACTGTTTATATTAACAACCTTGGATGTAATGTTTTGAATGCAAACCTGCACTTTTATGCTGATGATACCATTATCTACTGTTGTGCTTCCTCTGGCGTACGATAACTTGCAAACTGCTTCTGACACTGCAACTAAATTTATGTAGATTGAAGTTGGTCTTAAACGTAAGCAAAACTAAATGCATGTGGTTTAGTAGGTCAAAGAATAGACAGTTAAATCTACTTGTTATTATTACAAAACAAGGTAAGGAGATTGAAACAGTTTCATCTTATAAGTATCTTGGAATTTTAATTGATGATTCTCTGTTCTTTGAAGAACATGTTCAGCAACTCACAATTAAGCTAAAGCTAAAACTTGGTTTTGCTTCTCCGTTGAAGCAAAAAAGAGGCTTGTTGCCACGACCTTTCTTCCAGCCATTGATTATGGGGACATTTTATATTCTCATGCCTCTGGAAAGCGTCTCAGCCTGACTGACACGATCTACCATGGTGCGTTACGATTTATAACTAGCTCTAAGGTTTTTACACATAAATGCACCTGATATGCCAGGGTTGGTTGGCCTGACTCAGCCACTGGCATATTTTTACTTTCAAGGGGATCCTCTGCCTTTTGCCCCCCTACTAAGTTATGAACATATTAGGACTAAAGCAGGTGGACATTCTTTGAGGTCTCAGGATCTCGTGCTTTTATCTGTCCGCTTCGCACGGACAGATGCAGGTAAAAAGGCCTTCAGTTACTTTGACCTGGAACTCTATTAAAATGGTAACACTTGTCTCACTAAATGTTTTTAAATGGATCAGCAGAGACATGGAGGCAGCTTCTTTGACCTGCTTGTGTTTTTGATGATGCCTATTACCTGGGATGTAGTTGCATTTGCCTATTATTTATTTTATTTGCCCATTGTTTATTTATTTTATTTATTCGTTTTTCTTATGCTGTAATTTGTCTAAATTTGTTGTGACTGCTGCTGCCACGTCTAGTCAGGACACTCTTGGAAATTAGATTTTTAATCTCAAGGTCTCTCCTGGATAAATAAAAGGAAAAAAAATATATATATATTATTATTATTTTTAAAAATGTATTTACAGGGTACTGCTTGCTCACTGTCACCACTGTAATAGTGTTGGTGCACTGTAATAGTGTTGGTGAACTGTAAAAGTGTTGGTGCACTGTAATAGTGTTGGTGAACTGTAAAAGTGTTGGTGCACTGTAATAGTGTTGGTGCACTGTAAATGTGTTGGTGCACTGTAAATGTGTTGGTGCACTGTAAATGTGTTGGTGCACTGTAAATGTGTTGGTGCACTGTAAATGTGTTGGTGCACTGTAAATGTGTTGGTGCACTATAATAGTGTTCTCTGCATTTTGTACTTGTTTTGTTCCTGTTTTTAATAGTTAAATGAAGAAGCTTGTGATAAATACCGCAGTGGTGCGATGTTGAGTGTTAACTGTGCCTCCTGTGATTCCCGCAGTGAAGAATGAAACGGTGGTGTGGTTCGTGTTCCTGCCAGTGGCGCCCATATCCACCACTGGCCCAGCCATTCCAGCCTTGGCTGGCATCACCATCGCACTGGGGCTGTTGTCAGCCTTGCTGCTCGGGCACCTCCTGTGCTTCCACATCTACCTCAGTGAGTGCCGTTCTGTAGCATACCTGTCCAATGCACCTGCGTCTACCTGTGTCAATTTGAACCTTTGTAGCGTCTACGTGAGTGAGAGTAGAACAGAAGAACTGGTGTGGAAAGTAAACTCATCCATTGTTTGGTCAGTGGCCGCCCTGGTAGTGTTTACTGTGTCAAATGTCATTGGGCTGAGACAAAATTGGCCAATGACTCGCCTGCTCAGGTTGTCATGGCCACAAAATGAAACGCACGGACGAGAATGTGGCTGAGAGGGCCACGTATCTCCATTAGGTGGCAGCAAAGATGCAGTTGAAAAGGTTCATCTGATTCCCTTGAAAAATCCACTTTATCAACCAAAATGCACCCAGACAAAAATCCACTTTATCAACATAATCCAAGATGGATTTTAGCCAAATGTAGTATATAGTGGGTCGTCTGTCTGTTTTGCTTTTACTGAGAGTATATTACTGTAGATATGTGCGAAAGAACAGTGGAATTTTAATGTCTTGATCATCCAGTCAAAAATTGTCTTATTTGGCAGACTGATTTGGCAGCGATTTCCCTGGTTACTTCACCCCAATTCTGTCACCACTCCAAAGCATAAATATTTATGGTTTCCAAGGTCACCATATGCACATTAAAAGCTTGCTTGTGTAAATAATTTTTTGCCAGGCATTCTAAGTATCCTTGAAATATGTCACATGGTGAATTATGCCATGCCAGTTCAGTTATCCTTCATTTGTCTCGAACGACTGAAACACTGGTACAGAAGCATCCACTGTCAGTACTGCAGCCAAACCTTTCTCCTTTTGTCAACAGCTGTGCCAAGATAAAGCATTTACTTCTCATAGTTTTAAGCGGTTCTGAAATGTTCAGGACACCGTTCAGTTCTGAATCAGTGGGGCGGCAGTGTAGTATAATGGTTAAGGAACTGGGTTTGTAACCGAAAGGTTGCCGGTTCGATTCCCAGGTCGGACACTGCCGTTGTACCCTTGAGCAAGGTACTTCACCTGCATTGCTTCAGTATATATATAGCTGTATCAATCAATGGACTGTATATAAAAAAAAAAAAAAAATGTGTGTGTCGCTCTGGATAAGAGCGTCTGCTAAATGCCTATAATGTAATGTAATGTTTGTATTTTCTGCTGCGTATGTACGTTCATCTTAGTGTGTGATTTCCAAAGGCTTCATTAATTTTGTTGGTATGAATTGTGCAATCTTGGTGAAAGATTTTAAATGAAATATTGTGCAAGTTGTTTTGCTGTTAGTGCTAGATTAGATTACACAATTGAACATTAGTTTGGAGTTCAGACAGGTCCTATTTCAGCATTCAAAGGTTTCAACATTCAAATAATATAATTTCTTGGAGGCGATCAGGAATCCATATACAGAGGTGTAAAATCCAGGAGTCAGAAAGTTAAAGTCCTGCCATGTGTTTCTTCCACCCATGAACTCAGCCAGCTGATTTCACTAATTATCTCTACCTCCTGGCTGAAGAATTGTGCCAATTATCAAATCCAGGTGATTACTGGGGAGGACTTTCTAAACCTGGATTTTACACACCTCTGTCCACACATATATATATATATATATATACACACACACACACACACACATCGTATAAATAAGCTTATGCTGGTTCAAGCACATTTTCAGTTGTATTTTTCTGTATCCTCTTGTGTTAATTCAGTGTGGAACAGGCTGAGCACCTACGAGTACATTGTTCGTCAGCGACATCGCCAGGATGTCAGGGATTCGAGCAAAGCCCCTTCCGGACCCGATTCTGTGCCTCCAAATATGAGCCGTATTAAGGTATTTTCTCTTATAGGGTACAATATTAAATATGAAATATTTGTGCTCATATATTAAATATAGCAGTGTCTATTCGTATTTAGTGTGACATGCTATTCATACAAACTCCGTCGATCAGCGTACAGCTGCTCTGTAACTCCACCAATCAGCATTTTGAGTTTTATTTTGGTTCAGTTTTATGAGTGTTGAGAAACAACTGCTATTTCCTCTGTCTCTACATGCCCTTGAGGGTAAAATGTGGCTTCATTCTCAAAGTAATGTGTGTTAAAAAACCTCCTTCGTTTCCTGAAATTGATAATCCATCTGAAGGCACGTGTTGTTTTTCATAGGAATAAATGCATAGAAATGACAGAGCAGCATTTGGAGATATGAACACACACCCTCTCTGTAACTGAAGCTGCCTTTCCTGGGTAATCAAATAGCAGGTTGTACGGGATGGCCAAATCCGTCCCTCGTATTTGAGCACAACTACAAGCATTCACTGACCTCTTCTTGTTGGGGCGTGTCATGCATTCTCACAACAGACATGTAGCCGCTGATAGCTGTGTTGATGCCCTGAGAAGGTTAGCTGCTATCGGTTATTTGTTGAACCGTATCCAAGGCCTAATCTTGCACGGAAACGCACGCAATGCTGAAGTTCACATGCAGTTAATTTGTTTTCCTTTCCCGGTGGGAATAACCAATTCCCCCAGAACGTCAGGCAGACTTCCACAGACACCAAACTCAGACATCCTGACCTGTTACAACCTATTTAAAGACTGACTTCAATTAAAATGGAAAATGTAATGTTTTTCACATTTATGATAGCAGGTATCCCTGTTAAGACATTTACATAGTGTGATTACTTAACACATTAATGCCTTTGCTAGTTGGCTAGCCATGTAATAAAAACAATATATTTTTGGTTTAGTAAGTTGGTAGAGTGTAGCATTTAAAAATTAGTATTTATATCCAGGCAGTGAGGCACAGCCAGTTTTACAGAGGACAGAAAGGAACAGAGCTGGAATTCTGCTAAAATGTTTCGCATTGTGAATATTTGAAGTGAGTTTTAATGACAGGAGTGTTATAGACATGCTTGCAGGCTCATGGAGATCCGGGGAAAAAATGCATGCGGCAAAGTCCTATATGAAGTGCTCATTCATCAGTCATACAGTAGAGGGGGGAATGCCAGATCTTTCTTTATCCTAATCTCTAATATAAGAAACAGTATAATTCATGTCGGATTTTTAAAATAGATTTTTATTTATTTATTTATTTTTTAAGTCCTTTAGACAGTTGTGGAATGAGCTTGCATTTTGATCAGTTAGCGTGGATAGTTTACTAAAAACACACAGGCACCTCTCAACTGATGAATGATGTGACAGTAATGTTGTACTCCAGGGTTTGAAACGAACTTTTTCGCCCACTGGCCAGACTGGCTTGTGGATTCTAAAAATAAGCAGCCATTTTCAACATTTTACCAGCCACATTACCTTTTACAATATAGCACAACGTGGTTGGTTACCTGCCAAAGTGGCTGCTACAGTAGAAAATCATACCAGCTGCAATCAAAATTGTACCAGCATTTGGCTGGTGGTGGGCGTTAATTTCACACCTTGTTTTACTCTCAGGCTAGTGAAATCAGTGAGGTTGCTCATTGTGTGATCAGCGTTGGACAATGGGAAATGTTCCAACACACACGATGCCAAACTAGAGCACCAGTTATTTGAGTGCTTCTGGGCATGCTCCTAGTGGATGTGATGTCACTGTATCCCCTTGAGATTGGGCCTGTAAATGAGCGTGATAATGAGGACAAATGATTTTCAGCTATGAGCGTCTGGGTGCTATGAAAACAATCCCAGGAAACGTTTGCATTGAGCCGGAGCACTGTGAGGGAAAAGCATCACACACCTGCCACGCCACATAAACAAAGGGAAACACAATGAGGTCATTTCCTTTTCCTCAAGAGCATGTCAGTCACCTGTCTCACGGTGACCTGAGCCATAAGCCTCCTGGTCTGTGGACAGTGGATGGTTACATCCGTGGGAGTTTAAAAAATACATTTAAATAAATATTGTTCCCCAGTGTTTGCAAAGAGAGCATCAAATGCCAACACATAAATGTGTTACAGCATGGAATTTAACAGGTGAGCCCTAGGGCTGGGTTTTTCGATACCAATTCCTGGTGTTCGATGCCGATGCCAAATCAATACCTTTTTCAATACCTTTTTTTGCTGAGCGTACACACATTTTTCTACAATATCCCCCAAAATATTTCTCGTTCAACAAAATAAGCCAAAACTTCTCAAATGCTTCACTGTTTAATGTTGTCAACACAAACAGCTGTATAAGCTACAGTGTAAAATTAAGAAAATTCTGATCCAAGAATAAAAACAAGAAACGGTCCCCCTGTTGGGGCTAAAAATCTGGTATTTTACAGGTAATTTAGAAATCTTAACCAAAAAGCGAATACTTTTTCGATACTCGGACAGTTTTCGATACTCGGTGCTACAGACATGATTCGGTTGGTGCTCAAAAAGTATAGCGGTTCGATACCCGGCCCTAGCCCCAATACACACATTTCTGTGTGTATCGATACCCGGCCCGAGCCCCAATACACACATTTCTGTGTGTATCGATACCCGGCCCAAGCCCCAATACACACATTTCTGTGTGTATCGATACCCGGCCCGAGCCCCAATACACACATTTCTGTGTGTAAGATGCTATATTGTCATTGCAAAAAGTAAAACTATATGCATTTTTTATTTATTATTTTTAAACCATGGTGTTTTGGAAATCTGGGCAACCGCTCCAGGGTAACCATGTTTCAGCCTGGCACCAGCAGCATCTGACAGCATACAGGTCCAACACAATCACCTGTGCTTCAAGACAGCACAAAAGACTTATGTCTATATTAACTCCAACACATGACTTCCTTATGAGCATGAACAGTATGTGCCATATGGAGCCATACTGTTCAACATTCAATTATATAGCCAATAGAAATTGAGTATGGACTGGATTTTTAATTTTTTTACAATTTTGTGTTTTGTGTTACTTTGTCTATGCAACTGTTTCTGCAAGGCATTTAATTTCACAACGAATGAACCAAAACTTAAACTTTACTTAGCCACCCATGTAGTGTTTGTCGAGATTTTACCGATAGGCCTGCCGTTAAGAGGCTTTCAATTGACCACATAAACCGAGTCTGCTTGTGTGCTTTCCACACAATGTATGAACAGATTGTAACGTAACTAAAAAACAATGAGACCTTTCCTGACTTTCTCTGTTGCGTATAAGAGCTTACGGGTTGATTTTTATGTCAATAATTCGGGTTTGCCGGGAAAATCATTTTGTGAATGAAGGATGTCTAAGTGCGCTTCTGAGCGCACTTGCCTCTCTGCTGCTGCGGTCACAGAACTGGCTGCAGTTCACTTACGGCCACCGGTGTCAGTAAAGAGAAGGATTTTCTGAACATTACAAATGGCCCCTTTAACGGAGGAGGAAGCGTTTGTAACGAAAGTTCTCCATCTCTCCCTCGGTCAGGACGTGAGCTATTCAGGCACGCTGGGCTACACCAACCCTGAGATGGATGTGGAAGACCCCACCACAATAACGGCCCGAGGAGGATCAGAGTAAGCCCTTAACATTCCATAATGTATGGCCACCGATTTACGAGCAGCTTTTATAGGGTGGTGAAAGTTGGGGATGGAAATTAGAATCATACTGCAGAGCACAATGAGGAGTTTGGGTTTTACAAGGGGCTGAACTCTGAAGTCACCATAGTATGTAGATACTTCCTGTTCAAAGCCAAATCTGTCTGCACATTCTAAGAGCTGTTATGAGTAAAACTATTTTGCAGTGGGATTTAGAGTTGAGAAAATGGCACTTACCATGGCACTTAGTTATTACCATGGTATTTGCTATTGTGGGCATTCATGCAAATTTAAAGATATTGTCATCTCGCCCTAGGTAGGTTTCAGAATTTAATTTAGGGAGTATTTGGAGTTCTTCAAAATATACAGAACGTTGTTGAGCAGTTTGAGATGATCTACACTTCACAATCAGTCTAGGCCAGTTTGTACTTGTTTTATAACCTATAATAAAAGTAATCACATTTACGTTTAACAAAGATTTTATAACGGTGATGACAGAGGATGCTGCCTTTTTGTTGCCAAAGAGACCATCCTTGCAAAAACAAAATGCGTTATTTCAAAGCATCTTCAAATGAAATAAAAAATAAAAAATGAAACCTATAACAATGAGGTTTGAACTTGAATGGCAATTATAAGTTGTATTGTATTGTGCGATACAAGTGCGAAATAGACTTAAAGGGACATGCTGGAGAAGCATCTGGTGATTGGAGAAATGGGGACATTGAGAGGACAAATCGGGCCTGGTTGTGAAGATCTCAAAGTCACAGTGTGGTATGAAACGTAAGGAGGTTTGTGTTTGTGTGGGAACCGCTGTGGGACTTGAGCTAAAACCGTTTTGGCCTCGAGAGACGGCAAACTCTCCAGGGCAGTTGCCTTGACTCCTAGGTCTCCAGGTTTGTTTTGTGTAGCTCTTTAGATTCTCTGCTCTACACGTTGACTTCAATGCATACATTATAGATTGTGGTTGGTTTATCAAAACAAATTGTAGGTTCATGATTAAATGAAGAGTTAGTGCATTGTGTTATCGGGTAATTGTATTATATTTTGAGAGTCTTATTTAAAAATGCTGTTGGGCATTTGTAATGTTCTCAAAACTGCCAATGAAAATATTAAAAGGGCCTGATATTTTCAGTCTGTTTCCAGTCGGAAGTTCATGACCGGAGACATGCGTAATATTCTCATGATGCTCAGTAATTTTCATGTGGCTTCGATTTGAACCCCATCTTACACTCAGTGGCTCTTATCCAAAGGTTACTCCACAGCTGTTTCCATACCTTAGTTTCTGTTTTGTACCCACAGAATTAGATTTTGAGCGTCTTGGTCATGCCAACATTCCTGATTAGTATTGGAACAGATTATGAGACGTATCGTGGCACCTCCAGCTATGATTTCATCGGTGGCCGAAGACACGGCACTAACCGTAACGGACAGTAACCGAGGCAGAAGTCTGAATCTAATCCTTCACTGTGTGCTTCTTTCTCACTGTTCCTCCTGTCTGCATTGGGATCCAGGTTCTATGGCAATGGGAGTGTGAGAGATTCATCGGTGAGGATGGCTGACGAGGAGCCCGTTCCCACCGTCTCCACAGAGCACAAACCGGCCCCCCGCTCACACAAACGCACACAGGTGAGAGGGAGGGGCTGAACCTTCTCAAAACCATGCCTTTCAAAGCCCACCTGTTATAAAAGGTGCCAGACAGGGAATGAGAGACCAGAGAACTTGCAGTGGAGTTCCTCTGTACCGACTAAGGACTCGCATGAGGCTTTCAACAGCCACAGTAAACTGCGCTAATCTGCCCTGGTTTGCAGCAAAAGCCATTTGGGGTCCTACGGCGAACACCCAACTGGCAGATTGTAATCTTACGCCAAAGGCTTATGAACGATTATTAATTATTAGCAGTTTAAATGCAAGTTCTCATTAGTACTAATGAAATGATTCGGCCTTTGGGCAAACTGTGACTTTCACTGAGTTCCTGATGTCACTATTTCATGTTTGAAGAAGAAAAAGAAGAAAGTCCACGAATTTCCTGCAGAGGTGATCAACGAGCAGTCGGCTGAGGACTGTACCAGCAGAGCCCCGCCCCCAAACCCCACAGAGCTCGGTAGGGGAAACGCTCCGCACTTTGCCGTTGTTCATCTGTTCATCGTCTACATTACTTTTAATTCTCGTCATAGCTACATACATAGGGTCATTTTAGTGTCTCTTACTAAAGCATTTTTTAAGTTTACAACATTGCTAGCTGTTCAGTGGAATTGTATTTTTTCATTAATTAATTTATTTTTAATGTACAAATTTGTAATAGTCCTGGAATGCCCCACCATAGTTCTCCTCCCGTGCTACTATACACTTTGCCTCACCATTATAAGAGTTAATGTATAATGCAGTGTATGCTAAGCCTGTATGCTTTCCTGTACAATGCCCTGCAATGCTTCCCTTGCTGTTAACTCTTACATCACAAGCGATGATTGACGGCAGGCAGGGAGGAGCTAAAATACTGCTCTCAGGCGTTAGATATTTTCACATGTGCTTGTTATTAAAAAGAAACTCGCATACAGAAGAAAATGAGGTTGGAAGTATATATCGCTGTATTTCCCTGCCGTTTAGATTTGTTTCCATTGTTGTGTCTTGTGAAGGGACAGGACATTTGAATCTCCTAAAACAACAGGGTATTTTCAGTCATAAAGCATGTAGTCAATCATTTAATAAAATCTAGCTACCTGTCTGATATGTTTCATATGTATCATATATTTTATATATTATAATAAGACAAAATTATATCAAATTCAATAATTATTTCAAAGGAGAAAACATCTACAATGTAAAACTTCCACATTTGTACATCTCATCTGAAAAACTTTAATGCACCAAAGCACTGTACCCTTTTAGCTTTGTATATACTTATAGTAAGATATGTCAGATACTTTACAACATGATGTTTTCTATTATATTGTTGATGAACAGTGCAAGTGTTCATTTGTGGAGAGAATTTAATTAATATTATATGCACCAATAGGATTATGTGGGTGCATACAATATTCACACTTGTATTTATGAGCCGTTATTTTGGTCATTGGTGAAACAGCTTAATCCTGGAGTCTGTGACGCTCATCACTGGTGGTGTGTGGTAGTTGTAGTTCTATAGTTGAATACCTGTGTGTCCCTCTCCCATAGACCCCAGTGTGAGTGCAGCTACTGTGGTGGCCTCCCTAAGCCAGCGCCTACCTTACCCAGCATTCCCTCTGCGGGCCTCCCTCCCCCCCCTGGCCCCCGTGCGTGCAGCCGGACCCCCTGCTGAGTACCATTCTGATTCTGCAGAATCCATGGAGGAGATCCCCGTGGCCCTGGCTCAGCTGGGCAGCGCCGCCATCGCAGGGCGCCGTGAGGTTGTGGCCTCCTCTTCCCTGTGCCCCCTGCTCCCCCTCCCCCTGCCTTCCCCCCAGCCCCGGACCAAGAGGAAGAGCGCCTCCCGAAGGCCGGGCGAGCTGCGCTTCGAGATGGTGCCCCAAGCCCCCTCCGTGTTCGTCAGTAGGACCAGCGGCGAGCTGGCGGATCCCAGAGACTACCTCGCGATCGAGGAGCACCGCACCTCGCTGGGGAAACGCAAACAGACCAGCAAGAGGAGCCTGGAGGAGCCAGGAAACCCACTGCCTTAGAGCCGGGCTGAGTAGAGGATACTTCCTGCTGTCTCTCCATGCTCCAGGACAGGAAACCCACTGCCTTAGAGCCAGGCTGAGCAGAGGACACTTCCTGCTGTCTCTCCATGCTCCAGGACAGGAAACCCACTGCCTTAGAGCCGGGCTGAGCAGAGGACACTTCCTGCTGTCTCTCCATGCTCCAGGACACGAAACCCACTGCCTTAGAGCCGGGCTGAGTAGAGGACACTTCCTGCTGTCCCGCTCTTCTGAGCTTCTAGATCATGGCTGGTGAGGCACTAACCGTGTCGCTGTGGAACGGCAGTGAGATGGAAACACTGGAAGGTGAAGACCGGAGTTTGGACACAGCCTCTATGCAAACACCTCAAAATGGGAGAAAATGTGTCCGCATTTTCTCTACCTATAAATTTCCAATTGGGGGGGAAACCCAATTTTTTTAAATACTGAAAGTTAACCACTACCTTCAGTTTCTCATTACTCATTTTAAAATTACTTTCACTTTTGCACTTAGTTCACTGTAGCATTGCACCATTATACATATATTTTAAATTTAATTGATTTTATTATTTTTTTATAAAGATATTTATTCAACTACGTTAAATGCCAAAGGATATATGTACCATATTTTAATGAAGAGCCTGTTGTTACCAGAAACCTTAATCTTTTAATCATCGTTTTGTTTTGTTCCATGGAGATGATGTAACTGTCTACTTGTTGTATGCGTGTGTTCTGTACTGTAGTTCTTTATTCCTTGTTCTGTTGTTCTATTGTCATAATGGGCCCTTGGCCTGGGGCAGTGACACATACATACTGTGGGATGTTAACTTAAAATGAGTGATTCACCCTCTGTCTGAGATGGCCATAATGGAGCCCTGCATGGCACAAGCACAGACCTCTCATATCGAATTACAAGCAGTCTCACAGCAACAAACCAAACCGATTATATAACGAGAGCCACCCCCACTGGATATCATTTTATTGTAATGAGCGAGTCTCCTGCCGCATATAATATCCATTAAGGTGTAGTCAGGGACATATTTCAGAATAAGGCATTGTGTAGTCCGTCTGAAACCTGTCCTCATTGTCCTCTGCACTTCTCTAGACTCCTCCCAGGCTTGTCAAGCTGTCTCCATTATGAAATTTATCAGCCAGTGAGCCAGAGAGCATCTGGCAGCTTTGGAATCAGAGGGTAATAGTGACTTTAGCCAGCAATGAGGGAAGAAAGGGGAGATAAAAAAACAATCATGAGCACAGTACACATAAGCAAATAAAATTATTATGGTAACTGTCCAAACAAAGAAGGGTATATGCCTAGTGGTAAATAAAACTTTTAAAAAGCATTTTGGAAAGTTGCTCCTAAAGCTAGACCTCACATCCGCAGAGCAAAGGTGAGTCGCCACCACGGCCAAATCTCCCGAATGAATAACTGTAATAGTCAAATAACTAAAAGCTTGTAGCACATGACCTCCTTTACTGACCCTGACAGAGCGCAGCCTCATTGAAAAAACTGCGCCCCACATCACCTCTGAAACATGGGAAATCTGCGTCCCCTCCCCCTCGTCCCCCCCATCCACTGGCCAAACAAACATAATTGCAATGCTGAGCAGTGATTGGCACTCACTTGCACCGTTGGTACGCGTGACATCACAACGACCCAAAAGCACCAATTTAATTGGTCCAGACAACTTCAATTGTTTTTAAAAGTGTTAAGTCGTCCTTTAATACAAACTAAAAAGGATGTTCATGTGTGTTCTACACATTTATCACAAGTATTTGAACAGAAGTCGTCAGTCCAGTCCCACAGTGTGTAAAACTACCCGATGGCAACGTCCTTCGCTAAGAGAACTAGGGTTTGATCTGAGGTAACTTTAAATCAGCGAGGTTCATTGTTTTCTTAAGCAAACTGATACTTGTCCTGAAGTTCCAAACAGAATGTGTCTTATGAAAGAATAACCTCATCTCCGTTTAAATCCAGTCATAAACTATTTTATTTATTCAAACTGTTTGTTGTACTTAACATTTCACATCAACACTTAAAACCACTATATTTTGCATTCTTTACCCACTTGCACAAAGACTTGACACCTATAATAAATTTGACCTGGTCATAGCTTTGCATGTTTATAGTGCTGTTTATTATCAGCATATCACTTATAAAATAACTACAGTGCCCTCTACTAGTATTGGCACCCCTGGTAAAGATGAGTAAAAAGGATTATAAAAAATTCACCGTAATTAGCTTAATCTCACACTGAAAAAATGAGAAAAATCCAACCTTTAATTTAAGTACATTTATTATGAGAAAAAAAAGTCCCTCATCAAGAAATTATTTTTTAACAAAACCACGTGTGCCACAATTATTGGCACCCCTGCATTTATATATAGAATAAAGTAATAATTTTAAATAGTTGGTCGCATATCCTTTGCGTGCCATGACTTTCTGATGTCTGTGACCCAACAACATCAAAAGACTCTTGATATCTTATTTTCTGATACTCTTACAAGCGATACTATAACGCCTCTGCATTTGAATGGATCTCTACGGGAATTGGGGGTTGGGACTAGATTTATAACCCATAACCTTTTTACTCATCTTTACCAGGGGTGCCAATAATAGTGGAGGGCACTGTAGATGCTTTTCCTGTACTTTCCACTTGCAGTCCAAGTGGTGCACATTCATATTATTCCAAAAATAGTATTTTGAAAAGACTGTTTTCACAAGGTGTGGTCGTGCATTCCATCATTTCAATGTCAATGCATTAAAATACAAATCAGGCAAAATGTGATGGTTAGAAGGTTCACCGGTGAAATATCCACGGTGCTTTATCAGGCTTGCGATTTCTTGAATTTCATTCATTTGCGCTCCCTTAAAACCATAGACATCCTGTCCAAATGGCTGTCCTGACTGATGATGTGTGTGTCGTTAACTTGGACGTTGCACAGGGATTTTACATTTCTTTAATGTCTGAGCCATTTTGCACTTTCAAAGAGCTACCGTGCTGAAAAAACGTAGAAACCTGGAGCAGGACAGACCCAGTCAGGCGTATGGGTGGATGGATGGGTTCACTACTTTTCAAGATCCGCCACTGGCAGGAAACCACAGGACTTTTCATGCCCCTGTTGGGAGAAGTTGAGCCAAACTTGCGTTTTGGTTACTATAGAAACGGGTCTTCCACAAACTCACTCAAACCTGTCATCAGCATGGGTTAGAGCAGCTCTGCTTTCAATCCATTTCCCTGGCCTGCTGGCTGAAGGCCTCTGCAGAGTCACTATAAGAAATGACTCGTTACATTTTGCACAAATATTCTGTTATTCTGCTATATTCTACTATAAGTAGTCGGTGCCATGCTCGAGTTATAACCGACTCGCATGGAAGTAAATATTTCCGGCCTTTAGTTCGATCAAATCTGAAGGCGTTTTCTACATGGCAAGTCGACGTGTGTTGGAGATTATTGGATAGCAGGATCTCTAAACCTGTAGAACAGACGGTTCACACATTCTTTCCGTTGTGTGCATTTCTTCAAAAATTACAAAATTCAAATGCATATTTGTAGTGATTGTAAACCTCACTGTAAACTATATGCACACATACTTTGTCAGTGTATTTCTGTGCTGAATAACTTAATAATAAGAGACGCAGTCCATGTTTGCTGACTACTTTTATAGGCGTTTCCGTCCTCAGGGGATGGAAGGCCTGGCGACAACACATTTCCGTTTATGTCATCAGCCATTTTGTTTGGGATAATTTGTAGCCCTTTCGGTTCGGCCGGCTGTGACAGTCACCCTGCACCACGGGGAAGAGCAGTGGTTTCCATGCCAACGCGATATTAGGACATCATAACCATTTCAATTAAAGGGATTTAATATGAAGCATGAGGCAAACACCATCCATGCCATGTGTGCCTTTTGTTTCTGAGAGATACATTACTGAAAAAGTAGGCTACGCTGAATTCCCTCCATGACAAATGCTCTGGCAACTCATCCTGAAATTATCCATCATAAATGAGACTATGGTCAATGATGAGTATATTTTGGTTTTGTAATGCTGAATATTTCATATTGCATTTCAGTTGTAAGCCTCACTAAATATTTACTATAAATTTCCTTTTTTGTATATTTTATAATTATATTTCACAATAATAGAAATTAAAATTGTTTCATAGATGAAATGGTCACGTCTTTAGTTGCCCTCAAACCGTCAAATTTGATCCTCTACCACTCTCGACAAGAGTAGCTCAGTCTTCAGAGATCAAAGTGTAGTAATTCTGGGTTTTAGGATTTTTTCATGTCAGAAGATCCATCAAAAACCACAAAGGCAGCTTCTCAAAGCCATATGGAATGTGAAATTCAGCATTTTTCTGTGTCCCAGAAAAATATTGTGTGTGTGTTGCTGTTATCTCTATGCTTGTTTTAGTGTTAAAATTAGGGATGCACCGAAATGAAAATTCTTGGCCGAAACCGAAAACCAAAAATGAGAAACCAAGGCCGAAAACCGAAAACCGAAACACCGAAAGAAATGATTGTCAATTATTAGAACCATTGCATTTATGGCTATGACTGTGTACTAACCTCACTAAAATCAAAGCATTGCAATTCAAGAATAAATCAATTACAAAAGTATGAAAATATTTATTTAGCACTGACATTACAGCAATGCACAATATAAATTAAAATTCAAAACAAAATGTTTAACTTGACCCCGCTCATGTGTACATTAAATAATAATGTACAGGCCTATAACTGACTGGCCTGCTGAAAGATTGTAAAATTAAATATGTTCTCTCATAAAAACACAAAGTGCATTTAAGTCACCCGACGTGGAGAAACTCTTTGCAGATGCACCCCCTCTTGAAATTTCAGCACTGCATTTTTTGCAAATCGCTATCTGTGGGTCTTTCTCCGAGATATTGAAATAACTCCACACCGCCGACATGCTGGCTCTTATCCAGATAACCGTGTGCTGGCTGCGCTTTTTGTTTGCGTCATTACAATTCTGATTAATTAAAAAAAAAAAAAAAAAAAAAAAAAATTCTGTTTCGGCCGTGTTGTTTCGGTGATTTAGGTCTTTCGGCCGAAAACCGAAAATGCACTTTTGGGCCATTTTCGGCCGAAAATTTTCGGTGGCCGAATTTTCGGTGCATCCCTAGTTAAAATCCTGGAGGGCACCATCAATATTCTGTACCGCTTTAAATTTATTAAAGATATGATTTATGTACATGTGAGTCAGCAAACTGTCAAGGATTAAAGGCATGTTTCCTGGCCAGATTGATGCACTTGCTGCTGCAAATTATAGATGCTTAGAACACGGCCCAAAGTTGTCATCTTCATAGCAACTGTTTAAAAACAAAGGTGGATATCACAAAGAGATCTTTCGCGGCTAATTTTGCCTCAGAGAAAACAGTTCTGCACATTTGCTGGCGACTACTGAATGGGTTTCTGTGAGGACAGACAACTGTGTTACGTAATTATCATAATATTGTCAATCTTTCCTCACAACAGTGGTGGTCCAAGGCCTCTATTACTAACTTTTGTTCTCCTGAAAAGCTCAGAGGTGGACATCTGTTTCCTGTCATTGCCTTGTCTCGATCAGGCTCGTGATGAGCCAGTAATGACCAGTGATGAATATTCTCTACAGTGGGGAGGGCTGTTCAAAACAAGGGCCAGTCATTACAAGCCAATGACAAGGGTATCGTGTACTGCACAGTAAAGCTCACAACTTTGCCATATACTACATTATAAAAGAATGCTATAACCAATACAAGACTACTTTTGTGTACCAATTAACATTAGCCAGCAGTCTGTTTAACAGTCTTAACTTAACCTAAATAGAAGGGTATTCAATTAAAGGCCCACACACATCGGCATTCTCTTCCTGGTTTTAGGATCTGAAACGCCCACAAAACGTTAGCAAAGAGCAGTGACGTAGCAGTGACCCTGCCCTCTGTACACATTCGGATTGCGACTCAGACAAATTGAACAACACAACAAACCCATTTCCAATGCATGGTTTATTTGGCAAAATGTTAACCATCTATTATTTTCGATATATTAACGAATGAGCAGTGCACCAAGTAAAAGAGATTAGTTTGTTTCCATGCTGAGCTGTGCAAGGAGCAAGCTAATGTCACTAGCTAGCACCATGGAGGGATGGATAAAGCAGTGAAAGATTGGGAGGGGGATATAATTGGTATAGGGATAAGGAGAGCGGGAAAAAATAAACACTTTAGCTAATTAACTATTCCAAATCCAATTGCTGATAGCACGGACAACTATTCTCAAGGGCAAACAAAACAAGCGTTTGGTTCGACTTCAGACACGATTTCTTAGTGGGACAGGATGGTTTTATTCGCCTCAAACTATGGGAGGAGTTACGTAATGAGATCAAAGTCTGTATTGGTTGCGGTTTCACATCTACGTCACCATGGACCCATTTCAACTTTTTTTTCAGCATACAAGAATAAAGAGAGATATAGATAGACTGAAATTTAACGAGATTGCAATGGAATTTATTCCTCGCGCTTTATTGGCGCTCAATATATACCTTCATAGCCATAAATAACGTGGTTATAAGCGTATCATGGATTTTCCTTGACCGTCACTTTTAAGTAGCAAATTAGCTAAAGACAGCAGTCTGGGGCTGTGCTTTCTGCTTTGAGCTTTTTCCCATGCTCATGCTCATGAGGCAGGGAGCTCTTTCAATTAGATGACAAAACAGAGATGTTGGTATGACAACACAAGTGAAAAACACACCCACTGGCCAGTCTCATTCTCTGGAGGTTGTGGCTTCCAGCAGTCAAACTCACGGTCTGTTTTTGTTTCAGAGACTACCTATAGAATGTTCTAGAACTGAAACACAGTTTGATGAATATCACTGGATTTTTTCTGAATGACCTATCTTTTATGTTAGAGGAAAGCCAACATTGTAACAAAGGCATACAAACATGTATTATGCATTTCATTCTACATCTATGCCAAACGCCAACGAGTGGTTCCAAATGAGCCTGGAAAACTCAGGTGATTAATAGTTTGTGTGTGAATAAACCTGAACTGAATGTGATTGCAAACTAGCTTGAAAGGTGAGAGTATAGGGAGATCATAGTATAGTATGATTGTAGAATGTTCAGGCCTAACGTTAAAATAATTTTATGGATTGGTGCTATTGGCTTTTGCAAGCTAGGCGTACATCATACGGCAGGGGTGGCCAATTCCAGGCCTCGCGGGCCGGTGTGTATGCAGGTTTTTACTGCCACCAGTTACCACGGTTCAATCAGCTAATTAGTCATACACACAATCACCGATTCACTTGTAAATTACAGAACGATAAAATGCTACAATACACGCATTGACGCATACCGGCACAAGAACATTCATCAGCTGCTTTTCATATCGCGGATATGTAGATTAAAATATCAGATCGTGTAAACGATTGGGCTAATTCAATAATTGTTAACTGGCGGCAGCAAAAACCTGCATACACACCGGCCCGCGAGGCCTGGAATTGGCCACCCCTGCCATACGGCGTCATAGAATTGCGTTCAATAAAGGCTAACACACTAGCACTTAATTCCTGTAAGTTTGATCACTACTGCAGTGAAATTAAAACGGCCAACAAACAACGTTTTCTGTGAGAAATGTATTGTCGAGCTCACGTGCACAACACTCCATTTTGCTCTCCCTACTATAATAACAACAGCCAGTAGTACAGGCGGCCATATTAGGTTATAATCGTCTTCCCCTGCCCCCAACAAGTAGGTAGCCCATGCATGTCAATTCGAAAAAAATTTAAATTAGCATAGCCAATGTGCATTGCCTCTGATTTTTATTATTTTTACGTGAGTAGCCTAAATACACCATATCAAGGATATACTAAAATAATTTCAGAATAGAGTAGGCCTTTGCCTAAACAGTACTTATACTGTGGGTATAGGACTTATCTGTGGGTTACTGTTAGTGACTGTGCTTTGATCTGTCAAAAAGGTAACGGACAGAGAGCGTGCCAGGGCACAGCGAGCTCTCTATTAAGGGCATTTACAACTGCTTCTTCTATCACCCTGATCTACCCAACCCAGAAAATAAACAATCAGCTCAGACGTGCCTGTTCATTTTCTTCCAAGCAAGAGTTATAGAAATCCTGCTTCCTCCTGTTCTGTGACTAGTGTAGCAAGCAAGTCTTTTTGGCTTCATGCCAAGACATTGGTCGTAAGAGCAAACCCTTTGTGTGACAGGCAGTTTATGTTATGATCTCATTTTTATTACACATTTTTATTCCAGTGTGCAAATCTCAACTTCCTATTTAAATGACTTTTTGAGCATTTTGTCGTGGTGCATGTAGAGTTTCAGTAGGCATTCAAGGCTCTTTACAGATTACAAGAACATGCATGTTTTTTAACATGGACATATGTTTCCAGGCTGAAATGCTCAAAAATTCGAATGAATATCACTGCATTAAAGGGAAATAAAACTAAACGGTCATACTAAACGTGTTATCCTGTTCTCCCTTTGATGTTTTCAGCCTAGCAGCAGCCGAACGATGAGACTTAATTAAATGTTTTACAATTCCACTCAACACCATCGCACAATGTTTAAAGGCAATAGAATAGAATTAAGAGACCAAAACATAAAGCTGCGATTGGTACTAATGGAAATGGACTTTTTAATAATTCTTTTTTATTGGGGCATTCCCGGTGCTTCTCATATCGGAACGGTTAGAATATGGACCCTCTGCTGCAAAGGAAAGCTACAGTGATCCATGGAGGTGAGAAAACCTGACTCCATTTTTCCTGTAACCTTTAACAAATACAGCTGTTAGAGAATAAAAACAATGAGCATAAAATCCAGGATTTGTTTATAATGGCACAGGCCACACTTCACACGAAGGATTCCCAGTCTTTTGCGCAAAAAATCTTTAAATAAAAATTTTTTAAATAAAAAAAGTCATAAAACTCCCGTAGATCCAGGAATAATTAGAAATACACATCCGTATTACATCAGAGGCACGAGGTCACATTTGGCTTAGGTTTGTTGTTATGGTTCATGCCCATGCGTTTAAACAGCGCTGATCCTTGCTCAAAGCGAGGGGGTTGGGCTGGAAAATCTAACGCCATGACGACATGAGCGGTGCCAGGCAGCAGGGTTGAATCAACGGGTGAGTTCAGCCCGGCGCTGACCACACCAGCAAGCCACCGAACAGAGACAAGGGGGCCTCACATAGACAGACAGACGGACGGACAGACGGACAGAGAGAGGCACCTGGTAAGCACTGCGCTTCCCTTCAAGACTGGAATTTATAAATATACAATTTTATAAATATACATTCTCATAAATTACATTCATATTGAATATTTTTGCATTGATTAAAGGAATTTAAGTTAGATTTCACCACAACTGCAGTTGGCCTTCTTGGGTTGAACCACCACTCATCTCAAAGGTTTTTGCTTGAGCTATTAATTAAATGTATTGTGCTAAGTGATTAATATATATTTTTTTAATTCATGTATCTTCGGAATGCATAAGATAGAAAATGGGTCGCCTAAACCCATTTTATATCTTATGCATGCTCATCTGTAGTCAGCATTTTCTTAATGGGAAATAATGGCACAAAGTATGTGTAAAAGAATGCATTGTGGAATGAGCATTTGGCTACTTGGCTACAGATAAACTCAATCTTGCCATCATTTTCTTACTTTGTTTTCATCTGGTGGAATAATTGTTCAGGTAGCTTTTGCACACAACTTTTGGTGCAGATAATATATTTTTTCTAATTTGTGTGACATATCAAAGAGCACTTCTCCAAGTTATATGGCACCAGTCATAACAAAAGAACTTGATCTGATGATGAAACATTTCATAAGGAATGCAAAATCAAATGTACATTTATTCAGCTCATCTGACTGTGAGACTGTCCATGGCTCTCAACAAGGTGCATACGCAGCCAGCCAGCCAGGTCACATCTCCCTGTGCTCCAGCGCGCGCGCGCACACACGCACGCACGCACGCACGCACGCACGCACGCACGCACGCACGCACACACGCACAGTCACAGACACACTGCAGGGTCCTGGCTCCTTACATCCATCAGCCATTATTGTTCGCGCACAATCCGCACTCATTAGTTACATTGCTAAAGAGCCTCCTGCTGTGGTCTGATAAATGACCCATTGGTCAGTTGCAGAGATAGATTTCCCCCTTTCTCTCTCTTTCTCTCTCTCTCCCTCTGCCCCTCCCTCTGCCCCTCCCTCTCTCTCTACCTCCATCTCCCTCTGTCGTTTGCTTTCTGCCCCACCCTCTCTCTCTCTCCCTCCCACCATCTCTCTCTCTCTCTCTCTCGCTCTCTCTTTTATTGCGCTCCCTCGATGTTAAACAGGATGTCTCTATGGATACAGGCATAAACAGAAGATAACAAGCCTTTGGCCTTTAAAGCGCATTTTCTGTTGTGGGGATACAGGCGAAGGCAGGCAGACACAGCGTACACGGCTCTGCAGAGGTAAGAGTCGGACTGCGCACCAGCGCCGCACCGCGCCGCGCCCGTCTGCTCTGGGCTAATGCATGCTAGCCAGCAGCCTGCTGCAAGATTCCCGCGCATACACGCATGCAGCACTCCATTACAACCTGCCTTTTTCCACAAAACCTCGCTCTGATGACGTTTTAGTCGTTTTGCTGGTGTGTATTTTGTTAAAACTTTGTTAAAATGAGGTAGCTCGTCTATTTGATGATGTCCTATTGTGACCCTTCATTGTGCTGCCGTTACTGGAAGGAATGACTGAGGGGAGCGATAACCCTTCTCTCTCCATCTCTCAGGTTTTTTGGTCATGCTTCTCCATGGTGGCACATATAGGACTAACTCAGCAGCTCTTGTGGCGTTTGCTTACCATGTTTCTTTTTGCTAAAAGCATGTGCTAAATGATTAAACTGTAAATTGTATTATATTTTTGAGGTGGTTTTTCAGGTTTGTTTTATTTATTTATGAGTTATTTTCCAGTAAAGACACTGAAATGGATATATTTATGCTTGTGTAGCGTTCAGCATAAGAAACTATGCGTACGCATTAATGTTTGTCGCTTTCATCGTGATTCGCTAGTATGGGCATAATAACCAGCATAGTTTATTCCTATCATTTTCTGGCAAAGGTTTAATTTACCTTTTTAAGGTCTAGGCACAGCAAAATTATAGTTATACATTTCGGTCAATACCACTGTGACAGCGATCAGGATTAATTTGACAAAGAGCAATACAGACAATAACGTAATGCCTAAGGTGTCTCGTACTCGAGGTGATGTGGTATATAATCATAAAACATCACAAAAGAAACATAGTTTTACAATTTTATCTGAATACCATCAATATCCTAAATACTACATTATGTGTGAATCATGCAGTGCAGGCTGGGAGGGGTCTATTCTCAAGCCATACATGAATCCGCCCCTGTGGGCGGGGCATCGATCCCCTGCCACTTTCTGCACCGCCGTCCTTCCGTTCTCCTCAATAAAGCAAAGAAATAAAATGTATATATATGAAGCAGAGCATATCTACTGCAATGGCAGGGTGTAGTTCATTATAATTATGGATACTGACACCTACTGCTCGCTCCTAGGCTGTTGGTAGTCGCCAGGCCAACCAGGACGTTGCCACTTATACCCAGATTGTCATGGATAAATAGGATTTGCATTACTGTGTGGTGCCTGACAACCCAGCGCCAAATGAAACAATGAGAGCCATCAGGATGAACTCAATCAATACAGGAAAGTGCCCATCTGCATGTTAGAGCCAGCTAACGTATGGAGTGCAATTACACAGCCACTGCATTATTTACAGGTCTGACCAGCTCAATCAGGGGATTAACACTGTCCCTGTAGCAGAGTATGTCTGGTTACCCTCTTGGCATCCAACATTGCTTTCTGTGCTTACACACACATTGCTAATTTTGGAAACAGTTATTTCCAAGCACAAATTTCATTAACAGTATAATTTCAGGCATGAATCCCAAACACCCCTGTGTAATTGTGTTGGGATTGTTTCTTTTAGCAGGGGGACTCATTTACAGAATGGATAGGCTGCTCCAAACGTAATATTTTGGGTGGGTTCTCGTCCCCATAATATTTCCCTCTTTATTCTGCAATAGACATCCAGTGCTGTAGACCCAGATGTCCCAGTGAATGACAGCTAAAGGATAAAGTCCAGATGGTTTAGTCCAATGGAGAGGTCATAAATAATCATACAAGCAGAACTGAATACTAATCCAAGGCCACCCACTCTGCGCGTCGCCGTTCACTTCTCAAAAACTGAACAGAAATCCAACAGCTTCGAGCATTTTAAAGAGCCGTTTGGTTATACGCTACTGCGGAAAATGTTACCCGCCTGACCAGAGACAAATAGACCGTTAAAATTATTCCAACTGGCACTAAAGTTACTCCTAATTTGTACCGATGCCAGTACAAATTCTATTAGTATGCTCCTCCTTGCCATTTAAACTTTATGAGATTAGGAGAAAGTAAACACTGTTCTAGCAGAACATAATTGTGTGCATATTGATCTAGTTCAACATAATTGTGAAAAATTATAGAAACAGCAATAAACTAAAATAAACTAAAATGTAAAAACAAATAATATTCTGGACATATTCATGCTTACAAATAACATTCTGGTAGCAAGTCTGCCATAGAATCAAGATTAATCTCATCAGCAAAGGCATATACTGCATGTCTGAATGTTTGTGTGTTTTGGATATGGTACCAAGTGTTTGGAGTGCCATGGTAACATAATTATGATTTCAAGTTTCAATCATCTAAGAATGACTAAATATTTGAAATTAATATTAGAATATAGGCGATAGGGTATACTGCTGTTCATTATATTAATACATACCAATCCCCCACCCTTGTGCACTCCTTACGGCTGCATAAAGAAAACATTTTTTGGCAGGATTTCTCAGGATGGCAGAAAGCACAGACGTGGCGCTGCTCCTGGACTCCTTTAAGAAGTTTGCCATCCATGGAGACACCAAAGCCTCTGGGAAGGAGATGAACGGAAAAAACTGGGCCAAGCTGTGCAAAGACTGCAAGGTCATCGACGGGAAGAACGTCACCAGCACAGACGTGGACATCGTCTTCACCAAAGTCAAGTAAGGCGGAACGGTGCTGCACATCCTTTAATGGCACAGTCAGGACGTATTGACGGATCCCTGTCCACGGGGTCCTCCGCTGCTCTGCACCAGAGGTGGGAAATCCAGGTTCAGAAAGTAAAAGTCCACCTCAGTATTTCGTTCCACCTGGATTTGCCAATTAGCACAATTCTACATACATGAGGTACAACTAATTAGTGATATCAGCTGGCTGAGTTCATGGGTGGGAGAAACAAATGGCAGGACTTTTACTTTCCGACCTCTGGATTTAGCATTTCTGCTCTGCACCGTGCTTTGGATGCAGTGACAGAGAATCCAACAGTTTATGCCAAAAGGCTTTGCTTTTCAAAAATAAGATGTCATTTTAGTTATTTTTTTGGACAGAGCCAAGACGTCCCGCGTCATCACTTACGAGGAGTTCCAGAAGGCACTGGAGGAGCTGGCGCCTAAGAGGTTCAAAGGTCAGAGTAAAGAGGAAGCACTGAAGTCCATCCACAAGCTGATTGAGGGCAAAGAGCCCACCAACATCGGTATAACGGTGAGATAAACGCACGTTCGATGACCTGCAATAGGATGTTCAGGTACCATAAGCTTTATGGGGGAAATTAATGGAAAATCTCTTAATTTTATATTTTGTACGAGTCCTATGGCTCAGCTGGTGCCAACAACGCAAAGGTTGTGGGTTCGATCCCATGGGACTAGATAAAAGCATCTGCTAAGAAGCATGTTTAATAATAATATAATTTTACTCCAATACTTGTTCAATTCCACTACAAAAGTCATCTCTCATGTCAGGGTCATCTTAAATCTTCATTTGTATGTAATTCAGATCTCACTTTTGACGTGCGTCGGAAGTATATGTTCCATTAAAGAGATGGTCAACTTTCTGGGGTTTTAAAGTAATTTGATATTTTAATGTTGGCCCAGACAATTTTTGCATGCAATAAAGGATATTTTAGATATTTGGAAAAGTTTATGAAAATCGAATGTACTTCATTGCACACAAAAAACTGTATAAGAAAAATAACAGGCAAAAGAACACACAGTAAAGCTAAAATAATATCTTTATTAAATCCCAGAAAGTGAAGCGTCCCTTTAAATATCTCATTATCGTGAACAAATACACCACTGTGTGAGGTAAACGTTTGCCTAATCTCTTCCAAACGTTGTGTCAACGCTTTTTCCTCCTGGACAGTCAGTTGTATTTCTGTTAATTCAATCTCTCTTCATTGTTTGAAATTGCAGCTTATTTCCCACTCATGTTACAGTTCTAACATAGTTATACCTCTGATACGCATTCACACGGAGGCGGTCGCTAGCACGGAGAAACAAAGGGCCAGTGTAAAGTGCTTGAAATGTGCCCAGTGGACATGATAATGGAGGCCGAGCAATGAGGAAGAGTCCGGAACGAAACATCATTAAAGTCCGTTTTTCCTCGTGGGTGTCAAGTGCATTACAGGGTGGAGCCGAAATCTGAGCCACATGATAGCAAGGAAAAAGCAGTCCAGGGATTGGCTGCACTTCAGGCTCACATTACAACACCCCTTTATTTAAGTTTCTCTTCTCATCATGGCTGTCAAATTTATGAAACTTCTTTGGCCCTGGTCTTTGTCTTTTAATTCACCGTCAACATAATATTAGTATGACCTCTTCCCGTTCGATATAACGAAACAATACTTGACTCATTTATATCTTTCAGAAAGTAACCAAGACTGCTGCTGTGGACAGACTGACGGACACGGCGAAGTACACGGGGTCCCACAAAGAGCGCTTTGACGAGAGCGGGAAGGGGAAAGGAAAGGGCGGCAGAGAGGAGACGGTAGAGAACACCGGCTATGTGGGCGCGTACAAGGAGGCCGGAACGTATGACGAGAAGACCAAAGCTAAGTGAGGCTCCGCGAAGCCTCGGCAGCAGAGCACTGAGATTGATGAGCTCGCTCTCCTGCACATATTCCCCCAAAGTACAACCTGGCTCTTTATGCTAACGCTGGGATCCCTGCTCCAGGGAAAAGTTGCCGTTTGATCCATGTCAGGTGTCCGGCCGATGAGTTTCTTTGTATTAATCACAATGATTTCTTAACTAGTTAGGAATGCATAAAAACAACAAGCTGCATCAGATAGGACATTAGAGTCATTTTCCTAATAAATGGCCAGAGTTGAACTTTTGCTTTCTTGCTATAGCTGTTAAATGGAATTATTAATGCAAAGACAGTATACCTCATTCATTAACAATATGTCTTGTTCACTATGATTGTGCCAGCTATGAATTGCAACTGGAAGTCAAGTTAAATTTGAGTTCTGTCGATCAGCACAGTGTTCTTATTATAGTGTGCCGTCAATGGATGTACCAGAACTCCTAGCTTTCATAATACGATGGAAATAGTATGAGCAGTCCCTGAACAGCATAGTCAGCCGTGCAGCTCCCACCAGGAACCTCTCATTGATTTAGTGCCCATTAGTGATGATGTCATTCAATTCTACATTCAAAAGTTTACAAACTCAAAGTATATATCAGAAGATCAATATATATTTTTGCTTCACTCTCTAGAATACTGTTGGTCTCATTTACGTCTCAGAATTGTTTCTCCTTTCAGTTTTGTGTTGTCTCTTAATTTGCATTGTAGTGGTGATTGAAGCTAAAATTAAACTGGACTAAAAATGTACTTACACTGAAGAAATAAAGCAGTATTAAACGTAATAATATCATCTGGTCCAGAATTTCTTTCTTTTTTTAATACATGATCTTGCATATAAACACTGCTCTAAAATCTCAGTAAACTGCAGCCATTTCCCATTACTAGATATTTAGCTGGAAATTTGGCTACAACTCTTCAGATTGTCTCAATCATCTACCTTCCCTTTCCTCCAATTCTTGGTCGTTTGATATTGATGAGAATAAAACAATCTATTGTTCTTCAGAGCTGGCAGACCTACACAAGGACACACATGCCACACACACACACACACACACCACACATGCGCATGCGCACGCACGCACACACACAGAAACATTAAGACGGAAGAGTTCTGTGCAGCATACATGATTCCTTAGACCTCTTCGGATATTTCGCGCACAGACCTGCTGCTACTTCACCTAAATTTAAACAAGAAGCCCAAGTTGCAGCCTGCTTGCTTCAATTCCTCTGTAATTCCCTACAAAACAAGTCGTAAATGAGCTAATCACAGTCCCTTTCTTTAATGAAGCAGTTTATCAGTCGAGAGTGAGGACCTGCCAGTGTCACTGTGCTCTGGCACAAGGGTGGGGGGTCACATGCTTCTCCACAAAGGTCCACCACAGAGGACAGAGGTCCACCAACGCACACCCCAGGCGCGGAACAGGGAGCCAACGTGGGTCCCTCGTTGTCATGGCAGCCGCAGCGTACACAAAAAAACACTCCGGCACCTGGCTCCAGCGGTTCTCGCTCTCCCCTCTGTGTTTGTAACCAAACACACGAGTTCATGGCAACGCTCGTTTGGGACATTTCCCTGGAAGCTCTAATCGAAAGCATATCTATCAGAATGAGGCTGGCCATATTGCAGGGGATACCGTTGCTGCTCACTGCTTAGGTCTTGATTAATCATATTACGCGCGTGGATCGCAAGCGGGCTTATGAACTCTCTACCCAGGCCCCACTGGGACTGCCTTTTGCAATAACTTGGCTGGTTAATGATTTATTAGGTCTGTGGGGCTAGACGCTAGACTAACGGGGTGTGCAGGTCTAACCAGCTCCACATGTCATCGGAGAGCACAGCAGGATCACATTTCACGGCCGTTAGCGATCCAGCTCCTTCCATCCGTTTACCTGTGGATGGTGGGAGCGCGGCGACACGGTGCCGTTCTGAATCAGCATTCCCTGTAAGAGGGAGCAGCATTTCAGCATTCCCTGTAAGAGGGAGCAGCATTTCAGCATTCCCTGTAAGAGGGAGCAGCATTTGACCAAGCAGTGGGTATGACAAGCGTGGGAAACGGCTGACCGTGTTCAGTGTTTGTTTTAGTAGTGACTAATTTGGCATTACACTGAAAGACCAGGCTATGTTTTCTGCATATAGCTGGATACAGGGTTTTTCATAGTCTTAGAAATGTAATTGAAGTGTCTATTTTATTTAAACTTTTTTTTGTAAGGTGTAAGCCTTTATCTTGGCAATATAGCTGTGCATGGCCTTATCTGTCAGGTTCACCTATTCACTTGTCACAGCCTTTCCTTCAAACGCATTATGAAGCAATACAACGGCACTCTTTCTTTCCCAGCTGATGCAGGGGAAATGATTTATCATAAACAATCCCTGAGGCAATAGATATTCACATACTACACTTCTGAGTGTTCAGACACCCTCTACCTTTATTAATCAGATTGTATGAGGTCCACTGATACAAGACGCCTGACAAGTAAGGACAGTCAAGGAACACTCTCAGGGGAAAAAAAGGTATGAAATGTTCCTCAAATGTTACCAACGCTTGTTACTGGGGCGGCACCCTATAGGGAGATAAAACTGTACCCCTAGCCAACAGCTCATAATTCGTTTTGGATCTTTTTTGCTTGTAAAAGGTACTTATCAGTAGCAGAGATCTCACTTTTCACACGCAAATGATGCCAAAATAACCTGTAACACTAATTATAAACACAAGCCTCTCTTATTTCACAGTTCTGTAGTGACACAGGAAGTCCTGGCAGTGCGGGAAGCACAGCCCCAAAATGATTCCCTACTTTGATCAAATGCAGTTGCAGCCATGTCATGTTATTCGTTGAATAGCCAACCTGCCGACACTTGGCATCTTTTCTTTAAGTCATGAGAATGAAGTATGATTCTGCACCGGCATGAGAAATCACATAAAAACATTGTACTATATAATAGCATAGAAGACTTTACTGTTCAAGTACAAATCTACATTTTACAGTTCAAGCACTGCACGCACTGTACCGTGCTCCGTTTGAAATGGTACACATTACTGAAGCCACTGTGGCTCTCCTGAGGCCAACTGCTTAACAACCCGCGCAAGCACTCCAGCTGCTTCCAGCGGTGCTCATCCGTTTTAATCAGTTATTGTTACACTAATTATGTCTGAGAAAACCTTGTTGCTGCAGATACAACAAACCCAACCAGCGCGAGTTTAACAGATTGTGCCAATATTATTACAGAAATCCTGCTGCTGCCTCCTCTGATCATTTAGTTTCCCTTACATAAAAATAAAAAAAACTGCTAGAAAAAGCATTATCGACAAGTTGTAATTACACATAGAACTAAGAGATATTCACATTTTTGTATGTAAACTCATATACATTTTTTTTTTGTCAGCTGTTCGTTGTTTGGAATAATTTGAATTTACCTGAACTGCTTCTTTGACACTGGACAACAAGTCCAAGGTTCCAGCCATAAACCTCCAACTATGAAAAACCTTCAAAATGTGCCAGTAACTGTATCCTTGTGATTTTGTATTATGCCAAACTTGAAAATACTATTTTTGCAGTGGGTTATAAAAAGTTCCAAAAATAAATTAATAAATGCCACGTGGTCCAGAAAAGAGTAATGTTTTGCTCAAGATGAAGTTGTCATGGTTTTAGAGTGTTCTTGGTCAGCATGAGCTTGGTGTACAATATCATAATGTTTGCTTCTCTTGGGAGAAGCACGGTGACTAACAAACGTCAGCCAGGGGAGAGACACATTGCGTAAAGCCCTGTCTGTTAAATATATCCAAGACTCATTTTACGAAAAAACCTTTATCAAAAAATGAGAAATACAGGAATGCACACAATTGTGCACACACAAATATACACACACACACATATACTATCCCACCCTTTAAACTCGCATATGCACACGTTACAGGTTACAGCAGCCTACTGTTACAGGTATAATTGTAATCTGCCACGAAGTTTTGGAAAATCTGTGAATTCCACTTCAGCTCAAATATATAACATCTGGCAATAGTATTATTGGCAGCACAATTCATGATTTGTATAGGATTAAGGTTTTAAGGATTAAGGAGTCCAATTATTAAAGTAACTTGAAACTTCCCGATTCAAAGTGAATACGGTTGTGAAAAATTCCAGAATGACTTCACTTGACAAATTCCGTTCTGCACGGTTTGTGTTACATTTTTAAATAATGGCTTATGCATTTATATTAACACAGGCTGATGCGAATACTTATGTCTGGTCATTTATTTTATATAAAATACACTTGACATCACGGAGTGCTTAATCCATCTAGCCACTAGAGAGCAGACTCGTAAAGAAAATGAAAGCTGCCGATTAAATTACAGGCAACAGTGGTTTGTCACCACATCCAAAAACGGTAGAGACTAACAAGATTACACCGAGAATGTTGGGCAAGTAACTGCATATGTGTAAAGTCAATATTAAGAAAACAATATTAAAATGTGAATATTCAAGATCTAAAAATCAAGCTTGATGCTAACCAGCTTATTTGGTTCTGTGAGAAAATGTTACAGTATAAATTAATTCCGATCTTTATTGAAGCGACAAGGTAACTTCCAGAACAAAGGTCAAACCTAATTTATAAATATGCATGAGGAAGAACCGGGTCGAGGTAGTGCCATAATGCCATATACAATTAATTTCCACAAAATTGACTTGCTGTAGCAATTTCACTATAATTGTTTCTTGACCACCAAGTCACAAACACTATGACTTCAAAATATAACTTCTTTTGTTTGTGAGCAAAATAGCTCATACGTTGGAAGACTGGAAAAATGCTAAAGATTTCATTCAAACCAGGACACTATAGGCCTACCTCTGCATACTCTTCATCCTCTGCAATCTCAATGACCGCCCTGAGCCAGACTTTGGGTGAAGTCACATGCGTGCCCTGCGTGAGTGCAAGGGCTCGAAATGGTACAAATAATGTCCAATTCCCACCCTAATTTGGAATGTCCAATTGTCACATGAAGCATCCCCAGCTCAGGACAAATGACTTCCTCAGCACCATACTTGATTCACAATATCTCTGGAGCGCCCTCTGCTGGCCCGGAGAATAAAGAACCACCTCGACATTGATGGATATCTGGGCAATGAATCTCCGTAAATGGACCAATGAGCGGAACAGAAGTTAGGATCTTTTTAGGATTTACAATAATCTCATTATATTTATTTATAACTGCCCACAACACTTCATTACACGATATGAAGCTGATCTGATTATCAATAGAAATAACATTACGGTTATGTGTATACTTCAGTTAAAATCGCCCCAACAGAGTAGCGGCCGTCACGCATGAAACAAAGCAAGCCAATTAACCGCTTATAAAACTGCACGAGTTACAATAATTCTCGTATTTTAAGTGCAAAATTATTTTTTTTGGTACACAATTGCTGGGCAACACTGTGTGGTTCTGGGTGTGATTAGCAACACTTAAACCACTACAGATAGTGTTTGTATCCTAACTTATTAGGTATAAACATTAGTAGGCCTGGCCTACTTGAGCTTGCGAGACAGTATCTACCAACAAGGAGGCCGAGTTGTGGGCCTACAACAAGGCTTTCAAGAAGAAGAAAAAACACCATTAAGCCAATGTGACGCCTTCAAACGCACTAAATTCACTTACTTGTTCGTTGAGGTTGATTGAAGATCTTTTAGTCCATGAAGTTGACTGAAGTTTGAACGTGCATGCCGTTTGTGCAGGTGAGTAATTTAAAAAAAACAAAATATTCGATACATGCATCAAATAAAAAAGGGGGACAATATCTATAGATATATCAGTGGATTTCAGTGTAAGGAGAAAATAATAACCTTCAGTTCATTAAAAACAAAACACGCAAAAGCGGTTGAATAACTTCTCGGCACAAGCCCATGGCCTGCATGCAGCTGCGTTGGGTGGTCTTCCTTCGATTACGCTTTGTGCGCGAGCTCGGCGATGGCGCGTAAGGAGAAACAAGTGGTTTTCTATATAGTTCGGTGGTTGAGCCACGTGTTTCGAAGGAAAGCCATGGGTTTGCACTGAGGTAAGATACCCGTGGGGCTGTTTCATGAACGGTTTGGGAATTACGGGACATTTCAAATTGTGGTGGGAATTGGATCTAGACAGCCCAGTGTTGGGCGCCAAATTATTACAAAAACAAACAAAGTGTCGACGTACCTCATTCAATTACGTAAGGGTGACGCTGGGTTAATGCGTCATCTTTATACCCCAATATAAAATGACCACTAGGGTGTCATTTTGCTTGCAAACCTAAAGAGAAAAAATGGCTCCAACAAAGTTATTTTAGATTAATTTATACCATCATTAAATGTAATGAAGGAATATCGACCTTAGTTAGCAACCTATATTGAAAAACCTATGAAAGGAACAACGTGTCTCTTTCATTTCCTTCCCAATTAAATATGTCTGAAGAACACCTACATCTTTCCCCACCCACATTCAGAGTATAGCACACAGGTATTCGCCATTGTGAAAGATGTTTGCCTTCAGCTACTCTATGACGTAAGTAAAAAAACTATCCACTTTCATAAAACTTTGAATTTATAAAAGTATCTCAAGAGATCTATTTTCTGTTCATGCTGATGAATGTGCTGCCTTTGCATGTGAAGGAAGCCGTTACCTACTGATTTAGCAGATTTAACACATACGTATATGGTGTATATATACTATTGCATTAAAGTGTATTGTTTCATAATTCATTATATTAAAAAAATACATAGAGGTTATACAACCATTGTCAACTTCACATTTCATTGTAACCCTTTTTAGCAATGAAGTATTTGAAAGGAGTTGGACAGCAATTTGAAATTAATTTGACAGGATAAACATCGCAGTAAACATGTCACTAGCTAAGCAGATTCGTAAGTACTTGGAATATCCACCCAAAACACTTAACATGAGTATATGTTATAAATGAATAACAGTGGCTGTCTCTCACTGTGGGAGTTTACAGCACAGATGTATGTGTGTGACTGAAGGCCTGGCCACCACCTCCAGCAAATCTACTCTGGTGTCAGTGGTAGGAAAAAATGGAAGACAGTTCCATAGCTGCCCTTTAGAGGGCTCCACTGAGCTTTGAACATCTCTGAAACCTGATACTGCGCTGCTGGCGAAGGACAGACAGGGAAAGCCTCAGAGAACAGATGTTTCTGGAGGGTTCCCAGGGGAGGATCCAGCGAATAAACTCTTGTCCAGTGACACGTGACATGTCCCATGGTCCTGAAGTCAGGCAGGGAGGGTATCGGTCAGAAAGGGCGTTCCCTACACTTTTACTCCTCTAGATATGAAGTATCTGAGGCAAAACTCCAAAATAAAATATTATCAAATAAAAAAAGTGTTTTTAGACCATGAGAGGGACACTGGCATAGAGATAGAGCCTAGACCAGGTTTGGGCCTCCATCGTGAGCAGGCCCAAGATCAGGCCTTGTGTTCTCAGGGTGTGCGTCTCTGACAGAATTTCCCAGGACCCAGCGGAGAAGAAGCACTGTTCTCAGAAGAAAAAAACACTCCAGGAGCCTTTGAGAAGTCATAAATTCAGAGCCGTCGAGTAAAGCTGTCGGATTGCTTTATTAGAGCTGTGTTTTTGCCGTCTGACGGCCAATAAAATGGGTCAGGTTTCAAATGGAAATGAGTGAATTTGAAAAGGACACCAAAAACTGATTTTATCCAAGAGGGAAGGAACTGGGATAATATAATCTCAGCCCTGGTTACATTTCATGCTTTATGTACCTCCTCAATAAAGACATTTTGCTATATTTTAAGCAATTCCCTAAAATACTTATTTTAACGCCAAAACATCTACACCCAAAGCGCTTTAAATAAACAGCAGGTTTCACTGAGACGGCTGCCCTGTGTATGTTGTGATGATACACCTGTGGGTACCAGCTGTGGCTTCTATTCCTACAGGAGAGGAGAGGAAGCTGCTGTTTGGGGAGAGACCTGACCCCACACCTCAGGAGAGGGTCATTTACACAGACAGTGCTGCACAGGTGACAACTCCTTCGGTACTTCCTCCGTCTTTTCCGAAACGCTCCCCGCAGGAAGAGGGTGCTTGGGGTTACTTTATCCTCCAGATGTAACACTGATCTTGGGACTGATTTATGGACCGAGGTGCAGAAAAACAGGGCAGGACTGAATTTGAAATGAGAAATATTGAAATTCAAAAGCAACCTATGATGAGAGGGATTATGCTTCTTATCGATTTTGTATGGGTGGGCGATTTGTCCATTTCCTTGGAGACCACTTTGGTTTTCTTTATCTCTCATTCTCCGTAATTTTGACAAACTGCCTGGAAAGAAAAAGTGATATTCGATCATCTCTTAAAACATAAATATTACGAGTTACTTTTGAGCTTTGTGACATTCCATTAGTTTGTAGGAACATTGTGTCAGTAACGTCCAACATTTCAGTCAGACAACTCACGACTGAATTAAGCAATATTTGATAGAGATTTAGTGTAATTGCAATTTCTGGCGTCGGGCTCTGCCTCTTATCACTCCCTGTTTGCATAAAATTTTTTGTATAAGCCAGGCAAAATAATAGGGAGTGAACCACTGACTCATATGAGATCATATTAGAAGCAGAGCCCACAGGTGGATGTTGGGGTGGTGATATGGGGATCATATGAGAAGCAGAGCCCACAGGTGGATGTTGGGGTGGTGATATGGGGATCATCTGAGAAGCAGAGCCCACAGGTAGATGCTGGGGTGGTGATGGGAACACAAAAACCTTCCTGAAAGGCATAGCTACATGCAGGAGTAAGCAGGGAAAGCATGACCTGGTAAGATTGGGGATTTAAATAGCCCTCCCATGTAGGACGTAAGCATCACGTGGTGCTTCTCGAGTTGCCTGCCCAAACTAGCTTCGCTTTATTTATTCAGAAATATACAGGGTATATTCAGCTCTGTCACCGTTTGTTTGGTCTGGTTCACCCCATGATGGAGTCAGAGCTGGCCTACATCACCAGCAACATGCTTTCATTTCCCTTTCTGAAATACCACCAAAACAGGATGGCTGAGCTTTTAGGGGACTGCTCCCTGGCACGAGAAAGGCTAAGAAAGTCTAAGAAGCCTCATTGCGAGTCTGCAGTCTGCTGGTTTTAATTGCCAAGTTGGATTTGAGGTTACCCCTTTGATTTACACGAGACGGTGGAAACTAGAACTTTATACGGTTCTGTGTACTTTCTGTGGGCTAAACAACTTGAGTTCACATTGCACATTCCAGATGTCCCGTTTACTTTTGAGTAAGCAAGAAACGCTGCGTTTCTTAGACACAAACTTTAAAGTTAAGGTTTAAAGGAATCTATTCTATAAACAAATACCCAGTTTCTCTAACGGTGTACTATGATTATTAATACTTGACATTACAATACCTGGCATATTGAGTAAAACCTTTGTTTAAAAAAAACTTTAAATTTAATTATTTATTTTTTAAACCAAGCACAACTTGTACAGGTGTGGGTGAGGGTGGGAACCTGTCTCGCGTTTGCCCCAGTAAAACACAAGCGCACCATCTACACCCAACTAATCCCACTCATTTTCCAAAACTGTACTTATGCTACGGCTTCTCTTGCAAAACAGCTGGCTGTGAATGTTTACCTGGCAAAGACTGTTCCACACTAATTATCCACATAACCGGGATGCAGGGCCTGTATGACAGGGTACCCTCTGTGTTTTAAGAGTATGTCCAGGATACAGAATCTGTATGACAGGGTACCCTCTGTGTTTTAAGAGTATGTCCAGGATACAGAATCTGTATGACGGGGTACCCTCTGTTTTTTAAGAGTATGTCCAGGACACAGAATCTGTATGACAGGGTACCCTCTGTGTTTTAGGAGTATGTCCAGGATACAGAATCTGTATGACAGGGTACCCTCTGTGTTTTAAGAGTATGTCCAGGATACAGAATCTGTATGACAGGGTACCCTCTGTGTTTTAAGAGTATGTCCAGGACACAGAATCTGTATGACAGGGTACCCTCTGTGTTTTAGGAGTATGTCCAGGACACAGAATCTGTATGACAGTGTACCCTCTGTGTTTTAAGAGTATGTCCAGGATACAGAATCTGTATGACAGGGTACCCTCTGTGTTTTAAGAGTATGTCCAGGATACAGAATCTGTATGACGGGGTACCCTCTGTGTTTTAAGAGTATGTCCAGGATACAGAATCTGTATGACGGGGTACCCTCTGTGTTTTAAGAGTATGTCCAGGATACAGAATCTGTATGACGGGGTACCCTCTGTGTTTTAAGAGTATGTCCAGGATACAGTGATTGCCATTCTGAAGGGCATGCTTTGTTAAAAAGATGTACGGATTAATATTTGTGATTGTGCAGTTAAATTCTTACAGTACCGCCATGTTCCTCAGTCTGATGGGTTCACTGAGTTGCTGAGCGACCAAAGTAACACTCGTTGCCTGGATACAGCGGTGTAATGTCTCTACATATAAAAAAGATAAAGTGCAACAGACCTTGCATTCATCAGCAAACATCCTTTAAACTATGAAATCAAATTCAAGGGTTTGTTTTTTTTGTTTTTTTTAGATTCAAAGAAATTGGACTTTATTAAATACTTGTGAACTTGTTAGGATTAAGAAATCTGTCACTTGAGTACAGTCATGCTGCATCAGCTATGAATGGAGATTTACAGGTTAAGAATGGCACTTGAGTGACTCCCTGCTTGGCTGGTTAATACAGACGTGTACAAAGTTACTCCCAACTAAAACCCAAGAGCACCACTGGCGCTAAATATTTACAGAATAATGTACATGGTTTTTTTTGCGTTTTTAAACGCTGTCTTTTTAACATTACAAGAAATTGAAGGTCAAACACTTGCCCCTTACCCTTATCTGGTCCCTTTTGCAAAGGTAATATGATTCACATATGATTTCCAGAACATGAGGAACATATTCATAATATACAGAATGCATCAGTTTGGCCATTGGCACTTCATACTTCACAGGCAATTGTACACATTGCTGAATAAATCGGAACCTTTTACACTGCATTCTAAGACACATAGATAAACAGGAAGTGTCATTTGATACAGCACATATGCATGAAAAATGTTTTCCTTTAATTGTGTATTTTACATTTATAAACACTCACAGCCTTTTTGGGGAGGGGTCATTCCACTCCCAGTTTTCCCAGCTGTTAAGGGCAGAGATCAGGTCACATGGAGTGATCTCCAGCCTCTCAAACGACCGGACAGGCTTAACAAAGAGGATCATAACCGGGATCCAACCAGCATGTACAATCGCACAATCGCACAATGGAAGCACTAGGATAATTTGGCAAAGTTGGATGGGTTTTTCAACTGTGTGGCCACAGCGCAACAGCATGAAAATGAAACGGCTTACTGACGGTGGCCTGACCATGGGTCAATTTAACGTGAAAGACAGACCTTTTGTAAAGACAACGCAAGAGTCATGCAAATGCTGCCTTTTTTGTATAAAAAAAACAAAAAAAACAAAAAAGCAAGATGCTTTTGAACCTTGAAGAGTACGGCTGTACTCCTCCTTCAGTTTCACCATACCTTCTCATAGTAAGGTACCGGTTTTGCTATTTTAATTGCAGTCTACAGCAAAGTGGTCAACGAGAACAAAAACAGTTCATAACTGCATTGTAAACTATTACAATAATTATTTACAATTATCAACATAGTACAGAGCACTACTACACTGGCACATGGAAAAAGATAAATATAAGAATATTTAAACAGTTGTTTAAATCATATAAAAGCTATGCTCAAAAGTGGCTTTTTAACAGTGCTCTGCTCCAGCTCTTTCAGTGTTCGTCTGAGATGAGAAGTGTCGGTCAAATGAGGAAAAATAAATACGTGGGATTTTCTTCCTCGTGTGGCAATACCTGTTGATGAGAGCTGATGGACTTTAAACCTACAAAATAGGAAAAAAGAGAGAATTATTTCACTGCTAATCCTCAGGCAAACAAAAACAAAAGAGCACAAAGCCACATTTGTGCTGGGCTGACTTGTTCTCAGGTGACATTATACCTGGAGTACCCTGAGGGGGGGAGTATGCTGGGTTTTGTTCATTTAATTGGTCCAATCATTTCATCATATTCATATTAAATTCATGTTCATATTAAAACACCTGGAATTAATATTTGATGCCCCCCCCCCTGTAATTCTGAATGAACACATAATTATTTCTACAATACTGCATTTTGTGGAACGTGTAGAAAGTGTTGGGGAGTAGTGAACTACATGTAGTTTAACTACATTTTGCAGTAGCTTGCTGGTAGTTCCAACTACATTCATATTTGCATCGTGATTCAAGTAGTTAAATTACTTTTTTTCCTTTTTTTGTGTAGTTAACTACTGAAACTACAACTTGCAATTTTGTCCTTGTGAAAAGCCCAGATGGGATTAAAGGCTGCAGTACACTGAATGGCCAGTGCAAACATTTCTTTCCCAAGGGGCCCTCATAAGGGGTAACTTGGGAAATAAAGATTTTTTCTAAACCCAGATGGGATTGTTTTGTTTAGGACAGGTTTAGGTCTCAGGGGTATTCCAGGAAGCTGGATTGTCAGCTCACCTGTGAAAAATATTTGGCTATAGTTTTTAATGTTTTGAATCTGAATTAGTAAAACTTGAATATATTAGGTGTCAATTAGTCATAAGTATTGATTATTGTTATTTATTAACAAATGTTCAGAGAAGTTGTTTCATGCTATTTTAGAAGTTACCTGGCTAACTGAGTAATCCTGCTTGGATCCTGCAGGTGTCTGACTGATGGACATTGTATACAAAACCAAAGCTGACATTCCTTGCACTTTCCCATGAATAGTGGAGTATTTAATTTTTTTGGTATTGTTTTGTATGACCTGTGAACAAGTGGCCACTTTTTGAGTGGCATTTTTTGCTGGCATGTGACTTTTTTGTATTATATTTTGTTATAATTTCGTATCACATGTACATTGTCAATTTGATCAGTAGTTTGAACTACTTTTTCTAACCTACTTTAGTTAACCAAACTAGATTTCTCCCTAGGGTAGCTTTTCTGTAGTTCAACTACTTCCAGTGTGAAGTAATTGGTAGGTTGCAAAGCTATGCTTTCAAAGTAGCTTCCCTAACACTGCGTGTAGATTAAGAAAAATTTGAACACAATTATCTCATTAGACAATTAGATAATTATCAAAGTGAATGAACCCCTGAGGAGGTGGTTTAAATGCAAGCTGTGAGACACGTGGTGCCGTTCTGACACCCTGACATGAGATGGATGGGGAGGGAGGATGGAGATGCGCTGGCGCACTTACGTAAAGCAGCAGGAACAGCGCTCACTCACACTACTGTGGATGGGCTTAACATTTGGCCTGCTTTCTGTGGATGAAGGGAAAGGAGGAATGATCATGGATGGGTCATGGGAGTGGCAGGACATGCAGGGAGATGATAACTCCCTACACACCATACAACTTCACCAACATCGCTATACACCTTACTTTCACACTTTTCAATCTAGGGGTCTAGTTTCCTCTTGAGGACACGGATTGTAACTGCATGGTGAGCTGGTGAAATTAACACCAGCCACCAGACAAATGCTGGTCAAATTTTGACTGTGGCTGGTAAGATTTGTGTTATATTGTAAAAGGTAATGCAGTTGGTAAAGGGATGAAAATGGCTGGTTATGTCTAGAATCCACGAGCCACTCTGGCCAGTGGGTGAAAAAGTTAATTTCATACCCTGATGGTGAGACAGACACGAGGAGCAAGGCGCTTAGCGGTACAAACTGGTGAATGGCTGCATTCTTAAACGTGAACGTGTGGGCTTGGCGAGGCATCGCTGTGGCTTCCGGTGTAAAGCGAGCTGGCAGGAGCAGCGGAAAGCACTCGTGGTTTATCAGCGTGGAAAACCACATAAAAACTTCCACCTTTCACTTGTTTCTCCTTCAGAAAAAGGCAAGGACTTCTGTCTAGACCATAAAGCTGCTATGAAATATGAGCTATGAAATATGAGCCCTCATCATAAGCGGGAGCGCCCCCCACCCGCGTCCCACCACGCCCCACACTCACCGCTGAAATGTACTGGCTGCTGAAACACGGCTTGCCCTCCATGGGGGAGCTCACGCTCGGGTAGCAGGGCGGCTCGCAGGGGGAGCCCGGCTCCTCAGACAGCGCCTCCGGGAGGTGGCTGGAAACACAGCCGCTGTCCGACCCGCTGGACCCGCTGCCCGACATGCAGTGGGACGACTCCGAGCTCTCCGTAGCTGTCAGTCAAACACAAAAACAACATGTAAAACAAGGTAGGATTGTGCGTCTGTAATTATAACAGTCTCAGTATATAACCGACTAAGCTCTAAATAGCGCTATAAAACAACAAGCACTAAGTAGTGATGGGGGACTGAGGTCTGTACACCATTTAGAATAGACACGGACGTGTTTGAACAAACCAAGATTTTGGCTTAAATAGTAAAAACACTGCTTCACATCAGTGAGTGTCTTGATAATAGACAAAAGATCCATTCATCTTGGAGTGGGTGAAGTGTCACTTCAGTGGCTGTAAGGTGTAGTGTAGGCGTACTCATACAGAGCTGGCTGTCAGGTGTAACGTTAGCGTACTCATAGTGGGCTAGCTGTAAGGTGTAGTGTTAGCGTACTCATACAGGGCTAGCTGTAAGGTGTAGCATTAGCGTACTCATACAGGGCTAGCTGTAAGGTGTAGCGGTAGCGTACTCATATAGGGCTAGCTGTAAGGTGTAGTGTTAGCGTACTCATACAGGGCTAGCTGTAAGGTGTAGCATTAGCGTACTCATACAGGGCTAGCTGTAAGGTGTAGTGTTAGCGTACTCATACAGGGCTAGCTGTAAGGTGTAGCGTTAGCGTACTCATACAGGGCTAGCTGTAAGGTGTAGCGTTAGCGTACTCATCCAGGGCTAGCTGTAAGGTGTAGCGTTAGCGTACTCATACAGGGCTAGCTGTAAGGTGTAGCGTTAGCGTACTCATCCAGGGCTAGCTGTAAGGTGTAGCGGTAGCGTACACATACAGAGCTGGCTGTCAGGTGTAGCGTTAGCGTACTCATCCAGGGCTAGCTGTAAGGTGTAGCGGTAGCGTACTCATACAGGGCTAGCTGTAAGGTGAAGTGTAGGCGTACACATACAGAGCTGGCTGCCAGGTGTAGCGTTAGCATACTCATAGCAGGCTAGCTGTCAGGTCTAGCGTTAGCATACTCATAGAGAGCTGCCTGTAACATGTAGCGTGTAATGTTAATGTACTCATAGCAGGCTCGCTGTCAGGTCTAGAATTAGCATATTCATAGAGACCTGGCTATAAGGTGTAGCGTGTAGTGTTAGCGTACTCATACAGAGCTGGCTGTCAGGTGTAGCGTGAGCATACTCATAGCGGGTAAGGTGTAGCGTTAGCGTACTCATAGCGGGTAAGGTGTAGCGTTAGCATACTCATAGCAGGCTAGCTGTCAGGTCTAGCGTTAGCATACTCATAGAGAGCTGGCTGTAAGGTGTAGCGTGTAGTGTTAGCGTACGCATAGAGAGATGGTTGTAAGGTGTAGTGTTAGCGTACGCATAGAGAGATGGCTGTAAGGTGTAGCGTGTAGTGTTAGCGTACGCATAGAGAGATGGCTGTAAGGTGTAGCGTGTAGTGTTAGCGTACGCATAGAGAGATGGCTGTAAGGTGTAGCGTGTAGTGTTAGCGTACTCATAGAGGGCTGGCTGCTGGTCTCATGCTCCATCTCGTCCTCCTCGATGCAGGGGCTGATGAAGGAGCGCTCGACCCCAGGCATCATGGCCTGGCTGTTGTACATGTGCAGGTTGAGGGGCCCCAGGAGGGACGATGAGGAGGGTCCTCCCGCTGACGGGGGCCCTGTGACGGACGAGTTCACCTGAGTCCTCTTGAAGGGGTTGGTGTGGTCGAAGAGAGACACGGCTATCGACGCCCGTGTCCTGGCTCCTTAGCAAAAACAGACCGTTTGGAAACTTAACAAACACACAGGATGATACAATACTGAACACTTCCACAGAGCGGTGGTCCCCAACCCTGTTCCTGGAGATCTACCGTCCTGTAGGCTTTCACTCCAACCCTAACAAAGCACACCTCATTCAACAGCTAGAGATCTACCGTCCTGTAGGCTTTCACTCCAACCCTAACAAAGCACACCTCATTCTACAGCTAGAGATCTACCGTCCTGTAGGTTTCACTCCAACCCTAACAAAGCACACCTCATTCAACAGCTAGAGATCTACCGTCCTGTAGGCTTTCACTCCAAACCTAACAAAGCACACCTCATTCAACAGCTAGAGATCTCATTGAGCTGCTAATCAGTGGAATCAGGTGCCAAATTAGGGTTGATGTGAAAACCTACAGGATCTCCAGGAACAGGGTAGGGGACCACTGACACAGAGGATACTACAGATTTTAAAAATCATTTTTCACTGAAACAGGCGACTATCTATTCATGCGTACAGGTTCTTCCTCCTTTTGTTTAATTAAAGGGAGAACGGACGGAGTCTGCAGAGTTATGAACACGAAAGCAGCCGATTAGAGGATTAACATTACCTCGTCCCTTCATGATGTAATCGATGGCCCTGTCATTAATAGCAGCATCGCTAGGTTTTATATCCAGGAAAGGCTTGTTTCCCACTCCCATTGATACCATCTCCTGCATTCGCAGTTCTGTAGGGGGAAAAAAAGCACACATGTACTCCAACACTGCAACATGCACATGAACAAGGATTATAATCAACGTGAAAAACAAAACGGAACACGTACATGCAAATGCATTCAGCAGAGAAGACGCATAATAAAAATGTAACTGCACTGTAATATGATATAATGAGTTACAGGTAAGATGTTCATTAACATGCTCCTGCTGGAAAAAGACACCAGCGTGATTAAAAGAGCGCATCTGATACATTATGTAACGCAGGGTGCGGAGCGTCAAGGAGCACCTCTCTCTGTATCACCTTTGTTCCTGGTGGCCTGCTGCCAGAGGATGTGGGCGATGTCGGACGTCCAGGCGTGTTTGATCTCAGTGCTGGCGGCCTGCAGGATATACGTGTGGTTTTTGGAGGTCCTCCGCCTGAACCAGACCTCGAAGCGCAGAGCGTTCTCGCCTGAAGTCTCTGTCATCCCTACATCTGCAGTCTGAGGGACACAAACATATCTGTAATTCTCATAAAATAGCCAAATGCTCATAAAATATTGATAGTCACTGGTAAAATTTTTGCTCTAGTAACCACGTTGGTAGGTAAGAAACAAGGGGCCACGTATAAAACTCTGAGTAAACAAATGCGTAAAAGAACGCTCAGAGTGAAAGTTGGAAATATGCTTAAAAAAAGTTTTGCATTTTCTACCTCTGCCTTTCTGTCATGGTGTCGCCAAATCACATGGACTCCAAATATTTCATATGTATGGTGTCCATCATGTGCTTGGGTATGCAGATTCTCACAGCACGTGTTATTTTATACATCTGAATTTCTGCTTACGTGGCTTTCTGAGGGCATTTCTCTGCTCAGCACTGTTTATACGTGGCCCTAGGTAGTGTTATATTGTAAAAGGTCATGTGGCTGGTAAAATGTTGAAAATGGCTGGTGATTTTTAGAATCCACAAGCCACTCTGGCAAGTGGGTGAAAAAATTTATTTCATGCCCTGTTCATAATGTATGAGTGCTCAGCCAACCAAGCCAACATGACTCGTGCACCGTGTTAATGCACCAAGCGGATTTACTGCACGCGCTACCTAACGTCCTTCTCTCTGAAAGCGAAGCTGCTGCACATCGGAGGTTCAAACCTTAAAGGAATTCTTGTAGATATAGACGTCCAGACCCCCTTCGATTCTCTTGGGCTTGCTGAAGAGCACCAGGTCCTCAAACAGGAAGACGTGTCGCTGGCACCTCTTCCTCCCGTACCAGATGGTGAACTCACCCTGCCGCACCAGCTGACCCTGCTCCTTCAGGTTCACCTGCGAGGGGGGGACGGGAAACCGACGCTCAACACCTCCGCTCAACGGCGCGAGTACGAGGACGCACACCTCGCTCAGGCCCCCGGCGCGTGACTCACGTCGCAGTCGCGGATGGCGTCCATGGCCAGCAGGTCGTTGCCGTGGCGAAGCTGAAACTTGACCATCTCGGCGGCGGATCTCAGGCAGGACAGCTCCTGCTCCTCCGCCTCGCCCACCTCCTTGATGAGGTCCTTCAGCAGCAGGGCGTACTTGCTCATTCGCTGGATGGGTTTCAGCAGGTAGGACGCCACGTCCATCTTATCCCCTAGCTCCAGCTGCTTGTTCTGTGAGGGAGACAGACGGTCAGGCTCCGGGGGTGGGGGGTTCAGCCCCATAGCTCCACCTAGCTGACACTGTGCCACGTTTCACCTCATATTCAAGAACCTATTGATTTCACTACACCAATGTGCCCAGGACCAGCACATCTGTGAATAATTCACAAACATAAGCAATGTAATAAAAAGCAGCCTGGCTATAGAGGGATAAAATACGCTAGTTAAAGTCAGTTTACACAAGTTGCGCCTCAACGTTTCGTCTATCGTGAACGATGAACTGAGAGGAATAAACAATGCCGCCTGATTAATCATAGCAGAAATGTGAAATAACAAACACATTTTCATGGTTTTGAACACGGCTAACAAAGGAAAAATGCAGAATGTTTGGCAGCATTATTAGACATAAGGAAAGGCCTACGGTTGCCATGTTGAGGAGCCATTGTCATCACTCACCCTGAAGAAGGTATTGCCGTTGCTGGCCAGCAGGGCATCAGACTTTGGCTTATTCTTGCTGTATAAGGCGTACAGCCCAAACTGGTCTTGCTGCAATTAAACAACAAAACAGCACAATTCATTATTGCAAATCCATCCATTCTTCACCCGACTGACTAACTTCATACCCTGGTTCTAAGCCAAAATAAGCAGCAAGAAAAGCAACTATTAATACCATGTCATCTTTATCTTTATTTGAAGACCAGTTAATTTTTTTGGCATTCAAGCAAAATGTTTTATGTGATCATTATGCAGTTAGTATTTTCCAAAAAATTTCAATGCCAAGAATACATCATATTTTATCAATTATTTTAAGTTTATCTGAAGAGACAAGTCTGCTGTGGTATGGAGAGCAGTTATACTTTTTATAATATTTTGCATTCTGTTGGGGAAGTGAAAACTGTACGGTTCCTGCTGATTTAAATTAAGGCTGTAAAAAGGCCAGCAGTCTGATACTAGCCCAAGGTATGAAATCAAGGGCACAGCGGTCATATACTAGTTGAGTATAGGCCTAGTGTCATTGCTTCGGTTTCCATTGGTTGATTTTTCTATTAATGAAAGATTTATCAAAGTGTATTGCCTGGAGAAATTAATGGATGCTGCCAACATCTTACCCACCAAGCAAGGCGAAATCCCTGAACTGCTGGTTAGCTTAACCTAAATAAAATGCCTTGACTGTTCTGACTAGTTCTGCTTTGTACATCCTATTAAATGTGTGTGCATGCGTGATCTTTTTTTATTATCTTTAAGTGAAGCAGCAGACATTCAGCTCGGGGGGAGGGGGGGGGAGGGTGAGGGCGGTTGCCTAGCGCTTACGTGACGTAGGAAGCAGTGGCTGACTCGCAGGGGGTGGTTAGAGCAGCTCTCCAGCTCCTTAAGGAAGTACTGGCTGTGGAAGTCCACCAGCTTCTCCAGGTTGCCGAAGATGACGCTGCGCTTGCCCCGCAGGTCCTGGGGCAGGTCCAGCCGCTCCATCTCAGGGAAGTAGTGGTCAATGATGTAACGCAGGGAGCGCACGTACTCCCGCTCCGTCGTCACCATCTCGTCCACGATGTGACGCAGCTTACTGCAAGAGACCGCAGAGGAACACTGAAACACCCCGCCGGAGCACACTATAACCAGGCCTTAACTTTAATAACTACAAGAGTATACTCAAAACCTGTTTAACCTTTTTATCAACACTCACACTACAACCAGAGCACACTATAACCAGGCCTTACCTTTAATAACTACAAGAGTATACTCAAAACCTGTTTAACCTTATTATCAACACTCACACTACAACCAGAGCACACTATAACCAGGCCTTACCTTTAATAACTACAAGAGTATACTCAAAACCTGTTTTACCTTATTATCAACACTCACACTACAACCAGAGCACACTATAACCAGGCCTTACCTTTAATAACTACAAGAGTATACTCAAAACCTGTTTAACCTTATTATCAACACTCACACTACAACCAGAGCACACTATAACCAGGCCTTACCTTTAATAACTACAAGAGTATACTCAAAACCTGTTTTAACCTTATTATCAACACTCACACTACAACCAGAGCACACTATAACCAGGCCTTACCTTTAATAACTACAAGAGTATACTCAAAACCTGTTTAACCTTATTATCAACACTCACACTACAACCAGAGCACACTATAACCAGGCCTTACCTTTAATAACTACAAGAGTATACTCAAAACCTGTTTTACCTTATTATCAACACTCACACTACAACCAGAGCACACTATAACCAGGCCTTACCTTTAATAACTACAAGAGTATACTCAAAACCTGTTTTACCTTATTATCAACACTCACACTACAACCAGAGCACACTATAACCAGGCCTTACCTTTAATAACTACAAGAGTATACTCAAAACCTGTTTTACCTTATTATCAACACTCACACTACAACCAGAGCACACTATAACCAGGCCTTACCTTTAATAACTACAAGAGTATACTCAAAACCTGTTTAACCTTATTATCAACACTCACACTACAACCAGAGCACACTATAACCAGGCCTTACCTTTAATAACTACAAGAGTATACTCAAAACCTGTTTAACCTTATTATCAACACTCACACTACAACCAGAGCACACTATAACCAGGCCTTACCTTTAATAACTACAAGAGTATACTCAAAACCTGTTTTACCTTATTATCAACACTCACACTACAACCAGAGCACACTATAACCAGGCCTTACCTTTAATAACTACAAGAGTATACTCAAAACCTGTTTTACCTTATTATCAACACTCACTACAACCAGAGCACACTATAACCAGGCCTTACCTTTAATAACTACAAGAGTATACTCAAAACCTGTTTTACCTTATTATCAACACTCACACTACAACCAGAGCACACTATAACCAGGCCTTACCTTTAATAACTACAAGAGTATACTCAAAACCTGTTTTACCTTATTATCAACACTCACACTACAACCAGAGCACACTATAACCAGGCCTTACCTTTAATAACTACAAGAGTATACTCAAAACCTGTTTAACCTTTTTATCAACACTCACACTACAACCAGAGCACACTATAACCAGGCCTTATCTTTAATAACTACAAGAGTATACTCAAAACCTGTTTTACCTTATTCTAAACACTAACACAACAACCAGAGCATACTACAACCAGACTTTACCTTTAATAACTACAAGAATATACTCAAAACCTGTTTTACCTTATTATCAACACTGAAACACTACAACCAAAGAACACAATAACCAGGCTTTGCCTTTATGACTGCAAGAGTATACTCAAAACCTGTTTTACCTTATTCTGTAGCCCAGCCATTTAACCATTAAACATTGCTATCGATAAACAAAACACTGTTCATTCCTGCTGCTCGAACAGCACAGCAGCCTTGTCTATAGTTTTTGGACACGTGTGGCTTCACAATGAAAAGAACAGATAAATAGGAGTGTGTGTGACAATAATTTCATCCATTACCACACCCTTAAAAACAAAGTGTGGCCACAGAAAAGGTCCTGTGTGAACGTCGTGCAGACTGCACATGCCGTAACCCGTCAGGTTAGTCTCAAATCGCCTCTAGTGAGGAGTGAGGACGCTGAAAACAGAGGGGCCATTGTGAAAATAAATGTCTCATGGCACTAGAGAGCATCTCTCACTTCAAAAACCTGAATCAGGGATTAATGAAGCAATCCTCTGCCAGTCATGAGGCATTAATACAGACACAAACGCTTTATTATTGAAGGATGTGTCATCACTGTGACAGGATGTAATTGACTATGAGCCAAACGAATATTCCACCCAGTTTACAAAAGAATTTATTTTTTAATTTTGTTGCCAAAGCTGCCACTTTGTGGCTTTCTTCCTGCTACTCCCTGTGATCGCCTACTTTGATTTAATTTATTAATTTATTTATTTATTCCTCTTCATCACTGTACTGCTCACATGCAACAGAGCCAAGCTGCCAGAATCCACGCAAAAGCATTGCAGTCTGGGTGGGAGCATGCACACGCGCACACACACACACACACACACACACACACAGTCACACAGATACATAGAGTTACACACGCACACACACACACACACACACACACACACAGTCTCACACACACACACACACAGTCTCACACACACACACACACACAGTCTCACACACACACACACACACAGTCTCACACACACACACACACACACACACACACACCTAATGAGCAGAATGACATCAGTGAGAATGACAGTGTCAGTGATCACAGATGCCCCCACCCCCCTCACCTCCTGGGGGGTCAACTGCACACTTATTCCCCCAGGCCAGAGTCCTTTCACACTCCCCATTCCTGCTGGGGGGGGCACTACCCCTCCCCATTAGCCCCAAAATCTTAACGGCCCACTTCCCATTCAGAGCAATGAGTCTGTGGCTCTAAATCACTGGCCTCAGGCAGTCAGGGTGGGATAAAAACAAGGCTATTCTGATTGGACGAGAGGGCAGGACAACAGCAGCTGGAACTGCCTCACAAAATTTCTTCATGTTTACAGCGGATGGAAATGTCATCTGGCTCAAATGCACTCTTTGGACCTGCACTGATACTTAAGAGACGGCACAGAAAGCCATCCCTTTCCTTCTTAGAAAGCTACCATTCATGCTTTCTGAGTGCAGCTGCCTCCATCTGGGAACCCTAACCTGCACGCAGTACAGCTCGTAAGAGTGAATCTCTGGTAAACATCCTGTGTTGGGGGGGAAAATGTCAGAAATGGTCAGGATGAGACGTTCTCCCTTAAATTCATTTGGATTCCAGAGTCTTGGTTGACCTGGTTTTGCCATTACAACAAAAGCGTGCAGCTCCACGTGATCAGCTCCACGTGATCAGCTACACATCAAACGAGGACTCATGTGCTTTCCTAATCAACAGCAACAGGCCTTTCCCAGGGGGTCAAAGGGGAAATGCGCCATTGCTGCTGAAACCAGTGGAAAAGCCATTACCCTGTCCTGTCACAATGACTGGCCTGAAGTTGTGAAGAGACAGCTTTTAAAGAAAATAAAAATGCTCCTTGCACCTCGTTTTTTTCCACTGGTCCATTGTAAGCCTAAAGACACACGAGATGGCTTTACTTGTGCTTATCCCTTCCAAAATTCAAAATATGTGGGCTGGAAAATAAAAAAAAGGACAGAATATTTCTGTGAGTCTTGGCAGAGAGGGGTACACAGCGAACGCCTTTACTTTGTTATTTTGGCGTTGGGTTTCTCCATACTGTTGGCAGGAGAGGTTGGATGGCATGACTGGATTCATACTGAATAACCGTGAAGAGTTTTAAAAATAAGGAGACAGAGAAGCCCCTGGATACATCTCATTCAGCTGATGGGTGTTGTTTTAATGGAAGGAAGTTGTGGGGTACATACCTGCCCTTGACCCTGGCCTCTGGAATTGGGGTGCTGTTCCTCAGAGCGTCGGAGGGGCTCCAGCTGTGGGTGGGGAGACGGGGGCTGTAGGCCCGATCCGCCACTTCAGTACTGCTCACCTCCAAGCCCTTGATGAAGACTCCGGTGTTGCCGCGCCTGGCCGGCTCGCTCAGCGTGCGCTGGCAGGTGCCGTATCGCGGCGACTCGACGGGGGCGGGCGTGGTCACGGGCGCGTCGAAGCTCTGGGTCTTCCGTAGCACCCGACGCCCGGCCTCGCCCGTGGACAGTGGCGGGCAGAAGGAGGAGGAGGAGCCCACGCGGGCCTGCGCCTCCAGACAGGCCCGCTGAGGAGACTCCTCCGTGGAGGTGCTCCGGGCCAGCCGGTGGGAGTTTGGGGGGGTGCAGGGCCCCGACAGGCTCGCGGAGGAGCCTCTGAGGAAGCCCGCGTCTCCCCCCGCCTCGGGGGTGCTGCTGCTGGTGGAGAACGCAGACCACCCCGCGAAGGCCTTGCGGTAAGAGAAAGGCAGGCTGCTGCTCCGCCCCCCCAGCGTCTCCGCGCCGTCCGAGTGGCGCCTGGGCGACGGGTTCGCGAAGCCGCCCTTCTTATCCGCGCCCGCGGAGGGCAGGGAGCGTCGCGTCCGTAGCGCCGCCTCCAGCTTCTTCTCGAATATCTGCTTGGTCTCCTGGCACTTGAACCAGGCAAACTTCCACTGCTTCAGTCCCCGGTCGCTCTTCAGCTCCCCCGCCAGCTCGTTCATCTCCTGGAAACGGACGTCCGCCATCTCGGGGTGCTTCTGGCGGTAGCCCTCCAGGCACTTGATGACGTTGTGGCACTTTTCGGGCGTGACGCAGTCCTCCATGTTGATGCAAGACAGGTGGCGCATCCCCTCTAGGGCCCACTCGTACGCCTGCGGGGACACAAACGGCAGAGGGTCATCCCTAACGCCACAGAAACGTTCAACACCAGCTCCTGAAAGCTCAGCATAACCACACTGTGGACGGGTACAGAGCGACTGGGTCACAGCAGGGCTGTCTATGCCCAGCGGAAGGCACATAAGGGCATCTTTATGAGGGTGGATGAACACAAACTGAGGGGCCATTCTTTCCCACACGGACGGCTGGCGGAAGGACAGCTCTTTGCTGAAGAAGCTAAGAGCAGCGTGAGGGCGAGGGAGAGCGTGACAGAGCCCTCAGGGAGCGGCTCTCTTTTCACTTGGAAAAAAGGGAGGAATCTAAAGAGGTGCAGAGAGATCTAGGCACTCAGGAGTTTATATGCAAATCAACATGACGTGAGGCAATGGCTTCAGTGCTTAAAAACACCGCTCCTCATCAGAGTCAAAAGCTTATCCTCATCTCTGGCTATCCTGTAATGGACATGCTAATGAAAAGGGTCAGGCTGTGTTAGAATACAGCCAGAGACACTTGAGTCTATATTTGCAGCTTGTCTGATCAGTGGGGGGGGGGAAGAACTAAAACTCACAATTACAAAAAAAGTTCACATGGGAACATATTTGCTAGGGGCTTCATGGAGGTGTTACAAACATCGCTTCTCTACTGGTTAAAATAAGTCTTTGGTTGGGATTTTGCGTAATTTCTTTAGACCAGACGTTTTCAACCTGTGCCGCGGTGGTACTGCGGGGGGGCCATAATAATTTTTTTTTAAACAGAAAAATAAGTGATTACCCCAAATTAAATAACAATTAAAAAATAGCATATTTTTATTATTTTTGAAAAACATAAGACATCAGATAAGACATCAGATTTAGGGAGAACTGATTGGTCTCTACAGCAGCTGGAGTTTCTGTTTCAGTCCGTCTATCCCACACTATCGTTTCTATAACTAACGGTTGAATTTGTCAATTAGATGCAACGACACATTTGATTAATCGCACATATCAGCATTGGTTTTGTATGCATTTGATTTGGCTCGTGAATTAACTGTGTCCATTCTCAATTGACAGCAGTGATTGCGCTGCTACGGGTTAAACATTTAGTAACGTGCATTTCAATTATGTAGTAGCGCCCTATTAGCCCGGGATCATTTAATGTTTTTTTTTCTGTAACATTAAAGTTATTACTTTTTATTGTTTGTTGTGTCAAAATTCATTAGCCCAGCCCCCCGTAGCTCCCCCAATCACAATTATCAATGCGTGAAGCCGTGTTACCTTGTGTAGATCTGTCCGTGATTTTCAGTGTCGATTATTACAAGTGTAATTGCATTTGTAAAACGCTGGGGTCCTGTTGTGGGCCGCGGAAGCTTTTGTGGTCGTTCGTGTGGGCAGCGAGTTGTAAAAGGTTGGGAACCTCTGCTTTAGACTGTTCCCAACTGTTCCCTTGAAAATTCAACTGTCGGTGAGGGAAAGATCGGCAGTGCTGAGTGAACTGTCTGAGACCAGGTAAGTTTGGGGAGAGATCAGCAGATCAAAGCCACAGCTCTGAGGTGAACGAGACCCTGCAGATGTTCCGGAGAGATTGTCCTGAGCAGAGAGAATTCCCCCATCCCTCCCAAGGGAGTGGCTTCTCCACATTTCCTGCAGACCAGAGGTGACATTTCTCAGTAGCGCATTTCCGCACTTTAGAGACCAAACCTCACTGTACCCACCAATCAAACATGACCTTCTATGAGGGCCCTCACTGTCCCCACCAATCAAACATGACCTTCTGGGAGGGTCCTAACTGTCCCCACCAATCAAACATGACCTTCTGGGAGGGTCCTAACTGTCCCCACCAATCAAAGCATGACCTTCTGGGAGGGTGACATGACGGCCGCATACCAGCGCTTCGGTGTGAGGAGGCTGGGTTACTGGAGTCACCTAGCGGACTATAGGTCACCTAACATCAACAATGGGAGCTACAAATGGGTGACAGCACTGAAGCCAAAGAACAGAGACAAGGGGGATAAAGACCACAGGGAAATAAAGGATGGCGTGAGAGATTTCCCAACATGCAGTGGTGGAGACACATTATTTAACAGTGCTGCTGTACTTCAGATATTTCTGTCTCCTTGATGCAGTGCAGGTCTCTGTGTTCCACAAAACCCTCGGCACAATTTCATCTTCTTTTGGCAGCTTAAACTTTATCACTTTGCCATATTGTGCTCGTTACATTTGCCAATATTACAAGCACAATACACCATTTTATAAATATGTAACAATGTATATTTTGCAATGATTGCAAATATTATCAAGATACATTCTTCTTAGTGTGAACTGACTTCAGCCAATCAAAACCATAAATTGCTCAAGAGTTACAACTGTGCTAAAACTCAAAGTTCAGTTTTCTTTTCCCCCCAAAGATGAAGACGTACTGCAACACCAACTAGCACTTTACTGCTTCTCGGTATAAACCATTGTAATCTCTTAGGCTGTTAAGGAGAAAAGAAAAAGTCCTTCATGGAGTTCTACCCATTGTACAAAAAAAACAAAACACTTTCATTTAATTCTCACTACTGGGATAACGCTAGCTTTCATCGTAAAACCAGGCTGGCCTTGTTGCCGATGACATCATCCTTGAAATCATTAGCAGCCTAAATGCTTTGAAGTTTGAATAAATTGTGGTGAAAAGCACGTTTGAATGGTGGGGCCTGAAGCTGTGCTTAAATAAAGCTATTGGGGGGGGCCTTGTGCGGTTCTGAGGCACTACAATGTTGCCTCAGGTTTGGCAGTCTAGAAAGAAGCCTGCTTTCCTCTCAATGTGGGGGGTGAAGTGGGTGAAGAGGGTGGGGGGGGCGTGCCATAAAAGGCCAGCAAGAGAAGAGAAGAGTTCTTACTGGGGCCAGGCCGTGAGCTTTTGTGCGCATGTATAAATTATAACTTCCACATAACTGGAACTAAAATGTCCCTGTGCCTTCCGTTAAACCTTTTCAGAGAGCATTTAGACTCTGATTTAATCTCTGAGCCATTTCAAAAACGTCCCTCGATAAAAAGATACTTGCCAGGTAATTTGGATGTCAAGTTACATTAGGTGACTTATAAATTCTTATAACTGCTAAATCAGTAGTACAAATTGGAACCACCCTCTTCAAAGTCAGTGAACAGTAGCTATATCATTTACAACAAACAATAAAATGAAAGTAAGGCCTGAATTGAATGTGAAGGGCTTAAATAACGGATGGGAATGGGTGCGGTGGAATGAGAAACTGGACCTGGGAAATCGCTGGGAAAGAGTTCCGCATCTAATTGGACAAATACATGAAGCTCTTATAGTTGAGGGCTGGATTTTACCCACTGAGGAGCAGTAGATGCACACTGATCTATGTTACCTGCCTGACCTCACTGCTCATAGCTGGGATAGAGCTGACTACACAGAAGAATAATTAAGGAATGAAACATGGATGGTTTTAACATGGGAAAAGAAAGGCTTTTTAAGAAATGAACCCTACAGGTATGCTCACAGTCTGAAGGGCATGGGGGCACTAAATGTAGGCTATGTGCTTGTTGGTCAGTGGTGTGCGTGCGCACGTGTGTATTCGGCCGGATCTTTCGTTTGAGTGGGAAAGTATAGTGGGCAGTGTTCGCATATGTATAAGAGAAAATACCAGTGCCTTTGTGTTTAATTAAATGCATTCACAGCAAACAAAGACTGAAGCTTAAAAGCCAACGACTGCAGTCAACAATCTTTCAGCCCAGGCCAGCAATGCATCCTTCTCCCATATGATCCAACATAAACACCTTATTGTACAATCAAGTGAAGTGCCATGTGTGCTTTCTTTTGTTTGTTTTTAGTTCTGAATGCCATCAGTCTGACATAAATATATGCACGCGTGAACTTGTGTGAGCGAGCCGCTCCGATTGGCTCGTGTCTCATGAATGTAAACATCTCCCGGGGAGCTGGTGGGCTCTGTCCTGCTATGCCGCGCGTGGGTAATGTGGCGGGCGGGGGTGTCCGGGGACAGATGCGCCCGTCTGACTCCGGCAGGCGGGCGGGATCTCCGATTCAGTGTAGTGTGCTTTAATAATCTCATTTGACATGCAGACACGTCTGACGGGAAGAGCAGCTGCTCCCAACACCCTACACATCCCTGTCATAGGAAGACTGGCGTCTGCTAAGCCGAGCCCAAAGTGTGCCTGGCCTTTCTTTCGCTCGCCAGTCCTCCGCACCCCCCCGCACCCCCCTCTCCCCTTCCATTCCACAATGGGACCACTCTCCCTCCTGAATGACAATTCAACAGCTCAACGTTTCTCTTCTCTTTTTTGTCATGGTTGTTTACATGGTTTCCCCTCTACTCTGTAGGCCCAAAAACAGTTCTACTTCCCAACCTATCTGGAATATTAGACAAAAACATTTTATCTTTTAGAGGTAACAGAATGAAAAAATAAGAAATAGGAGAAATACGAAAATGTGCCAGTTAAAAAGAAGTCGCTTCTCGTTGAAAATGTTTCATGGCTGTGGCTCACGCCAACTTTGAAAAAAGTGAGATATCCATGCCATTTCCAGTGTGCCACTTCTTCATACTTCTCTCAAGCTTATTCCATTCATTTCATTTTCCTGCGTATTAATGCATATTTCCGCCAGAAAGAATAAAGAGGCTCCTTATTGGAAACACATTTTGTGTGACAGCACAAAAATGTTTATGCTTGAATTATTTGAATAACTGAAATTAAATTTAAATTTTCTAATACAGTTCCTGAAATGTAAGAGCTTAGGTAAAGCACTACGATTTGACTACAAATATATTCTGTAGGTTCAAGCTGCATCTTTACAGCCCGAGCCTGACCGACCTTTAACCTCATGGTCACGTACAGCGTTTCACTTCTTCCCACATCCTCTTGCCAGAAGAAATGGGTGCAGTGTGGTGGCTTGCGGCTGCCTTTACTGACAGCAAAATGAACTCTCAATGAACCAGGTAATCAAAGGGGCGATCGGTGGTTTCAGTAACCACTTCTAGTTTCTGCAGTTCGCGCAGTGCCACCAGAGAACAGAGCTGACTCACTAATGTTTGTTTCTTCATCTACAAAGAGAAGTCACCGGACTCGCTGAGGAAAACAGATTGGTGACTCATGTTTTTAAACCAACTGCTCCCTGGAGCTCAGGGCGCTCCCGAAATCATTGTGGAATGCGAGAGAAATGCCTGCCTGTTTGAGTGAGGGGAGAAGACAAGCGTGCTTTTGGCCCTCAGGCTGTGTGTGTGTGTGTGTGTGTGTGTGTGTGTGTGTGTGCGTGCGTGCATGTGCGCGTGTGAAGCGGAGCTTCTTGGGGGGCTCAGAATAGAGGTTTGGAGAGCAGTACCAATGCACTGCTGATCTCTACACCAACTGACAAGTGCTTCAGATGCAAGGAGACTGATCCTGAACCCGGGATCACAACTACTGTGAATAGACTCTACACTTATATACTCTATACTTCCCAGGGGGGTATACTCTGAAGCAGGATAACCGAGTTAGCTGGATAACTGCACTGAGTAAAACACAGAACAGCTCTTTTTACTTCAGTCCATGTTCCAGATTTGGGAGTGTTCTGGGTTTTACTCAGTGCAGTTATCCAGCCAACTCAGTAATCCTGCTTCATAGTATACCCCCCTGGGTCTCTACACTACAGCCCAGAGATATGGACATACAAACGCCGCTTGCATTATTTCAATGGATTTTCTGATATTTCTTTAAATATACAGTTGTCCTACACAAACCTATGAATCAAAACCAACATGCAATGCTCACAATCCAGTCTAGAGCAGGACTAAGAACTGTGCAAATGCTATATTGACCTAGCCTAAGTGATAGCTCTCATGGTTGTGCTGATGTTTCTCCTCAGCCTGCTCATATGACTATGTTTGGTGGTTCTTCTTTTACTAAATGATGATGAAATAAGTCCCTGCGATAATAACTCAAAAACTTGGGTACATATTTATCCAATTAGCTTTTGCTCCCCCCTTTCACATTTTCTCATGCGATGTTGATTCCCTTGTTCTTCCAACACACTATAAGAAGCTCCAACAAGTTGTTCTGGATTAGAATGCCTGAGAAATTAATACGTAATAATAATGCCTTTTCAGCCAAACTCTATTCAGTTTTGTTGCTCAATTGAACAACCCATGACCTGGTTTAATGTGGGGTCCTCGATGAGAGGCAAGCCTTGAACTCAGGCTCTGAGTTTGAGGGCAGTTTTGGGGGTGGGGGAGGGAGGGGGTACGTTCCTTCAGCTCAGTCAAGCAGCATGATTTCAGGCATGTTCTTTCTCCTGCAGGCACCAGGCAAGCCCGGGATGAAAGGGGCTGGTGGTGGGGGCTGCCTAATTCTCCTCAGGAATTCCACCCCGGCCCGTCCGCACCTATTACCATACGCAGAGCGGGCAACGGACACACACGGCCGGCCCGCCAGCGCGTCCTTCGCCATCCACAGCCAGCTGCCTCCACTTTCTCTCAACACCAGACCGAATATCGCAACATGATGAATACATGCGTGTCTTTGTGTATCTTAACCGCTGTTCCTCGTGGTTCTTTGCGGGGCTGGCTGAAGGAGAGTGCGTTCAGTCTGAAAATAACGCCGCTCCCCCTTTCTGCGCTCACAACAAAGCGTGAAACACCCCCCTAACCCCTGGGGGGGGGGGGGGGACAGCTGCGCCGGCCGCCGTCCCGCATCAAACAACAGTTCCGTTAGGGGACTTGGCGGTATAGGAGAAATAAGAATGCAACAAGGCGGTAAACACCAGGCCGGGACTCTAATCTACAGGTCACCTGAAAAGGCCTGGATATGTGCCACTCTACAGTAAAAATGTCATTTCTATTTTATTCTAAGTGTTTAGATGCACTTAAAAACCACTAACATGGCTCGATTACATTAAACTCGCTGCAGAATGGCAGACCCAATCTATTTTTCACACAATGCGCTGCTTTGCTGTAGCCAAGAGTTTCACAGTTCACTTTACACCCACGGCCACTGGCTTCACGCCACAACACAAACACAACATCAATTTTAGAAGTTCAAATGTGCTCTGCGGCGCTTCAAAAGGAGGGAAGTGACATACCCGGTGAAGCGGTGACCTTACACACAAACAAACCGCAACCATGTTCACTGACCATTCCCAGCGTTTCACCAGCGCACAGCACTGTTCCCACAGCTGGGAAAACCACAGAGAGAGAGAGAAAGAGAGAGAGAAAGAGAGCGAGAGAGAGAGAGGGAGATGGAGAGGAAGAGAGAGAGAAAGAGAGGGAGAGGGAGGCAGAGAGAGAGGGAGAGAGAGGGAAAAAGAGACAGGCAGAGGGAGAGAGAGAGGAAGAGAGAGAGGGGGGAGAGAGGAAAAAAGAGAGGCAGAGGGAGAGAGATATAGAGAGAGAGAGGGAAAAAGAGAGAAGCAGAGGGAGAGAGGGAGAGAGAAAAAGAGAGAGAGAGGAGCGCATGGCAGGGCCATTCAACGCAATGTGAAGCAGGGGAAAAGCGCGATTTGCGGGCGAGCGAACGTTCCTACCTGGCCGTGTCTCTCTGGGAAAAGGACGGCGCTAATTCCTTGCGCGGCGTGCGGAGCTGCTGTGCTCATCCCTGCACTCTGGAGCACACTGAGCCACTGGCGCCCAGACCCCCGCTCCCCACCACCTCCCGCTATTCACAGGCAAATGCTAGTCTAAATACCAGATGGGCTAGCCCCAGTAACGGGGGGTGGGGAGGGCTCTGGGATAAGGGGGGCTGTGAGGGGGGTGGGGGGGTCAGTGTCTGTCACCGGCACTACAAAGCCACCCGAGTGTGGAGAGAGAGGGGGGCACATGAGATCTGGCACTGGAGCGCTACCTGAACTCAATAAGTCTGCTGACAAAGAGGACTGACGGATAGCGGGGGACACTGCTGACACAGTGAGGACCGAGGCTGACGGATAGCGGGGGACACTGCTGACACAGTGAGGACCGAGGCTGACGGATAGCGGGGGGCACTGCTGACACAGTGAGGACCGAGGTTGACGGATAGCGGGGGACACTGCTGACATAGTGAGGACCGAGGTTGACGGATAGCGGGGGGCACTGCTGACATAGTGAGGACCGAGGTTGACGGATAGCGGGGGGCACTGCTGACATAGTGAGGACCGAGGCTGACGGATAGCGGGGGGCACTGCTGACATAGTGAGGACCGAGGTTGACGGATAGCGGGGGGCACTGCTGACATAGTGAGGACCGAGGTTGACGGATAGCGGGGGACACTGCTGACATAGTGAGGACCGAGGCTGACGGATAGCGGGGGACACTGCTGACATAGTGAGGACCGAGGCTGACGGATAACGGGGGACACTGCTGACACAGTGAGGACCGAGGCTGACGGATAGCGGGGGATACTGTTTTAGCGGTTCTCACAGGTCCAGTCCTCACCACGCTCTGCTCCAGCTTTGTCCTGACAAACGAGCCGCATGCTTTACCAGCCCTTACATCTCAGCTCAGCACAGCGGCCTCTGAGCATTAGCTGTGTGAGTTTCAGCAATAGGTGTGAGAGGCACAAAAGAGAGGGCCGCTTTATTGTATCGTTACATTTCTGACATCTAATTGCGCTGCCCTTTCGCTTTCCCGCTCCATTGTTCCTTAACTACTCGCTTAGCATTCAGATGCAAATTACCGCCAATATTCAATTTAGGAATAAGTGTGGCAGCATCTCCTTAGAGAGCAGCGTGGTTCTCCACTCTTCAGAGGCGTTTAGTATTGATGTCCCGATCAATTCACAGCAGGACAAAGCCCTATATTCCACAGCTTGTCATATCAATACGGGGGGTTTCCAAAAAGGAATTATGAAAATGTCTCAAACCATCTGTGTTGCACACAACCCTAAAGGAATAAAATATATATATATATCTATCTGAACTCTTTAGTTATGCTCTTCTAGTTCCACTTCCATTGGCTATACAACGACCTTTAACCTCACCTCTGCAACCGAAAATATCACACCGTTCCTCAGTTTGAGGTGATTTAATAACCTGTTAAAAACCTGCCTTTGTTGCTGAGAGATTCTTAAGCAAAGGGTTTAACTGCTTTTTAACGGAGCTCATCAAGAAGGAAACGCACAGGCGTCACTTCCTCTCCATCTCTCAAAAGAACTCCCCACAATAGAAAAACAGTGGGCGCTTCCCAATAATCGAAAAATGCAACCTTTCCTCCTCCACTACCACTCCTCTACTCCGTTCCCCCGGAAACAGATCTTTGCGTTTTAATCTAATGTTGCTGATTACATATTAATTACGTATTAATGGTTACATATTAATTAACGTCTCGACACAAACCGCAATGTCAGGTACATTGTATACTGTACATGCAAATACTCGTACTCGAAACGTTCACAGTTTTGCATACTTCCGGGTAAGAGAGGAGTGGTAGTGGGGGAGTGGAGGAAGGGAGGTGGGGAGTGAAGAATATTTGGACGGAGCCATAAACATAAAACCCAAGCAAATGCCGCTTCCTCCAACGGTTAGGACCTCACCACACACAGGGAGGTGCCCGTCTTCACTTTGAAGTAACGCGATTGCAATAATCCCATTATTTCTCATACAAAGAGACTTAGAAACGCGACACTCAATTCACTAATGGACCGCTTAGCCTTTTTGTAAACACAGCACAACAGTATTGAATTGAATGGGTTCCGTTTAAAAATAAATAAAAAATACATGACTAAATACAAGACAGAGACAAACATGAACAACGTGTAAAATAAAGGGTTTCAGTTAGGCCTGCTCAGTATTTCAGAAATGCACCGTGACAGATTAACACGCACTGTGGAGAATTATAGGCAGCTCAGAGGAGCAATGTTTAACAGTAAAGAAAGAGCTACCCTTATCTGCACATTTTATTATATCCACCATTTCACACATCTGTCTCAAACACATGGCAAGTACTCTGTCAACCACTTAAAAGGGGAGAAAAAAAAACTCTAGCTTCCCTTCCACAGGTTAACTCTTGTGACAAAGAATGATCTATTGCTGGAGAGTTATGGCACGACCGTTACACTCACATTAACTGCTACTTGGAATGTTGGTGATTTACGAATTTAGGCATTTTTCTTTGTGCACCAATAGTAAGTTCTGTATTAAAAGAGTCAGCTAAATGCCTAAAATGTAAATGTAAAATGTAAAAGGGAACAGGAAAACCACCACAAGTATCAAATTACCCAGAACAGGTCGAGTTGTGCATGAACTTTAGTTTTTAAAACCTCTGTATTCAGCACTGGTAAGTGTGTCCGCTGGCTGCTTGCTCAGATGTTTCTCCGGCGGGACCTGCACTCCCTGTCTCATCTCCTTTTGTTAACAAATCAAGTGTGAGAGAGAGAGAAACCATGTGACTGATTCTGCTCCGGCCCTGCCCATCTGCTGTGGCCGTGTACCGGACCCGGGCGAACAATGACCAAGCCCTGCCCGCGGCAAATCCACAGGAAACCCATCGATAATCAGCCAACCTCAGCGCCGCGACAACGCCACGTGATCCCATTCTGAGCTGACTGATGGCCCTGGCTGGAGGGCGCAGCTTCGAGACGTCAATAACACGTTTAAATTTGTGTTTATAAGGTTGCTTGGAGTGTTGCGTCCTGTACGTGCGTTAAGTCACGTTCAGCTTTGAAACACGAGGACAAACCTGTGCTTTTTGTTACTCAACTTAACAACTTAACAGTCAATATACCTCTATTGCCTTCCAGCAATAAGGGACCTCCCTCCCGCTTATGTTAACACATGACTCACTGTAAGTGTACCTTGTGGTCACGCGTTTCTAAATAGAGCGAGTTTGTGATCTATCTTCATGCCACGGTTGACACCGCTCACACAATAGCCGCTTTTCTTTCTCAAGTGCTTTATCATAGCAAGGCGCGGTTGCTAGGCAAGACGTGGAAACTGCTGTATTCTATATTTATAACAGGCAGTCCCAACAATAGTAACAAATTAACAGGGGCCAGGTTGGCCTCCACAGCTCCTGTTGTTCGGTGCCTGTAGACAGCATTCACACGACACTTTGCACAAGCCACAGCTCCTGTTGTTCGGTGCCTGTAGACAGCATTCACACGACACTGTGCACAAGCCACAGTTCTATCTATGAAACAGTCTCCGGCTTCAAGACCAAGATTTTGCTAGAAACTCCAGATTATATATGGCAGAGTTTGAGCAGTGTTGTTATGTAGAGGTCCTAAGGTCTTCACAGTATATTCCTCATTTTCACCATTACATACCTGAAATAATAATGAACAAACAGGATAAAAGTAAAAAAGTACAAAACAAGTCAAAAATAAAAAAATGTATTCTCAGAATCCCAGACACATACAGGATACCAAGAAAAAAAAATGCTCTCTTTTCTTACTCACTATAATCATCAAAAAATACTTTCCAGGCTAAAGTCAAGTTTGTAAGGGGTAAGAATCTACTCTGGAAAAATGTGTGTTAACTTCAAAACGTGCATTAAGCGTTCAGCACAAACACAGTATGTGCTTAGAGGCAAACACATGCTGTCAATGAGACGGGGCCCTTTTGTGTGATTTGATGAAATCTAACCAGGATTACCATAGCAGTTCAATATGCCAACATATGGCCAAGAGCCCGCAGAGTACAGAATGCAGCCAGCATGCATTTAAGGTTCGAGAGAACAACTGCCAGACAGAGGACACGAACAATTATGCTAATTTCAAAATCTGATACCAGTCAACCTCTGTGACAGCTGCCATGGTCGTCAATACTGAGGACGGGCCTTCTGCCGGGGGAAAGGGCAGTGCTGTAGGGCGGTCTACAATACGGCAGCTACACAGCCCGCGTACGTAACTCAAAGAGCTTCAAGTCACAAACTGTCGGACAGGATCTCTCAGCACATAGAGAGTGATCATTTATGAGGCGCAATAGTGTTCTGGGGCCTGGGACAGCTTTTAAAAGCTTGGTCTGAAACGCGCTGCTTCTTGGCCCAACGCTCTGAATCGTGGCCATAATGAAGTGCTCGCCAAACGGTAGCAGAGTGATCTCGCTGACACAAACAGCGGCCTCTTTATGTAGCACGTTTTCCCACCTCTGACAATGTTCATCCTCATCTCCATACATCTTCATTAATCATTTTAGAATGGATTTAAATAGCTTGCAAAGCCCTTTTAAAGCGCAGTATTAAACATTCGACACAAGCAAAAAAAAAAAGAAAGAAAAAGAAAAAAATAACTCATTTACACAATGAAAAGTATTTTGAAGGCAAATCTTTCCTACATGTCTTATCACAAACCATTTTACATACAAAAAACATAAATAAGTAAATAAGCATTATTACAAAAACCTTTCTGCAATTTCCAGGGTGGCTCTGGCTTCAGTCTGCAGAATTTTGGAACGGTGTGAAATCCATTCATCACTAAAACCACTATCGCCAGGGAGACGACAGTACCACACATCATCATCATCATCATCAGACCCACTCACCCTTATGAGATTAGTGTCACGCTTAAAAAAAGCAACAACAAAAAACCGCTAATCCATTCAAATAAACAAAACATCCGTGGCTCGCTTTAGTTTCACATTTTGAATAAAACCATCTTTCATCTGCACAATGCTATGAAATACCACTAAGATATTTACAGTAACTGGCTCTTTAATATAAGAACCCATATCAAACAGGCAGTTAAGTACTCCAAAGCCCGCCGGATTGAAGTCCTGGCCCACCACACCACATGAGCATCTCTGCACTGTAAGCCAACTGTAAGCCACGTCTCACTCACTCACTCACGGTCCACAGCATTCGCCATAATCAGTCTCCTTCAGAGATCCAAGTCCCTTAATCGCAGTAAAAAGATTAATCTCCTTTGGCAGGGACAGAGGTGGACTAGATTCCCCTGATGTGTTCAGAGCCGTATGGTCTCCTTGTTAAAGCCACCACTTTTCAGGCCTTCTCATACTGCTCTATAATGATCCCACTGTCTCACTTCCAGACAACAGTGACAAACCCATTCCTTTGGAAAAATGACTTTCCTTCATGAATGGGTGCACAAGCAAAAATGCCTGTCCAAATGTTTTGGGGTTCAATCGCCGAGCGAGGGATTTCCGCGGCTCTCACCTTGTCGAAGAACTCGTAGAGTTTGACGGTCTTGTCGATCCTGTCCTTGGTGTCCTCCACTCTCTGGGAGAAGTCCCTCAGGTGTGCCCAGAAGGAGCGCGCCTTCACCTCGTACACCTGCAGGTCAGCGGCGGTCACGTCCTCCCACCTCTCCAGCTTCTTCAGGAGGGCCTCCCCTCGCTTACATCGCTCCTGTAACCATGGCAAACGCTCAGTAACCATGGACACCCGCTATTTGCCCTCAACACCAGTGCACAGCGATCATATGAAATGGAAAAATCAGAGCCATCTAAATTTCACTCGGGGGGGCTTTGAGCGGCACTTCGGCCTGACGGCAGCAAGTGTTTCTAAGGCTTTTATTACTGGGTTGGGAACCCTAGCTTGTGATCCCTAGCTTGTGATCCCTAGCTTGTGATCCCTAGCTTGTGATCCCTAGCTTGTGATCCCTAGCTTGTGATCCCTAGCTTGTGATCCCTAGCTTGTGATCCCTAGCTTGTGATCCCTAGTTTGTGATCCCTAGTTTGTGATCCCTAGTTTGTGATCCCTAGCTCGTGATCCCTAGTTTGTGATCCCTAGTTTGCAAAGCGAATGAAGCTCAGAGGAGACGTACATATGCAGAGGAGTAGAAGTCTCTGAAGTGAGACTGCTTTAAGTGCAGCTGCTCCAGGGAATCCTCCAGATCTCCCAGGGACTTGAGCTGCTTCTCACCATCCTCCTCGATCCAGCCTCTCACCTGAGAGCACACAAATGCGCACACACACACACGCACGCACGCACACAATACAAACACACAAACACACACGCGCGCACACACACACACACACACACACACACACACACACACACAATACAAACACACAAACGCGCACACACACACACACACACACGCACGCACACAATACAAACACACAAACACACACGCGCGCGCACACACACACACACACACACACACACACACACACACACACACACACACACACACACACAAACACACACGCGCGCGCACACACACACACACACACACACACACAATACAAACACACAAACACACACACACACACACACACACAATACAAACACACACACACACACAAACGCAAACGCGCACACACACACACACACACACACACACACACACAATACAAATACACACACACACATGCGCACACACACAATACAAACACACAAATGCACACACACACACACGCACGCACGCAAACACAATAACCATGAATAACCGTATGTTCATCTCAGGACAATCTCAAAAAGCACTGAAAGTTAAAGAGTTCCCTCATTATTGAGGACACAATAGGCACTATTCACAATGACTTTTACATGCAGCTCTTTATAGCTTTAGCTTTCCTGAAGTCTATAGAGGCTTAATGGGCAGGATAATAGCTGAGGGACCTCTTAATGAGCCACAGTAGCGTGCAATAACTCCCCAGCTTATTTCTGCATTTGTCCTTTGGTGCGATGCTAGTCGTGCAGTTTTAAAGCCTTGATAAATACCGGCCAACATTTTTTTTCTTTTTCTTGCCATTTCAAACCATAAGATTCTGCATGCCTGCATCACCACACCATCCACCAACCAAAAAAAAATAAAAGTCCTTAACTACTGTAACTGTGGACCGTAACCATGGTAACTGACCTCCTTAAAGCCCTCCTCCAGGGTCTTAAACTCCACGATGAACTCCAGCTCCTGAGTGCACTTGTTGGACAGCATCACCAGCCGATGCACCAGCTCGTCCACCTGGTTGTAGAGTCCACTGACCTCCTCGATCGCATCCCTGAACAACGGCCGGCAAACAAAGCAAACTCAAAAAACAGAATGCATTGCATACAGAAACATGCAGGAAAAGACACACACACACGACATCTTAACAGTGTCAGTCAGTCGCGTCAAAATAGAAACCACAGACAAACCACAACTGGCTATTCAAGACTATGTTCAGTTTAACAGTTGTACCACACTGGAGTCACACTGATTGACTTCATCATCCCACCAGTTTTGGACACAGAGTGCCCCCTGCTGACCAAAGCCATCAGACAGACAGACAGACAGAATGACAGACAGACAGACCGACACTGTTGCTTGTTTGGTGATACAGTCTCTCCTCTTACACTAAAGACTTTGGCACAAACACTCACTGTTTTACATCATCACTATAAAAGCACGTTCAGAAAATTGTACTTTAACTTTTAAACAGAATGTAAAAGTGAACATTAAGTGTAGTTCCAAGTCCAAGTCCATTAACATGTGACAGAATCAACTGCACTCATTTTAAAGCCCTGCTCCTTGAAACTCTTTAGAGGAGTTTATAAATGAGAAAATTTGCACTTTCCATGAACAAAAAAAAGAAATTAAGCATTCAACACAAATCAACGGGCCACTGAAAATTCATATCTCCGATGCCAGAACCACGCTGTCGTGGTAACAGCACCAGAACCACGGAGAACAACAGCCCATTGATGGCCAGCCTTGCTGTTTGATTATTATGCAAATGCTTGTGCACTAACTAGACTATTCTTTCAACAGGGCCTGTGCATTGAGCTGGTGCTGTGAAGGCAGTCTCGCTCCAGCACGTGTGAACTGTGAAGAAAGGTGCCGATTTTGTGTGCCCCGCCCCCCCCCCCCCCCCTTTGCCGTTGGGCCAGCACAGGCTGCACTGAAAACCTCCTTCTGCAGAAAGAAGCGTTCCCACACTTTACTCCTGGACGATCAGCAAAAAGACGAAGATACGGTAATACAGTATAGAATTATTACCCTCATAAAAATAACGATGAAGATCCTCATGAAAAGCACTTAAAAAAAAAAAAAGGTAAGTATTTAAAATAAGTGTCGGGCCGCCACTACTTCCTTGTTCGTATTCCGTCCTCCGCACTTCATTCTTCTTCTTTGTTTTTAATAACTGATCGTTTTTGTAGTCCTTGTGCAGGTCTTCACCATGGAAACAAACTGACCACACACTCTTCGTTTTTACTTGGTGCTCACTCAGATAATATATGTAAAAGAATAGTTGCATTCAGCCAAATAAACCATGCCTTGGAAATTATTCTGTCGTATTGTGGCTGGTTACAGTAAAAAAAAAAAAACTTTATAAAAAAACGAGAATTATCCATCAAGGTAGTAGTTGCCATCCATGTAATTTTCATCAATTAGCAACCAAAATGACCAAAGTGGGCCTTTAAATCTACATGAGAAAAAGGTCTTTCTCCCTGTAGGTATTTGATTCTGTGCATGGATTGCATGTTTATATTTGATCTGGACTCATGTACTGTGGCCCGAGGTCCTGATTCTCACTTGGTTTTCATTGTACAAGGCATCATGAAGTGACTTTGAGTATCGCGACACTGAAAATCATGAAAAAGTTTGATTTGAGAATGTAAAAACGGGAAATAAACAGTCCCACCCTAAATAAAAACAGAAAGGAATTTGTTCTGGAAAAGTGACGGGAACAGGACAGCACACAAGGTATCATTGTCTTTTCCGTTGGTCCACCAGCCCGATTGTTGGTTCGACAGATTTCTGACGGCAGTGAATGGCGGCAGTGTGGGTGTTCTGTTTAGCATGCCTCACCCTCTCATAATTAACCAGTCATCTCACTCAGTCATCTCCCACACCCTATACAAACAGCCAGCTTTGTGTGCCACCAGATGTCTCAAAGGCATTCCAGCCCATAGAGAAAGACATGATATCCGCCGAGTGGGAAAATAGAACCGGCTTGTTAAGACTCGGCTTCAGTGATGAAAATCAAATCAGAGATTAACAAGCCTTCCGTTGCAATCGCCCTGTCGCCGATTGTCTTTTATAGTTATTTGACAAAGGCATATTTGTAGAAGGTGATAACCCCCGTGCGGCAAACACTGAGCTCTTCCTATCCGCGGAAGTGACTCACCAGCTTCTAACGAAATTAACCATCTAGCCACTGTCTCCGAGGGCTTGAGCTTGTTATCCGGGTGCTGTATTGGTGTCGAGAAACCTCAACCTCCGTGATAACAATAGCTGTGTAACAGTGGCCGATACCTCAACTCTTGGCAGCGGGACCAAATATTAAAAGGAGAAGCATTGTTCTAGCCGCTGGGGTGCCACGGAGATGAGGGGAATTTGCAAACACCTCAGGGCAAACGCCAAAAACGTTTGGGATTGTGGGAACACGAGCCGTCGAAAAACGTCACTTGCGTCCTTGCCACAAAAATCCAAGGCAGGACCCATAGCTTTTACATCAAAGTGAACAGAAGCTCAAAGGTCGGTGCTTAACACAGATAAAACTGGGGGCTATTAGCCTGTCATGCATGCATGTTTTACAGCGAACCATATATCCTGCTACTCACTTTCTGACAGTCGCTTTCAGCGGACTGCTTCAAAACTAGAACTGGGGAGAACACAAAATAGGTGAAACGTTGTTATCAGCTTAAAGGTAATAATTACAGCAGAGCTTAAATCCGATGCTTGGACACACACACAAAGCCGTTCTGCTTCTCAGTTTCCCTGCTCCCTCAAAAACAAGCGCCGGGTCGACACAAACAGCCCCAGACAGTTTAAACGTGCCCTGTCACACCAGGAGAAAAGGGGAGAGCCAAAGCAAAGTTTTCTCAGGGCTGGGAGAGAGGGTTCTCTCACTGCTGAAGAATGGAACTGCCTGCCTTTGTCAGACAAGCAGAAGAAAAAAAATTCAAGTCGCTAGTCAACTGCCGTTAGATAAATGTGCATTCCTGGGACTGTTCTGGAAAGAGAGCAGGGTGAGAGGGATAGAAGGTGGCTGGGAAAACCCCCGAGCCTCTTCACAAACTAAACAAGAAAGTTATTTGACGATATTCACGTGTTTCTTTTGTTCACCGCTTGAGTCTCAGACATACCTGTAAAAGCACCTATTGTGCGACTGTCACTGTCGAACACTTGTGTTCCTTTGCTTAAAATGGCCAACAATGAAGCCCAGACAGGAAGAGATACGGTTACTGCTGCGCTTCGAGTTTCTTCACTTTAAACGTTCGTCTGTGAGAAAAATTTTAAGGATGTTGTTTTTTTAATCACAGCGGAGCTGGGGAATGATTGATGCGGCCTGGCGGAACTCGCATCTGATTGCGTGCAAAATTGCAAAGCTGACTATTATCCCAACGGTGAAGGTGAAAAAATGTACAGGGTTTACAATGGCAGCCTCTGAAACATTAAACACGCTTAATGTTGTCTTTACAGAAACACTGGTGAGGATAAGAGGGCGTGAACAATACAAAATTAAAAAAAACCCTCGTCTCAATAATATCGTTCAATGTTTTGAGCTTTTCGATGTTTAGTCTTAGCAGCACCCTTGGCAATGGCGTTATACCCAAGGTTCTCAACCCCTTACCCCTGAGGCAATTCGATAAATAATGAACGGATAAAGAAACACAAAAACAAATAGGAGTGAAGAAAAGTTCAACAGTGTGAAGAGCAACAAGCTTTCAAGTGTGTTCGGCGAGCCAAACAGGATGCGGCACTTGTGCACCGCACGCCATAACAGCAAGTGCAATATCGTCCCGTCCCTGATACACCCAGAGGAAGTCATTAGCAAGGCCCGTCTCATTAAAGAAGAAAGCGGTTTAGAGTGGGCAGACCCCACTCTGGACTGCCGTTACCTTCACTGGTCAAGAGATAAGAACCTTCCTCCCCATTTACGCAGGGCAAAAACACACCGTAAAGACCTTCTCACAGGAAAGAAAAACCGGTTTAACTCGTCTTGGTCCAGTTCCTGTTCCTGTTCCCATTGTAACAGACTGTCTGTCACATTACATCTACTGTTTAAAATACAGGGCTTCTATTATCAGCTCCCTGACTGTATTTTTCAATAAATAAATAATGTTCCCAAGCTGACTTTTGGCTGCATACGGTGACATTCGTTGTATGGCAGATTCCATGTAACATAGCCAAATACAACAGTCTAAAGACAACAGTGCTGTAAAATAAATGTAGTTAACAATCACTGCATGTTCTTATTTATGGCATTATTACTAATCTAGGTGTTCTGTTCCTCTTTAGTAGCTTCAGAGAGTTTATAGTCACCATGTACCAAATCCTTGCTGAGCAAACTCAAGGCAAAAACAAAGAGTCAGGCCAAAAGAGTCATGTTGATAATTGGATGAACTCAAGTGTTTATTACCAGGAATGGTCTCAGTGAGAAGGCACACTTACACTGTTCCACAGCAAACACAGGCCCGGTTTTACAGACTGCTGTTCTGCCCTCTGCTTAAAAACACTGCACTCCTTCCAAAATATCTTTTATTTTGGCTGCCCTTGCTTTTAGAATTCGATTCCTCTAGCGCACGTTTTTTTTTGTCTGCGAATCAAGCTCATAATTCAACTGTGACTTGAAAAAAAAAATACAACACGTGACCTAAAACACAAAGCAGCGAGAGAGAGAGGCTGGCGGATTCCGTATTCGGGCCTACCTGTAGTCCACGGTGAGACTGACGCTCGACTCCTCCTTCCTGAGGCGGGACAGGGAGGCTCCGCCCTCCAGCTGCAAGCGCACCAGCCGGCCGTCCTCCAGCACACTGCGCATGAGGTCCCTGTACCGGCACAGCAACGCCCGCGCCTCCTAAGGAAGACAAACGCAGCCGTCACTCCACCCAGGCGACTCCCAAACGGCACTCCCTCAGGGCTGGAATGCAGCCTTTCAGAGACCAACAGCACTGGAGAATGTGCTGCGCGCTATTATTTATACACTCAGGATGTGGCCTTAAAACCTCTCGCTTGGTTGAACGGATACTGTTGCTTCACTTCCCTGAGGTAGCAAGGCAACGCGGGCCATTCCAACACCAGACAAAATTTAAAGCCACAAGTGAGTGAAGCAGCAGTTCTCAGAGTAATTGAATATGACGAGTAATATGACGGCCAGTGAGCGAACCAGCAGCAATGACATGGGCTCTACACCAGGGGTAGGAAACCCTGGTCCAGGAGTGCCAGTGACGTTTCTGGTTTTTGTTCCTTCTGAGTTTGACGGACGATTAAATGTCTGAGCCTGAATATTCTGAATGGTGCAATGCAGAGTGCCTCCAGCTCATGGTCATCTGCGTTCATTACACCCGATTCATTAAAATGAATCCAGTTATGCAGATAAAGGATTGTATGGAGCAAAAACCAGGACCGGCTCTGGAACTCCAGGACCAGGGTTGCCTACCCCCTGCTCTATACTATAGCCTCCAAAGGTCAAATCCTGTAATAACAAGCGAGTTTCTCAAATGTGATTCGGAAACTGCAACAAACACAAGTACAAACATGCCTCCAAACACATATGGAGGTCGGGTGATGCTGAAAGATGAGACCAGGTAATTAGCTGCTTTAATGACACGTTTATGGCACCTGTCACCAGTGTTCCCAGATTACCGTCTGAACGTCACACAGGAAAATCAATCAAATCGCTGAATCATTAAAGAACCTCCCAATTCCTCTCATGACTGCGGCAGGGCTGCTTTTCTGCGGCGCAGAGAAACGTCAGCAGTGTGTGTGGAAAGCAGGGAGCCCTGTCTGTTTGACCGAAAGGGTCTCCCGTGGAGGGCCTCTTAACCGACGAGGCAGCCCTAAAAGCTTTGCTCTGTGGGATTGAGGGAAGGATTTGCGGGTCCACTCTAAACAGGTAAAAGGCCCCGTAAAGGGGTAAAAGGTCACCTTTTGAACAGGTTATAACCCCCCCGATAAGGGCTTGTCTTGCCAGGGGAAATCGATACCTGGTCAACAATCCTGATTCCTTCTGCCAGACATCAAAGTGTGATTGTCTGTCCCTCTAGTGATGTCTGCAGGGAGAGACATGTTCCTGTGGGATTTTGTAACAAAGCCCTGCTTGTTATCTATATATCCTCAGGACTATTTTGCCTGCAGTGGCCCGTGCTGGCACTGAAACGTCAGCCGATATCGCACGCAAAACGCCTGAACCAAACGTACACTGAAGCCGGTCGCTCGCGTTTCTTTTATCCAAATTCACAGTCGCTCCCACGTCTTGTTAAATCCCGAAGCTTGTGGCAGAAAGAAGGATAGCCAAGCTGCTTCCCTTGTGCGCCACAAACAGAAAGGGTTAACGTCCTTCACGTGCCATTCAGCTAGGCCAGCGGTTCCCTAACCCGGGCCTGGGGTACCCCTGTGTATGCTGGTTTTCATTCCAACCACAATTGCAACACCGGAATTTTAACAAACTGTAAATTTTTCTTAATTACAATTTAAGAGAGATTATTCATGCAAATAAAGCCAAATGATGTCAGAAATAACTACGCATGCCATAAAGAATAAAAGCCCCTTATTCACATTGTTACGTATTGCAAACTATTACATAAAGAAAGGTAAAAAAGATTTTTACTGATCAAATTAAAGACTGATGTGAATTTTTTAATGTATTTATTTGCAATATAGCGCAATAAGCACAATGTGAACATGGGACTTCATGGCATGCACAGCTATTTCTGACATAATGTGACTTAAGGGTAAATAATCCCTCTAAACATAAAAAGCACCTAATTAAAATAAATTAACAGCTTGTTAAAATTCTGGAATTGCAACTGTGGTTGGAATGAAAGCCAGGATACACGGTGTTACCCCAGGACCGGGTTTGAGAACCACTGATCTAGGCCATTATAAACGGATGGCAAGTCTGCCATTGCATTGTTTTTGGATCAGTATAACAAGGGCCCTGTTGACAATGATTAGCAGTCCAACATATACCTCTCATATCCTTGCAGTCTGCTCAGAGCCTGAGGAGAACATCATGATGTGACCTTTGACCTCTGGCATGTAACCGTACCGTCAAGATACGACACAGATGACCAACACTCACATGACCAGAGGATACTGTAAGCTGGCACAATGTTCAATGTAATTATCCGCCAGCTCTGTTATACACAGGCTAATAATAACTGCTCTAGACGTGTACTGTAGGAGCTCGGCGGGGGTGGACAGTGCCGTGTACAGGACAGTGAGCGGTTACAGGGTGTTTGGGGAGCCCCGGTAGTTACCTCGGCAGTAGCAGGAAGCGAGGAGGACTCCAGACTGGACACGGTGCTCTTCAGGAGGGCGATGGCGTCCTTGCAGCAGCTGGTCAGCAGCTCCAGCCTCTGGGGAGGAAACGGACACACGGACAGGAAAGACACACAGACAGGAAAGACACACAGAGGTGAGAGGAGGAGCCGCCAGAGTGCCCATCTGTCCGCTCTCCAATCCCGCCACACTTCTGCTCTATAACACATACGGGTCCTACATGTTCTAGTACACAGACACGAGGGCAGATCCTTTTTCACAATGACTGAAAGTGTAAATAAATTTAAGCACTTGAATCACTGTGACAGTTGAGGCAGTGGAGCAGGGAGAAATAATTCCCAAACTGCCGCTGTACAAACAAACATGTGACCTCTCTCATTTTATTATTTATTTATTATGCAGCAACACAAATTGTCTTCTCGGTCAATGTGACCTTTCCCAAGATAGGAATGAACCATGGAAACGGTTACCTTGACAACCTGTGTGGTCACATGATGAGACATGAATCACGCGAGTGTCACATGCGTTTGATGGAGGAGCAGCAATGCCACAGTAAAGGCCTGTACCTGCAGCATTCGTTACCCACTACCTGCTTGTATTACACAGGAAAGCGAATGGCAGCGATGTTGCTTTACGCTGACGAGGGCTCGCTCTCTCACCATTCGGAAACCAACCCAGCTGCTATGGCAGTAGGGGAAAGTGCCATCGAACTCAGCAGGCAGTTGGGTGCCGTCCACGTGTTTGTGCAGAGACTTGAGGGAGGGGAGGAGCTCAAACTGCAGGATGGAAAGAGAGAAAAAGAGAGAGAGAGAAAAAGAGAGACAGAGTTAGAGAGAGAGACCATTACACTACTTACACCTACCATCACACAGCACACACACTTCACACAGCGACTTTACACTTCTTTTTTTTTTTTTTTTTTTATTTATTTTTTATTATATATATTCATATATATAGCTGGATAAATAAAGCACTGCAGGTTAAGTGCCTTCTTCCCCACACAACAGCAACAACCTAGTGTCCTACCTGAAAAAAAAAAGAAACCGTTACAAGGCAAGTTCCTAAACCATTATACTACCCTGCTTCACTAAAGCGTTCACTACATTCCCAGCATGATAGGGTGGGATGCTCACATGATGTCCAAGGTGAGGCAAAATAAAATGAACAAAACATGTTTATTTGTTTTCTCCCTCACTTACACGGACAGTAACACTTGCTATTAGAGTAAGGGTGACACTGAGACAAGGCATACACCCTGTGTGATGTGACATCAATAAGCACTCTGCCTGGAAGCAAAAACAACAGATAGTTTAAGCTCCAGGGGTCGGGTCAGGTCAGGCCAGCTGTGTCAGTGATCCCAATCCCTGGGTCCCGTCTTCTCCTCAAGGCAAATCCGCACCCTTGCACCTCCTTATCCCAAAGGAGAACAAATATTACTTTCTACCACTGCTCTGCTGTTTTTCACGAGCCTGTTTATCCACTGCTCATAACATGAGTCTGTGAGCTACGTACCTGCATGGCGGCCTGTTTATCCACTGCTCATAACATGAGTCTGTGAGCTACGTACCTGCATGGCGGCCTGTTTATCCACTGCTCATAACATGAGTCTGTGAGCTACGTACCTGCATGGCGGCCTGTTTATCCACTGCTCATAACATGAGTCTGTGAGCTACGTACCTGCATGGCGGCCTGTTTATCCACTGCTCATAACATGAGTCTGTGTGAGCTACGTACCTGCATGGCGGCCTGTTTATCCACTGCTCATAACATGAGTCTGTGAGCTACGTACCTGCATGGCGGCCTGTTTATCCACTGCTCATAACCTGAGTCTGTGAGCTACGTACCTGCATGGCGGCCTGTTTATCCACTGCTCATAACATGAGCCTGTGTGAGCTACGTACCTGCATGGCGGCCTGTTTATCCACTGCTCATAACATGAGTCTGTGAGCTATGTACCTGCATGGCGGCCTGTTTATCCACTGCTCATAACATGAGTCTGTGTGAGCTATGTACCTGCATGGCGGCCTGTTTATCCACTGCTCATAACATGAGTCTGGGTGAGCTATGTACCTGCATGGCGGCCTGTTTATCCACTGCTCATAACATGAGTCTGTGAGCTACGTACCTGCATGGCAGCCTGTTTATCCACTGCTCATAACATGAGTCTGTGTGAGCTACGTACCTGCATGGCGGCCTGTTTATCCACTGCTCATAACATGAGTCTGTGAGCTACATACCTGCATGGCGGCCTGTTTATCCACTACTCATAACATGAGTCTGTGAGCTACGTACCTGCATGGCGGCCTGTTTATCCACTGCTCATAACATGAGTCTGTGTGAGCTATGTACCTGCATGGCGGCCTGTTTATCCACTGCTCATAACATGAGTCTGTGTGAGCTATGTACCTGCATGGCGGCCTGTTTATCCACTGCTCATAACATGAGTCTGTGTGAGCTACGTACCTGCATGGCGGCCTGTTTATCCACTGCTCATAACAGTCTGTGTGAGGTACGTACCTGCATGGCGGAGGGCTTCTCCATACGGAAGGTGACGTCTCTGTCAGCCAGAAGCAGCACAGTGTGGATGCAGCCGGGTGCAGTCTCCTGTCAGAGGATCAGATACACTGCTTAAGCATGTGGCCTTTCCAAGTGTGCACGCACGCGTGTAAGCACACACGCACGCACACAGAAATACATATACACACACACAGTATATACACATACATGCACACACATCACACGTTGATTGACCCAATGTCTGAACGGTTGACACTCTGAAGAGAATCTTCAACGTGTAGAAAATGCCTGCACTGGTGCACCTTGTCCTGTTTATGACACGACGACACACACACACACACACACACACACACACACACACACACACACACACACACACACCTCTGCGCTCTGGTTTCATGGTTTGTATTAGTGCAGCGCTGACGGGCGGATGTCTGTGTGTCACGCTGCTTTGTTTGAGCGCTGGGAGAAATGATATGATCAGGAGCGCAGCCTTAGTGGCACAGTGACACTAAAGAATGTGTAATCTGACTCATTTCCTCTGGGGAAAAGGGCCTCATTACCCCCGTCAGGTGTTCTGACATTCCTTCTCTTTCCACACAAACACTCAATATAAACCCACTTTCACATAAACAGACATCTCAGATTCTCTCCCTGCTGCTGCTGTTTTTACCCTTTAAAATGTGCCCTTTACTTTTATCTTTATTTTTATCACTCAGTCAGCAGCTAGGGTATTAGATTCATTTTAACATTTATGAATTTTTTGATCGCGATCAAATGACATGGAAAACACTGACTGAGCACTCTGGATTTTTAATTAGAGTTCATTGCACATAAAATAAAGCTGCATAAATACGAGATTAAATGACAGGAAGTACCTGCTGATTTTACGGTACATTTGAGCATTTAGGCAGATTCTATTATTGAGGGAAACTTACACGGATTACATTTTTACCTACAACACATTTTTTACAGCTTGATATTTACTGAAGCAATTTAGGTTAAGTACCATGCTCAAGGGTACAACATGCAGAAAGACTCGTTTTTTTGCCATGAATGTGCATATTATTCATTCTTCTCTCATCATGTATGTCATATAAGCAACCGCCATTAAACTCACATGGATCTCCATAGTGAGTTACAAAAACATTTCGTAGCTTGTTGTATGTTTGCAAAGAGCTCCTTATCAAGACTATGAATAAAAACCTACAGGCTGTGAGTTTTGCAACACAGCATAAATGCTGGATATTAAGATTTCTCCAGACTTATCTTATACAGTTCAAATAACAAACCGCGCCTTTAAAATAAGTCGAATTACGCACAAAGGTTAAAACTCAAAGACAAAATGCTTCTCATGAAGCCGTTATTCAGCACAACTGAACAGCTAAAAATGACTAATACTTTTCACGGAAAGATAGGGCGGGATTGCACCGGCAGCCTTGTCCACAGGCATTCTTCACAAAAATACATGGATATTACTAAACTTGTGTCACGTTTCCTCAACTTCCAAGGTTAAACAATAGAAACCGTGTGACAAGCAGTACAGTGCTTCCTATCAACATGCTACACACAAATATAAGACTACCATGGTGCCCAGTCAATTTTATGTAGTATCAAATGTTGGCTATTATAATACCCCACAAATAGAACTGAGTCAGTATATATTGAGAACCTGAGGTATTTTCATGGCTAGCCCACTAGTCCTGGGGTTTCCACTGACAGTTACCAGGATACAGGGTTGAAGAACATGAACTGACTGAGATTAAACCCTCATGTTAGCCTTGTGCTAACCGCATACCCTGACCTTTAGCATGCTCACTGTTAGTCTCATGTTAGCCTTGTGCTAACCGCATACCCTGGCCTTTAGCATGCTCACTGTTAGCCTCATGTTAGCCTTGTGCTAACCGCATACCCTGGCCTTTAGCATGCTCACTGTTAGTCTCATGTTAGCCTTGTGCTAACCGCATACCCTGGCCTTTAGCATGCTCACTGTTAGCCTCATGTTAGCCTTGTGCTAACCGCATACCCTGGCCTTTAGCATGCTCACTGTTAGCCTTGTGCTAACCGCATACCCTGGCCTTTAGCTTGCTCACTGTTAGCCATTTTCCAGTCTGACATGTTTTAATTTGTAGCAGGGCTGGGTTTTCCGGTGCTGTTTTTTGGGAGGGAGTATTTTTGTACAATCTTGCCAAATCCTCTTCTCAACAACATAATCTGTGTTCACATATTCTTCTGTTAGGGGAACAACTGTTGTGATTGAAACTGCTCTTAATCTATCCAAAATGGCAAATGGATCTTAAGACAGACATGAAAAGGGAATTTTATACAGGTTCTTAAGAGCATGATTCATGTCTTTCCGCCTCAATAATCTCGGCAACACATTGTAACTACAGAGATAAACAAAATCAATTGCTCAAGCAGCCGTACGTCAAACTGGCTAAATCGGATAAACAGGTCTGCAGAGGGCAACAGTGTCAGTGGGAAAGCCTTCTAAAAAGATGATGTTATCTTCATCGGTCGTGCCCGAGTGAGGGACAGCCCAGGGGTATTCCAAATGAGATCACAACTGTGACGGCATTCATTAGAGAGGGAGCGCTCCTGCACCTCTGTCATTGTTAGCAGTGACCCTGAACAGACTGAAGGTCACCCAGTCCCGCCTCCATCGTCCCGTCCTGGTACCAGTGCTTTACCCCAAAATTACATTTAATTTCTCAATAAGGCCGCCACTCAGAGGGTACATAGCGTTCTGTAAGGTTCCTGTACGATACATAAAATCCTATTTTGCTACTACATGATTTAAACCGAGGTTCTTGGTGCCGTTCGTATTTGGTGCCATATATATTCGCACATGATAACTTTGAATCAAAACAAAATCTCAGAGAAAAACCAGGACTAAAGATTAACCCTCATAAATATGAAAGACTTCCATGGCTTGCAATGCGTCATATTTTAGCTCCATTTAAATGCTTGATCACACCATAATAAATATCCTGTTCGAGACGATTTAATTTTCAGTCCCCGATTTATAAATGATTTTCTTAATGCATGTGACAGTATAGTTACACTAAAGCCAGACATATTTAAAAGCATTCCAGGGCTTGGATTTCCCATGGACTTCCCAAAGGGTGGACCGTTTCTTTATTGTCCCAGTGTTTAACTTTGTGAAACAGGGCTGCCATCTGCAGCTATGTGGTCTGTGCTGGAGGTTTAGATCAATCTCCAAGCTACGCTGGCGGGGGAAATAAATACAGGCAAATAATGGGGCAGCCCCGTCTGCCTCAGGGCCAGCCTGCTAATCAAATACTGTACCATTGTTTACCAGACGCCAACCACCACCAGCTGAGACATGTCATACATGTTTATCCTGAGACCTCCACGCATGAATCAATTCATGAATACATTCATATCTTCCGCTATAGAAATCTCACGATAGTCGACGTTTATTACTGTTAAAGGAATAAATTACGGTCAATAACCCCTTCTAGATTTGACGTTCTGGTTGTTATAATATTAATAATCGCATTCTGAGATTTAATACTTCCATTTGAAAAGATGACAGGGAAAAATATTTTTTTAAATGATCCCATTAAATTATGAACCTTTTATTTGATGTTGCGTATAAAGCATCTTAAATCCTGTTGTTTGACTAGCCAGTCAGCTGACCAACGCATTTGTAAACTATACCCCCGTATAGAATGGGCAAACTAACACCTCATATCCGCTCACATCAACATTTCACACGATCCACAGACACAGTTTGTTTTTAACACTATTATTCTGTTTCTTTACTTACCTGCAGGATATTAAAGGCTTTGAAAAGCGCAGGAACCGGTGAACATCTGCGTGCATCCACCAGGACGGTTAAACCCATGGATCTCACTTCCTTCCTACAGGAGAAACACATGAGCTGTGGGTTACGAACACTCCTCTCGCCTCATTAAAAGCCTGGTGAACACAGTGACATGTGACTTACCTGATTATGGTGTAGAAGTACTCCAGGATCCTCACGAGCTCGCTGCTGTTGCAATGCGGATTCAACCAGGCCGTGTTTCTAGTCGTCACGGTTACAAGGGCACGCCCGCTTTTGTCTCGCGTACCTAAGGTCAAAAGAACTTTCTGAATAGAGATCTCAAAAATCGGAAAAGCAAGAACAATAGGTTCGCTTCAGACGTTTCCATTAATACCGCTCTACCCGCCGAACAAATGTTCTGAGCACCAACAGTTCATAAAAATGCCATTAGGAGAATTATTCAAAGAGAAAAAAGTAATTACAGAGCTAATCCCCTCAGGGTCTGTCATGTTAGCATGAGGGATGACACTAAAATCTCACACACTCGCCAACCCATTTCTCATGAGCGCGATACGCCATGTCAATTAATCACAATGCGTCCGGTAAGCAGAACTGAACCCCAGGCAGATCCTGAGTAACAGTATAACCGAGTCTGACTGAACACACTGCACCGGCACAATGACCCTCCAATTAAGTGATTTTATTAGATGGGCAAACAAGTCACAAACCTGCAGTGTTGCAACTCCTTAAAGCGGGAACATGTTTGCCCTCTTCATAAACTCGGCTATAAAATTAGCTTTATAACAATAAAGTAGAGTTTACCCTTCAGCTGTATACCCTGTGCCTTTGACCCTGAAGAGGCTGGGGGTAGAGCTCCACTCACCTGGCAGACAGAGCAGTCCAGAACAGAGCACGTCTCTGTTGATGTTGTGAGCCTCGGTGAGAGGGGGCTGGGCTTGGGCCTTGGGCGGGGCTGGAGAGACGCACACTGCGTCCTGCTGCTTTAGGGTCACCGCCTCCACTCTGCTGCCCATCGTGCTGGCCGGTTTCCCCAGAGTAGAGAGCTCCCGGCCTGGCCTCAAGACCTCCTGCCCCCCCCCCTGACTGGAGCCTGCGAGACCGACACAAAATAACAGGGGACTCGTGAGTGCGCACACACACACACACACACACACAATCACACACACACACACACACACACACACTCAGAGCACAGTATATACGCCTGAGAAACAACGAAACAGAAGACACACGCGATGATTGTTATTGCGCTAGAATAACATGGGGTAATTATTATTATGGTACGCGGCGGCCCAGTGCTGGGTGGAAGGCTCCCGCCTCCCGTGCACAGCACAGAGAAGCTCCCTGAATAGAGCTCCGGCAGGCTAATCCGGCACATTCCCAGAAACCAGGGGTACGAGCACAGCAGTACCATGAGGCTCACTACACATTATTGGCAGACCTTGAAAATCAGCTGAAAAGCAGACGGAAAAAGGCCGACAGAATCATAAACGTGCTGTAGTCACGTAACAAGGGCCACAAAAACAAAAAAACCAACAGAAATGATCTTGCTGAGACATATTTTTAAGAAATAGTTTTTTTGTCAGAACACTAGAGGTAGTGTTCAAAGGGGTTAGGGGGGATTTATGTGGAATGTTATTACTTGTAGATAAAAAAGAAAATAATTTGTCAAGTAGTGGCTTATTGAAGGTGGTTTATGAACCTTGTTTTTTTCTCTGTGGAACACACAACCCTGATGTATTAAAGCCCAGCTTGAGAAAGCAAACACTGTCAGCGTTTCCAAACTCTCTGGTCTCCTGGCCGTTCCACCGGGGGGGTGTTGTTGCTGTAGGGCCACAGACGCCCCTTGCCCCAGACAGAAGCTCTACAGTTTGATGTATGACCGTTACAGGACCTGCACAGGCCTGAAAGACTTCCTGTCAGTCCAGGAAAGGGAAAGAGGGGTCACTCGGTCACAGGCGAGAGTGTGAGAGGTTTTGGGCTTGGACTGACCCATTTCATGTGCACTGCATTCTCACTCAACCCTTATGTATGAAACTGCTGCAGGTCACCTGACACTAAACTATTTCGCTGCGCCGCAGAATTCCCACGCGGCGCTTATGAAAAGACCCCTGCAGCAAACAGCCGCGCGTAAAATATTTACATGATTTTCTTAACATCTGGAAGATATATGCGTGTGTGCGTGCATGTGTGTGTATGTGTGTGTCTATGTGTGTGTGTGAATGATACATTTTACACAGAAATTTTGGCAATTCATCCGGTGGCAAATTTCTGCAAAATACATAAGAAAATGATGAACTCTACATATAGACAAACGGCATCATAGCCAGTAATCTTCGTAGGCTACACTCTCAAGAAGTCTTCCTTGGCTGCTCGTATAAATGGGCAGAGGTTGTACCTACAGAGCACAGTATTAATGAGCATGTATGTGTATCAGTGTAGCTGTTCATGAGTCAACACCAACACACACTTATTGGTTGCATATTATTTCTCCCTTAACTGACCTACTGAGCCCCACTCCACAGCAGCTGCATATCTCCTTTACAGAGCCTGCTGAACACCGGCGCGCACACACACACACACACGCACGCACGCACGCACACACGCACTCTCTCGCACACACACACGCACACTCTCTCACACGCACGCGCACTCACTCACTCACACTCACTCACACTCACACACTCACACTCACGAGTGCGTAAATCCACTAGCAGCAGACTACACACTACATGCCTCTATTCACCCCTCACTGAACTACGGTGTGATTCATACACTGTTGCAGCGGCAACGTTCCACATGCAATTCTGACTACAAGCCGCACACCACCCAGCACATGTGACAATAAGCAGGACATGAAAATTTACTTTTTCACCCACTGGCCAAAGTGGATTCTAAAAATCACCAGCCATTGTCAACACTTTACCAGCCACATTACCAAACATAGCACATCCTGGTTGTTTACCTGCCAAAGTGGCTGCTAGAGTAGAAAATCTTACCAGCCACAATCAAATCTTTAATAGCATTTGGCTGGTGGCGGGTGGTCATTTCAGACCCTGGTATCAGGCTGTTATTCTGCACCGTCTAAACACGACTCCAAGGGCCAAAACGAGGCTCCTGTTCAGTGCTCTACACGCGGCAGCCCCAGAGTCTCTGTGGATCGCCTCGTTGGGATTAATCACATGGGCCTAGAGGCTTGCCAACTGACGAGGAGCTACGTCTCTTTAAAGAAAATATTCCAGGTTTTATCTCCTGCGTGCTGAAGTTTTTCCTCAGTCCGAAGATGACGATAATATCGGAATGCCAACAAGCAGCTCTACTTAGACATGGCAACATTAATTCAGAAGACGCGCGCTCTCCGTCGAGTCTCTGATGCCAAAGAGCCGACAGCAGTGCAGACTCTGATCGCCTCTGATAGCGTGTGGACGGCAGTGAAGGATGCTGGGCAATCGTGAGGTAAATAAATCAATAGGACAGGACTATTTATGGCTTTAATATGCAGTGGAAAAATAGGTGAGATGGAAACATTTTAAACACAGGAACAGTCTTATCTACTGACCGACTATCTGGATACATTATTACATTAAAAAACAGACCTTTTCTGAACAAGCTGGTTAGGTGGCAAAACCAATTTTTCAGAAGACGACCAAACAAATGGCAATGATATTGTGAAATGATTTAGAGAAAGTCTGAGCACAGTGCAGAGATAAACAGCGCTGAAGCCATGTGTGTTCTGTTTATACAGCAGCACTCTGCCAGAGCAGTGGAGGGAAAAGATGAAGAGGAGAGTGAAGAGGGTGAAGAGGAGGGGGAGGGGCCTTCGTGACTCATGGGAAATTTCACAAGATTTTCTGAAAGAAAGTAGTTCTGAGGAAAGCCAGGAGCACTCGTCTGATGAACAGTGTCCCTTGTACCTCTTTATATCAATGAATAAAAGGAGTCCGTATTACGCCTCTAATTTGTGTAAAATAGAGAATGGGGCGCGGGGGGGAGTGGGGAGCTAAACGATGAGCGGAGAGAAGAAAAAGGGACACATTTGGGAATGACAGTTTACCTGCTCGGTGAGACTCCTCAGGTTCCGTTTGCTCTCCCCTTACAGATGGTCCATGTTCCAGAGCCACGTCAGGCTGGGAGCTGTGTGTGTGTGTTTCACACACTGTCCGTTCCTCCGCTCCAGTGGCGTCCCGTGGAGCGCCTGTGTCCTTACCCGGCTGTATGTGCTGTTTGGGCATTCCGCCGGACCCACGCCCCTCCCCGGTCCCACCCGCCTGGAGCGCCGGCCCGTGTGACGCTCCCGACTCGGTACCAGGAACGCCGCTGTCCAAAGGGATTTGCACGCTATCCGTGGGGCTGTCCACACGCCCGTCCCCTGTATGAGCTGCTGCTGGGAGATCCGAGGCGCAGCCCTCCTCCTCCACACCCTGTCCCTCTGCCACCTCCTCCTGGGCACTGCCTCCTCCTGCCACCTCCTCTATACCCTGTCCCTCTGCCACCCTCTCCTCTGCACTGCCTCCCTCTACCACCTCCTCCTCTATACAGTGTCCCTCTGCCACCCTCTCCTCTGTACTGCCTCCCTCTACCACCTCCTCTGCCTCCTCCTCTATACCCTGTCCCTCTGCCATCCTCTCCTCTGCACTGCCTCCCTTTGTCACCTCCTCCACTGCACCGCCTCCCTCTGCCACCTCCTCCTCCGCACTCTCTCCCTCTGCCACCACCTCCTCCTCCGCACTCTCTCCCTCTGCCACCACCTCCTCACTCTCTCCCTCTGCCACCACCTCCTCCTCCGCACTCTCTCCCTCTGCCACCACCTCCTCCTCCGCACTCTCTCCCTCTGCCACCACCTCCTCCTCCGCACTCTCTCCCTCTGCCACCACCTCCTCCTCCGCACTCTCTCCCTCTGCCACCACCTCCTCCTCCGCACTCCCTCCCTCTGCCACCACCACCTCCTCCTCCGCACTCCCTCGCTCTGGAGCTACGCCAGCCTCTTTTGTGGCCCAGCCTTCTCCAGCCTCCTCCAGCTGACGCCCCCCGTGCTGCGGCTCAGTACCCTCAGCTGTACCCGGACACTGTTCTGCACCCTCAGCTGTACCCGGACGTTGTTCTGTAGCCTCAGCTGTACCCGGACGCTGTTCTGTAGCCTCAGCTGTACCCGGACACTGTTCTGTAGCCTGACGCTGTTCTGTAGCCTCAGCTGTACCCGGACACTGTTCTGCACCCTCAGCTGTACCCGGACGCTGTTCTGTAGCCTCAGCTGTACCCGGACACTGTTCTGTAGCCTGACGCTGTTCTGTAGCCTCAGCTGTACCCGGACGCTGTTCTGCACCCTCAGCTGTACCCTGAAGCTGTTCTGCATCCTCAGCTGTACCCTGAAGCTGTTCTGTCACAGAGGAGCAGCCGAGGTGCTCAGCCTGTTGGGCAGAAGGGCCCGTGTGACTGTGGAAGCCCGATTCTGCTTCGCTGGGGCCATTGTTCCCAGAAGGCAGAGCGCTGTGCGTGTTCAACAGGGGGCTGTCCTCCTCGGACGGATCGCCCATGTGCGGAGGGCTTTGGGTTGGGGCGGGGGAGATGGACACCTGATTGGACGCATCCTGGTCCTGGCCCTCACTCATTTCCTCCGCAGGGCGCGGCCCCGGACCCGTCGGCTGGTCGTCGGCGCTGCCGCCAGTGGCGTGTGGATCGTGTGCAGAATCAGCGGCGCTGCCCTCCTTCTCGGCCTCGCACTCCTCCACGGCCTCGCCTGGAGCCGCCCCGCATTCCTGCGCAGCGGCCGGGCCGGTCCCGTGACCCCACAGAGGGTCTCTTAAATCTGCAAGAGCACCAGAGCAGTCAGGCTGCAGCCTGCAGCCGCTGCTATGAGTCTGTAAACCGATGACTGCAGGTGTGAGAGGAACGCTCTCTAAAGATTCCCCTTCCGGACAGACCGGAAAACCGTCGCTCGCCTCCTCAGTCTGCGTGGGGGTTAAGATGACGGGAGGGTCCGAGCGTTTCGGGGGTGCGGCGTCTTCAATTAGTTCTGAATGAACCGGAGTGTGGGAGCAAGTGCTGTTTTTTAGAGCGGACTGTGGCGTTTGCTCGCTAGTCCTTGTTATATTTTGGTTTTTGTAATTGAGGGTGACGGACTGAGTCAGGGAGCCCGTTTGCGGGGAAAGGCGTGGCAGTGCGATGTCCAGCAGCTCTACGTACTCCCCCTCTGTGTCCGAGTCCTGTGACGCACGGTCCCGCCCCCCCTGGAGGCTGCTACTGTGCGTTAGCGACCACATGTCGCTACTGCTATCCATCTGTGACCACGCACCGCTACTGCTGTCTGTCTGCAACCGCTCGTCTCCGCTGCTACTGTCCTTTAGCGACCGCACGTCGGTACTGCTGTCCGTCTGCCTCCGCGCGTCCCCCCCTTGCTGGGCCGAAAGGGCGACGTCCTTCGATTCGGGTAGTCCGTCCTGCACCCCTCCGGTCCCTGCCTTGCCCGTCCCGGGGACGCCCTCCACGCTCTTGGCTTTGCTGATGAACTCGGGGTGGACCACATCCTCCCAGGGCACCCTGAAGATGTGGCTGTCGGTGGCGAGGAGGCAGTGCTCCAGTGCCGTGCCCATCCGCTCTCTGTTGATGGAGTCCAGCCAGTCCATGCTGAAGATGTGGGTGTAGGTTACGGCCGGCACCTCCAGCTCCTCCACATTCTGCCCGTCCCAGGACAGGCTCTTGAGCAGCACACGCGGGCCGCTCTTGGGGCGCGGCGCCACCTGCAGGTAGAAGTCCCCAGGCCTCAGCACGCGCCAGTCCAGACAGGACAGCTGGATTATCACCTTCTCGTGCGCGCACAGGGGCCAGCCTTCGTGGCGGAACAGGAAGCCATCATAGGGAAACTGCAAAGAGCAGGAAGAGGAAAAAAAATAAATCAGACCACGCCCTGGACCAAAATAACACACACAAGCCTCTCATTCAAATCTACTGCAGGCAGCAATTCAAGTTAAATGTGGGAGCTTATATTCAGTATTTTATACTTACAAACGTGCTGCATAGAAAATATGTGCATGACGCAGATGTGCAGACGCGCGACAGGCCAATTCTTTAAATCTTTGTTACGACTGATGTTAAATTTGAAAAGTTGCATACATTAAATACATAAATTTTTTTTTTTAAGTGAACTGACGGTGAACTACATAAAAACGCGCTTCTTTTTTCCTTGCAAATGCAATGTGCATTCACACAACAGCCTGCTGCAACCCTGTCGTACAGATTACCGTCTTACAACCAATTACACGCATCCTGTGAGATTACTGCCGTGGTAAAACAACAAGGATTTCATCAAAGGCTCAAACGGGGCCGCAATTAACATTTCTGGGATGATATTCAGTTCATGCATTTCTATGAATAACCACATTAAGGCACATTAGGGCGGTTTCTGTGAAAGCATGCATTAGTGCATTACTCAGTCAGCGAGGCCATCTCAAACACTAGTTTTAGACTTATATTTAAGCAGACAAAGGTATGCTTTCATTCGCTAATTATTCTTCTCAAAGGAAATGCTTGAAGGGTTTTCTTTGTAAGCGAATGAGTATGTCTTTAATGGAGTCTTGCAGGGGATGTGACTCTGAGAAAGGCAGTTCTGCCCTTCAAGCCCATTTTAACTGAAACAAACACACTGCTTTATCCCCGGGCAGAACTTTTCCAGAGCCTGGCTGGTCCACATGGGTCGAACCATTCCACTGCTAGCACTGCTTGGCTCATTGAACCTGGGGGAACATCATGTGGATAAGAGTAGCCAATGAATGAGCATCGCTCGCTCAGTGTTTGACTCCAGATGAGTTGGAGATCACTGCTCCTAAAGAAACTGAAGTACTTTTGACACAAGGAGGTGCAGGTTCGCGGTTCGGAGGTGCCCCTCTCTCCTGTTTCCATGGAGTGAAATTAACACCAGTCACCAGCCAAATGCATGCTGGTAAAAATTTTATTGTGGCTGGTAAGATTTTTACTCAAGCAACCATTTTGGCAGGTAACCAACCAGGTTGTGTTATATTGTAAAAGGTAATGTGGCTGATAAAAGGTTAAAAATGGCTGGTGTTTTTTGGAATCCACAAGACACTCTGGCCAGTGGGTGAAAAAGTTAATTTCATACCCTGCCTGTTTCCCTGTACCCCTGTGTTTCAGGAGAGGGGGGGGTGAGATGAGGAGAGGGTGCCCTGTGCCAGGCCCAGCGCAGCTTTGGCGGGCCGAACTCTGACCCAGAGCTAAACCAACACAGACGTGATGGGCCGCTGTGCACTTGGCCGCTAACGATCCGCAAACAAACCGTCGTCGAGTGATTTCGTCTGTCAGTTTGGGGCGGACAGCGAAGCGAATCTAAAGCCCCGCTCCTTTCGTGACTTGCGTGAGCTTGAAGGGGTCCGTGACGCAACCGATTCACGCGACGGCCACCCCGGCTCCTTTGTGTGTCCGATTCACTTCACGGCGGATCAAAGCTGCAGATTAGAAACCTGCCTTCAACTTCGTCCGTCAGTCCGATCCTGTCTGTCCCCTGCTACTTCACACAATGGAGTTTACAGCTCAGCTTCATCCACTTTAAGCTCAAGAGATGTGTCCCCACAGTTATAAATCCAATACTATATGTACACTAGTGTGTTACAGGCATAAGAGATTTACCAAGCACACCATTGTTAAAGTTTATTTTAACCATTCTATGTGCAATTAAGTCTGTCCTAGCCACAAATAAGGAAATGTCCTTAAATCTGCCGTAGCCACAGTTATCACCCTGTAGTTCAGCACAGAGAGGTAATGTGTGTAACAGATTGAGTGTTAAAAGCGGGGAGGCGCAGAAGCACGTCTAAATCCTGGGAGTGCATGTTGGGTGACACCCTCAGCATGGATAGAGGCCCACTGTAAACAGATAAGGTATCACGCGTGGTATTCCCCCAGTCACATGAAGAAGCTGTTGATGACAGCACCCGTAGTTCTTCAGTCACGGCAGAAAAAACCCACACAATAGTTTGAAGCCCATGGTACATTACTAGTGTAATGTAAATACGCATTAACCAACTCTGCTCTGGCCACTGCAGCAATCTATGAGCAAACCTATCCTCCCAGGATCAAACGGGCAGTATAAATAGCTCCAAGTTGAGGGGTGGGGGAGAGATCCCAATGACGTTTTATGTAAAAACAGGGGTGGGGGGGGGGGTTTAGAGAGAGAAAGCGCACAAACGGAATATTTTACACAGAGCCAATATGGGGCCGCTTTCTGTGGGGGGGGGCGGGGGCGGTACTCACGCAGGCGTCCTGCTGAATGCATTGGAGGATAAATGGTAAATGGTAAATGGACTGCACTTATATAGCGCCTTTATCCAAAGCGCTTTACAATGGCCTCTCACTCACCCGTTCACACACACATTCACACACCAATGGCAGCAGCCACCATGCAAGGCGCTAGCCTGCTCATTGGGAGCAATTTGGGGTTCAGTGTCTTGCCCAAGGACACTTCGACATGTGGACAGGAGGAGCCGGGGATCGAACCGCCAACCCTGCGATCAGCGGACGACCCGCTCTACCTCCTGAGCCACAGCCACCCCGGGATGTGTTTGGGGGGGGGGTCGGTACTCACGCAGGCGTCCTGCTGAATGCACTGGAGGATGTGTTTGGCCGGAACCAGGAAGTCGATCAGGTAGCGCAGGCCGTCTCCGCGGTACGTCCCCTCCACCACGTCGAACACCTGGCAGAGCACGGTGGCGGCGGTGGCGTCGAACGGCGGGTAGAGCGCCGAGAGGGCGCTCTGGATGCAGCTGTCCAGGGATTTAGAGTCCTGCGTGGGACGCACAAGAGAGCGCACGTCAGCACAGAGAGAGCGTTCCTCTACCCCCCCCGTCACTGAAAAATAAAACACCACGAAACGCAGGACAGGAAACGGCTCTAATTGGCTCCGTTAGAAATCAGGACCCCGAGTGAAACGCGACTCCTCTGGGAGCAGCGGAAACACAAGTCAGAGGCCTGTTAAAGACATCAGCCCGGCTTCACCAGCGGTGCAGCGCACACCCCCTCCGCCTTTGAATTAGACGAGACTGTGAGGCGTGCGGTTTCACTCTGTCCTACATACAGGCCTCCCGTGGGACTCTCCAGTAACCCAATGACAGGTTCAGCTGTCCGTGCGCATTTCTCCTCCATGGCCGTCCGGCAGACAGGCCACATGCAGCTAATCAACAGCAGGCACTGCGAGCACAAACCTTCACACTCACAGCCCTCAGACACAGTTACACAAAACATCACTCTCTCAGCATTCACACACACTCCATCCTCCATCTACTCTCTCTGTTTTACTTACAACCATTTAGCTAACCGCCTGATTCCACTAATGACCTTCTTAATTCATTAATATGAAGAGTGGAATCAGGTGGTTAGAAAATTGGAGGGAACTTGGAAGTAAAACACTCTGGAGTGTAGATCCCCAGGCAGCGGCGCACCCCTGCTATACGGTCGCAATGCATTACCTATATACATCAGTACATTACACATTCATTCCTATTTCTACTGTTTCTTACATTGGTGTTCAAAAAATGTACAGTAGTGTTCAAGTGACACAGCTGCAGTCTGACTCTGAATGATAGATACAGTGCCGTGAAAAAGTTTTTGCCCCCTTTCTGATTTCCTCTATTGTTGCATATTTCTCGCACTGGATGTTTTCAGATCTTTAGTCAAAATATAATATTGATTTTATGGAACCTGAGTGAACAAATGACACATTTATTTTTTACTTATTTCATTTATTTAATGAACAAAAAATCCCAACACCCATGTCCGTTGTGTGAAAAAGTAATTGACCCCTTACACTTAATTGCAGGCAATGTAGAATAAAGTAATATTTGGTCGCATATCTTTTGTACGCCACGACTTCCTGATGTCGGTGAGCCAACAATATCAAAAGGCTCTTGATATCTTATTTTTTGGTACTCCTACAAGCGATACTATAACCTCTCTGCATTTGAATGGATCTCTGTGGGACTAGATTTAGCTATAAATTATGCTGGAACGGTATAGAATACATGGTTGGTAAAATGGCTATAAGTCATCAAGGGTCTGAGGTATCAAACGAGCCTCAAACTATCAGTCTGCTGCCAGATATGCAGTAGATATGGATGGATAACTTGAAGGGTTTCTTCTCGTGACTTATTTTTCCATAGAGTTCAATAGGAAAATCTGTCAGGAGAAACAACCCTTAAAGTGATCCTTCCATATCTACTGTATTTCTGGCAGCAGAGTGATGGTTAAAGGCTTGTTTAATACATCAGACCCTTGATGACTTAGAGCCTTTTAGCCAACCATGTGTTCCATACTGTTCCAGTGTAATTTACAGCTAAATCTAGTCCCACCCCCCAATTCCCATAGAGATCTATTAAAATGCAGAGAGGTTATAGTATCGCTTGTAGGAGTACCAGAAAATAAGATATCAAGAGTCTTTTGATATTGTTGGGTCATAGACATCAGGAAGTCATGGCATGCAATGGATATGTGACCAAATATTAAAAATTAGGACTTTATTCTACATTGGCTGCAGTTAAGTGTAAGGGGGCAATTACTTTTTCACACAACGGAAATGGGTGTCGGGATTTTTTGTTCATTACATAAATTAAATAAGTAAAAAACAAATGTGTCATTTGTTCACTCAGGTTCCCTAAAATCCATATTATATTTTGTCTAAAGATCTGAAAACATCTAGTGTGAGAAATATGCAACAATAGAGGAAATCAGGAAGGGGGCAAAAACTTTTTCACGGCACTGTATGTTGTTTTAGTACGGCATCTGTTGTCCAAATCTGAAAACATATAGGAGGATTGTCAGCGTCTAATCTGGCCTAAACTGAATGTAATCATTTAACAGAAAACATTTGCCAGGACAGTAAGGTGTCAAATGGCACACATCGACTATAAGTTATTATATCTAATAATCAAATAATGTGAATACAATGCTGAAATCGAAATATTTTCCAGATATACAGTTACTAGGGATGTTAACAGTTAATCGACTATCGATTAATTGCTAATAAGAATTTAATCGATAAGATTTCAAATGAAACAATTAACTGAACAATCTGCGGTCTTGTTTCAACGGAAGTTTTTGTGTGAAACGTAATCATGGTTTAAGGTCTCCACGCGAGGGCGCCAAATTCAGCCTAGTAGTGTAAGGCGTGAAGTTGAGCCTACACACGAAGTGGATCGCAACCTACCATCACCTCAGTGTTGGCAAAGAGGGTATGTGACGATAGACGAGCGGAGTAGTGGTGGGAATTACGAATCACTTTACTGATTCGAATAGTTCAGTTCAGTACAAAGATTCTAGTCACTGACTATGTGATTTGTTCACTGGGGTCAGTTGCGCAAGCGCACGAATATTCCAACAGCATGCATGATCAGTTCACTATAGCTACTCGTAGATCAGTATATCATTCGTAGGTATTGTGCAAAATGATTCCAGTCAAAAGCACTGCAAGTAAAAAATATAAACTTTTTCTATAAACCTCGTATGAACTTTTTGTATTTTTTCCTTGTAGTTATATAGTTTTATGGATTAGGTTTATATGGCCGCTCCAGGTGAGCGTTTTAAATATGGATTAGAAACTACGGAAATATATGACAATTTGTGTGTTCTCAAGTTCTGACCATTTTGTGGTAAGTAACCTATTGTAAAACATTGCGTTTTCAAATGGTAAAGTTGTCAAAAGGGTGACAAGGGCCATAGTTTATCCTCTTTTTTTTTTAAAGCAGATGATTCTTTTCTCCCAAATTGAATGTCGATGTTCAGTCATCTATGGGGGGAGCCCTTGTACAAAGGGTTGAGCTAGGTGCACTGATGTAGCATAGTGCTATTAATCACCCAGTTCGTCAGTAGGCTACTAGATTAAAATAGCGGTTCAGATTAAAATAGCAATCATTCACGCAGTGCGTGATCTAGACTCAAATTACCTGACAACAAATAAAGAAAATGGCTTTAGCTAAACTTCTTACTGCATTTCAAGTGTAAAGAAGAAACAAACGTATAGCCACATATTGGTTATATTTGTGTAGCCTATATAAAACATGGTTATAGCATATTAGGCCTTCTTAAAATAGCCTACATTTATTGTGCTATTTCGATACAAAAGAAAACACGAATGTGCTTCATTTAATCAATATCATTATTACAGATTTTAAATGGTTTAATAACGGGCAGACTTTCATGAACTCTTAGTTTGATAGTTACAGAATAGGCCTACATGGAAAATGTACAATATAGCCTCCAGTAGCCTATGCGATTTTGATTAGAAATGCTTGAACCGTTTTGCTTTCGGTAACGTTACGTTGGGTGGATGTCAGATGCCAGTAGGTAGGCTACAGGTTCCGATCAAGATTGCAGGCTATATTTTTAAAATGTGAAACTACCAAAAAACAGTTGACCGGGCTATATTATTTTACTAATACCCCCGCCATTTGTTGCTAACTAATTTATTAGGCTATTGAGTAGCCCGTAGCCTATGCAGAGAGTAACTGATTCGGTTGACAATTATGTAGGCTACTGCGGTGCGATAGCAGTTCATATAGGCTAGTCAGTTCAGTAGGACTGAGGTTGATGGTTGAAAAGGACATGATGCCAATAAGCACCATTGACGGTGAGGGATTTCGAGAGCTAATAAACGGGCTGCGCACACGACTCGCTCCCGACCACGTAGCTTAAATGTTCTTGAATAAAAATACGTAGGTCTATCTAGTATGCATATGAGAAGCCTATTCAAAACATAATAGCCTATGATTTAAATTGACTCTTCTAGGCTAGGTCTACTAGTTTAACTGTCGCCTTTCCATTTCAAGCGAGATTATGTTAATGCTGCTAGCGGCTAGCGCAGCAACGGTTTCGCTTGCAACTGATGAGACGGAGCGCAATTTCTTTTCTGTTGAAGTAGCCTATACACGCCTTCATATTCTATTTTTGTTACGCTGCAATAATGCCTGTTTCTCAAATGTTACAATAAATCTTTGATTGAGGAATATAACATGCATTTTGTATTATGTATATCATAAGCTATATTTAGTATATTATGTTATCAATTAATCGACTATTGTTTGTTAAGGTTAACAACTATCGATTAAGGAAATTCCTTAAAATTTGCATCCCTAACAGTTACTATTTTATTAAGGTACTACAAGTGTTCTGTTCAGCACGCGCTAAGATAATTTTGTGGAAAAACTTCCAGAACAGAAAAAGGTATTTTGGCCCATCTGTGAGTGACTGTGAGAGAAAGTCAGATCCCAAAAAAACACAAAATGGCCACGCAATACTTTTTAAACATGAACACATAAATGCGGTAATGCAAGGCTAGACACAACAGAGACAGATGATTACATCCAGAACAAAACACTTGATAATCTTATCTTATGTTTACAGAACTAAATGAACACTGGTTATGTGCACGTTACGAATCGAGCGCCTTTTTATTATTTTTTTAAATCATCGGGGGTCAATCCGAGCCTTCAGCAGAACTCATGTCAATAAACAGCCGTCAGTGGAAATCTCTGCTTAATTATTATAATGGACAACAAATACACTTTAGATAATAAGAATCAGCTCTCTGGCGCAGAGCAAGAAAATATGTTTTCTTTGGGTAATTACAGGAAGTCGTTTAAGACCCTGCCGGTGCAGTCATCCAATATCACTTTTTTTCCCCCTTCTTTATTCCCTTTTTACAGGGGGTGCAATTTATCATCGGCTTTTATTATTTCAGATGGCCTGCGATGAATGGGTGGGCTGCAGTCTGTTCCCAGGGAGACCGGGTTACAGGCCCCCGATACCACTGCTGCACCAATACAGAGGAGGAGGAGGAGGAGGAGGAGGGGGAGCGGGACGTTTGCCGTTCGGGACGGGGCCTTGAACAGAAACAGACCCCCGCTTCTCCCGCGCAGGTGTGTGTTGCGCAGATTCTGTGTTCCAGCACAGCGCCCCTGACTGCTCTGCGACCCCAGCCCCTCCCCCTGCGCCCCCACCCCCAGCCCCTCACCCCGCGTCTCGCCTTTGATGCTGCCAGGGGATCTCAGCACACTTTAATAAAGTTATTCCGGTCCACTTTTCACTTCCTCTCTCTCTCTTCGACATTCCAAGTCCAAGGACTGCTACTCAGGACTACAAGGCCCTAACTGTTGCCAATGGTTACTGATCAAATGATACCGATTATTAAAAAAAGACCAGAGTTTCCGATTGCCCGTGTGCACTGATTGAACAGAAAGTCTGATAAGTGGCCAGAAGGAATACGGTTTCATTTTTAATAGGGGTGGGACAATGCACCAATGCATCGATCTGAATGTGTAAATACAACTGCATCGATCTGTAAGATTAGAATTGATAAGCATCGATTAATATCGCATTTTAAATGAATGTGCACATGTATTCATTTATTCAAAAGAAATATTCATTTCATTATTTAAAATATATATTTCTGAGACACAACTACTTTTAAAACTGTTTTGACCAGCTTCAATCCATGTTTCTGCTCCAACCCCCACGTAAGCGTGAGTTGAAAGCAGGGACAGGCGGGAATCAAGCGACAATGAGACGGACAGATCTGAGCTAAATGGCTAGCTGCGTGCTCGCTGAGTGCGAAAAAAGAGACAGAAACTTACGAATGTTCCGAACAGAAAATCAGTGGTATGGAAGCATTTCGGGTTTAGAAAGAAGGAGGGTGTACTTGACAAAACCGCTGCAATATGCAAGATCTGCCAAGTAGAAATCAGATACACAGGCAACACCACAAACATGATAAACCATTTGAGCCGACACACACCATTGACGTGAAGGACAGCAAGCGGGTTAGCAAGCTAAACTCGGGAGTCATTGACACTTCCCCTGAGTTTCCTGGAGAAATGGCCAAACAGTTCTATTTTTTTGTATCATTGTTTTTATTAGTTTTTATACACATACCATGTCCAGACAGTTAATAGTAAAGTGCTTTCTGATATTTAAATTTAAACCATTTTCTATTCAAAATCAAGTTACTAAACAAAAATAGTAAGACTATTTCCAATGTCTTACGTTCAATTAATTATTACTACGTTAACTGTCCGATTCACTTAATGAATGTCGTGGAACCTAGATACACCATACCATGCAGAAAACATTTTAGTGAAAAATGTATACCTGCTCTGTATGAAGAGGTGAAGAAAACTGTTCGACTGTCCTTGCAAAATGCTACGAGAGTAGCTTTAACTACGGATGGATGGGCATCTTGCTCCACCGAAGGTCTAGATCGTACTAAGATTTAGGAAAGTACTATGCATGACACTAACCTATAGGCTATTTCATTTTTCTTGGCTCAGTTTAATAATTGTTATACATTTTGCCATTTTCATTTTGTAAATAAAGGAAATGTATGAAGGTACCATGTCTGACACTGTTTGAAAAACAATAACCTAAATAGGACAACTTTAGAAAACACACTGTTAGTCATGTTTATTGCTGCATTATTTGCTGCAGACAGCTGCAAAATGTATGGCATGCCTGAACAATAAACATAATTCTGTGAACTTGGCGTAAGGTTCTAACTGAATATTTAATTACTGCTGAATGTATCGGTATCAAATCACATTAGCATACCTATTTCATTTTTTAAAAGTATCAAAATTAATCGAACCGAATCTTATCGAATCGAATCGTGGTCAAATGTAAGATGTTATGATGCATTGAACCTTTGCCTAAAGAATCGGAATCGAATCGAATCGTTATGGGATTGAGTCGTCCCACCCCTAATTTCTAAGATACGTTATTTTATTTCCCTCTATACATAATTAAGTAGCCAGCTACTTAACCACCGGGCCGTTACAAATGAATGTGATTAACAAACCCAGGAAAGATCAAATCCGGTTCATTCAGCAGGTATATAATTCTCTTTCAGGAAAGTGCAGGCATTCATCTTGCAGTGTGGAACGGGCCAACGCCATCCTGGAATGGATCGTGGGGGCAGGTCGCTCAGTCCCCTCTGTCTGCTCCAAAGTGGGAGCCAACAAAGCATCCTTCACACTCAGAAGGGCCACGCATACAGCGGACTCCCGTCCTCCAGGGACCACGTCTCATTTCCCTCGCCACCAAAGAGGAGAATTAATAATGCAAGTGATCGTTAGCGCTGTGTTTTAGCCCTTCTTTTTAACTCTCCGCTTCGCAGTGCTCGCCACAAGTCCTCACTGAACCAATCAATAAAAACATCAAACGTGCTCACGCTCGTTAAAACATTCTCCAACGGAGTCAAACAATGGACTAATTGCAGACGTATTCAGGGACTTTTGTTTAACCTTCTACAACAAATTTCATCGGGTGTCACTGTGAACAAATCCTTTCAAGGTGTTTTTGTCTGTTTCAGGGATGGCACAATTACATTGTGGATAAATAAAATAAAAAATGAAATAAAATACATTTTCATGCACGTAGAGACAAACCATAATGCAGATGTCACCCTCTTAAAAACTCCACCCTCTACAGCTGCTCTCGAGCTGTAAAACTACTCTGGCATTTTAGCTTAATTGCACAGGAAAGAAAAATCAATACACCGTTTCTTATCCAAAATCTGTGGAGCCAAAAAACGTGCAGTTGAGTAGAGGATCAACACCGCACACCTATGACTATCCAATGAAAAACTTTCACATTTTCCTGTGTTGGACATACAAACCAGCCAAGAATATCCATGTTCAACGTGTATCTGAAGTCGATTCCTCTACTAATCTAATATCCACCAATTATGTCACTCCAATATTGTCAGGTGACAAGTGCAGATGACTAATTCTAGCATTTTGTGCGAGACATCTTGGCTAAGCCCAGGAGACTGATTAAGGCTGTAGAGCAGAATCAGGCTGGCCTTCTTGCTCAAGCATACAGTATCTGTGAATTCTGGGCACCGTCTACAATGGCATCGTCTTATGAAGAACTGTAGCCATGCCTACAGGGTAAACACGGCGGCGTAGCTTGTGAGAGAGTTGTGTGTCTGGCAAGACCTGTTTTGGCAGGCCGTTTCTCAAGGTGCCGAACGCTAGCTCCAAAGTCTACATATATGACAGCTACTCGTGAGAAAAGCTTTGCAGTGATTCTTAATCAAGAACGTCCCACTTACAGAGAGCAGCTGTAAATGACAAAATGACCATTAGATTAGATGGTCAGTTCCATCTCTCCCGGGTTACACTTAGTTCAATGAATAATCAATAGGGGCCATCCTTTGGGTAACACTCCGTAAACAAGTTTAGTAAAAAGCTTTTTATTATCACAACAATGCGACAAGAGTAAAAGCCATCACTACCATCCGTATGCATCACGGCGGCAGCCATTTCCACCTATATCAGAGCGTTACGCATTTCACAGCATACTAAGCTCGTTGACCTTAAAAAAACATCAGTGATTCTATTCACTGAGACACACACACACACACTAGGGACAATCTTTCCAGATAATGGGCAAAGTGAAGTCCATGAAGCTCACAAACCTTTTTTTCAGGGATGAGATTTTGCTTTTCACAGTAAAGCAAGTCCCTGCTGCATGTGTACAGACGTTGCTCCTGAAATAGTGGAACTGCCAATCAGCAGTAAGGAAAAGCACCCCTTACTCTATCCACTGGGTGTGGAAAAGACACACCAGTAATGTGTAAAGGCTGGAGGACAAGGGGGAAGAGGCGGTGATAAACGACTGAGCTTAGGAGCTACACTTGTTACGCTATAATCTCTTAAGAACCATTGACCAGTCCAGTTCCTTAAACTGCATTGCTCATGCTAGCCCCATCAAATGCCTGGCCAGCTAGTAAGCTGCCAGAGATTCCACTGATGCAACAATCCACAAAGAATGGATTCCAAGCTGGCTGTCATTCCTTACTTGCCCAAACTGAATCCTGATGTTCGGAAGACCCATATACTGTACAGACATTGCTTTCTGTATTGTTTACATCTTACATGTTATTAATGTTGTGTAATCCCCCCCCCCAAAAAAAAAAAAAAAAAAAAAAAAAAGCCCCAATCATACTGACTGCGCCTAGTACTTAGATTCATATTTGCCTTTTTAGGGTTGTTTCTTTAACGTTCTTGTTCCTAGTTTGAAAATGCACTATGTACGTCGCTCTGGATAAGAGCGTCTGCTAAATGTCTATAATGTAATGTAAAATCGTACATAGACAGTGTCCCGTCCATGTTGGCAAGGACTGTTTCCAATGTGCAAAAAAAAAGCATGCAAAGCCACAGACAATCATCTTGTGTTGTTCAAATATGATTGCGAAATTCCACAGTGCTACATACTATGACGAAATCACAAGAAATGTGGTTCGACTGCACAATCAGGCAATATTAAAAGACTCCATCTCTGTAAGCATACGTCATGATATATCTTTGTCTTTATTTAGAAAAATGTAAGCAGCAGTTTTATGTATAATTGTATTTAGTCTACTTACTATTATTTCATCCTGAGTTCATTATAGATAATTATATGATCAAAGCTAGTCAAAACATGTCCACAGGACTGATGTGAAGTGCAAGTCCTACACTTCAGAGTTCAGACAGACTCTCAGCTAAGCAAAAGCGCGGAGACCGTAAACACATGACCAATGTCTTATTTTTGCGTAAGTTCAGCTTCAATAATGATGATTGGTTAATAATTCATTGATGCAATTGTTAAATAACCGGCAGCCTCCGCACTTATCACATTTTATGAGCACTGAATGCAGGTGCACAAATATATTAGGCTAAGCGTGGTGGGTGCGGTCATGCCATTGTATGTATTAATAGAAAGACTGCTTGTTCAGAAAACCTGTAGCAGACAGCCGGGTCTTGTGCAGCGCATGCTGAAGAAGACACCTAACCGTAAATGGGACTGACCTCCACAGCCTAAGGCACGACACAAAATGGCGTGACATTTCTACGTCTTGTCCCCGACTCATAATTGCAGTGAACCCCGGGCAAAAAAATAAAAAATAAAAAAAACCTTAAGAAATAAGAATACAGAATACAGGTCAGAAAACACCCAATCAGGAATGGGGTTGCATTTGCATAAATAGTATTCCCTAAAATGCGTCATTTTACAGCACAGAAAGGTTTACAGGAACTGTTTAGCGACGCAGACTGGCAAATATATTCAAATGGACACTTTTTGCATGGCGGTTGACAGTCTGAAGTTGTGTATTCCAGTATCACAGTGCATGGCGACTCAACGAGGATCAGATTCCCAAAAGTGAAGTTTTAAATGCGCGTGCAAGCTAAGCACGCTCTGAAAGGCACTGGCACAGAGCGGGGGGCTTCGCCTCGTTGCTGTTACAGCTGCAGACACTTTAGTGAGTCATACACACGGGGAAAATGGCTTCAGGATCCATGTCTAGATTTGGCAGAATATTGCTACTGAGTTCAGCTGCATTTCCTCTGTAGACCCTGACAATTGTTCATTGTTAAATGGACTCCCAAGGCAAAAATACTGCTCAGCTACTATCAGAAACAGCTAAATAAAAAGAGGCTAAATGTAACAAAGGCTAAAAGCAGCTATGGGGATTGGGGAAAAAATGCAGACACCCCAAAGAATCATGTTAAAAATCAAACTAATTGAAACTGTGGTTTACTCAAAACTACTTTATGGGTTACGGTCCCAGGATACAATGCTTATGATTGTTCCTAAAGCTCGGACTGAGCTGGGAAAGAAGGCTTTTAAGTTAAGTTTTCGGCACCCTTAAAATGGAATACCTTGCAAAAGGAACTTAAAAGTTCAGGACCTTGTTACGCTTAATGAATTTAAAACAATTGCAAAATCCCTGCTATCAGTCTATTGACCAGTGTAACGGTTTTAAACAGCTCGACTAGTCTGGATGTGAATATTATTGTTGCGTCTAAAATATTTGAACCGCTGCCCTTCTTGGCCAGGCCTCTCTTGGAAAAATGAGATTTTCATCTCAATGAGACAAACCTGGTTAAATAAAGATTCATAAACTTTCAAAAGAACGAGGCCGGATTTTTGTTGCGTCGGAAATCCACACGGCAGCTGGAGAGATAAAGTGCCACACACTGACAATAAAGAAGCAAAATGCTGTGAATTCTCTTGTGAATAGAGATGAGTAACGATAGTGAGAAAATGGCGGATTCCCGGCGGGGTCACCTTTACTGTCCTTGTCCCGCTCTTCCAGGCCTCTTTGTTCCCATTATTCCAGTAGCATTTCACACCATCTGAGAAACACTTAAAAACAACAGCCCTCTAAGAGCCCCCTGCTGATCCCGAGGTGTCAGACTGGTGTCACTCAACAGCCAGGCTATACAACGACTGGTAGAGCGCTTCCCACTCTCCGCTCTCTCACACTGCACACAGCCAGGGCAGGGCGCACAGCAAGAGACGCCAGTTTCACATTAAAGCCATATCAAAGAAAGAAGAAGAGCCATTTATCATATGCGTGAGGAGAAGAAAACCCCAACGCAATGGCCTTGAGATCGGCGCTGTCTGATGAGACTGCAAATTGAACCGGTCTGCTTTGACTACCGCGGTCTCTGAAAAAGAGGTCCACAGGCTGATCACAGACAGACACCAGTAAGATTAAACAGGGTGTAGTTTCATGTCCAGGAATGATTGGCAGTCTTACTGTTTAGTGACCTTCATAAGCCCCCATACATGACTGGTCAAACCAACATAATATTGTTTGACTTACCCGGCCCTCTGTTAGGGGAGAAGAGAGATTGGTTTCTGGTTAGCCTATCAATAATAAAGAGAACTCTATATGCTTTTTTATGATTCGCAATGACCCCACACATTGTTTAGTCTGTCTCTCGCACTACTGTAGGGTCAGCCCAGATTGCTCGGCAACAGAACTCACCAGTGTTGCTGCTGCTCTACCAGTCCCTGCAGCTATCATTAAGAATTGTGGTACATTTATTTATACTTATGTTGTCATGGAAGTAAAAAAAAAGAAGATTAAATCAGTTCAGAGAATTATAGAGAAAATGCGTCTATGGGGGGGGGGGGGTCTTGTCAACCTGTTCATGAGATAACAACTCTTATCTCTCACTGCACATGTGTTTTTTCACCCCTTTCAAAATAAGTTACAGATTTTAATGAGTCAGGGGAGAGAGGGCTGAAATATGACCATTGAAGCGAATGGCTGGGTGGGGTTCATTCTCTGTTTTAGCAGTTCCTTTTCCAATGGAGCGCTCTGCTATTTAGAGAATCGTTTTCCGGTTAAACAATTCAGATTAGATATTGATGCTAAAACGAGAGATTGAGAAGGACTTGGTAATGTGCTTTGAGTATCCAGGAGAATATGCAGCATCCTGATCTATGATTTTTCTGGCATCTTAAATTCTAGTAAAATTAGTACAATTTTCTACTCTAGCAGCCACTTTGGCAGGTAACCACCCAGATTGGGCTATATTGCCAAAGGTAATGTGGCTGGTAAAATGTTGAAAATGGCTGCTTATTTTTAGAATCCACAAGCCACTCTGGCCAGTGGGCGAAAAAGTTAATTTCATGCCATGACTACATGTATGTTGCAAATTCACAATATTGACCTTATCTCACCGTTTTAACAGTTGTTTTAAGAGACAGACAATTGTAGTTTAAGTTATTCTACACATTATTCTGGCTGCCATGGGAAGCATACTCAATAAGCAGAGTCCATTTGGCCTCTTCAATAGCACTGGTACAAAAGTGGGTTAGTGAGTCAGTGTGTTAGTGGGCCTTTTTGATGTGGTATGGCTAATTATACCACCGCTGCACCCAATGACCAGGACACTACAACACACTTCCACGTGGGCAATCCGACTTTCCCAAGTTCTGTGGGGTCTGTATGGGAGAGAGGGCAAGTCCTTTCTACTGTGAAGGTGTGAATCATTAACTTTTTCCTACATTCAGTAGCTGGTTTGCATGTAAAACCTGAAACATTAGCCTGGTGCAATATGCAAACGGTTCATGTCATAGCTTTTAAAAAATGTTCTGCGCACCAATTTTGTGGATTCAGGACATTTAAACATTGTTTTAAATGTGAATCTGGCATGGTTACAAAGCGGCGCCTCGTGTTTGTACACGCAAGAGCACAGCGATGTTCACTTTATAAGCTTAGACTTCAGTCTCCAGAGAGCTTAGCGTTATCTTTATTATGACCACATGTGTGAAAGCGCAGTTATATTGCATTACTGTTCCCCTTTCTAATCATACCTGGAAGATGGACGGTACATTACCGTGATTTTATGATCAAATACGATATTGCACAAAGAGAGACTGCCAATTATATCATGTGTGTGCAATGAATGACTCATTGCTTGGCCTCTAAACCTCTCTTTATAGATGACTACCCAATGACAAGCACGTAAGTTCTTTTTTGACTTATTTAGTTGCACTATTCATTCTGGCTAAATCCCACATATACGATATAACCATAAATCTGTAAGTTCCCCAGAAAACATAGGCTTCACAACATAAGACTTATGATTTAGAAATGTAAGAATGACTTAACTCCCAGTATTCAAAGACTGCACTGTACAATATGCTTCTGCCTATTCAGAAGGATGTGGACAGCACAGCATGGCCTCCTGTTGTTAAATATCTCAGGAATATTTTACACTATATTTGTAGATGCAGTCAAGCCTCACGTACAGCATCAGTGGGTTCAGTTTACCCCGAGACACTGAGTGCATTTCCTGCCTCGACCCAAAAAACATCAGAGTGCCGTGAGACACACACGCTCCCGCAGACCAATGGAAACCTCTGCGCTTCAAACGCTAGTGAGACGTTGGCTCTCGCTTTCCAAGGCCCAGCCCCGGTCAACACAAACTACGGCGCGGTTTCGGCGTGCTTCGCCAACGGCGCCATCCCCGTCTCTAATGTAAACATTCCCCAGTCCTCGCCACACACTCGAACGAGCCGGGAGGACACGATGGGTGACAAGTACATGAGGGCACCTAAAATAAGATCAAACACAGCTGCAAGGAAGAAATGTTTTTTCTATAATACCTTAAAGATTAAAGGAGAAAGGACAGATAGAGCAAAGGACTGATAGATAGCTATCTGGCAAAGCGCCATGGGAGGGCAAAATGGCACTGTATGTGGGGGTCACTGCTGAATTAGCGGAGAAAAAAAATCTTTCTACAAAAGGGAAATATGTAAGGATGACTGAATGGTGAGTAATAGGAGCCTGCTTTGAAAGCGAGGCCGGTTTGAGTTTGCTACAGCATTTGTTTTTAGTTACGTTACTTAAGTCAGTCTGTTAGAAATTCTAGACAATTGAGCCAGGCTCCAGGGTTTTAGATGATACATATTTCTGACTTCCTCTACTCTACAGTGAATGGACGGACAAGTTTACATTTAAATAAAATGCAAGCAACTCTCCAAAAATCTAATCTTTTTTTTCTTCAGACCAGACTGAGCACCAAATAAATGTGGCATACATTAAAGCTAAATATACAAAATGTTAAAAAGCGATTTAATTTATTCCAACATTAATGCAGATGGATGTATCTGAATAAGAACTCTTTCTTTCCCTGAACAGCAGTTTTATATTCCCACAGTTCAGAGGAACAATCAAAGCCTCTTTCTCACAATTTTTTTATTTATAAACAACGCTGGGTTTCTCCAGACTTTTTATCCCTATAAAGAGGAAATGACTGTTCCTGAGACTTAAGGCAGTGCTGACCTCTCAGCCAACGTCCTGAGACACGCAGGAGGACTCCACAGTGCTGCCATACAGTACGCTCCCTGCTTCTCACCTACTCTCCCGCTGGGCCCACAGCGTAACGCTATCCCCCAAACAGCTGCGCGAAGGAGCGCCCGTCAGCTGGAGATCAGTTCAGCAGGGTCCCTACCGAGCCCAGAGGAGGAAGGGAAACACCCTGGAGCCGTCTGCATAAATCCCTGAACAACAGAACTCTGCCATGCTAGCACACAGAACCCTACTACGCTAGCACACAGAACCCTGCTACGCTAGCACACAGAACCCTGCTACGCTAGCACACAGAACCCTGCTCCACTAGCAGATGTGCGCAGCGTAAATCAATCCCTGTCCAAATTTTGATAGAAATTTTGCCTGTTAATGAAAATGACTCTCAAACTCCTTCCTGGATGTTTACATCTCTCTGACTGTGTTTTCAGCCCGAAAGACAGCAGAGCTGAGGGACTGCTGTGGGCTCTTCCCATACCCGGCCTGCGCTAAGCACACAAACCGCAGCACCTCAGCACCGGGAAAGCCTCCCCACCCCCCCCAGCTGAGGTGAGTCCATTAACACCTCTTCAAGCGCAGCTTTCACGCCTCCGCAAACTCAAAAAGTTAACCGAACCGCACTGGGACTCACCATTTTGTAGCGTCCGTGCCCTAGATCTGCGGCGAGTTCCCCCCAGTTTAACCATTTTCCACAGCGCCTGCAGTATCCCGGGTCTGCAGTCAGTCACCCTCCTTTCAAACTGCAGGTCTCCAGTTTGTCGAGGGCATTGGCGTGAACACTGCAGCAGAGCTCACAAGGTTGGGCCCACCCCCTGGCCGTCCCCCGTCCTTCCCCCCTTCCCTCCCCTCCCTCTCCACATGCTGCTGGCTGGGGCTCCGGAAGGGGGGTTGCCGACGGACGAAACAAACGCGCCTCAGTCCACGCAGGGAGGAAATTTTGTGTGCGAAGGAAACTCACAAACTCCCCCTAGCACGGCAGCCGTTTTAATTTGAACATGTAAACACTACTTGTTGCAGTCGTTTTAAATGGTTCTATCGACAGGGAGAGTAGAGTTTTCACTCGTAAAACTTTGACTAGACCAATGTGTTCAACACATTTGATATATATATATATTTTTATTTTTATTCTGTCGCCTCCCCCTCCCAAGTAATCCAAAGAACGAACACGTCAAACATGCAAAGTGAGTTTTGGGTGGAGGTTGAACGTACAGAGTGGTTTTTTCCCTGGAGCTGTAGCACAGTTCTGCTGAAGAGAACACAAAGCTGGGCTGGGCTGGGCTCGGCTGGGCTCGGCTGGGCTTGGGCTCCCAGCAGCCAGACCGTGTGCACAAAGCTCACGCCTGGATTGGGCCCCACCGCTGTGGCGGATCGTGCTTTGATCTGCAGAGCATTAAACGTGGATCCTGCACGCTTGTTTCACACTCAGTAACACATGGACTGGGGCCATGTAGCGGGCATGCCGCCTCCTGCCGAGCGCTCTCTCTAAACACCACAATGACAATCACTCACAGAGAGAGCGCAGTTCCGCTCTCTCTCAAACACCTGACAAACTCCCACAGGGCAGTCGCATCTTCCTAACACCACAGCCTCCAAACAAACACTCTATGCTGCGGCTCTCCCCCAATGCACACTCAGTCATTCAGGGTTCTACTCACTCTGACAGGGGAACATCAACACACACACACACACACACACACACACACACACACACTCTCGCGTATCAGTGTAAACGACGGTACACTGTCAAGGTGTACGACTCAGCAAACTGACGGTGATGCAATTACGCTGGGGCAGCGTGTCGACTGAAAAGCACGTATACACACAAAAAAATTGAAAAGCATAATCAAAAGTTTGCATCTTTATGCACATGCAGTGGATGACCAGTTAAAAATTATCATGATTTGTCCTCAGGGAAACCATTTTTTTAAAAATAAAAATAAAACAGAACAGAAATCTTATTATTTGTGGGAGCGAGAGTTGATAAGTTCTGTAACAGTAACCCCCCACCGCTGCTGTGGTGAGCGGGGGAGGATAGGAGATTGCCCCTGGGCGGGGTAATCTCTTTGGCGGGGCTCATTTTGAGGCTGCCTCCGTTCCGGCCCCCGCGTTTGGCCCCGTTTCCTCTCTGGTTCCCAGGGCCACAGCTGCAGAATCACTCTGGAGGCTGTAAAAGTTTCAGACTCTCACCGCAAACTGACAACAAAGCCAGGCTTAAACCTGGGAGTCTATTTCCAGAGGTCTTTCTGACTGTCCAGTCCTATGCTGGAGAAATGTGGGTCTGGCTGGGATCCAGCATTTTAAAAAATTTGCCTATTCCACGTAAAAAGTTTATTTGCATACAAATCTAAATGCTTTAAACAACACAGGGGAAAATATCACATTGCTGATTAGAATTTATAATTCCCAAAAAATACAAACTATATTAATCTTCCGTCTTGCAGGTAAACCACCATGAATACCGTCAGACTACAGAAGAGATCAAACCTGTGATAAAATGTGAAAGAATGGTGCATGCTGGCTCTTTTCCAAGAAAGAAACATCCGGAACTGAAGATTAACATGACAGAATCACCAAAATAATCAGTTTGTAGGTAATTAATAACTTAACGCGTTCACCAATGCATTATCATTCCCTGGATTCCTGGTCCCTACCATGTGACAATAAATAAGCGCCATCAAAACACACGCGGCAGTGCTCATTGATCACATCCAAGGAATGTTCTGAAAGTAAACGTTTCTAAACCAGTGTGAAGCAATGATTCAGCTCACAATGGCTCCAATTCACACATAAGACGAGGCTTAGCCTATTTTTTCATAAGCACAGTATGGATGCATAGGTTACCTTAGACTGCAATGATGTCACTCAAGTAGATGGAAAGTCCTTTTTAGCATTAGCCTCTTGAGATTGCTATTATGTGAAAGGCACGTTACCATTTTGACACAAGTATGCAAACAATAGTTAGGCTCCACACTAGGAATTCCAAGTTTACAATGCAAGTTTACGGGGTAACTTAGGAAGGTGCAATTTTCATTTTTGTTTTGACAGGAGAAAATTCCTGCAGTGGTTTTCCCAGATCATTGCCCTCTCCTGTGGAGCTCAGCCAGCAGCTGTTTTGTCACTCAACATTGTTCAAATATGAAAAACATGACATCAACCAACCGCTTAAATAAAGAGAATCAAATTTATCACTTAAATACAAAAATAAATTCTGAAGCACAGTGCGAAACGGGGAAGTTGCTTAATGCATTTTCTGTACTTGTATCAATGCTAGATATGTTAGAGAAAAGTTCACACGTTATGAGTCGAGGCATATGATCGCTTTAAAGGTAAAGAACAATGTAAGATTCAACCCCAGACACAATAATTAAAAAAATATTCACACGGAAATAATTTCACAAGAAACGTAAACAGATGTACAGAGTATTAACATACAAAGTATTATAGTACTGTAGAATAGTATTATTATATTGTACTAGTATATTATAATTTCCTAATAATGTATTTATGCGCACGTCTGCCACCCTTATTAAGCAGCACACGAAGCAATAAGAGAAATACTCAGTCAATTATAGAGACTGCAATACCCATGAGGAATATCATACTGCAGTAGCCAGATGATGGTTCCCCACCGGATTTTATCAAGGGCCTTTCAACTCTACTTAGCCAGGTGCCATGCCATGGAAATTATGGGCAGACAGGAGTTTCACTAATGTTTTGGATAGTTTTAGATTATGCTTACAAAATGTATTTAACAGCTGCAGTTGCGCAACCTAACAGAATATGCACTTTGCACAACATGCCAAATTACTTTGTTGACAAGTCGTGTACACCAGTTAGCATTTAAATGCACATTACACACAATTACAGTGTGAAAGCATCCCTCAAATGATTCCCAAAATATGTTGCAGACATAGATGTGCAAGTGTTAGCAGTTTTGTGGCTGCAGTCGGCTTTGGCCACTGCTTGCTCAAGTGGTATTCCCACCCAAAATCCCTAAATCTACAGATATAAAAACAAGACTTATCACTTTGAAGGCGTTTGACCAAACCCATTTCACATGTTACTACTGGAAGACTAGAAATGTGCCACTGGGCAGTAAGCAAACAATTGTTCCTGCCCTGAATAGGTGACCTGCTATATTATATTGTAATCCACTACACCTATTATTGTAGACTTCCTGCTGTACAATGCTATGTCATCGTGTTCCAAAGTGCATTGGAAATTGACTCAACTCTTCGATGACATAAGAGTTCAAGACTAAAGGAAGCTGAAGGTGTCATCCCGGGACATTGGAGTCCTTCGGCCTTTATTTTCCACCTGCTTTTGATGCATTGTGACACAAGACTACAAGGAGCCGTTTGTGCAACTCAAATGACCCATTTCAGCATGAATACGGCTGGGTGACAATGGAACACAATCAATTCAAAGTTAAAAAGATCATGTGCTTGCCCCTCTGGTTTTTCCCCATCAAATACTCCTCTGCATGGGAACACATTATATGAATAGATTATTCAGTTTTCCAAGCCATAACGATTACTGTACTTTGTAGTCCAATATTGTGATACAGTGACTGGCACTTATTAAAATATACAATTTTTAAAAAAAACACTTTGCAGAAAAACAAATCTCTGACCCCTGTGGGAGAGGAGTGGCCTGATTCTATAATAATTATAATAATAATAATCTGCTGTACACAGGAAATAAAGGCGAGCAAAATGCTTATGCGCACTGAAAGACAGGTTGCAATTCCTGCACCATTTTGGCTGTCCATCACAAGTGATAAGGCACACACTGCACTGCTGAAAAAAAGCACATTGTGTCGGATTACAGCTATGGAAAGGCTGACAAACCTGGGCGAACGCTGCAACCGAGTGAGCTGGGATGATCACTGAAGTGTCCAAACAGAGGTGAACATTGGCGAGCGTGAGGCGGGAATGCGTGCAGGAGATCGCAATCGGCAGCCACAGAAGATGGCATTCCTGCCTGGAGGGAGTCATGCCTCAGAAATACCTGTGTAAAAACTCCAGGCCCTGACCTGAACCAGCATGCGGCAAGGCCTATAAACACAGGAATTAAGTGGCTAATTGTACATTACAGGCCCACAAGGACAGCAGAGATTACATCCAGGCCTGGGGGATCCGCAGTTACATTCTTAATACGGCACTTTAAGATCATTAATCTGCACCCGAGACCCATTGTGAGGTTTACTAGCAAATGCCAGTTACTTTACTAGCAAAGGCATTTGACACATGGATGTTATTTACCAGTAAAACTCCGTTCAACCTTAAATTTCATGTACGTATTCACATGGACTTTTGGTCGGGTCTATTTACAGGAAGCAATTCACTCCGTGAATATTGAGAGCAGGGAAGCTCAAGAGATAGGCCTATACATTTCAAGGCATAAATATAACTTAATATCCGAAGAACTATTTTTGTTTCTCATTAGTCAGACAGGCATATATGAAAGACGTGTTATGGATCTTTACAGCAGCACAAGTGTGTGCACCCCCCCTGACGTCCAGTGATGACATCATCCTTTAGACCAGGATAAAAACAGTCGAGCCCCAGACATCCTGTCTCTTCACCAGCTCTCAGCTGCTGTCCCTGAAGTGACTGGCCTCTGGCAAGACCATAAAAGACATCCTTTGTGCTGGTCTGACCTACAACAAGAGCGCAGCGCATAGGCTAGTGCTGTATTCTGAAGGACATGTGTCAGCCAATAGTGTTGTCCCTTCCTGTGTGATTGTGAACAAAAACGTGCACAGAGAAGAACACAAAAAAGGAAAAGGTGGTCCGATGTGGTACTTCTGTTAAGAGTGCAATGGATTTAATGCTTTTCTCCCGAATTGAGAACGGCCACATACAGTATATGAACACACTTGTGCTCACTGCTACAACCTGTGCTATCGATTTGGGAGTGCGGTGAGCACAGATTAGCATGTGCTCTTCTCCGAAGCACGTGATGTCAGCTGGTGCTTCTCATCATATCACAGTTCACAAGTCACGCTCACACAGACATGAGGTGGAGGAAAACGCTTTGTGTGAAGCTAAATTGGCAGACTTGCAGGCACCCAATCGAGCATGGGGGCCACCCAAAACCCTCCCATCCCTGGGCAACACTCGCCTTGCGAGACTGCTGGCCAGCCAGCCAGCCCTGGCACAGTCCTGTTTCCATACCTGGCACATGGGGCTGAATTATAATGAATTCATCATCTAATAATAAATGCCAGCATTCAGAACTGAACTGATGAAAGATAATAAAAGCCATAAAGTATTGGGATTGAAACAACACATTGTGTGTGACAAAACATACGTGTAAAAGCCCAGTTACAATAATCTACAGTCTTTTTCAAAAGCAGATCCAGACGTATGGCCACTCTGTCCTGGTTATAATGGGTATACAGGGTATATAATGGGAATAAACATTCCAGCCACTTCAAAGTAAATCGGTTTGTGAGACAAATACCCAGAAGTATAGGTCAGCTGAACACGCATTAACCATGCATTTCTGCATGTGCACAAACAGAAACCCAAGACATGCATTCTTGTATCACTAAACTGTGACAATGATAGCCGAGTATGTGAACGTATACATTTTTCAAAAACAAGTTTTCACTTTTAATCTACTCAACATTTAGGCGACGAGAACCGCAATCTGGATCGGTTTCCCTTCCAGAGAGGAAGTGATGAGCCTGTGGGGCTGTCAGCCAGTCGGTGCCGTGGCACAGTCTGGATTCAAACCCAGACCATGGGGCCCATCCAACCACTACAGTGCCTTACCACTGAGTGCCTTAACAGTACGAGCCATCTAGCAGCGCACAGAGAGCAACGTACTGTCACGTCATACTGTAATGTGATTTTTGTCAACACGTGACTGATACACGGTCATGTTTTATATTCATCTCTGCTCAGGACAACTCAAATAATCGACACTGAAAATCTACAGATTGTGTAAGCACCGCTGATCTTTCAGCAATGTACTTATTGAGCAATTAATTGCCTACAAACGGCATTAGAGAAGCGGTAAGATATTTGGGACACACCAGAAAGAGAAACAACAAAGCCAAACTGCAGAGAAACTAAATGAGTGAATTATGAATCTACACCAAACCCCAGTGAAAGCAAACACAGCCAGGCCTGCCTGAGGTAACTGTGAACAACAATCAATTAATCTGACAGGAAAGATTAAAGTGGATACAAGTGTGGGATAAATGTGCAGTTTTCCCCTGGACTAAACAATACTAGCTCAGCTCTTTACTGCCATTAGCCTTCGCTAAATTACTTAAGCTTAGTGCAGTTATAAAAGAAATAATAAAACATGTTCTCCATTAGCCTCTAATGGATTCCTAATATGTCAAAACCGACATCTTGTCATACAAGTAAGACCCAGGCCAGCTGTGAAATTAAATTAGTTCACATTTTCAAAGAAAAGCTACAGCTGATAACAAACAAACTGAGACAAATGTTGGGCTAATGCACTCACTTTCATAAAGGCCCACAAACACAAACGAGCTAAACGGTGTGGACCATTATGTAACATAATTACATACAAAGCCATATGCCGTCTGTGATCATTTATGTTATTTATTTGAAGGCCCGACAAGAGCTTGTGAACTATAGAGATTTTTGTGAATTAATAAAAGGCATGAAATTTTCTAAACTCTGTCATCAAATAGCCGTTTCATTTAATAGATGTCCAACGTCCATGTTTCAAATGCAATTTCTTACAAAGAATATAACTAGGTTATGAAATGGGTCCAACAATAGAAATTCACAAAGGAGCATTTTCATTGAGCACTGAGTGATAGCCATCAGTTTCAATTCAACACTAACAGAGTTTATTTCAGTCTAATAGGGATCGCATGTACTACCAAAATAAAATGTCCTCCAATGTTAAGAGTTGATTCATTTTACTGCGCTGTGTATTTTCTCACTTTATGCCAAGATTGTATCACAGCTCTAATACCAACGCAGTCCAGGCAGAATAGCGCATAAGAGACAACACACATCATAAAAACAGGCCATATCTCCTTCTAGCTTTCTTTAAGGAGATTATCAGTAAAGTCTGAGACAGACAGACTTAACACAGCTTAACATTTTGGGTCTAGCTGAGGTCTTGTTTTACCAGTGGGGTAAAAATGCCAGGCATTTAAACTAAAAACATACATGGACTGCAGTGTCATGTAGATTCAATAGATAAAAATGTCAATATCAGCAGTCGAAAAGCATTTTTTACTGTAAGAAGCAGAATTGGGACTGCATGCTAACATACTGGAGCAACAATATTTCCCTCTTCCTTCCTTTGAATGCAAATATTTCTATTGGGATTTTGATAGCAATTTGATTAGCAAAGAGAATCAACCAAAGCATGTCTAAAGCCATTATAATCAGCATTTTAACAAATAAATAAGAACGACAGACACAAATGCAGGCAGTTTACCTACTTCAAAGCACATCGTGCTTATTACAGGTAAGACTGTAAGGAAAACAATAAAAAATGAAGAAATACCAGGAAGGTAAGGACAGTGCCTCATCAGACATTTCCTCTGACAGGCAAGTCACAGAGAATATTCTGAAAGAGTGTGCGTTAGAGTACAGGCAAGTCACTGAGAGCATTCTGAGAGTGCACGTTAGAGTACAGGCAAGTCACTGAGAGCATTCTGAGAGTGCACGTTAGAGTACAGGCAAGTCACTGAGAGCATTCTGAGAGTGCACATTAGAGTACAGGCAAGTCACTGAGAGCATTCTGAGAGTGCACGTTAGAGTACAGGCAAGTCACTGAGAGCATTCTGAGAGTGCACGTTAGAGTACAGGCAAGTCACTGAGAGCATTCTGAGAGTGCACGTTAGAGTACAGGCAAGTAACAGGGAGCATTCTAAGAGTGCGCATTAGAGTACAGGCAAGTAACCTAGAGCATTCTGAGAGTGCACGTTACAGGACAGGCAAGTCACAGAGCATTTTGAGTGCACGTTACAGGACAGGCAAGTAACCTAGAGCATTCTGAGAGTGCACGTTAGAGTACAGGCAAGTAACCGAGAGCATTCTGAGAGTGCACGTTAGAGTACAGGCAAGTAAGTAACCGAGAGCATTCTGAGAGTGCACGTTAGAGTGCAGGCAAGTAACAGAGAGCATTCTGAGAGTATACAAAAAAATCAGTACAGTGGCAGCTGCAGAAGGCATATGGCAGCTTTCAGAAAGCGGAGGGGATAATAGATTATTCCCACCCGAAACTTAGTTTAGTCGATCCATCGCTAGTTAAAGGTTTAGCTCTACTCGACACTTTTATAATTCTGCAGCCATGTCTGCGAGCACGATTAACTAAACACAAGCATCCCTGTTTTTCCACGATTCATTTACTTTTGCGGTATGTTCTTTTTTTCCATCTATACCAATTTGCAAAGTCTACGTCCATTAATCTACTCGGCTCAGACAGACGGATGGGTTTTCAGCAGGAAAGCCTGCCATGGGGATCAAGGTCACTGCGCTCGTCTGCGGTCTGGAAGCAGGCACACCCTGACGGGCCCATGAATCCCCTCCACTATGAACGTGTGACACAAATGAAATATTTGGTTTTCTCCCGACTATAGCCCATTTCCCCCTGAGCTTTTGGGAGATGTATCTTTTTCTTGGCTTTCAGCAGAGTCCGGGAATATGACAAACGGTTACCCTAAAACCTTATACCATTATAAATAGGTTTATTTGGCGTGTTCACGTCATTCTCTTCTGACACAGCAATATGTTAATTTTGAGAGACGGGATGCAAACGACTACCACCAGAGCCTTCCACTTTTAGAAATATCAGTCAGGTGACATCTCTTTCTCTCTGCACTGAAACACACAGTTCCACTGGAGATGAGATATGCAGTTTACTCCTAAGTAAACACAACAGCCTCAGAACAGATGGTCACAACAAGCCCATTCATTTCCATGTGGGCCTGTATTTACAGTCTGCAGATCTATTTACTTTAGGCTTTCCACAGTTCAACTCAGGCGACTACCAGCAACTACAAAAAAACTACCGAAACATAATAATACCGCTATCACCATCCATGGAGAACAGCCATTTGAATATGGCAGAACTTTACAGCTTTGCACATAAACCTTACATTAAATTAAAGTTTGTTTCCCCTCAAAATTCTAGAGGCTAAGATTCTATTGTCATCTTAAGACCGTATGCACAGATTGAGTATGCAATTTCTTACAACCATTCTTATGACTTATGGCTACAACTGCTGCAGAGGTCGTTTCCACATTTTAATGCAGAACAATTATCATTTTGGCATGATTATGCATAAAACTTTTTTACCCTTTTTATTCACAAATGACATACTTACTGAGCATAACTGCTTGTGTGACTCAGGCATCTGAATGCCTGTAAACAGAGAACCACGTGATGGATCACTGTTCAGGCATCAATGTTTCTAAAAGGTCATTAACCTTTGCCCTGCTCTTCATAACTGTAATGAGAGTTGGGGAGAGATTACCCTTCCCATCACAGAAAATGAACCCTTTTCATGAATATCTAATGAACATCCTGTGCTCCATCATTGAAACACGTTGTCGTTTCCACTGTAATAATTTACCCTGCCTATAACACATTCTCATGTAAAATATAAAACTACAGTGTGAGGCTTGACATGTGAAAACTCGGCAGGACAGCGCAATATATCACCGCCTTCCGATCGGGAGTCTCGGGTGTATGTTGTTTTGTGCTGATCATAGCAGATATGGGAGTGTCTCTGGTGAATCATGCAGTGTTGCACTATCATACACACATGTGGTTTTAAAAGGGCCCGTGTCATTTTCTTTTTGGACAAACGTCAAATAGCGTTGTATCAAGATTGTGATCCAAGATGCTATTGTGCTGCTTTCCATGCCCTCGAGGAAAAGTTTTTAACGCAGACAAATTTTTACATGGTACATTCCAGACCCCAATGAGTAGGAAATGGGTGCGTCAAACAAGACTGCATCTCATTGTGGACTTTTATACAGAGCTGCTGCCCACTCTGATGCGAGCAAAGTAATTAAAAAAGTTAAAAGCAATAAGACGCTAAAATGCCAGCAATCCAAAATCCCTCAGGGCATTGTGGTTAAAGTGGGCTTTGGACTCCTTGGTTTCAGTCAGGAGCCCGCATGACTTTATATTATCGTTTTCCATGTGTATTTAAAAAGGATTCATAACCGCAGTTCTCCAGATCGAAGAACTGCCTTAAAGGGCATCCATGTTTACTTTGTGCAAAAGGAACAGCAGTTTACCTCACAATTGTTGAGACTGCACATTACTGTATGGTACGCAGAGCTTGAAAGTCCGGAAGAAATTGAAAATTAAGTGCAGGAAAAGATTACTAGGAGGAGACACCGAGAACAGAATGCATCTTTATGAGGACCTTTACAAACAGAAATACATATAAAAAGTTTGTCCGGTTTTGTATTTATTTTTATTTTTTTTAAACTTAATTGTACTCTATAAAGGCAAGAGAAAGCTCTGATACACCCCACCATTTTGTGTGTAAAAGAAGACGGGAGGTTAAATTAGCTTGATGATGATGATGATGACATGAATGACTGCACGATGAAGGAAAAACTTACGGTTCTTTGAGAACGAGCTGGGGATGCGGAGCAGTAGGTACCATTTTTACAATGGAAAACTGAGCGCAAGAGCTCTGTTAAACTCTATCAGCTGGCCCCTTACCCAGTGCCAGGGCAGAACAGCTCAGACGATGGCAGCGTTCCTGGAGAGGCCGGAGCCCGACGTGGCACTGATCGAGACTGGCGTGTTGTTTCGAGGTGGACACGCTGTAAAATCCTGCGCCTACAGCACGTCTCTCAGTTATTGCAGACCCCGCCTGCAGAAAGAGTGGCCGAGCGCACCGTTTGATATTGTGTCTTTTCTGGCCCCCTGCAAGCCTCGAGCTGAAGCCTCCAAATCATTCCGAGACGCTTCCCAAAAAGTTCATTTTCAAACTTTTTCGTGTCGTCCAACTGGCCGTCATTCGTGTTTGGCTTTAAACCTACGCGTACAACTTAACAGCTTCGGCCTGTTTCCGCCTTTGCTAATGCACTAGCATTGGGCTAGCAGCCAGCAACAGAAGAACTGTCCACTCTGTGCATTTTTGTGCAGATTACACACACACCGCTGGAGGTGAAGACCGCAGGCTGAAGCCCTTCCCGGAGAATCCGGGCCGCCTCTTAGTTCCAGCCAGGACCTCTCACCTTCGCTTGAGAATGATCTACCTCCAAAGGCTTCCTTTCACACACTGAAAACACCCCCGGCACACACCTGCTGTAAATATTCAGCCCTTAATCACCCTGTTAACATTTCTTAAAGAGCTGAGAGCAATCTCCACCAGGGTCCTGCTGGGCACCTATTGGCCGAGAAGATGTAAAGCTGAGCAATGCCAGATGGGAGAGGAGCCATGTTGGACCCAACAGGCTTTTCCTACATGACAATCCTGAGAATGTTACTATGGAGGTGCAAGAAAGCCAGCAACCCACAAGATCGGTATGTGTGTGAAGTCAGGCAACAGCTGGCCAGGCTCCTCCCACAGTATTAATTACTCTCATTGTGATAATGGGACACCGTTGAGCTCGGCCTTTGACAAATATTACAATTACTTCAGTGAAGAGCCGAGGTGGGGATGTACTAGCATGTAACCTTTAGCACATATAACGTTTTAAGGGTTCTATGAGCTAAACACTGCTCTCAAACACATCCTTGGCACTGGTACACCCTACAGCTGAAGGCCAAGTGTGGGCGTCAGTCCAATAAAATAACGCACATACTTTTTTGCCAATAATATTTTTTCAGAACAGGTTTTGTCAGTTCTGAGCAAATGAGCGTTAATACTGAGCCGTCATCTCCAGTAACCACTTTCAGCTTCAGGCAATTCTCAGCTGTGTGCTCTAATTCACATCATTTGTCCAACTTCTGTTAAGTATCAGAAACAAGGGAATTTTGGAAGTACATTAAATGAATGTCTGCGGTTTAAGAAAAAAAGGTGACTAATCGGAAGAGTGCATTCGGCCCGGCATGAGGAGCTACACGACACCCTGAGCTCAGACCGACGCGCTGAATTCCAGAGACAGGTGAAGAGAGGAACTCACCCGTGAGAAATCACCTCCGTTCCTGTCCTCGGGCGGTGTGTGTGTGCGCCGCGGTTCAAAACTTCAGAGAAAGACGAACGGCTTCAAAGAGCAGAGAGAGAACATCCGCGAGCCTGGATACCAGCGGCTGCATCAGTGCCTGCAACAGGGCAACAAAACATAAGCCAGCTCCTTCACAACATGCTCTCTCCCTCTCTGAACGTCAGCCTGGCGACTCAACCAGAATGCTCCTCCCCCTTCTCTCTCCCTCCCTCCCTCCCTCCCTCCCTCAAACCCCCCTCTTTTCCTCTCAACTCCCCCTTCTCCCTCCAAAACCCTCTGCTCCTCTCATTCGCCTGTTTCAGCACGAGATCTTTCCAATCTGATCCTGCGTGAATGTAACAGACAGCTGGGCGGAAAAGACCCTCCCCCCGCTCTCTCCGTAGTGCCAGAGCACAGCCAGGGGAGAACCTTTACGCTTATTATCAGGAGAGGTTTATTATCCATCATGTGGAGAGGGAGAAACCTTAAGGACATTAATGCAACGTTAATGTAACGACAATGTTGAGATCACCAACAACGTCAAAGGTAAACTTAATTATTTGTGTTCATTCATATTAAGAGCCAATGAGTTAATGCTTTACACTGTGGGGGTGTGTGCATTTTTAATAAACTATTTTGGTCTTTTATAAAAATGTAAAAAATAAATTTAAAAAAGTAAAAAAACATCTGTTGGCATTTAAATAGTTGCTAAATTTAAATACTGCAAACCAAGCGCCCGGCCCTGCCTTCCCCCACCTCACACACAGACCAAGCGCCCGGCCCTGCCTTCCCCCACCTCACACACAGACCAAGCGCCCGGCCCTGCCTTCCCCCACCTCACACACAGACACTTAGTAACTTTGACTAAGGTGACTCACCTGACAAAGCTGAATAATGCAACAAAAAAATTCAGGTAAAAATAATCATTGTAAGATGAATGGCTACATAGTCAAAGATGTGTTTAAACAGTTTACCAGAAGCCCAGATAAGAATTTTGCTGTTGATCACAGTAGCCTAATTAGACATAAGTTCATTGGAATAAGATATATTCTACAAACTGCCTTTCTGGTGTTAAAAAGCAGGATCTGTTGGGACTTCAGCTCTCCACTTTAACACAGACCTCCAGAAGGTGTGGACATTGCTTGGTTTCTTTCAGGCCTGTCAGATTAACAGTTAGATGAGCAACGTGGGCACAGGTTGAGTGAAACTCCCATAATTATGAGTCATCTCAATAACATGCTCAACTCCAACAGCCACCTTTATGACCCCGTGCAACATTTTGAACAGCGAATGTTATACTTGAACATAGAGTGGCTACCGGTAATTCATTTAGCCTTTCAATCTGGTGCCATTAAAAGGAACTGAAAGACAGTAACATAAAAAAAACATGTTCCGAGTAAATTTAAAACGCAGCTGTTTAATCTTCAATCATTTATCATGATTCCCAATACTTTGAGAAGTTTCCATTCCTATTACTCAAATAGATGGGCCATTACCTACCAACCATAACATAAATTCCAACATTAGCCATTTCATTTCCATTTAGAGCTCGGATTATTATTCAGAAGTAGGCACAAGCCTAGGACACAGTCGTCAGGCCTATCACATTCATTAATATATAAAGGTCATTACTAAGAACTCCATTATTTTAAACTCATAGCTTAAAGTTTCTATACAGTGTAATCTGCTTAACATATAATGAATTCTAAAACACATTGTGTCACAGTGTCTAGACCCAACTTCTCATGCCGTATCCATATAATCTTTAAATAATCAAGCCTACAGTCTGTAATATACAATGATACAAGAAAGCAATATTGGGGAAAGGAGCATATTTGATGGCACTTACAGAGCGAGTCAGTTCGGCCTATAAAAACACACAAGCAAGATGTTGCACATGTGATGAAATAGAGTCATGATCCAAAACTCATTACAGTCCAATTATGTGAGGAAAAAAACACCAATTAAACATGACAACATACTTATGTAAACAATCTAAACATGAATGCTCACTGGTCCCCAAACACTACAAACCTCTTCACCCCAAACGCTGACAGAGATCCGGATAACTCAGACCTCCCTGGGGAATATATGACACAAAAACTGTCCATATGCACATTTTAAAAAGACAAAAACAAAAGATTCTGGGACCATTGAAATCTATATTAACAGCTTCCCCCTCAGAAGAACATTGGTACTCAGGGTTAAAAAATTCCTTCATGAAAAAATGACTCCATGTCAAACTGACAAATGCATGCCCATCACCCAGCTTAATTAGCACAATTAATATGCCTTGATAATTCAAGTTTAGGCCTAAGAATCAAATATATAAAACCCAGAGAAATCTATTCTCTCTACAAAGTGAGCAGCTTAGCACAAACCTGAGCAGCCAAGCTTTTAATGCAGTACATTCTAGTAATTATATTCCTTCTGGACAAATGCTTTTTGACACAAGATCTGATTAAATCCTGACAATTGGGGAGCGAGATGACACAATCTTACAATCTTGACGCCTTTCTGTAGGTATTTCTACATGGATCTGTTAAGTTGACAGATGTCTTGATTTTGAGTAAAAAAAACAACATTAACTGCTGACCCAGGCAAGCTTATTAATACTGCCTGCTACATAAGAATGCCAAACTTAACAGCAAAAATCATGAGACTGACAAGTATGAAATTAGTCAGCATGTCAGCTGTCTGACAATACGATTCTCAGGTGTCTCACCAGCTTAGGCCGATTTTATGACAGCTAAAGTCTCACAAATGAACCTGCGCGTTGTCAGGAAAGTGAGGATAATTTTTACATCTGGAATGATTTCCCGCTGCACTACTAGTACCGAATAAGAGTTAACAAAAAACACATGCAGTAAACAACTGCATTATACAAAAACTGAGTAAGTTAGAGAAGTTTGACTCTCAAACAAATTAACACTCTCTCCGCAGGGAATATCCTGTACAGCTAGGGTTGCAAAGGGGCGGAAAATTTCCGGTAGATTTCCGGAAATTTACCATGGGAAGTTAAGCTCGGAAATTTTGATCAAAGGTTAGCCTATAACATGGAACTTAAATTGAATTGGAAAATACACAACTGCAATTATAAATCTTGCAGCATGCTTTGGTTATTTATTTTTTTGGGGGGGTAGGAAATACATTTCTTTTATTCAACAAATAAATGAAAGAATCCATTAAAGTTCCACTCACAAATGTTTGCATGGATGTCTGCTTATGACAACACTAAATGTTTATATTTACGTCTGCATATGACGAGGTAAATACAGCTAGTACAAATAACGCCAACATTTCCAGTTTATTCCCATAAATTCCCATGGAAAGTTTCCACCTTTGAATATTCCCGGAATTTTGCAACCCTATGTACAGCACATGTAGAAGCATAGAACTAAAAATCTTATTTTAATCCTACATTTTTTCTTTGAAACAATGGAAGAGACCAAAAATATAAATTTGCCTTAAAACAATGGTGCGCTTGTAGAATAGACCCGGCTCTATAATTAAACAGACAAGCTCTTTCCTGTTCATTAATGTGACCTTTATCCAAGACAACATCCAGGGTTCATGAGAAATCTTGACAGCCAACATTATATAACAGTGAAAATAAAAACCAGACTGCCCTAAGGTTTTCAACATGTGAGAATGTGACTCATTTGTGGTGGGTGAGGTGAAACTCATCTTAAAGCTGGAGTATGCAGTTTTCCCCCACATTTGTTGTCACAACATCCCTTGGCCCTGCCCACAGAGAAAGAGACACACCCCCAACCCACAGACCTCGCTGTGAACGTGAAAGTCTGCTAGATACAATTTCAGGATTACAGATTGGTATTTCACAGCAAAAATTTAATCAAAAATGTTCTGTTGTTGCATAACACTGAGTTAGTGTAGCGTTAGTCTGAAACAGGCATTATCTGGCTACAGCTGGTAGCTACGCTTTGATAACTTATAGCCGCGTAGCCAGTTCAATCTAACGTGATCTACACGACACGTAACGACTTAGCAAGCATGCCCTTCTTCCAAGAACTAGCCGCCAAATAAAGTAACGTCATCAATAATACCAATTACTAACGTAGCTACTATTCATTATAGGTAATTACAGTTGCCTGGCAAGCAGAAAGTCCATTCATGTTGAAACCTTTGACCTACCTGTCCAGTCTGTCTTTAAACCAATTTGTTCCCGAAGATCTCACCACCTTCTGAAATTAGTACGTACGTTACTCCAGTTTTCGAGCGAGCTTTCTCCAATTCCCATTTATTTTTCTTTCCGTGAAATAGCGCCGTGTAACTGGTCGCTGTGAAATGTCTAGCTGGTGAACTTGCTTGCTACTGGCAAGGACAATCTCACAGTTGATTGGTCCGCGATGTGGTCCTGGTTAAGCCACTGTTTTGAAAACTTGTTTTGAAAACAAAATTCGGAGTGAATTGTTGGTTCTAGAATGCAGAATTTGAGGGAATAGACATAGTTTATAGTGCTGGATTTCTCTCAGAAATGTTTGTTCTATGACTGCTACCAACTAAGCATGACTGTTCCCTGACATTTTTCTAAATAAGTTACATACTGCAGCTTTAAGATTCCCATTTCCAAAATGTTAATGTTTCTTGGCTGAGCAGTTCTCTGAGCATCATCTAAACCTGTAAAGAAAACCACTTTGAAGATGCCCTCTCGTTTACAGATGCCCGGTACCCACCCGGCCGTATAACGGGAGGAGACCGGGAAGGGCGTTACATCGACGCTTGTCGCTGTTGCGTTAGAGAGCAGGTTGGCAGCCTCCCGCCAGGAGGGCCCGGTTCCCCCTAATCGGGTGCGCTTTTACACATCCCATTCTCCCTGAGCCAGTCCGACATTGGGCTGCAGAACCTGAAAAAACTTCCAATGAAAGAAGCCAGTGTGCATGTTAGCAACATGTATCTGCAAGGGTTTCTGCAGGCTGCTGCTCTTGGACCACAGCCTTCATAACTCATTGATTATACATCAGTGTTAAATGAACTACACCCTGTGTGTCATCAGATTTAAAGTTTCTCAGCTCTCTTTCAGCACGTGTACCGCTACGAAGTACCAATATAGGGGAGCTATTGTGCAATTTGAAAATACCTCCAACATGCAGTGACATGCTCAGCAACACCTTTCCAGAGAAAAGATAATTGAACTAAAATCATACATACCCAAGAACACTAATTAAAACAATGTTTACATTTGGCCACACTTAACCTAATCAATTAAACCTAGTTAAAAATAAATATATTTTAGTATGTTTGCATGGAATGCGTGATTTGAACTAAACAACCCTCCTCAAAAAGACTTTCTTCCTTCTTCAAGTGCACAGAATTCAGACCTAGAAGTTAGGCCTACATAATCTTTTACTTCTTGGGACACCAGCTACTTTATCTGTCATTTAGATGGAAAATGACCCGTCTCGCATTTGCCATGCCTCTCAAACCCAAAAAAAGCAACCCGACGTGCAGCACTGTGACATCTGCTAAGAATCTGAGCAGGTTTTCCACCCGTGGGAGCAATTTTCCCCGAGGCCATTGGAATGAGCTGTACACATGGGTGAACAATCATCGCCTCTTAAGCCATACATGGCAGGCAGAAGCCTGCACGACAAATTGTCCCACACTGCTGACTTACACATAGCTGATCTCGGATCAGTGTTTGACAGTACGAGCACCCGTTTGTGTAGCCTGCAGACCACTGATCCAAGATCGCATGGGCTGAGATTGTGGTTTGGGGACTACAGCCCAAAGTCTCATTGATAACTGGCAAAAACAAGCCCACCTCTTCTGCACTGCATGTGACAGCGACCATTAAAAAAAATTGTAATACATTTTTTTTAAAATAATAAAAATAATAAGTGTCCTGATACTGAGACAGTTCCATAAAAATGCTAAATGGAAACAAATTAATAAATAACGACAATTGTATCGGAAAATTCAAGACAACCTCTAACTGCACCTATTGTATTTAAGTGTTAGCATTTGGTCTCTCGGTCTGCATTAAAATGACAATCCTGTCCAAATTTGACTACCTTCTGTAGCTAAATGAAGTCCTCTTGTACGTGTAATTCTCATTTTCCCCCTCACCCACCTTTGCATTTGAAGCAGTTAAACAATTTAATCAGTGATGCATGTCCAGCGTTCCCCATTACTGTATTAAAATGTGGCGGCCTGCCACAGTTTCAAATTGATCAAGAACAAAATCTAAATTTGAAATTGTCGGCTTATGTGCGCAGCGTAGCCGCGTCGCTTCAAAAAGACCCTCTACACCTTGGTCGATGAGCCTACCCCCTGCTTACACACAAAACCCGCACCACACAGGGCCTGCATCTCCTCACGAGTTGTTTGTGAAAGTTGTTTGCGAAAGTTAAACCCTCTGTGGTACACTATAATGTTGACAAAAACATAACTGTTGACAAAATTTCCTTCCTTGGGAGCATGCCCCCGGACAGTTCGGGATCCACCCACCAGTTTCTCAAAATCCTGTGGGAAACACTGATGTTAAAATAATGAATGAAAACAGCTGCGTATCACCTAACCTGTGGTTCCAAAGGAGACTGAATAAGCACAATTTCTGGGTTGCAGCAGTAACAGAAATACTGATTGCACTGGCCAGTGCAGTGGCAGCTCACGTTACTGTCCATTTAAATGTTGTTAACGTTAGCAAGCTAGCTCTTTTGGGCAAATGTGAGCGGTGTCTAAACCCATCTGCTAGCTCGTAAAAATTCGGATACTTCAGATAATAGCCACATTGTTTTGAAGGCCATGCGACAGGCCCTCTTATTACTTGGCTCGTACGTTATTCGTGGTCGTAGCTAGGTTTCTGTACCAGTAACGGCAGAAAAGTGTGTACCTAACTTACTCGTTTAACATTAGCTAGCTAGCTAACGGTTACCAAAATTATAAATTTAACTTAGCTAATGTATGCAGCAACAGTCGCTTGCGATTTTTTTGGTTACCAACTTGGCTGAAAATGAATTTAAACTAACGTTAGCTAGTTATAAATAAACTTGCCTTCAGTACTTTCCCATGGATATTGCTAACTATTGGTAGCCAGCTAGCTAGCTATCAAACAAAAACCGAAGTCATGCCATGACTCGTGGCAATGCTATGCTACTAGAATTTAGCTTGCTAACTGTGTTGTTTTTATTAATGGCAATTGCGGCTCGAAGTGGTTCTGGTGAGCCATCTTATTTCCTTTAACGACAATGAGTTTGCCAATCGCCATGGTAGTAATTGATTTACCTAACGTTGGCTAGTCGCAGCAAATTTAGGACTAGCTAACGTTAACTAATTTAGTTAACAAGGGCCGATGCACAAATCTGGTTTTAAATTAGTTGGCTAACGTTTCAACTTCTAATTTGTGTATCGGGTAAAATCATAAAAATATGAGTTGGTAACCAAGGCGGTGTGAACAAAGACAGCTAGTTAGCAACGCTTTAAAGTGAAATTACTTACCTGGGCCCCCCACAAAGCCACGATTAAATTATTTGAAGATAACTAGCTAACGTTAATTAACGGGCAGTTGAGTTGGTGATGAAGGTTTCCCTAAATTTTTTTTTTTTTAAATTATATAAGTTATGTGAAAACACTTTCGCGTACACAATGGAAATAAACGGTCAAACATGCAAATGAATGTGAAAAACGTTTTCACTGGATTAACGTTAGTTTATAATGAGATTGTGTTTGATCTCCTTTGCCATGGGCTTGATGAGCTAATTTGGTGGAGTTGACCAACAGCTGCATTAGGCCTACACGTGACACCATGTACATTAGGCCTACACGTGACACCATGTACATTAGGCCTACACGTGACACCATGTACATTAATCCGCTTCCGATGAGACAAGAGGGAACGGGGTTTGGGGAATTTATTGATAGAATCATGTTTTAATTTATTTTAACCATATTTTATTCTTCGACCCATGTGGACATTTTAAGAAGAGAATATATGGCACAGCGAAGTTTTTTTCCATTGATTTTCTACACAACCATACTGTTTTTGAACCAGTGTAATTTGGTAAAAATGTATAGACCAGTACAACATTCTTTGCATATTTGATTCGTTGTAAACGCAGTTCAAATGACGAGGCCTCTCTTTTCCATCGTGTAGGTCTACACCTTTTTTGAAGGCACAACATCCCATACCAGTGCGTACATTGTCACCTCTGCATTCTGAGGACATTTTATTGAATGAGACATTTGTGTCCGAAAGTAAATTCAAGAACCAAGTTAGCTACACATTTTTATTACGAAAGCAGACTGTAGTTAGGGCATCACAAGACTTTAGAGACTATAGCAGCAGGGCCCATCTTGGGACTCAAAATCCCTCCCCAGTGTTGTACACCACTATCTAAAACTACTGTGTTATTTAAAAAAATTTATTTACCATAACAGAGACATAGGCCTATGTCATGGCTGTCTTACATGTTCAATTTATCTCGTCACACATTTGATAAAATAAAATAAAAACAATGTACCTGAATTACAGAGGAACAGATGTACTGATCATACCTGCTGGTATTCATTTATGTCTATTTGTATTGAACAGATAAGCATATACTTGTGTGCTTATTTATCAGATAAGGAATGGAAATACTGAAATACAGAGTCCTCCACATTTATTGGCACCCCTGGTAAAGATGAGTAAAAAGGGTTGTAAAAAATTCACCATTTGGTGAATTAGCTTAATCTCACACTGAAAAAATGAAAAGAGATCCAACCTTCAATTTAAGTAAATTTATTATGAGAGAAAAAAATCCCTCATCAAGAAATAATTATTTTAAACAAAACCACATGTGCCACAATTAAACATAATTGTGCATTTATATATAAAGTAATAATTTTAAATATTTGGTCGCATATCCTTTGCATGCCATGACTTCCTGATGTCTGTGACCCAACAACATCAAAAGACTCTTGATATCTTATTTTCTGGTACTCTTAGAAGCGATACTATAACCTCTCTGCATTTGAATGGATCGCTATGGGAATTGGAGGGTGGGACTAGATTTAGCTGTAAATTATGCTGGAACAGTATGGAATACATGGTTGGTTAAATTGCTGTAAGTCATAAAGGGTCTGAGGTATCAAACGAGCCTTAAACCATCACTCTGCTGCCGGAAATACAGTACATATGGATGGATAACTTGAAGGGTTTCTTCTCCTGACTTATTTTTCCATAGAGTTCAATCGAAAAATGTGTCATGCGAAACAACCCTTAAAGTGATCCATCCATATCTACTGTATTTCTGGCAGCAGAGTGATGGTTTAAGGCTTGTTTGATACGTCAGACCCTTGATGACTTAGAGCAATTTAGCCAACCATGTGTTCCATACTGTTCCAGTGTAATTTACATCTAAATCTAGTCCCACCCCCCAATTCCCATAGACATCCATTCAAATGCAGACATTATAGTATCGCTTGTAAGAGTACCAGAAAATAATATATCAAGAGTCTTTTGATGTTGTTGGGTCACAGACATCAGGAAGTCATTGAATGCAAAGGATATGCGACCAAATATAAAAAATTATTACTTTATATATAAATGCACAATTATGTTTAATTGTGGCACGTGTTTTTTTTTAAAAATAATTATTTCTTGATGAGGGATTTTTTTTCTCTCAAAGGATATGTGACCAAATATAAAAAATGATTACTTTATTTTATATATAAATGCAGGGGTGTCATTAATTGTGGAACACGTGGTTTTGTTAAAAATACTTATGTCTTAATGAGGGATTTTTTTTCTCATAATAAATTTACTTCAATTAAAGGTTGGATGTTTCTAATTTTTTCAGTATGAGATTAAGCTAATTCACCAAACGGTGAATTTTTTTATAACCCTTTTACTCATCTTTACCAGGGGTGCCAATAATAGTGGAGGGCACTGTGTATCATTAAGCTTTCTTGTCAAAGAACTTTGATGAGGCACTATACGGTGCCACTGTTTAAGCCATTACCATTGTAGTACATCAATACTCAATCAGTTACATAAATGACAACAACAACTTAAAATATGAAGTATGATAGACTGTAGTAATGATTGACAATACACGAGAAACATTCGTTGTTGTTCACTTTGGTAGTTCATTCTTTGTTGTTCTTAGTTATATACGTTTTACAAAAATGTTTCCATCGATGTTCGTGAGAAAAATATTATATGAAGAAAACACATGACACTCATAAATAAGGCTGCATTCATAGTTCACAAATAAATAAGATAAATAAGAGTACTGTTAAACATAGGATGACTTAACTGCTGTTTTTCAGTTACCTTATGGAAAAACAATCAAAATGATGATGAGCACAAATGGCTCCCCTGTGAAAAGAATAATCAATATACCTGATCATTTTCAGGATTTATTTTGTACACCATGCAGCTTTCAGGGATACTGAGATCCTTTTCTCAGTACTGTTGCATTTCTCTCGTTGATTCACAAATATGAGATGTATCAAATCAATACATAAGGGGGAATGAGTCAATCTTATTGCTCTGGTTTGTATTACATTTTTGAAATCGTGAATTATTTGAATGAGAGGAAAGAGGCAAGCTCTCGCCTCATTCTAATCCCCAGACACGTAGAAGGGAAAGACTATGTTTCTTGTGTGGGAAACTGTACTTTTCAAAATGACTGCAATACACTTGGTTGAATCCCCCATTGCGATACTTCAGTTTGGAGAATGAAATCAAACAGGATTCCTGCTAAATTACTCCCAGACAGAGTCTGCCAATTTTAAAAAATCCTTGGGGAATGTAAAAATAGGGCCCTTTTAACATGAAAAATACCTCCCAAAATACAGGCTATATACAGGTATACTAACGTAGGTAAGACCATCTTTAATAGCAAAACTACAAACATAACTGACATAATTTGTCATTTTGACATCATTTCATATATAAGCAGCTTTCCCTGCAACGATTTGCCCTGTCTCTGCTGCACTCTACCTAATAAAAAAAATAAACATTTTTCAGCACATCCACTTTGAAGATAATCTGAGTGAAATTGGACACCAGATTCTGGGCTACCCTACAAAAGATGTAGAAGCAGTATAATCAGAAGAATGCACATTAGGCCGACTTACTCTAATGGAACTTATTTAAAATATGCTATAAAATGTCCTCTATCGCGTAATATTTTGGTATGTTTGGCCATGAGTGTTGTAGATATGTATGAAGAAATAAGAATATGAGCCAGGCAGTACACACACAGGTGTGAGTGTGGTGCAGACAGGGCCTTGGTGGCGCACTGTCGTAGCTTCAGTAACTACAGCTGTGTGGGCCCTCTGCTGTGCGACTCACTGCCAGGAGGGGGCGCTGCCACCAGGCTCTTCAGATACACACAGGGGTTCCTGTTAAACGCGGGAGGTTTCCTCCCTGCGCCCTGGGAGGCAAGGGGAGGCTGCAGCGGAGGTCTTCCAGAGCCCATGAGCGGCTGCACCTCCTGCTGCTGTAGGGACTGGGCGTCCTCCTCCTCGCCCCCGCCGCCAACCGGGAACTGGAAGCGGGCGCTGTGCACGGGAGCTCCTCCCCCTCCTGGCCACACCCCCTCCTGCCTGAATATCGCCGCCACCCGCGGGTGCTGCGGTTCGGCTGGCACGGGAGGCGAGGCCAGGCTCTCCAGCGACGAGATGCTCTGGTTCCAGGCCTGCTGCAGGTCGATGGGGACGATCTTAGTGGTCGCCATGGAGACGCAGACTGGGAGGGTGCCTCCGCCCCCCTTCCAGGGTAGGTGTTTTTCCGCGCAGGTAGGAGATGGGGGCACAACGGAGGGGCTCTGACACACCTCCTGCAATGGCGTGGCTTAGGGAGACAATGGGGAAAAGGTAGCTTTAACAAAGGATAGCAGGCGAGTAGCACTATGAACAAAACACTGTTCTGCTATAAGCAGGGCCGCCGTCGGGGGAGGGGGCAATGGTCTATGAACTTGGTAAATATTATCGTCCCAGGCCCGGGGAATAATATAATAATATAATAATATGATTTTGTCCTGAGCCCAGGAATCTCACACAGCATCCCTGGCTATAAGGTACTGTTGTCTCTACATTCTGCAAGATAAAAAAAAAACGTTGTGTGTTGAAATGCAATTAATTGAGCATCAGGGTGAAAATAAGCAGGTCTCGCAGGCCTCACCCACCTGATTTTGGTCCCTCTTTTGAGATTTCTTCTGCTTTGCGAGCCACAAAGGTGATGCCTACATCCTCTTCCTTCTCCGGGTCAGAGGTCTCACTTTTCTCTTCCTCTGAGTCTGCGCTTAGGCCCACCGGAACTGCAGCCAGACAAAGACTCTCTGTTATTCTCTACTACTTAGTAGGTTTAATCGACTGACACATACCACACTGAGTATGAGTCCCTGATGAGCAATACAAACTGATCACATTGTTGAACGTATTTTTTTTAAATCCCTGCAATTTTTACACAAATATACAAAGTAGGGGCATAAATTAACTTCAATATTAAGTCAGCACAAAAACCAAAGTGAAACTTTCTATTTCGACAGCGTTGAATTCCTACCTGTGTCTTGCCAGCTGACGTTTCTTCTTGGTTTGCCATTGACATCTTGCTCCTTGGCATCTGAACCCTTGCGCTGTAAAATAAAACCTGCATGAAATGTTGGCTCTGATGTTCATCATGCTAATATCGCTTGCTGATTAGGGGCTATCAGTTATGTCACAAGGAAATGAAACAGTAACCGCACACCAAAACTATTCATATACTCATACTCTATTATGGATATCTGTGAAACAATATCTTTTAAAAAAATACCTATTGTTTCGGGTGCAAATATTTTTATTGTCGGAAAACAGGTACGCTGCAAATACCAGTTACATTCATCTTATTTCTTCATCTTACGTTGTAGAATGGAGTAGCAATACTCTTGCCCTTTTTTACACTCAAATTCAACACAGCTGACAAACCGGTTTTACGTACAGTACATGTGGTAAAATGTGATCCATATGTGATTCTTGGGTTCAGATCAAAATCAGTGAATGTGACATTTATCATGAAAATGGATATACGCCACGTAAGGTGGCAGTTCGGTGTAACTTAAGTGGGCTACTTGGCTTGAAACTCGATTGCAGGTTTGAATTATTTTTCCGCAATTTAAATCGTGGGTGGGCTGCTGCTCTTATGCCCTTGAGCACATTAGTCTTTAACACCGGTAACCTTCATTAAATAGTCAGCCCCCAAAAAATATAAGCTATTTAAGCTGTCCTGGACAAGGGTATCTGATAAGGGCAACTGAAAATGAGTCTGACTGAAAACACACCCTTCATCCCTCAGGCCAATGAATAGAGTATACTTATCAACATTTCAACACTGCCATTAATCAGCACAGTATATTGTAATTAATCAACAGTATTGTGTCTTCTCCCACAGACAATCAGTCATAACCCATTAGTGGCCTTTTCTGTCTATGGTGGCTCATCTCATTACCCTCACGTCACACCAAGGCAAAATACAATACAGGACCACAGGCCGCTCTGCTCATCCTTCTTCAGTTTCTGCTCTGTAAAACCTGCCATGCCTCATTGTTTTTAAATTTTTTTCAGGTGCTGGGACCAAAATGCAACCGTAATGACTCCCTCCAGGAAGCTCGAGGAAAGGTTACTATCGGTGACGGAGTCCTGCCTTTTTCTGGCTGCGCTCCTTCTTGTGGCGACCTTTGCCCTTGTGGCGGGTGGACTTGAAGGACTCCAGACGGCCGCGCATGTTCCTCTGGAACACCTCCCTGTCCTGTCTCTCCTTGTCCCCCACGGTCATGAAGTGACGGCTGTAGTGTGCCTGGTACTGGGAGACAGGAAGTGACACCACACGGTGAGGGGATTAAACGTCAGTAAAGGGCCTGGGGGACTGAATGACAGAGACTGGGTGGAAGACTGAATGACAGAGAGTGGGTGGAGGACTGAATGACAGAGACTGGGTGGAAGACTGAATGACAGAGAGTGGGTGGAGGACTGAATGACAGAGAGTGGGTGGAGGACTGAATGACAGAGACCAGTTGGGAGGTGTTGGGCTTTACCCGTCGCCGAGGCTTGTACAGGTTCCCCGTCAGGAGATGGTGTGTCTCTGTCTCCTCCTGTACTTTCCCACTTGGGACATTGTCAATGACCTGCAGGTCCAGACACACTCCACTCTCATTCCCCCGTCTGTCAGGAGGCAAGATGCCAGACATACGCATCACTTACCAAGGGATTCTTGTGAGATACATATCGCAATACATAAACCATTGTTCTATATCTATGGCATGAACACCATCTAATCATGACATTTATTTATTGTTCATGCAGTATTTAATAGACATATGTCCACACTGTATTGTAATTAAACAATTTCATAGTATAATTGAATGTAGTCATTATAAAGATTTGCGATTTCAAGAGAAAGTAAGCAGATACTAATTAGAAAGCAAACAGACGAACTGTACGTTTCAGGTGGACACAGCTTGGAGGTATGGGTGTGAGTGACTGCAGAAACTATACATATCTGTAAAATGCTTACATTTTTTCATAAGGCATTGGAAATAAAATGATATACAGTACATGTTTTAATAAATGGTTGTGAATGTTGTTTGAAAAAGAAAAGCATATCTGAAATAGCATTTTACTTATGGAGCACCTAATAAAGCACAGCAACCTCAAATGTTTCACCGTAGGCAAGCATAAACCGTACAGAAAAGACAAGTTGTGCTACGAAGACAAAAATATGAACAATACTAAGAAATGGATGGCAACAAGCATACTCGCGCTCACGTACAGTATGCGCACACAAACATACTCACGCACATGCATGCACACACGAGCACACTCACAGAAGTGTTGATTGCTGTACTCACAGGTAGTTAGACACACACAAACATGCTCACAGAAGAGGTAACTGCTGTACTCACAGGTAGTTGGACACACAAAAACACATTCACAGAAGAGGTGAGTGCTGTACTCACAGGTAGTTGGACACACACAAACACATTCACAGAAGAGGTGAGTGCTGTACTCACAGGTAGTTGGACACACACAAACACATTCACAGAAGAGGTGAGTGCTGTACTCACAGGTAGTTGGACACACAATAACACTTACAGAAGAGGTGATTGCTGTACTCACAGGTAGTTGGACACACAATAACACTTACAGAAGAGGTGATTGCTGTACTCACAGGTAGTTGGACACACAATAACACTTACAGAAGAGGTGATTGCTGTACTCACAGGTAGTTGGACACACAATAACACTTACAGAAGAGGTGAGTGCTGTACTCACAGGTAGTTGGACACACAATAACACTTTTAGAAGAGGTGATTGCTGTACTCACAGGTAGTTGGACACACAATAACACTTACAGAAGAGGTGATTGCTGTACTCACAGGTAGTTGGACACACAATAACACTTACAGAAGAGGTGATTGCTGTACTCACAGGTAGTTGGACACACAATAACACTTACAGAAGTGTTGATTGCTGTACTCACAGGTAGTTGGAGACGTTGGTGACCTCTGAGAATGACGTCCTGCTTGCCATGGATGGTAGAGAGAGCCTGGCAGAGGTCAGCACATTGCCCCCCTGCAGAGACACAGAGGAACACTACTCGGTAGAAATCTTCCCAATATTCCCCCACAAACCGGTAGCACCATTTCTAGCTTGAGGAATTTTGCAAACAGATGAAAAACAATAGATATATTCGGTCATTCTTAAAGATTAATTATCTTACAATTCCACTGACACTGCAATAATTTTTGTTGTAACCAACATAATTTCTTCAGATTGCTTTAGAATGTCATGGCAATGCAGCAGAAAAAATATTCTCAAAATGTGGACAACGCGAGCCTGTCCAAATCAGTCCGTAATAATATAAATAAAAGCCTCCTTACATAACCTGAGTAACAAAGACCAACTGAGTTCATTTGACAAGTTGGACAGCTGAGAACCATTAGCAGCCTTATGCTCCTTTGTCACATGTGCTTTCTCTTCTTCATCCTTTCAAAGGGATCTAATCTAAGTCCAGTCAATCTCTGTGGACGTTTAAATAACTTTCACTTAATCCTCTTTTTATTCATAACTTCCCTTCCCCTTTCTGTCCTTGTGTTTTACGTTGTTCTTTCCTCCCTGTTGATAACTGGGTGGTCTAGTTTTTATTTAAAGGACTTTGTTTGGGCTAATATTAGCAGCTCAACAGGAAGTTGTGTGGCCTAAAACTCAAGGATAGAGAAAACATTTTTTTCTTTGGTTCAGAATCATAAAAAATAGCATTGACTTAATTTTGAAAAACAACTATTGTTGATCCCTCCACTGTGCTGTTGAAGACCACCATCTGTGTTTCTGTGGTTCCGGCTGTTTGGAAGCATCAAGATGTCCACTGCTTATGACTCTGTCATACTTGTAACTTAGTCATGATCTTGTGCGTGTGCCCATGTGTGTGCGTAGAATATGGGTGACAGAGCAGTCATTGTTAATAGTATTATCTGAGGGACACTTTCCTGTCTTCCCCAGGATCTAGTGAATGAATGAGAAGACAGGGCCCAGTACAGGGTAAGACACAGCGTTCAGGCACTGCTGTACTTGAAGACATGGGAGAGCACAGTCCACTGAAGTTTTCAATCTGTCAAACACCTTTTAGAAATGGGCATTCTTTTATTTCCTTTAGAAAACCTGCACGTGTACATCAATGTTTAGTCTAGCCATGCATTTTCCCATGAATCAAGCACATAGGCACTGCACAGGTGGTTGTCAGTCATGTTAAATTTATTACATAAACATGTTTTTGGCAGAATTCATTTGTTTATGACCAACCCCGCAGTGCTACGCGTAGATATGTGTTTAGTCCAGTGGTCCACAACCCTGTTCCTGGAAATCTACCATAATTTGGCACACCTTATTTTACTAATTAGCAGCTCAACGAGATCTCTAGCTGTTGATTGAGGTGTGCTTTGTTAGGGTTGGAGTGAAAACCTACAGTTCTCCAGGAACAGGGTTGGGGACCACTGGTTTAGGCTATGTGTTGTAAAACTACCCCATCTAGTGGTCTAATTGAGGAAAATATTATACAGGGGTAATACTCTCAAGAACGGTTCGCCATGTGGTTTTAATGTTTGTCCTGGTGCTGGCACTAGTAATTGGGTTAAAACATTATGCTTCAAAAAGCGAACACCCCTAAAAAGTGTTACTGTGTGCACTAAACCTTCATAAGCCTTTATTTTCTGTGAACACTATTATATTTTAAAGATTTATACTCTGAAATGATTGTGCTACATTCCTCCTCTGAAATGCTATCAGTGATTGGGTGGATAAACCACAACTGAACTTTGGTAGAACTTTGGTTTGTGTAGTTACCTGGCCATGATATGAGTCCAAATGGTGGTGAAATATGTTCTTGGTTGCTCTCAATGCTCTCTGCTCCCCTGGGGTGATAATCCAGAATAGGGTATGTGTCATTCACTTCTATAGGGCAGCTAAAACGGTCTCAAAATGACACTTCTAACACGTATACAAACTAGAACGAAGCGGATTCTGTCAATACAAACAATAACCAGTCCTCGGATGTATTTTTTTTTTTGGTGTAATTAATATTATTTATAAAAGTACGACATCTTCAATGTTGTTACCAGAAAAGACTAGCAAAATGTCGGCTGGTCGGTTTGTTTACCATAGATATATACTACCAGGAACGCTTGCTTCTGTGGACATTTGGACCAATGAGTGACGCATCGCCGCATTAACGATGTTTCTGGCGCAAGAATTACCTACCGGATCTTTCCAAATAAAAAGCCAGGAAAGGGCCATTTAATAAAAAGAAATATATACGTACGAGGACTGGTTATTGTTTGTATTGACAGAATCCGCTTTTTGTCATTTTGAGAGCGTTTTAGGTGCCCAATAGAAGTGAATGAAAAGCAACAAATACTCTATTCTGGATTATCACCCCAGGGGAGCACAGAGCAACGAACGAATATATTTCGCCACCATTTGGACTCATATCATGGTCAGGTAACTACACAACCCAAAGTTCAGTTATGCTTTAAGATCTAACCACTGGGTGGCCACAAGTCTAATTTTAGTATCCACACTCAGCTGCCTTGAAATATTTAAACAGTTCATCTTTTCTGTTAAATATTGATACGTGTAAGGTAATCTATCTCACTTTTCTTCATGTCTCAGTATGCACAGGTTGAGTCTCCTGTCTTCGGGAGCACGAGGCCAGTACACTGCCAACACCATATGAATTAATTCCACACAGTACGACACAAACGGCTAAGCAAACATACAGTCAGCTATATTTTCATTTGAAGAGCATACTTGCACATTTAAGTGAACACAAACTGCAATTGGTCACAATAACCAGAAAGAAATTGGATGAAGGAGCAATGCAAGCTGGTGTTTTTATCAGCAGGTTGCTTACAGGCAGTCTGGAGTAAGCAAGCCTTTAATTCCAATGATTCATCCTTTAATAATGAAGTCAATATTGCTTATGTTAGGATTGGGAGAATGATTTCCATGGACAGCCATGGTAATGAGGATTTCACATGCGGCAGGACTGACTTCGGTAATAGACTGACTTTGGACCTTCACACAGAGACTTTCTTTCCACAGCAGAATGTACAATTAACCTCTGCTTTTTTGGCCAATGTTTACTGCTGCCAACGGCGCTGAAGCGAACATATGGGGAGAGTTAGAGTGTGAAAGCAGCCAGACCCAGCAGAGCGTTTGCAGCATTCTGTTGGACAATTTAGGAGCAGTATTAAATCACTGCGTCACCTATCGTTGTAAGTCAAACGAGCAACAGTCCTACCTGATCAATGAGGCTAATGGCATCCCTGATGTTGATCTTCTGGTACACTTCCCACAGTTCACCTCTGTGGTACACAGACTTTCGCATCAGTAGTTTACTCAGGTAGTTCTTGTCAAACTGCTCCCACCTACATTCAAGAGAGAGAGAGAGGGGAGGGGGGCAAAAGGAAGCCATTATGTGGTGCTGCATGGGGGAGTATTCCTCCCATTCCGTCCGCTGGCTCCGTGTCTGGTTTTTTACTTTTCAGGGTGACCACGGATAGACACCTGCGCGGCGGAAATAAAAGGACCGGTCCCGGCGTGCAATCTCTCTCTTCCACCTTACACAACCGGGACGTTTTTTAGCTTCTGTTTTACTGACAACCTGACAACTGACGTTTACACTTCCACACCTTCCTCCATTCATTCAATCATTTTGCACATACATTCCCATACTCCATTTAACTTTATCAACCCTTTTTTTGATTAATTCCTTAATAAATGTACTTTTGTCATTCTTTTCAAGAAAACGTGTCTCCTGACATTTTATTCAGCTCCATTACGATGCTATATTTAACGGGCGTAAACATAAAGATGTGCTCAAAGAGGTTTGATATCGGTGTTAGACATCAGGGATTTCAACATCATAATGTGAGTGCAGTTCTCTTGTTCCCTAATGTGTTTTAGCTCAGACAACATTAGACGTTCAAGTGAAACTACACCTCTGTGACTTCACGGGACAGGGATACTGACTTGTCTCTCCAGTGGTGGTAGCCATTAAGCCCAGCGATGTCCTCCACTGCAGCCAGGATGTGGTCAAATGCCTGTAAAATATACAAGTGTGAACAAATTCTAATCTTTGGAAACAGGTTTCCCCCAATTTGGGCCTGTACTCCCCCGTGTATGCTAGCTTTTGTTCAAACAAATCTCTTAAAGAGAATATAAAACATTTTTCTCCTTTCATCTTAAGCAGAATTTAGGAATGGGTCATTGCAGCTTTCATTGTTGAAATTGTTCAACAAAATAGAAAAAGACATCAAAGCTCATGAGGTTTCCAGAAAGAATACTTCTGCTCACTGTAAAAAAAATTAACTTCATCTTTTTAGATATCACCTTTTTCAACTTTTGTCTGACTTTTTTGGTAGTCTATCCCATTTCTGCAACATGTTTCTCCCTCATTTCACTATAGCCATCTTTACACAGAGCATAAATACAGAGTAAAAGGTGGTAAAAGGTCATCGTTTAATCTTTCCCGGCTCGAGTCCAGCATTCTTTACCGGCATAGCAGGATGAAGATGGCTTATGCAGTCCAGTAGCTGAGCTGCCACAGTTCCTATACTGTAGGACTGTGCTATTGATTCAACTGTCAGACGAAGATTGCGAGCGCCCAATCAATCTTGAGCGATAAGTGGGGCGAAATCATGCTGACAGAATGTCATCCCTCCCAGGGAAACATTTGGCCAAACATTCATAACATCAATAAATCTCCAGTGAGATTGGATTCAGACCGTGGAGAATATCACCCAGACCTTGGGAAGCTGCATTTTCAGGACTCTGTGAATGACGTTGAATGATTTAGCACCGTCAGGATCCCTAAAGGATTTATTTTCCTGAAGAATAAGACAACGGATGTTTTTAGTTTTGTTTTCACAATGTTCATCACCTGTTTCTATGTTTGGAAAGATAACGATACGTAATTTCTCTGTCCTTAAGGCCAGTAACGCAGGCCTGTACACTTCTAAACTCAGTGGGACTGACTGGTCTTTAACACAGACAATGAGGGGATAGATGGGTAATTATCACCGGTCAGGTCTGTGGGTCTGCGGGTCACACTTAACGGAAGACAGGGTCCGTTTGATGAATCCAGGCACAGTTGAGGAGAGACAGAATTCCTCCATTCACTCTGCCGCCCTCATCACGGAGGATGTGCCTGGCTCTCGAATGAAAATGGCTCTGCTTCTGAGCAGATAAAGGCCTTCTATGATTTACTTATTTGACTTCAGCAATAACGGCAGCTGTGGAGTTTAAAAATAGACCCAACCATCGGTGCAGAAATTGCCTGCAAGGTCATCGTTTTTTTATCGCTAGTTTCACCTCATGAAAAATAAGACACACCGAAGATCAAAATTCTGTATAACGGCCATTTAATAAAATAACTGCAGATTCTGGAAAATACTAATTACACCACGCTTTATGAAAACTTTTAGCATGGATCTGACGAACACCCATTTGTCTAGTTCTTTATGCATTACCAGGTATTGTATCAATTGTAACTTTTATTTTTATTGACAACTTTATTTTTATTGTAAAAGTTCAGCACAGTTGAAGCTTTAGGATTATACAGCATTGTTTTAACTTGCGAGTATAGAATTGTTCAGTAACTCCGGTTATGCGCGTCTGTTAACTGCTGAAATGCAAATGCAGTGGTTGAGGACCTGGCATGGTAGTTTGAGGTACAGGTGTGGCGCATTAGCATTGTACCAATAAAGGTGCTTACGCTGAATCTCTGAAGCAAATAAATATCCAGGTGTATACAAGGATTATGTATTCAAAAAAAAAAAATTATTATTGTGAAACTGGCTTAGGATCAAAACAAATAAATGAAAAATAAAAACGGAAGCACTTCTGCAAAGTGCTGACTCCAGCCACGCGGCAGTTTGTTGTAGTGCTTGTTGTGTGCATTTCAAATTGTTTGGGAGAGAAGAAGGCTTGCGGTGCAACACTCACCCTCTCGTGGATTTCCTCGTTGATGGTGGGCTTGCGATTTGTACTGCGGGGAACTTTTAGCCACTTCACCAGAGGCTTGATGGTCAGGCCCTACACGTTCAGAAGCAAAGAGTTAAAATGACTGTACAAAACAGGGCCCTGGCCAATCTGGCTCCTGCTGACCAGTGAGGTCAAAGGTCCTGACACAGTCACTGGGCTAATCTCAAATTCCTTTGGGATATCATTGGGCTTACTACCGACATGCGCGTCTAAGAAACCATAAAATCCACAATACATTTAGGCCGTTGAGTAAACACGATAAACACGGCATCGTAATTTTGATATACGACATGACCCTGTGTATTGGGTGTATCTGGAAATAACGTAGGCAACAGATCTAGGCTAGAGATGACTCTGAATGAGCGGGAGAGAAACCTTGGTCATCTCCTGGTTGGTGTAGAACAATTATAAAATCGTTCCTTCAATAATGTAATTGGTTATTCATTATTCATGATTCAGTCAACATTGGAGCTGCCATGACATTCTATGTTTGCCCAAGGGCCCTGTTACACGACTTAGGTTACAGCATGTTCTCCGGTTGTCTTTGTTGACACGCTTCATAATTTTTTTATATCCAAAATCCGAATCATCTTCCTGGCAAAAATAGGCCAGACCATCGGATGTAACTCGGTACAAACCTGACCCATGCCGATGCCACCTACCCCACTCCCAGAAGACTCTGCTCTGAGTGCTGTAATTGGGGGGCACGGGGTCTCCCCACCCACACCATTCATCATAATTACTGCCTGTACCTCAGAGCTGGCTTCGTCATCTCTGCAATTTAACCTCCTCTTTCCTGAAAATGTCAACCCTGCCAGCAATTACCTTCGATTGGAGAGACATGGCTGAATAGAGACATGGCGTGTAGACCCAGAGCGATGTGAGCTGGCCCAGAGATACAGCTACAGTGATAATTACACAGTAACTAATTAGGCTTGTGTTTTATTGGCAGTGTGCTATTCATTTCACCAAGCTGTTGAATAGACTGGATGGACCTTCAATGTAATAAACTGAAAATAAATCAGATACAACCGCATTGGCCTGTATCTGTTTCATTCACCTTTTATTTTAGTTATCCTGTTTGGTGGTGGAGGGAACACAGTTTGGCATAAATGAATAAGGCAAGAATTGCTACAGGAAGCCATTTCAGCGATCATTTGATGATTTGACCATGTTGGTCATTAAGACCTAGACAATGAGTCGACCAGAGGAGGATGGGTTCCCCCTTGTGTCTGGTTTCTCCCAAGGTTTCTTCCTATTTACCACCAGGGAGTTTTTCCTTGCCGCTGTTGCCTTTGGCTTGCTCTTGTGGGGGTTTAGGCTGGGTTTTTCTGTGAAGCGTATTGTGACAACTGGTTGTGAAATGCGCTATATAAATAAATATTGATTTGATTTGATTTGATTTAATCATCACAGCTCCGTATAAAATTCACACCTAGAAACACTTACCTGAAACATGACTGTGAAGAAAACCACGATGATTGTGGTTGCCACAAAGTAATCCTTCGCTTTCACCGTTTCACTTTTAAGCAAGACAACCAATGCAAATGCGACTGCCCCTCTCAGGCCACCGTACGACATCACCACCTGGTCAATCCTGTCAAGCGGAACCAGTCTGAACCAATTCAAGACCCAGGTCTGCATCACAACACCTTCCAACACAATGAACAGACACAGAGTCACAAACATGAGCAGCTGACAGGCAAACACATTTTTAAAAATCATCAACGTCAGACAAAACCGCTTTGAAGTACTCGCATCATGCAAATTAATACAGATTAGTTTTCTCTTTCTATAAATCACGTCTGTTGATATATTATAATAATTTCAATAACTGTTCTTCACATAATGAAGGATAAATCAAGTTATTTTCCATCCGTAAACAGATGATTTTCACATCAAACAGGATCAGGAAGCCGATGCCTGTGGAATGGCCTCATCACAGTGTCGAGCTACGAAACTCACCCATAGCCCTGAAGACCAAGATGAAGATGAGAGTACAGGTGACCAGGCCTGTGTCCCAGGCCCACTTTGACTTATCCACAGCAGAGATGCCAAGGAAGATGAAGATGATGGTCTCTGCAATGCTGGCCAAAGTCTTCATGGTGTACTTGACTGTGGTACGGGACTTCTGGGAAATGTTGGCTTCAACGTACTTGTTGCAGCCAATGCCACAGAAGGTCATGCTGCAGGTTGGAAAATGGTTGATGTTAACGGAGACCCTAACCCTAACCCTAACCCTAACTTAATCCTGAGAGCAATGAAGCTGTTAAATGTATGGTAACCTGATGTCCCTTAAAGAAAGTCATGAAAGGCAATTTATAGCTATAATGTTCAATTATGACAAGTACTCACAGTGTATCACTTTAAGAAAAAACAAAGAAAAACATAATTTAAGTTACCACACTTTCAAAAACATAAAGACAGACAAACAAAGCTATTCGGTATTTTAACCTTTTAGTCACAACTGATGAAAGAAAGATATAGAGGGTAGAGTGGAATAGAGGAGATGTGTTCTCGAGACCTAAATAGCAGTCATTTTGTACATTTTAATAAGAAAATAAAATAGAATGGTAAAGTAAAGGTCATGCAGTATTTTTGAAATAGTAAAAGCTAAAAATGTCAACATGAAGAATATAGAATTAAATACTATTTCAGCGATCGCCTTTCCATCGATTATAACATGGAACGGGTGTTTGAGACCGAGTACCTCAGGCAGAGATCAACAATTTATTGGTCAGATGAGGGCGCTCTGGTCTAATATATGAGGCAGCATTTGGCGCAATCGCGCAGTTGAGGACACATACGTTATAAAATATGATGACGCACACAACTAAACATTTTTGAAACGCTCGAACCTAAAATACACTCTGCTAAAATCTTCCATCCTCTGAAACAAAGACAATGGAGATTCCCCGCAGATTCACAACATATCAGGAGAGTGTGCAAACTGTGCATAACACAAACAGCATTTGCCAATGTATGCTTGTGAATTATTTGCACTAGTTTTTAGCTGCCAGATAGTGCACATCATTATGTCATGCCCCTTTCAACTGTCTGCACACGTGGGTTTTTATACAAACATAAAATGTTTCATAAATGTACGCGTTTCACCCTGGAATACTTTCATGAAGAGCACTATATGAAAGATTGATGTATTGTATTTAATTGTAAAGAAAAAAAACATGCTAAGGTCACAACATACTATGTATTGATTCACAGCATAAGCTCCCCTTCACTAAAGTGAGCCTTTACCCCCACCATGGCACACAGCAGTACATCCCATTCACACCGGCTACCCCCACCATGGCACACAGCAGTACATCCCATTCACACCGGCTGCCCCCACCATGGCACACAGCAGTACATCCCATTCACACCAGCTACCCCCACCATGGCACACAGCAGTACATCCCATTCACACCGGCTGCCCCCACCATGGCACACAGCAGTACATCCCATTCACACCGGCTGCCCCCACCATGGCACACAGCAGTACATCCCATTCACACCGGCTGCCCCCACCATGGCACACAGCAGTACATCCCATTCACACCGGCTGCCCCCACCATGGCACACAGCAGTACATCCCATTCACACCGGCTGCCCCCACCATGGCACACAGCAGTACATCCCATTCACACCGGCTGCTTTCTTTGTGTAAGTAATCTTACTCCTGCTCATAGAGTTTGTCACTCCTGGTCAAGTTGGAGTTTGTCATTTCATCCAATGGGCTTAGGCTCTTACAGATGGGGATATACTGTATACATCAAACAGGCTTGATCGGGGGGGGTGGGGGGGGGGGTGGATTACTGAATATATGTACTATAGCAATTATTATTACATAAATGTTATGAGACTGATATTCTGACTTATCTCGTCTTCCTTTCAGTGTGGGTGATTTTGGAAAGAAACATTCCCCTATACAACACTGCCAATATATCTAGGGTAATGTAGCCTTCTTATGCAACAAGTCCAAAAAATTGTGCTGGTAAACAATGTCATGTTTTCATCACTAACAGCATTGCTGCTTGTGTCACACATGATGGCACCCGGTAATTTCACCCCCAGCCACTGACAAGTCATTTGGGCCATCTGGTTAATTTGGTTGCTGGTGAAAAATACTGATTGAGGCGTTTCATCAATGCCTCTGTTCCTCTGCTGTAACATGAGAGAGGCTGAGCACACACACACACACACACACACACACACCCACTTCCCTCAGTGCAAACCACAGCCTTCTATTCTCAGAGCTCTATGCACACACTCCCTTTTCTGCAACGCACGACCTTGGCTTCCTCTCTTCACTGCAAGGCATGAATTACTACTCCTAGCTCTCAACACTCCGCACACTTTCCCACACACTGTCCATTCAGAGCAGGGTGTCTATTTTCCCCTGCAGTTTTACTTGTCAGAGAGCATGAACTTTTGTGTAGAATGTTCTGGAACAGCTGACCCATCTTTGCTCCTCTTGTATCAGGGGCTGACTCATGCCCTGCACCACATGCTTCTCTATGACTGTGTCCACTCATGACCAATTAGATTGGATTATTTATATATATATTTTTTATTTTTTTATTTTTTTCGCCTGGCAGCGAGGGCCATTTCTCAAACACTGCGTGATGTTTTTGCGTCCACTTTTAGAGACTTGTACTCACGAAAGGATGGCGGACAATGAGAGGAGCTCGGCCGTCAGGTAGGCCAGGTAGACCAGCAGGAACACGAAGAGCGGCTCGATGATGCGCACCTTTTTGGTGAAGCGTGTGGCGAAGGCCAGGATGAGGGCGAAGATCAGGCCTACTACTGTCCCTCCAATGCTGACGATGAAGAAGGAGGCTGGAGGAAGAGCAGAGCACACATAGTGAGGCAGAGGGCGACATCCATCCATCAGGAATAAACCCTGGACAGGTCACCAACCCATTGGAGGGCGCAGAGGGCGTCATGGAGCCAAATTTAAAACATCTCCACCCGCCGCCCCACCCCAAGACCTCTCCTACTCGCATTGCTACTGTCTTCCATTAATTCAAAGTCCCAATTCAAAGTATTGCTCAAAGAAGAGAAAACTGATAATATTACATGAAGGAATCTTTCTAACATCCATTCAAAAAGAACCCATTCCCACACCACTATCATGACAAAACATACAAACAATCCCTGCAGACTTTAGCAAAGTTCTTTCAGTCATGAGAAAAAAACCAGCCTGTCATTTTGTAAAGGAAAGACTACTACGCAAAGTTATTTGTGATTTTTCTTACCAACTCCCTTAAAGTAATCTGCCGTGTGAATATTCCCGGGTCCCACCTCCACGAAAGAGATGTAAACTTTGTATAAGACCTAGGGAGAAGGAAATGATATAAATCATCAGAGTTTATTTTCATAAATCCATTACAAATGCATCCAAATCCCTCCCTCGTTCTCAGTGTACACCATGTTTACCAGATAAATATCATCTGGCAGCATGTTAGGGTCTGTATCAACATATTCAAATATACATAGATACATATATGTTTTTCTTAACTCATTTATGCATGGTTTGTTATATATATGTTGCTGTACATCCAACAAAAACATATATGTGTAAATGAGAAATACAAAACTTCATCTCGAGATTTCACGGTGAGGGCTGCCTCTTTCTTCTTTCTTCAGCTATGATTCTGATCTGATTACCATGCGCTAGTCACCTAATGCATTGGCCTTGTTATACAAAGTACAGCAATAAGTGTCATTAACCAGCAAATAATAATAGTTCATATTTATATACGTAATAATATTAATATTCCAATCCATTCTCCAGGCAGCTCAATGGGCGTCTTCAAAGAGAAATGTAAATGGTTTATTCCTACACATTTGTTGAATGAATATAGCACGTCTGTGAAAGACTTGCCTTTATCCACCGTTCACCGTGTATACAGTGGGACTCTTTGATCTTGTGAAATGAAATGCACTTCATTCACTGTGGGATACTATAGTAGGGTAAGTACAAGGTGAGAGACTGTTCACTGTGGGATACTATAGTAGGGTAAGTACAAGGTGAGAGACTGTTCACTGTGGGATACTATAGTAGGGTAAGTACAAGGTGAGAGACTGTTATAAAATAAAAACCCACCATCAAAACTAGTAAAAACTATATCTGGCAGACACACCGTTTCAAACCTTGATGATGCACTTATTGTGTTGTGTTGATTTTAGTATAAACAGCGAGTCAGAAATTAAGGCCTTTGTGGACAAATCACTACAATACCGAAACAGCTTGTGTCATGAGCAACACAGCAGTTACATAACCGTTCATTTATAAGTGCAGAGAAAATTTTTCAGGAGATTAATGAATCTTAATACATATTTACTGTAAGTTGATCATCTTAACTCCGTCTAAAGCTTCAAATAGCTGTTTCAGCAAAGTAGACTATTCTTTGAACTGCTTATTCTTATTCAGTAAATGACTTCTAAGAAACCCGAGAAAAATGTACAGGCAACCTATTTACGACTTACAACTAATCTGTAATTAGTTTGCGTGGGATTGCACTGCAGATACTGTGTAGAACACAATGTTCGTGGGAATAAAACCTTCAGGGATCAAACTAACATGAAGTCAATATGATCACAAAACCCAGAGATCACAGGGCAGTGAAAGAAACTGACACTGGATCAGAGGCGGAGGAGTTATGATTCAACAATGAGGCACACTCCTCGCCTTGGCCTTTATACCATAGCTATTATAAAGAAAAATAGAGCGGAAATTACATGTCTCAGAGGGTCCTGGAAAATGATTGGTTTGAACTGCAGGTCAGTACAGTCAGGTGGAACAGGACCCTACAGTAAACTGTAAAGTTTAGTCTAGCGGGTGAACGATGCTCAAGAATGTCAAAGGTGACGAGGAGGCTGTGTGTTTCAGTAAAATGTCCTAATTCTCAGTGAGGCCAGCCAGAGTCATCAGAGCGGAGAGATCAGCCAGCAGATTAAGTCGAGAGTTTCAGGGGTCATGCTAACAAAAGGACCTTGTTGAGATGATTGAAACATTCTTTTTAAAGATGGTGGACATAATGGCCATGTAGCCAGAGTCTGCTGTGGGGTGCGAGAGGGAATTCCAGCAGACATTAGACTCAAATCCAACCCATGCAGCCCCCACCCCCCACCCCCTCAGCATAGTCAGTGCTAAAGCCTGGGACAGAAGCAGGGACCCTCATGTAAACTTGATCTCTTGGCCATGTTTTTCAGGGCAGAAAATGTGAAAAGGCTCCGTGGTTAAAGATAATCAGAAGCTCTGGTTCAGAAGTTCCACTCCATGATCCCAGGTTGCGTTGACAGTGTTTATTATTTACGCATGCTGACAGTGTCTCATGCAGTCTGCAAGTAGTGTGGCGGTGGGGGAAACATGTACATCTGAACATCACTGTGGACCATCCACGGCCTCTACTGTATTTCTCTTACCTTGCTTTACCTCTTTACCTTTTAATGTAACCTTCAGTCTTACGAGGCCCACACACATATATTTTGTGTTTTTGAGCTTTTCATATCATCTTGGAGCTTTTCAATTGTGTTCCATAGTGGTTCAAGTAAAAAAATTGCAATTTTGGTCGAAGTATGCATATTTTATGGTTTAAATGTGATTTTTCCGAATTAGTAAAACTTAGTAAAACAATTTCCCACGTGATATGATGTATGTTTTTGCATAATTTTTCGGAGTCGCAATCCGAATGTGTACAGACAGGGGGCAGGGTTTGGGACTTTTCAAAAAAGCAAAGTCACTACTCTTTGCTAAATTTTGTGGGCGTTTCAGATACTAAAACCAGGAAGAGAATGCAGATGCGTGTGGGCCTTTAACAATGGCTGAAAGCCGAAACTGTGTCACTCGGATATTCTCATTTATGATATTGTCATCAGACACACCAAATCCAACTCCTCCAAGAAATCTAACGCCCAAAAGACTCACCACCGTGACGGCATCGTTGACCAGCGACTCGCCAAACACGATAATGAACAACGTCTCGTTGACATGAACCTCCTCAAACACAGCCAGCACTGCCACGGGGTCCACTGCTGAGATCAGCGCCCCGAAGAGCAGGAACTCCATCATCCCCGCCTCCACCTTTTCATCTGTATCCCCCCAGGAGAAAGGAGGTTGGGTTAGGGAGCTATTGCCACTGCAAATTCATCCAGGACTTCCACCAACATCATTCTGTCAGAAAGGTGCTGAGGCAGCCTAACTACACCATCCGTGCTGACCTCTATTGCTCTATATATAAAAGCAAACTATCCAGATGATGTGATTTAAGCTGTGTCCAAAAACCTCCCTGACAAGCCTGTCCTAAGGAGAGTGCAGATACTGTGAACAAACTGAGGTTACTCCTTCTTACAAATAGACCTCCACACGAACAGGCCCAAATCAGATTACATTGGTCTTTGTGCTAGTCAGACCAGCATGTACACCATGTACCATTAAAATACCCACCGACTCGTATTTGAGCCGGCGCTGGTACCCTCTCTGCACTAACTCACCGATTATTCCAGCCAGCTTCATGCCATACAGGCTAAAGCCGGTGCAGAAGGCGTTCCACAGAGTGCCCACCACAGCGTACAGGAGGATGGCACCCAGGTTATCGAAGAACAGCCTGCTGGGCATGAAGTAGCCGGCATCCCCGACAATGGTGGGCAACAGGAAGAGGAAGAAGAGGCCTGGCTCGAGCTGGTACGGCTGCTTCTCGTTGGTGATGAGGACGATGCCGCCCAGGACCAGGCCCAGGAGGATCAGCAGGCAGCTTTCCGGAACCAGGGTGGTGACCCGTTGGGAGAAGTGGAACACTGAGCGGGAGAAAGGTGTTGGCAACTTTGGTCAAACTGGATTTTCAGTTTGAGACTGCCTCGAAAGCACACGCACACGCGCTTCCGTGTGTCGTGCGCAACTTTTGCTACCATAATTTACGATAATAAGAACCTCTTTTTCTACTTTTTTAATAATATCCTCTCATACCTTCTCCATTCACTGCTTTGCTCCTGATATGCAGCTTCTCCCCTCCTTTCCACTGTAAATTCTTCTCAAGCTAGATGATTCATCGGCATCACAAATTTAATGCTGCCAAAATTGAGTTATTCTACCTATTAGTGACATCCTCCCTCCTGAAGGAACTCTCCATTACCCTGGCTAAATAACATAATGGTGCCTGCAGTCTCTAAGCCCTTACTCTGTCCAGATTGGACTACATGAACACTTTCCGTACTGGTTTCCCTGCATGTGCCGTTAAGACTCTCTAGATCAGGGGTAGGCAACGCTGGTCCTGGAGTGCCGGTGACATTTCTGTTTTTGTTCCATCTGAGCTTCATTGCAACAGTTTGATGAACGATTAAAAGTCTGAGCCTGAACATTGTGAATGGTGAAACGCAGAGTGCCTCCAGCACATGGTTACCGGCATTCATTGCATCTGATTAATTACAATTAAAATAGACAGCAATTTTATTCAAGTACACACAGTCTCTACGAGGATAAACACCAGTACTAACAATGCACTATTTACCTTGTACTTCTAACTCTTAAGCAAACAGACACACCAGTTCAGAGAAGCCAACCACCACCTGATTGTCTTCTACACGTTTGTGACAATTATATTGAACAATGTTGTAGGAAGACACATTCGGCTTTTCAGTGGCCCTGTTACATATTAACATAGCTGCGACACTCCCACAGATGTACAAACAACCAAACAACGATGCTTCTTAACCGTCTGTTTTCTGTTGGCAGTGTGCAACATTACAAAAAAAAACACGTTATGTACAACTGCATCAGCAGTTAAAGGAAGAGCAATGACACCTTGGAGACTAAGTCACAGCAGCAGGCTTTCGCAGTCTACACACGGAACAGAAATACGATAATGTACATGTATGTAAAAGCCATACTGTACAGCCTGTATATACCACTTACCATTTTACCACATTTCATATGGCTGAATCAAGTGTACTCTGAATCCTTAACCCTGTCTAGCCTACAGTATGCAGTAAGTACCTACAGTATGCAGTAAGTACCTACAGTATGCAGTACGTACCTACAGTATGCAGTAAGTACCTACAGTCTGCAGTAAGTACCAACAGTATGCAGTAAGTACCTACAGTATGCAGTAAGTACCAGTATTGCCTCTTTTTATTTAGAGCCCTGACTGTTACAGATGCCCAGACCAATCTCATAGATTTGCATAAGCTATGTGCACATACTGATTTTGAAAAATGCCTTTGATACTATTATAAAAACTTGCTCAATTGCTGACACGCACATATACAACAGTTTACAGTTTAAACCATTGCACTTTAGTGCCCTGCTGAAACCTCTTTTCGCACGATGCATGCCACAGTGAGCCTTCGGAGCGAGCAAACACTACGTCGGCAACACATTCTACAATGATCACTCCTTTACGAAAGAAAAGTTGTACGTGCTGTAATATAAAGTTCATCAGCGTTCGACCTGTTCATTTATCATCGATCAAAATAGTTTTCTTATGGCGATGCCGTAATCAGTGGGGTGATACAGTCAGTAATGAGAGATATAGTTATAATGAGTTATGTCATGCGCCCTGCCAATCTGAGGTGGAGCTGTGGGTCTGAGCAATATAAAAGCTCTTTGTCTCTTCCTGAGACGTACTAAACAGAGTGCTGAATCACCAGAGAGCCGATAAACCTCCTATGCACCTGCGTACATGTGCATGCTCACACACACGCACGCACACACACACACACACACACACACACACACATCCATACAAAACATGTATTACGGGTACATACAAACATTATGATAATCAAACAGAGATATAAACATGTCTCTTCACACCACCTTACAGGCTAGACACATGGAAACAAGTTTCAAAATCTTTGCCCATATACTTTTAAAAAATATTAAATTAGACTGACATATCCAGAGAAAAAATAAATAGATAAATAAATAAATCTAGAGCCTGAATCATTCATAAGTTCACCTCACAATGAATTGTTAGAATAATTACCTATCAGATCACAAAGTAAACCACAAAGTAAACCTACAAATGTTTTCATGAAGTTTCTGGCAAGACAAGGGTGAACAAAACAACCAGGGTTATTTTGTGTATGTGAGATATAATGGCTCTACATGCTATAATTTTTCAATCGTGAGATATCGGGTATTAATTATGTAGGAAGTCATTGTTAAAGATACACTGCCTCGCCAACACAAACTGACTCTTCAGTGTTTCATGCCTCTGGTAGGCCTACGTGGTCACAAACTTTACTGCAATCTGATATTGTGACATTTTCTTTCACTTGCAGTAGCACCATTACTGTGTCTTCCTGAATGCAAAGTCATTTCCTGAAGTACTCTGCTGCCTTACAGAACAAGTAAACATTCAGAGAAAAAGGATAGCATAGCCGTTTGAAAATGTGTGAACAACGCAGAAATCCACAAAATGCAAAGAATTGTTTCGCATTTTAAATAGAATTATGAAATTACAATACTAAATGCAATCAATAATTGATAAATACATTTTTTAAAATCTAAAATATAACAACAACAACAAATAAACAACCATTCCCCTCCAATCAGGGAATTCTCTCCCTCTGACCATACCTCTCAGACACACAACACAGTCTTGTATAGCTAACAGTCTTATACAGCTAACACAGTCTTATACAGCTAACAGTCTTATATAGCTAACACAGTCTTATACAGCTAACACAGTCTTATACAGCTAACAGTCTTATATAGCTAACACAGTCTTATACAGCTAACACAGTCTTATACAGCTAACAGTCTTATATAGCTAACACAGTCTTATACAGCTAACACAGTCTTATATAGCTAACAGTCTTATATAGCTAACACAGTCGTATACAGCTAACACAGTCTTATAGAGCTAACACAGTCTTATACAGCTAACACAGTCTTATATAGCTAACACAGTCTTATACAGCTAACACAGTCTTATATAGCTAACACAGTCTTATACAGCTAACACAGTCTTATATAGCTAACAGTCTTATATAGCTAACACAGTCTTATACAGCTAACACAGTCTTATACAGCTAACAGTCTTATATAGCTAACACAGATGTATACAGCTAACACAGTCTTATATAGCTAACAGTCTTATAAAGCTAACACAGTCTTATACAGCTAACAGTCTTATATAGCTAACACAGTCTTATACAGCTAACACAGTCTTATACAGCTAACAGTCTTATATAGCTAACACAGTCTTATACAGCTAACAGTCTTGTATAGCTAACAGTCTTATATAGCTAACACAGTCTTATACAGCTAACACAGTCTTATACAGCTAACAGTCTTATATAGCTAACACAGTCTTATACAGCTAACACAGTCTTATACAGCTAACAGTCTTATATAGCTAACACAGTCTTATACAGCTAACACAGTCTTATATAGCTAACAGTCTTATATAGCTAACACAGTCGTATACAGCTAACACAGTCTTATATAGCTAACACAGTCTTATACAGCTAACACAGTCTTATATAGCTAACACAGTCTTATACAGCTAACACAGTCTTATATAGCTAACACAGTCTTATACAGCTAACACAGTCTTATATAGCTAACAGTCTTATATAGCTAACACAGTCTTATACAGCTAACAGTCTTGTATAGCTAACAGTCTTATATAGCTAACACAGTCTTATACAGCTAACACAGTCTTATATAGCTAACAGTCTTATATAGCTAACACAGTCTTATACAGCTAACAGTCTTGTATAGCTAACAGTCTTATATAGCTAACACAGTCTTATACAGCTAACAGTCTTATATAGCTAACACAGTCTTATACAGCTAACACAGTCTTATACAGCTAACAGTCTTATATAGCTAACACAGTATTATACAGCTAACACAGTCTTATATAGCTAACAGTCTTATATAGCTAACACAGTCTTATACAGCTAACACAGTCTTATACAGCTAACACAGTCTTATATAGCTAACACAGTCTTATACAGCTAACACAGTCTTATATAGCTAACAGTCTTATATAGCTAACACAGTCGTATACAGCTAACAGTCTTATACAGCTAACACAGTCTTATACAGCTAACACAGTCTTATACAGCTAACACAGTCTTATATAGCTAACAGTCTTATATAGCTAACACAGATGTATACAGCTAACACAGTCTTATATAGCTAACAGTCTTATATAGCTAACACAGATGTATACAGCTAACACAGTCTTATATAGCTAACAGTCTTATATAGCTAACACAGATGTATACAGCTAACACAGTCTTATATAGCTAACAGTCTTATATAGCTAACACAGATGTATACAGCTAACACAGTCTTATATAGCTAACACAGTCTTATATCGCTAACACAGATGTATACAGCTAACACAGTCTTATACAGCTAACACAGTCTTATATAGCTAACACAGTCTTATACAGCTAACACAGTCTTATATAGCTAACAGTCTTATATAGCTAACACAGATGTATACAGCTAACACAGTCTTATATAGCTAACAGTCTTATATAGCTAACACAGATGTATACAGCTAACACAGTCTTATATAGCTAACAGTCTTATATAGCTAACACAGATGTATACAGCTAACACAGTCTTATATAGCTAACACAGTCTTATATCGCTAACACAGTCTTATATAGCTAACACAGATGTATACAGCTAACACAGTCTTATACAGCTAACACAGTCTTATATAGCTAACACAGTCTTATACAGCTAACACAGTCTTATATAGCTAACAGTCTTATATAGCTAACACAGATGTATACAGCTAACACAGTCTTATACAGCTAACACAGTCTTATATAGCTAACACAGTCTTATACAGCTAACACAGTCTTATATAGCTAACAGTCTTATATAGCTAACACAGATGTATACAGCTAACACAGTCTTATATAGCTAACAGTCTTATATAGCTAACACAGATGTATACAGCTAACACAGTCTTATATAGCTAACACAGATGTATACAGCTAACACAGTCTTATATAGCTAACAGTCTTATACAGCTAACACAGTCTTATATAGCTAACAGTCTTATACAGCTAACACAGTCTTATATAGCTAACAGTCTTATATAGCTAACACAGATGTATACAGCTAACACAGTCTTATATCGCTAACACAGTCTTATATAGCTAACACAGATGTATACAGCTAACACAGTCTTATACAGCTAACACAGTCTTATATAGCTAACACAGTCTTATACAGCTAACACAGTCTTATATAGCTAACAGTCTTATATAGCTAACACAGATGTATACAGCTAACACAGTCTTATACAGCTAACACAGTCTTATATAGCTAACACAGTCTTATACAGCTAACACAGTCTTATATAGCTAACAGTCTTATATAGCTAACACAGTCTTATATAGCTAACACAGTCTTATATAGCTAACACAGATGTATACAGCTAACACAGTCTTATATAGCTAACAGTCTTATATAGCTAACACAGATGTATACAGCTAACACAGTCTTATATAGCTAACACAGATGTATACAGCTAACACAGTCTTATATAGCTAACAGTCTTATACAGCTAACACAGTCTTATATAGCTAACAGTCTTATACAGCTAACACAGTCTTATATAGCTAACACAGTCTTATATAGCTAACACAGATGTATACAGCTAACACAGTCTTATATAGCTAACACAGTCTTATATAGCTAACACAGATGTATACAGCTAACACAGTCTTATATAGCTAACACAGTCTTATACAGCTAACACAGTCTTATATAGCTAACACAGTCTTATACAGCTAACACAGTCTTATATAGCTAACACAGTCTTATATAGCTAACACAGTCTTATACAGCTAACAGTCTTATACAGCTAACACAGTCTTATATAGCTAACACAGTCTTATACAGCTAACACAGTCTTATATAGCTAACACAGATGTATACAGCTAACACAGTCTTATATAGCTAACACAGTCTTATATAGCTAACAGTCTTATATAGCTAACACAGTCTTATACAGCTAACACAGTCTTATATAGCTAACACAGTCTTATACAGCTAACACAGTCTTATATAGCTAACACAGATGTATACAGCTAACACAGTCTTATATAGCTAACACAGTCTTATATAGCTAACAGTCTTATATAGCTAACACAGTCTTATACAGCTAACACAGTCTTATATAGCTAACACAGTCTTATATAGCTAACACAGTCTTATATAGCTAACACAGTCTTATATCGCTAACACAGTCTTATACAGCTAACACAGTCTTATATCGCTTGTAAATCACATCGATGCATCGTCCTCTAGCACTCTTGCAGCATTACAGGAAATTATGTTCAAAATGAGCACTCATCAACTGTGGCAGTTAAAAATGTTTTGGTTTCTTCTGACATTCCTCTTTCTGTATATGTGCTAGTCTAATCCACACACAAACTGAGAATCCTGTATTTATTTAGGATTTAAAAACTGAGCAAAGGGCATCACATACGGGTGGTTTTAAATAAATACCATTGGCATGCCATGCACTTAATGACCAATTGACCATAACTTGTTTAACCGTTAATGATCATGAAAAATGAACCCATCTTGTCTATCTCCACTTCACAATGTCCAAATGTTGGATGGAGCCTCGTACAAACTTCCCCCACCCATAATTATTTCCTTGCTCCGCTGTGCGTCTCCATGACGATGCCCATAGACCCTCAGCCTTGGACCCCATTGGTGGAATGATTTACCTGCTCCAATCAGGAGAGCAGTCACTCTACTTCACCTTCCATCGCTTCTCTGAAACTCACCTCTGCAAACTGGGTTTATCCAACCACAACAAATCTGCCAGTGGAAACATCTCTGGCTGCCATGTTTTAGTACTGATGGCTGATTTGCACTTATCTAGCTGTGTTTAAAGTGGTTGAGATGGCTTTTTGCCTTCTGGTAGCTGCGACAGCTTGTACTGTCACATTTATTTTTTTGTATACTGTCTAATAATTTCAAATGTGCTGTAAATTATCTGTATATGAAAATACATGCCTTAATTTTTTTAAATAATGACTTTTTTTTAAAATAACAAATTATTTAATTATTCCATTACGAACAAAATATTGTTTCATTGATTTCACAATGGCAGACAATTGATGTTTAATAATGTCTGTACTTGGCTAAACATTTCCCTTAGCGAAATCTCAACACAAATGATAGCATCCTATCCTCCTCCACACTGAACTGCGCTGTATTAAATGTTTGTACAGACCATACAGCCAGCTGAAAAGCCTGTGTCTGCTATGGCAATAATTATTTTTTTTAAAATAAAAGAAAACAGGATGTCCTTTCTAGAGTTAAAAAACAACAACTGTTACTAAATTAAACCAGTACCAGGGAGCCATAATCATTTGACTGCCATGGTGAATCTATCCAATGTGCTTGAATGGTGGCTTGCTTCATTTGCAAGGCAACAGATGGAGGCTCTGCTAGTCTCAGAGGAAGACATTTCTTACACTATTAGCCGATTCCCAGCAATGAGAGATTAATTTATTAATCCGTGCATGTATAAAAGATACACGTATCCGTTTAAAGAAAGCTTAATTTGACTTAACTAAAATATTCCTCAGTGTATTTTTTTGGCCTTTTGTGGGGAAAAACATTTTGTACACCAAAAGGGTCAGTTCCTCAAACACAAAATTGGTCAAAGAGCATTCAGCGTTTCCCTTTCAGTGAACATACCTCTTTGTGAAGAAGTTCATCCACAAATATTGTTTTGCACGAGGGGAGCATTGTGTTAACATTAAGATCCATCTCTCTCTAAAATGAATCAGTTCAGATTCTACTGTAGGTTATTAGTATTATAGATATTATACAGTAAGCTTCTTTATATAAAGTAACCCCATAAAGACAACTAATTTATTTGCAAATTTAGCCACCAGACTAATGGTTAATATTCACAATGAGGCCTTGTTGATTGTGTTTTGGAATTGACCACTTCCTGCAGCACAGTGTGAAATGAAAGTTGCGTGTAAAAAATGAGAAGGTAGTGTGCTATTGGTTTACAGGTCTTGTAATAGTCTACCTAGGGACCTCGACATGAGGGCCACAGACATTCACAGAATCTGCACGTTTGGCGTGAGGGAAAAACACTGCGAATGTGAATTAGTCAGGATGAGAGACGACACTGAAGCACAAACCATATTGAAATTCAGATCGGACACATTGCTGAGACTTCATCGCAGAGGAAACAACTGTGAGATTTAGACATAATACTGATGCTCAAACACAGATCAGACATCACTGAGACTCAGAGGAGATAGCACTGAGACTCAGACACAAAGCACTGAAACCCAGAGGAGAAAGCACTGAGACTCAGAGGAGAGAGCACTGAGACTCAGACACAAAGCACTGAAACTCAGAGGAGAAAGCACTGAGACTCAGACACAGAGCACACTGAGACTCAGACACAAAGCACACCGACTCAAACACAAAGCACTGAGACTCAGACACAGAGCACACTGAGACTCAGACACAAAACACACTGATACACAGACACAGAGCACACTGAGACTCAGACACAGAGCACACCGACTCAAACACAAAGCACTGAGACTCAGACACAAAGCACTGATACTCAGACACAGAGCACACTGAGACTCAGACACAAAGCACTGAGACTCAGACACAGAGCACACTGAGACTCAGACACAAAACACACTGATACACAGACACAGAGCACACTGACTCAGACACAAAGCACTGAGACTCAGACACAAAGCACACTGAGACTCAGACACAAAGTACTGATACTCAGACACAGAGCACACTGATACACAGACACAGAGCACACTGAGACTCAGACACAAAGCACACTGAGACTCAGACACAAAGCACTGATACTCAGACACAGAGCACACTGACTCAGACACAAAGCACTGAGACTCAGACACAAAGCACACTGAGACTCAGACACAAAGCACTGATACTCAGACACAGAGCACACTGATACACAGACACAGAGCACACTGAGACTCAGACACAAAGCACACTGAGACTCAGACACAAAGCACTGATACTCAGACACAGAGCACACTGACTCAGACACAAAGCACTGAGACTCAGACACAGAGCACACTGACTCAGACACAAAGCACTGAGACTCAGACACAGAGCACACTGAGACTCAGACACAAAACACACTGATACACAGACACAGAGCACACTGACTCAGACACAGAGCACACTGAGACTCAGACAGAACACACAGACACAGAGCACACTGACTCAGACACAAAGCACTGAGACTCAGACACAGAGCACACTGAGACTCAGACACAAAACACACTGATACACAGACACAGAGCACACTGAACACAGAGCACACTGACTCAGACACAGAGCACACTGAGACTCAGACAGAACACACAGACACAGAGCACACTGAGACTCAGAGAAGAGAACTCTGAGACACAGAGTACACTGAGACTAAGACACAGAGCACACTGACTCAGACACAGAGCACACTGAAACTCAGACACAGAGCACGAAGGATCCGACAAAGAGGAGAGAAAACGGTCTGACAAAATTATACAATCACAGGAAAATTTAGAATGGGGATAAGGTTCCTATGAAAGCAATAAACAATCAACTTCTCTTTTTATGCTATTAACTTGGTATCCATCTGAGGTGGAAATCCAGGGAACATAAAGTAAAAGTACTACCATGTGTTTATTCCACCCATAGACTGATTTCACTAATTAATTATGTTAATGAGCAAATCCAGGTGATTGGAACACACCTTTTACTTTATGTCCCCTGGATTTCCACCTCTGGTATCCATATCTATTGTAAATAATATTACTGTCTTTTGAAAGCAGCCATTAACGATACAAGCTCTGGCTTCCCTGAATACTGACCGCAATGCTGCATTTTTGTATGAGGTTATTCCAACAACAAATCAAACTTAGGAAATAGCTGGACTGTTTCGTCATTCGCAAATATGGGCATAACAAGTGACCCATTATTTAAAATGTTCCGTTAGCATGTTTAGAGTTCTCTGTTTGAAGACCAATCTCAGTGGACCATTTGAATGAACATGAAACAGAGACACATCCTGTCCAAGGTCATGTCGGAACATGGTGGACCAGGACTAGATGCAGAAGTCGGCTACTAGTGGTCACTTTGATAGATGGCAGGAGCCAATCCGAGGCTGCAGGTGTCAGTAGTAGCAACAGACTTCTGACGAACGCTTATGTGGTTTTTACATCACAACCCCTTAAAATTACTAGGCATAGGCTACTTAGAAAACGTTAAACATCTTTACTAAACAGTAGTCTCCATTGTTTTAAACATCGATGGTAGAAATATGTACAGAATGTAAACAATAGCCTACAACAGGATCAGCATTCATTTCTGGTAGAGGGGATTCTCGAAATCTCGTGTTTCATTCTTTGTCAAACTTTAGGCATCTAAATTAAGCCAATTATTAGGCCTACTGCTTTTAAATTATTAGGCTACGCAGTGCTCATCGTTAATGCCGCGACAGTCAATGCGAAATAATAAAACCCACAACCGCACTGGTCTAGGGACAATCATTTGCCTCCTCCATGTAAACGTACAAAGCTCGACAGCGATGATATCCAGTACTCCTACTCTTTCAGTGAATATATATTATTTTTTTCACTGCCTAGCCATTTCAGTAGTCACAAAGAAATTCACTTTTGAGCAAGACTACATGACTGAAAAAAACTTTGGATATTATAAACACGTGAAATTAAATGTAAATTTAGCTTTCCATTTACAACAACCTGATGCATTTATTTATCCACAGTATTAACTCGCCTCATGCCAAAGTTTGTTCTCAAATACAAGATGAAATTTGACCACTTACGTATTTTCGCTACACTGGCGACCAGTATCCATAAGGCGATAATATAAGGGGTCTGTACGTAGCTCCATTCCCACTGAACTATTCTGTATCCCCCACCGTGGTGAGACGATTCGCTGTGGTGAGTTGTCGCAGCTGACGCATACGAGTCTGCGGACCTTCCTAAAGCTATCCCAGCATCACTGTGCTCTTCGGAAAGATGAGGAGCTGTGGGGGACGGCACTGGCGCAACGGCTACTGCACGTTCCGTGGGAGCTGATGTCTCAGTCACATAACGGTCAGTTACAGCTCCGCTGACAGCAGGCAACACCAGCAACAGAGTGACGAGCATCTTCTTGGCACATTCAAGGGTCTGTCATGCCTTCTTTATACATCCGACGGAGTAGCGTAAAGAAAACGGGGGACCAGTCACCGGCGCGTAGTACAACCACCTCCGTCGAGGCGAGAGCAGAGGTATCGCTCTGGCGTATCTTAACACGTGACGGCTCCCAAGGGAGAACAAAGATTTTTTATTAAAGAGCTACTACGTCTCCGTGACATCAGCCATTGCGTATATTCAGGCTTCGATTTGACACATATAGTACTTATTTAATTGATTTATGTGGATATTTTCCAGTACATTTATGTAGCCTAAAGGATGGTTTGGTGAGCACACTTTGATTGAACATACCTTGTGGGGAAGCCCGCTTGTATTAAACGTTAATTATCAGAGGTTAATGACAAACATAATTTTGGGGGTCATTACTCAACATCTAACACGGTGAGACCCACTCAAACTTCTGAATTTTTCCAGTCCTGGTGATGTTTGAGAGATGCTCTTCAACCACGAGTTGACGGGACAGTCGCATTGAACTATAGGCTATTTATTATGTGGCTTCTAGTGCCGTTTACTATCCAGAACTTGGAACGAAGACCGGACATATGTAAGTCTGTGCTGGAACTAACAAGCTAAGCACATTTGAACCAATGTACTGGTGCACCAGCGACTAAAGATACACGCACGCCACCGCGTGGACAAAAAGGAAATGAAAATGTAGGCTATTCGCGTCACAATCTCACCATCGTTATTTGGTCTTTTGTACACAGACAATTACTGTTGTATCCATTAAAAATAAATGACCTAAAAAAATAAAATAAAAATCTGTGGAAATGTTTATTTATTCTGAAAAGCAGACGTTGCATTTTTATTCATTGCTGATACATCAGCCACTTGAACACATATGGGTCTTGTATGTATACATTTGACATTAATTTCTAAAGTAACAGTACAACTTCAGCATCTCATGGATTAAAACAAATACAACAAGGTGAAATAGTACTTCTGATAATGTGCCTCATAAGACAGTGGTAGAGAGGAGTTTCTAACAACGGAACATATCTACACTGATACATTCATCATGTAAACACAGTATTCATAGCAAAACAAACCTTTAGTGATCTTACGCGTAAAGATGACAAATTTAAACAAGGGAGTATATATAATGTGACATGAAAGTAATTATTACCAAACAATTATTACCACACCTAACACTCCCCAGTGCAAATAGCAATATCCACATCATAGATGTATAATTTCCTTCACAATTTACATAACTCAACATTTGCATTTTAGTGGATAATAATTTGTGTGTTTTCAGGTTTTCCACATGGCACCCCAGCCCATTGTTGCAGTTAAGTTTCTTCCAAGGTAATGTACACTGCTTGATATAGGTCACGGTGACTTAATCAGATTGATTAAATTATAATTTGGCTTTGAAAGTGATGGGGGCAACGTGAAACAGTCAGACTGAGTTAAGGTTTCAACATACCCTTTTTCAGTTTCTCTGTTCTTAAACATGCTTATCCAGTGGCTTTCACTGGCATTGCAGTAATTTTAAAATGTTAAATGTTCCATGGATGTTTCAAGCCATATGCAATTCAGGTGAGAAATGACACCTCCACCCCACCCCCCCAAAGTGACAACCAATTCATAACACAACAGTCAATCCAGTGGTGAATTGAACAAAATCCAACATGGACCGTGATGGGAGTCCTCCGTACAGTCTGTTTTAAGAATTGTCAACAACAGTTAACCCAGAATGTTCCTTAAAACATAACATTATCAATATATTCAAAAATACTTAAGTCTGTACAAAACTTTCACTTAAAACTTTTGACATAGCTTAAAAGTATGTAACATCAACTGATCTATATACTTAGGAACTGAAAATACTTCTCTAGCTTGCGCCACTCAAAATACATTTTCAGATATTCAGCTTCCTCTGTTCCCATCTTGCATTTGAACAGAAATAATATTAAAATCAGGGGTCCGAGGAAGCAAAAAGAAAACACTTTTGTTTATAGTTGCGTTCTAGCACCTTTTATCAGACCCAAGCCCATGTTGCTCCACCTGTTGTCCACCTGGAAAGTTATTTGCAGCCCTTCTTGAATCGTTTCTTGGTACCCGTTCCCTAAGCACTTATCAAACAATTACCCTCCTCCCTGTGTTCTGGTGGTGCAGTTTTCGCAGAGGACCGTCCATCGCCGCTCATTCCTTAGCTCAGTCTACATAGGCCTCTGCTCACAGGTGCTCACAGGTGCTCACAGGTGTTCACAGGTGCTCACAGGTGCTCACTGTCTTTGGTCAGTCCCAGGGCCTGCACCATGTCCGAGGTCAGCCCACTCTTCAGGGTCCTCCGCACTGGAACACAACACACACATCACCACATATACATAACCGGAAACACACACACATACACACACACACACACAACAACACGACAATGCAAACTCAGGTTCACGAGCTTGTAGTCTAAAGCTAAACTAAAGTCAAACTGACGTGTCTGTGCCTGTATCTGTGAGAGAGAGAGAGAGAGAGAGAGATATTGTGGGGGACAACCACCAAGTACTTCAACACCCCAGAGACACTGGCAATTATCACTTGAATATCACTAAGCCTGATGACACAGGGCCAAAGGGATGCCCAAGGGGATGGGTGTGTGCAAACATGTACAGCGGTTTCCCCACTCAGGCCAAGTAAGACTGAGCCATCTTATGGTCTGGAACCGAAATTCACAGAGGAAATGTTATTTTCTGGGAGGCGTTCAAAAAAAGAAATGGCAGCCAAATACTGAGACTGGCGAAAGTGCAGGGAGATATGCTGCATGGTTGTGATAATCTGAGCACTGTGTGTAGCGAAAAGAAGAATAATGTTGGTAAAGGAAATCGTTATTGGACTAAATTTTTTAGTTTTCGATATTTGTGGGCAAACGCTTCACTTGAGCATGTTCCAATGTTTGTGCTTATGCAATATTGGTGGAAAAAGACTAAGTAGTATCTAAGTATCTAGAATCTTGGGCAGTGTAGTATAATGGTTAAGGAACTGGCCTTGTAACCCAATGTTTTGCAGGTTCGATTCCCAGGTACACTGCCGTTGTAACCTTAACCTGAATCGCTTCAGTATATATCCAGCTGTATACATGGATAATATCTAAAAAAAAAAAAAATGCTAAAAAGTTGTGTAAGTCGCTCTGGATAAGAGTGTCTGCTAAATGCCTGTAACGTAATGTAAGAAGAATATACAGTATGAATATTTAAATAAAAATATTAACCAAGCCAGAGCTAGAAACATGACAATGGAAGCAGAAATTAAGTCCCTACTGCTTTTTCGCTCTCAGTGTTCCTCTCCAACAGGTCATTAAATGCTTAATGCTTAATCTAGCACTGCTTTCATGTCGAAACTGGATAATCTGTTCAAATCGAAATATATAGATAGTATATGTCTGGTATTCCATTGGAATCAAATACTGTTTATGGAGATTAATTATTAGGTCAGAAGGTGGTGAACTTTTGGTACAGGGGGTGGTGGTGTGCAGACCTTTGGTACAATACTTACAGGACTTCCTGTTGAGGCGTGAACGTCTGCGTGTCTTTGGACTACACTGTCTCTCGGTGGGGTTTTGCGTGACGGACTTCACCAAGCGGTCCATGATTTCATCCGTGGCGTCGTTCTGCGAGTTCTGGCTGTCCTCTCGGGCGGCCATCATACTGGACGGGCTGACTCGGCCTAAACCTGGGAATACACAAAGTAAATGTAAAAATCAGGACTTGCTGCCTGAACACTGAAACCACCCCCCGCCCCCAAAAAAATAGAAATAGAATCACCACAAAAACTGCTCCACCAACTCAAGTACAGCTCTTTCCGCTAAACGCGATAACCGCCCAACAATGAATCCTAATAGTTTTTTATATAATACAACATGTAACGCTGAAAGCAGCTGGGGGACACTGAGTCAGAAGCACAAGGTCCACAGCAGAGCCGCCATTCTCTGTGGATCAGAGCGATCTTGCGACAGACGGGAGAGAATAAACAGCGAAACACGATTAACGCGCTGAGCACGGCGGGTTTCCGGGCCAGACCCTTACTTCGGATCGCACGGCTCCGGCGGACGGTGCAGTGGTCCATGTCGGCGGTCAGCATGTTCTTCATGTTCTTGTGCTCTTCCTCGGAGGGTTCTGGCTCCGTTACCGTGGTGACGGGGGCCGCGATATCCTGAGACAAATTATCCACGGCACCGAAGAAATTCTCTGTCTGAAAATTGACAAAAGGGCAAACTTAGCTTCCATACAGACCCGATATCTAACCATCTACTCTTTAAAACCGTGGGTTTATGACTACAATATAATAGTGCGCAGTACATGGCAATACCCCCAATTAAAATTTTTTAAAAAACCCCCAAATTTTTTTATTATTTTTAAAAAAATTTTTTTTTTAAAATTTTTTTTTTTTTTTTTTTTTTTTTTTATAATTTTAAAAAAAAATATTTTTTTTAAATTTTTATTTTTTTTGTTTTTTTTTTTTTTTTTTTATTTTTTAAATTTTATTTTTTGCGTTTAATATTTTTTGCTTTTTAATACATTACATGTATTACATGCATGTTCAATTTGGTCAGCACATATTCGGTCAGGTATTTCTGATTCATTTATTCGCGCCATTGGCCTCCGCCGGCCTCAATCGGATTGGCCCCCCGCCCCGCGGGCCGCCAGCCTGCCCCGGACCATGCCCCCCCCGATTATATCTACCCTTTTTTAGATTTTTGATCATGGTTTATGATATTATTGGATTGGATTTAAGGCGCATTTCTTGCGCCCCGGATCCTACTCTAGCATACGCACGGCTACGTTCGCTTTACTAGGCTATAATTCATAAAGCTGCTTAGCATTCATTCAAATAGAGCTTAAAACAACAAAGAGAGAAAAGAAAAAAAAAAAAAAGAGAAAAAAAAGAAAAAGCTTCAAGAAAGAAAAAAAGAAAAAAAAAAAAAAGAAAAAGAAAAAAAAAAGGAATTTGAGAAAAGAAAGAGTAAAGAACTTGAACCAGGACAAACGGGAACTTGAAGACCACAGCTAAACAACGGGTTGGTGTTATGCCGTTCGGCGTTCGCTTGCTGTGTTATGGCGCTAGTGTTGCGTGGCTAGCTGTGTGTGCCTATGTAGCATGTTTGGCTGTGAGTCCGTGCTGCTAGTGCAACAACCTGGACAACGACGCAAAGAAAATGAATGGCCGAAAAAACCAACAAAAAACAAACGAAAAAAAATGCAGACAAAAGCAGTAAGCATGCCAGCTTTTTGATGATGAGCAGCAGCTTTTTTTGAAAGCTTTTTGATTGCTTTGAAATGCATTGGAAGGCTGTGAAAAAATTGTTAAAAAAAAAAAATGTGTGTTGAAGTGTTAAAAAAAATGTTGTGTGTGTGTTGTTGTATGTGTGTGTAGTGTGTTGTTTTAGTGTTGTTGTTGTGTGTTGTTGTGTATTGTGTATGAATTCTGTTTTGAATCTGTATGTCTTTTCTCTTGATGTCTCATTTTTTTCATGTTTGTGTTAGCAAGTTTTTTGTGCAGCAAGGTGTTTGTTGTTGGGCAAGGCAGTGTGTGTTGTTAGGGGGCAGCAACATGTGTTGGGTGTGCTGTGTTTTGTTTTCTTGCTGTTTGATTTGGTGTGGGTGTTGATCTTGTGTGATCTGTTTGAAAAATGATGTCTGTGTCCTGATTGTTGAAGAATGAACAGAACCTATGAGTCTGTGGCCTGTTGACTGACTGAAAAACTGTCCTCACTGTTAAACTGTTAAAACAAAAAAAAACAACTGAGACACAAGGTGTTTTTTTTTTTTTTTTTGTTTTTTTTTCATTCAGATTTTTTTTTTTTTTTTTTTTTTTTTTTTAAGAAATATTTTTTTTTTCACTATAGCCCCCTCACGCACATGGCCTTCAAGCCAGCGCAGCAGGCACGGGTGGCGGTGGATGGGGCGGCTGCCACCCGGGGGAAACCCCCGCCCAACCCCCGCCCACCAGCCAGTACGCAGGTCGTTACGGGCGATTTTTTGTCAACTTACGCACAAACAAGCAACGCAGCGTAAATACGCTAAATGAACAATTTAAAAAAAAAATAAAAAATTAATTTTTTTATATCCCCCCCGTCAAATTTTTCAATCGAAATCCCGAAATAATCCCCCCCCCCCCCCCCCCCCCCCCCCCCCCCCCCCCCCCCCCCCCGTCAACAATTAGTCCCGCGAAATTTTTTGAGCACCCCCCCCCCCCCCCCCCCCCCCCCCCCCCCCCCACAACAACAATCACACACAAGTAGCCCCTCCGTTACTACTCCCTACCCTTGAAGTAGCTCTCAAAAAAAAAAGGGTGACCCCCCCTGCTATAAGCTGTGTTTCAATCTCCCGGCAAAAGTTTCTGCCCACCCACTCTAAGGCAAGCCCACCCACCAGCTAATTTCTGGCTACGCTGCTGCTTCAAAGTATAAAGGCTTATCAATATGGAGTGTGCACGGCCCTGCAGTGAGTGATAAAGAGCTCAAGTTCACCTCAGTGATGAGTTTCCCTCGCGTCTTGGTCCGCTCGCGGTGCGCGGCCCGTTTGCATTTCTGGGTCAGGACCCTATCCCTCGCCGTGCGGTACTCCAAGGTGAACTCGCTGATGATCTTACAAAACCGGGTGATCTTTGTGTCCCGTACCGAGTAGGAAGGCTGACCGAGGAACAGCAGGAAGGAGTGGAACCTGCCGGAAAAAAACGTTCCCTGTGAGCACTTCACCTGTGATTCAGGTCACAATGATGGCAGTGATATTACATGTATATGCGGTTGTCTGTGTATCATTCATTTCCTTCACAGATGCCCAGTGATATACATAGCTTCCTCAATTAATTCAGTAATTCAAGCAATCATCCCAATGTAATGCCAGCAGGTTGTCAGAATGCATCTAAAATATCTTTCATTGCACATAAAAACTGGGCCAATCAAAAATATACACAAAAACAAAAATACATTTTCTTTTAAAACTCCAGAAAGTGAACTATCCCTTTAAAACCCCTCTTCTATGAACTGGGCTGCCAATTACCTCTGATTACCAACCGACAACTGTGATGTCACTGCAGAGTTAAGCTAAATACAGGAAATGCAGGAAGTGAAGAGATAAGAAGACTCAGCAGAGGAAGACATTGCATGAGGAGAGAAGAGAAGGGGGGAGAGGGGAGGGGAGAGAAGAGGAGAGGAAAGGAGAGCAGGGGAAAGGAGAGGAGGGGGAGAGGAGAGAAGAGGAGGAAAGGAGGAGAGAAGAGGAGGATAGGAAAGGAGTGGAGAGGAAAGGAGAGGGGGAGAAGAGAAAAGAGGAGAGAAGAGAGGGGAGAGGAAAGGAGAGGAGGAGAGGGGAGAGGAGAAGAGGGGGGAGAGAAGAGAAGAGAAAAGGGGGAGAGGAGGAGATGGGGGGGAAAGTTCAGCATGAGGAGAGGTCAGAGATCAGCATGAGAAGAGGTCAGAGGTCAGCATGAGGAGAGGTCAGAGGTCAGCATGAGGAGAGGTCAGAGGTCAGCATGAGGAGTGGTCACCTGTTGATAATACGCCTGTGCACCACTTTCAGGATGATGATCCTTTCTGTGCAGTCCTTCAGAAATTCCGTCATTTTGTTCTTCAGTGGCAGCTTGGTCTCGTGTTTGGCCATCACCTTCAAGTTATCCCATGATGCCTTGCACTTCCTTTCCAGCTGCACCAGGTTGTCTGACAACTGCTCAAACTCCACCTGAAGAGAAATCAGAAGAACAGTTTGAAATAAATTAATTGTTACAAGGAATGCCCAAACTAATAATTAGATATTAAATACAGGGGATACTCACAAGTATCACAAACAAATAAAAGATAAATATCTGTTACATTATAATTTTATTTATTCATGGATATATGGTTTCCAGTAATAAAGTAAATTGTTTGGTGCACAGAGAATGCTGCTGTACCATTCAACTTTCCCAATGCTTTTCAAAGTTGGCGTTTGAAACATAGACCAGTACCCTATTTTGGTTGCAATGAATGTTGGAAATGAAAATATTACGACAATGGAAATTAACTCTAATTGCCACATCACCCTTTGTTGATTTTAATTACCTACTATGTAATTATCATATGCAGTTACAGTATCACATTTTTTCAAGGTATAGCTTTCCTCAATATTCACCAGCTCCAGTGTAAATGGGATGTCAGTCATGAGGATGTCATTTTTTCAGGGAGAACGTGATTAATTGGCAGGAAGCAAATTTATATACACAATTCTAATTTATGTCCCATAACTAGTGAAAGACCATTTGTAAAATGATGCCAAGTGCAAAATCATATCAACAATGGCATCCGTTGGGATTCAGGGACAACCCAGGCCAGAGGGCTCACCTTAGCAGAGCGTGTGATGGCAGGTATCTCAGAGTAGACGTCGGACGTGTCTGGGTAGTTTTCCACCACAAAGTTGCAGGCGTGATGCAGAAGTGTCTGCCTGTGCACTGTATCTTTCACCTCCGTTACCTTCTCCAAGTAACTCAGCTCAAAGCCCTTCGCCTGTCGGATAGACGAGAGTGTCACCATGACTCAGACATCGGACTAATTCAACCTCAGCAGAATAAAAAAACCCTCAGTTTCCAGTATTCCATGACTCAACAATCTGGGAACAAATTGTTCAGTAGTCTTTAATTATATTAGCGTCTTGGTTGGTCAGAGTTGACATTCATTTGACTGTAGCTAGTTTTTTTTATACATTGGTGTTTTTTGGATGAAAATTCAGGGCCAATTTTGCGAGTGAATGCGAGTGCTGTCTGCTTTAATTTAATGCATGTACAGTGAATAGTAAGTACCGAAAATCCAATTTATTGAAGGTGCCAAGCAATTTCCATGAATTGTTTGAAAAGCAAAACCTTTTCTGAATGATATGAAGATTTAACGATGTACCACAATGCTGACCAGGATGTACATGCCAATAATTATATACCATGAGAAGACCACTCACACTGGTGCTATTGAGGAAGTTTCCAATGGCCAGAAGAGTAGCGAGGATGCGCTTGAACGTTTTGTTCTTGGCGAGCTGTTCCATTCCTAACTTCAGATCAAACAGGGGCTCAGCAATCTCCTAATAAATTATGACAAGAGCAAATACAAGAGGGAAGGGCGGGGGTCAGAGGGGTCAGAGTTCACATTCTCAACTGTTCTTGACTGCTTGGCCCAAGGCCTCATCAACTGGAGCAAGTTTGGCATTGCAACTGTACTCTACTTTAGGGCAGTCAGATTTGGTTAATTTGGCATATCCCCCGATTACTTAATTAATTCCATCCTAATATGAATACGTAATGCTAAAATCATTATGTTTATAGAAAATTAATTTTGTCAATACTCTCTGTAATAGATGATGGGACTTAGAAATGCTTAATTAAATGAGGAATTTACTCATTGATTTTGGTTGCAACAAGACAGACAAGCCAAGTTCTTCAGACAAATATCTCTTCAAAAGTCTGTGGATCAAACGTGGCATAATAGATGATAAATTGTGAAATCAAGCACTTAAAGTAGTACTTAAGAGATCCTCCATATGACTATAAGTCGCAATTACGTTCCAAAAAACTAGGACGGTGTATGAAACAACGTACAGAGGGGAATTTTCTCCAATAAGTATTTGCGTAAATTAGAGGGGTTTTGTTCCAAGGTGTGGTTTTACATCCTCTTGGGGCAGATAACGACCCATTCAATGCCACAAGAATCAACTGGAAAAAAAGAGAGATAGGCCTAACCTAAGCTCATGATACGCTATCCCCAACAAGCGCCCGCACATCCAGCCGCGTTTGTTTCTTCATCACAAACACTTATTTTAACTTTGTAGCACATTAAACAACAATACATAATTATTCAACACATATTATACACTTTCTCCCAATGTATTTTTACGGTCTTCTTATGACACTTTAAACAACAATTAGTCTTCCAAAACACTTAATATTTTTACAGACATCATCGGTTGGTTCCAGTTGGGACAAAACGACGCAAGGGACCGATTCAACGTTATCCGAAAACGGTCCTAAATAACCTCACGATGTATCGTGCGAAAAGACAGACGCTGGACTAATGTATAGGAGGAGCCCCCTGTATACACAAGAATATTTTCCATTAAACGGTAATCCCCCAGCACTGCATGCATCGCTGACCTTTTCCAAGGTTTCGTAGTTGAGTTTGAAGGCCCAGAGCTGCAGCCTGGCTGTCAGGCCGCTAATAGAGGCGAGGGTCAGGAGGAACTTCTCCGCTGACCCCAGGGGAATGTCCGGATTGGCCAGCTGCGCCTCCTGAATCTTCTGCTTCTCCTCCTCTGTGGGAGTCATCGTCAGGATTTTCTGTCCCAGGGGGAGACAATTTATCATCGTGTGAATATTCTGTGACGTCAAGGACACTTGACCTCGTTTTATACGCAGAAAAATGGAGGGAAGATTTTGGATAATTTTTTTTGTAACCTTTTCCTGCGACAGATTTATTTTTTAACGATTGCTAAAGTTCATGCAATACAGCTTGCAACAAAAAAGACTGGGAGATTTGCTTCCTCTAATGAGAGCACATTAGTCCTACCTCAATGCCTTCTTTGCTAATGGCAAACTCATCAAAACTGAGAATGGCAGTCTTAATGACGCGGACTGCAGGTAACACGGTCATCCCGATGTTAATCGCATTGCTTCTTTTGGAATCCAGGACGAGAATCTCAGACTTCTTCACTTCTGGTCCTTTCTGTAGGAGAGAATACAACACCGATCAACACAGCTGACATAAACAAATGCACACACACTTCCACAGCTTACTGTAAATTGCCCAATAAATTAGGCGAGGTAAATCAATTAAAGTGGCAGCTTTATAGTCACGATGTTAAACAATGTTTCTGCACAATACAATACTTTGGAACAAACCCTAGAAAAAAACCTCAGCCATATGTGAATTGGTCAAGGCAATTTTCAGGTAGACAAAAATTAGTTACCTTGGCAACAGGAAGCTCTTTGGCCTTTGACTCAAACAGGTGCTCCAGTTTGGCTGTGTCCACGGTGACCTTGTCCAGCGACGCCCACACCGTGCCGCGTCCAAACTTGCATTTCCTGGGGCTGTCTGGCTGCTTGAGCTCCTTCCAGAAGAGTTTCACCGTCTTTCTCTTTTTGCTGAAGGCTGGGTCAGGGGACTGTGAGGGGGGTGGTGGAGGCATGCCTGGTGGAGGAGGTGCTGGAGGAGGTGGGGGACCTCCACATGGTGGGGGTGGAGGAGGAGGAGGAGGGGGAGGACTCAGTCCAGGACCCCCTGGGGGAGGTGGAGGAGGAGGAGGGGGAGGGCCCCGAAGACCTGCCATGGGTGGAGGACAAGGTATGGTTCCCCCATTGTGCATGCCAGAGTCAAAAGAGCCCATGTCCAGGACATCGATGTCCTCTTCCTCCATCAGGTCAGTGAAGTCCAGGTCTTTGATCTTGAGCGCTCTGGAGCTGGGCTGCAGCTGGTCCCAGGAGCCCTGGCTGTTGTCCTTGGTCAGCGGGGTCATCATGGTCCTCTCTAGGCTGCGGGAGTGAGTCTCTGCGTCGATGCTGTACTGCGGACGTAGCCTCCTGCTCTGCTCCTCCTCCAGCCGGGCCCTGGTGGCCTGCGCGATGCCCCCCAGACCCTCCAGCTCCGCCCGCCGAGAGGCGTCCTCGCCGGGCGGCGGCCGAGTCTGCAAGCTGGAGAGGCGGTCCGCCAAACCCTGTCCCTCCCGGAGGACGGCGTCCCTGCCCGGCGCTCCGGCGCCCGCCGGGCTCTCCTCCTCCCCGGGGCTCTGAAGCACGTCCGCCGTGTTATTCGAGTAGATCATGTCCATCATGAACTTCCTGTCATTGGAGAGCGTATTGCGTTGCTCCGCCATGCTGCCCTGGCGTTGGATTCCTCCACCTGGCAGAGGAGAGAACCGTGAAACACATTCTACCTCCACCTGACTGCCACGTTCCACCAGCATCGCTACACAGCGTCGTTTGAATAGATAAATAAAATACTTACATATCTCTGTCTGCTCTAGAATACAGTGGAACCTTCTTAAATGCGTCCCTGACATGTAAAATATACCGAGTCGAAAGAGCGCGCAAGGATTTCAAGAATACATCCACGTTCATAGTGAGCAGCGTACAAGAGTATGCCTTCTCAGTTTCTAAATTGAAATTCCCATAAACCCAGGAAAAGACACGACAAGTCTGATACCAGACTAGCAATAAAAAAACATATATATACACACATAATAATAAATATTAGAGTGAACGAAAAGACATTACCTTTAAAATGTACAACATTGGAGCAAACCTCTGTGTTTCCACAAAGAACCATCCTTACAGCCTTTGCAATAGTGTTGCTGCCTATATGCCGGACTGCTGCAGACTAACTTAATTGCTGGGCAGATCAAAACAGAAGAAGGAAAGAGCCCACATCTCATTCTCTAAACATGCCAGTTATTTGCCCAATATAAACAAATCTACAGTCCCTGGGCAATGGACTTGTTTAGGGTGGAGTCGTTTGGCGGTCAGCCACCAGAACGAGATCTTTATCCAGCTGATCATAACGGCACAATGAAAACACTGCACGATGGCGGTGCCGGAGTTTGGGATTAGATTTTTCCTTCCATTTGATTTTTCCCATTCAATGAAACCAGTATGCGATGCACGCAGATCAGCCTTTTTATTTATTATTCACTTTTATTCATTAGGTCCTTATTTATTGCCATGACGCTCGTGAATATATTCTGCCACTTTGTTTTACGCTTACTGAAAAGTGGACCATAAAACTGTTTCTCATATCACAGCTTGAATTTTACATGCCAATAATGTATACATTTATAATGGCGATTCGATTGCATTTGACTTGAGCTAAATCTCTTTTACTTTCAGTGCAAAGCACTCTGGGTAGCAGTGTAATTCCGCGAGAGGCGTTACAAGACTAATAACACATTTTTATAGTCTTGATCCAGATAAAAGTGAAAGAGAGGAAGAAACTGAGACAGAGAGGGAAATGGAAGGAGAGAGCGTCAGGGTCCAGTTTCTTGCCTGCTTCATTCTGAGCTGCCCATCTGTCTCCGGGCTGCTCCAGGGTGCTGGGGGAGGGGCTGGTCTCTTGGCGGTTCGCTTCCTGAACGTGGGGCTCTGGTCCCGTGGGTGTCCTGGTCCCTGCGACGGAAGCACAGAAACACAGGGTCAGGATCACGTCCACAGCACCACAGAGCGCGCTCAGCGCTGTAATACACTAATAAAACCGTATGTACTTTGTCAGCTTGAGAGAGACAGAGAGAGAGATTTTATTGAAGAATATTAAGCGCATTTTGAGTTAATGCAACATCCACCAGTGCAACGATAATGCAATTTCCACAATTCAAGTCAAGCAATGTGATTGGTTGGTTTTTAAATAGGCAGTAATCATTCTAAATGGACCCGAACTGAATATGGGCAACAGTGCTGCCCCCCACCCCACCAAAAGAAACATTCTTTCATTACTATGCAAATGTTCTGGTCCCCCTCTCTCCTCTCCTTTGCCAAAAAGACTTTTCATGTGCCTCTGCACAGTTTTCCAGCCTTTATCACTTATTTACATCTCCTTGGCTGCAACAGAAATGTATTCTCTGCAGATCACAGGCCGGCTTCCTGAGCCACAAGGCATCATGGGAAATCACATCTGTAATCTAATCACAACCCGACTGTCTCTGTGCCGCTTCCTCTGGGTTATACACAAAATCTATATTGGAGAGGAAGCGGGCAGCATACATACATACATATGAATACAGTTTGTCAGTGAGAAAGGGCATACTGTAATTGTTGCCCCGTGGGTGAGAGTTGAGGCACTGACTATTTTCGAACCATCTGACCGGCTGAAATGCATCACAGAATTTATCCACTAACCTGCCAGTTCGGCTGGTTTCTCCATGATCGATAGCAGTGCATTTCAGTACTCGGGTTCATTTGAAAATTAACTGTCATCAGAAAGTTAACTGTTCACAACACATAGAACCTGTCAGCTCTTTAACTCAGTCCCTTGTTTTTTCTCACCCTGGATTGGTCAGTCTATGGCGAGCGAGAGCTTCAGTTTTGTCTCGGAACTCAGTTGGCGGCGGTTAGTAAATGCACAACCGCGTCTTAACTCACACAGGGGGGAGGTGGCACCGGAGCCGTTGTCCAGGGGAGAGCACGCGTTGGGGTCTCGGGAGAGCCACTCCTCCTCAGGCGCTCGGTCCTCTGACAAGAGGCTCTGGAAGGACTGCCTCTTCTTCTGGGTGGCGGCCAGGCTACGCAGGAACGTGTCTCTGTAGGAAGCGCGAGCCGTGAGCAGAGGTACGCAACGCGCCCCCAACTTTAACTATGAGGACAGCCACCAAATCCTTAGCCCAAGCTCAACAGCTTCAAGAAGAAATCTCCAAAGCCCCTGCTTGCAGAATTCAGGGCTTCATTTACTGAGACATTTAGCGTATGCGAAAACCCTTTTAGCACACAAAAAGAACAATAACATGACCAATGATTGGTCACGGTATTTGTTTTGCACCAATCATTGGCTGTGTTATTAGTTTTGTGTGTGCTAAAAGGTTCTGCAGAGGCTAAAGGGCTTAGTAAATCAGGCTCTTAATGTACTGTATGTGACAGTGAAACTGATCTTGTTTTTACTACAGTGATTGCATACGTATTGAACCCAGGGAGATCAACGCAAAGGTAGACTATGACCTTGCCACTAATCAGAACCGGACATCGAAGTGCACGAGTAGGTTATTCCTGTGAATAATCCCCACAGCCTTTAAGTCAAAAACCCACTTTACCTGTCCAGCGTAGTGTATATTTGTAGCGATACAGTATACAGAGCCATGGACCTCTTGGTCACAAGTCAGCCACAGTCCCACAGCATAGCACACATTCCAGCGCCACCACAAAAGCCCGTTTTCTGCATGTCGAGCCCTCACCACCAAAGAAGCCAAGCCCATCTCCATAGCCATTATCCAAAAACCCATCTGATTTCATTTTACCGTTGGAAACAATTGCCAAGAACAGTGATTGAACAAAAGAAAAGCCCCACCATCTAAAAAACAAAATCCAGACATAATATTGCAGTGGCGTCATTACGGCAGGATGAACTGGTCTCTTGAAAAGGCGATGAATAAATTATTCCCTTTTCACAATGTTTGTCGTCCTCAAAAGAAGCACTTTTGACAGCAACAGTTTAGAACACACATGCATCTCTTTTACATCTCACTCAGAGTACTACATGTCTCTGTGTGTCAAATAGGGTTTCGCTACATTCAAAATAATGACTGATTTTATTCCCTTTTTAGTTCATTTTGTTGAACTATCTCAGGCTTTCTTTAATGAGCAATACCAAGTACACTGCAAAAATCTAATCTTAACAAGCATTTTAATCTTATATTTAGACTTTAGAATCTTATTTCTGCTACTGTTTTGCTAAATAAGACAAACTATCTACGTGGGGTGAGATTTCAAGATTTGCCAGTGGAGTAAGATAATTTCACTTGGCAAGCAAAAAGTAACTTAAAACAAGCTAATATATAAGATTTTAAGTCTCATTACAAGACTTGTTAAGACAGACATGTTTTGCGGTGTAGATTATGTTAGACTGAGTTTAGCTTGGTGATCAGGCTGTATTTTTCAGAACTTGAGATACAAAGATATATTGCGTAAGTTATTCTCCTTAATAAACTCCATAATAATGTAGTCTGATAAATTATCCTAACTAATCCTGACTAATCTAATAGCACATAGAGTCTGACACACTAAGTACAAACCGTGTCATTTTACAAATTAAAAACGCAGCGGTACTGTAGTTATGACAAAATTAGTCTTAAGATATACCCATGTACACCTAGTTTTGGCATTGTTCCCTTGTATCAACTTCACCCCAACATGCACTCTTAATAAATAATAATAAACCTCCATAAACGGGTGATGCTATGTAAAACATTTGTTCACATAAATCCCTTCAGTCTCAAGGTCTGGACCTCACGTGCATTGCTCATCATATCTCAATGACAGGTTAAACTGACTGGGGGTGTGCATGTTCATTACATCTCACTCATGGTAAAACGTGCAAAATTTGAGATCAAGTCCATCCATCAATCAGACACCACAAGGCATTAGGATCCAAGCCCCAAAAGCGACGCAGCCCCAATTTCCTCATGTCATGCAGAGAATTTTCATCCACGTAATCAGAGCCGTTGCTCCATACTTACGCAAACTTCCTCAGAACTGGCTTGGTCATATTTACATCACACATCTCTGGGCTGTAGACAGACAATTTGTTTTACACAGAGGAAATCATTTTCACGGGATGTCAGTACTAATCATCCATTGTGTACCATCCTCCCTATGGTGGACAACTTCCTGTTTTGTACATGAAAGAAAGCAACTTCAGACACTCTTCCCATGTCACATGACAAAGAAAAATAAGCAATGATGCGGAATGTTGGGAGGGTAAGAGCATAGCAAACAAGGAGAGGAATTTACAGGGCAGGTGCAGATGAAAGAGGAAAAAATGGCACTTCATTACCTATGGAGTTTAGATTCTACCTTTCCAGATTTTCTACTCATTCCAGACTAAACTAATTTGAACAGAGCAGATTAATTACAATCACCCCGTCGAGCTGTATGCAGCAGCGCAGGCTGAAGTGATCTACGTCTTGTTATCGTAAAGATTCCTGAGCGAGCGGTTTGGTGTCTGAATCGCTTGTCTTTCACACTCACCCAAATTACTAACTTTCACAATGATTTAAACATTGTAGCACCTCCAAAAGCCACATTCTTGGCTGTTGTTACTTACCAAACAGTGTCGGTTTGGTGCAGTCTGTAAAAGGCAAGAGGTTTGAAGCAGACAGGAATGTTGGAAGGCAGAACAGCAAGGAAAAAGATTAGGATTCCAGCCAAATGTTATGAGGGAACAGAAGAGAGAAGAGCTATCAGTGAAACAGAAAGGCTGAATTCCAGCACGATTATAAAGGTACAAGATGTTAACAGGCAGCAAAAAAAACAAAACAGGGTTGACCAATATATACATATAAGAGAAGAGCTCAAAGTGAAGTACAATTTAAAAGATTCAGTCAACAGTAGGTTAAGAAGAAACGGAAAGAAGTTGCTTCATCTATTGATTAGGGCAATGCGTCTACACTACAGGAAACGATGACCAGTTTCTATGATGACTGTTTGAGTTAATTTGGTGTCTTTTGAAGCGCTACGAGCTTTGCGGTCATCCCCGACGGACAGAACAAGATGACACACAATATTGTCAGAGCTGCTTTAACTCAGTCAGTGATTTAGCTGCTCTTTGTCAGCCTGCCTCAGGAGAACAGAATACGGTTTAAAACGTAGTCGCTCTTTCTCTCTCCAGCCATTTGAGAGACCAAAAATGTGGACATGTTGGTCTAGCCCCCTTATTTTCACAGTTAATTGCTATACCTATAGTCTTCACAAACCCCCCCCCCCCACACACACACACCAGGTACTCACTTGAAGACACTCCTCCCCACGGTCCTCTGCTGTGGCTGCTCCTGCTCCTGCTCCTGCTGCTGATCCTGCTGCTGATCCTGCTGCTGATCCTGCTGCTGATCCTGCTGCTGATCCTGCTGCTGATCCTGCTGCTGTTCGTGCTGCTGCTCCTGCTCTGAGAGTGGCTGAAACTGGTTCTCTGGGGGAGCAGAGCCTGTGGGAGACGGACTGCGAACAGAAGGCGAAAACACACACGTACACAGACACACACACACACACACAAACACAAACAGAGAGAGAGAGAGAGAGAGAGAGTGAGATGTAGCCAAGGCAGTGACGGGGCAGCAGCTGCAGATCCGCGTCTACAGTGCTTCCTCTCAGCCCTGTCCATCAAATGACCCTCAATGGGCCCTAAACAGAGTGTGTGAGCGTGCGCTTGTGTGCTTGTGTGTGTGTGTGTGTGTGTGTGTGTGTGTGTGTATATGTGTGTGTGTGTGTGTGTGCATATGCGTATATATGTGTGTGTGTGTGTGTTTGTGTGTGTGCGTGCGATTGACACACTCAAGGAGCACACACACAGTCAAGTGACTGTGTTTTACTGTACTGTTTATTCTAAGAATAATCTCACAGCTATGCTGCACTTCTGAATGGCATGAAAAGGGGCTACTATGTATGCTCAAGCTACGATAAATTATTTTACTTTGATTAAATGTCACCATGACGATACAAACAGATTTCTATTACTGGAATGTTAATTTAGCTTCCCAACCAGACCAGAGGGACTGGAGAATAAATGTTAGAAGCAGCTATAACAATTATATTGTTAGTACAAATGCATGCAAATACTTGAATATTTCTTAAAAATAGGCACCAATTCCATCTGGTTCAAAGTGTTTTGGAATAAATACTGATTCTTGTTGTAAATTCATACTGTTTTAATTTCACTTAGCAAACATAATAAATGCGGCCTGAAATTTGCATAATTGTTTAAGTTTTTTGCCAATAGACTTAACCGGTTCCTTTGTTCCCTGTTGTTTAATGAAGTAGTATTTCAAAGTCTTCTTCGAAGCATTAAACCTTCATATTTCTGTATCAATAACCTTTTCATCAGGAACTTATTTAACAGGGCAATGATATCTGGAGGTACTCCAAGCTCAGCTAAAACCAAAGAGTTGGCACTTTGTCTCTATTTTAGTGCATTCTGCCAAGATGACAATATTCAGGGAAAGAATAGATGAACTGAATGTTTTTTTCCACTAAAGCTTTTCAACTGTGGAAGGGCGAGAGCTCTTAGATGCCACTTCAGGGACGGAAATGGTAATCCTCCCCCTTAGAAATGACTAAAACATTCACGTCCCAACAAGGTGCTTACGCGTTTCCTGACCATAAAATATTATTGTATGACAGGTCTTAATCCAACATTACCAGATTATTATTCAGATAAATTATAAAAGTTGCTGTAAAAACAAAACACTTTTACGCTCTTTATTTGATCTCCACATCTCCTGTAATATTTAAAAACACTTTATAAATTGAAGAAGGCTCTTGAGTGAGAGTGAAAAGTGATGTATTAAGTTCAGACTGCAAAGGGTTAGAGCCACAGTAAGAAGAAGAAAAAAAAGCAATGGAATTATTTACAGACCTGCTGGAGGTTGGCGAAGGCTCTTCGGTTATTGACCCCGCCTTCTTAAATAACCTTGACCTTCTAGAAATTCCCGAAGGAGACATATAATGACTGATGAAAGAGCGCCCCCTAGTGAAAGGACCAGGACAGTGAGAAAAAGGCGTATGATGAATGGGTTACGTGAGGAGAGAAGGTTATGCAGAGGTTTAAAATCCGGGTTCAGAAAGTAAAAGTCCACCCCGGTATTTTGTTCCAATCACCTGGATTTGCTAATGAGCACAATTCTTCCAATGGGGGGAGGTAGAAATAATTAATGAAGCCAGCTGGCTGAGTTAATGAGTGGAAGAAACACACATGGTAGGACATTTACTTTCTGACCCCTGGACTTTACACCTCTGAGGTTCGGTTATCCAAGAATGGGACCCACAATGCAAGCATTCTATAAGCGATTTCACTGATGCCCAGAGAAGTGCATGCTTTAAGAAAGAGGAGAAAAAGAAAGTGATAGAAAACAGATCACCTTTGATGAAGCAGTGAGGATAATGACCACATACTTTAGTTTAACACACAGCAAAACAGATTTTGTCTTGAAATTCATGCAATTTTTTCACTCAAGTATAAATTGTTCCATAGTATCAAGATAACTTTCAAAAGTTTAAAAAAACCATGACCATAAAAATGAATTAAGGCAATGCAGCTGAATTAAGCATTGCATACACAGCAAATAAGTGAGTGTCTACCCACTGCAGCTAAAGGCAAATATTATAAAATAAACGTTAGTCTTAGCAACAGAAAAACACAAACTTGCCAAAGCAACTTACGATTTCAGCACAAAAGCACACGTTATAAGACAACGCAGAAAGCCGATTATCCAATGATTGTTCAAATGCCAGGCGTGCATTTGCTGTAGCTCACAATCAATGAGATTGGACCCGCTCAGAAACAATTGTACACGTCCATAACCTTTTCCGTTTCTGACACAAATCAGGGAAAGGATTCTTGCTGATGTACCCAAGAGAATCTGGCTCCAAGATAAATATTTGCCTCCCACTTATATGGAGAGTTTGTCAACTGAATAAAATGTACTTTATTGTTATTTTACAGGGCTATACTTAGAACGGCACGTAGCAATTACTGTATTTTCAGAATGGAACGCCAGCCCAGTGTGTGTCACATACCTGACGATCTACAACATCCAGCAGCAGATTAAGTCACCCGCAGCGTAATTCGCTCGTTCCAAACTAAATCAAAGTGAGTGACAGCGTAGACCTCAAGCATGCACATGACTCAGGGGGCCATTCCGGCTCTAGGCTTCATCAGTACTCTTCTCTTTCACGGAATCACCATGACGGAGATAGAGCTCTGAGCTTCAGCTTGGATCCGCTAGACCCCCACTCCCACTCCCACTCCCACTCCCACTTTTCTTAACCTTTCCTTCACCTCCTTTACTCATTCATCGACTGCCTAGTTTCCGGTGTATATGTTCTGTCCTGCCTGTGGACACCTGCCCTACTCTCCTTTCTCCTCCATTCAGGAGCCAATACTCATCTTTCTTATCATCTTCCTCCCCGTACTCACCGAGTACACCTGGTTCTCATCAGTTAAATGCACTTCCTCCTCCTCTTCCTCCCCGTACTCACCGAGTACACCTGGTTCTCATCAGTTAAATGCACTTCCTCCTCCTCTTCCTCCCTGTACTCACCGAGTACACCTGGTTCTCATCAGTTAAATGCACTTCCTCCTCCTCTTCCTCCCTGTACTCACCGAGTACACCTGGTTCTCATCAGTTAAATGCACTTCCTCAGCAACTTGGTGCGATACTCATATTGTGTCCAAAATATAATTTGAAAAATAGGTATCTGAGATTTGTACCTTACCCCACTAAATTATACAAACATAAAAACACTTTATAAACAAAATGCAATGGCTTGGCAAAACTAGAGATGCACCTTTTATGAGTTTATGTCCGATGTAACATTACCACAATTACAAGGACAAAACAAAATAAATTACAGATAAACAAATGTCCATGAAAGACAACTTTCATATCTTACAAATGGCACCCTTTTTTCTTTGATGGCTAGCCTTCGCTTGGCCTGTAGAGCATTAAAAGAACACTGTGGAGCTTCTGTTCACTGAGATATTTATGCTTCCAAAGCCCTCCTCCACGCAGGGAATGTCTCACGGCCGCCTCCGGGACATGTCGGAAAACTCCCGACTTACAAAACCCACACGGAACACGTGGAGACATGGAGAACACCTCGTTCTAATGTTTGCACGCATTTAACGTACAACATCACTCGTTACTGCAATATCCTTACTCAGAATGATGCATTAATAAAAAGAGGTGAATGATTACACCCTCAGCTACTTGCATGTGTTTTGTCGTAAGAGGAATACACTCATTTCCTGTCCCATCTTCAATACACAGTAACCTTAGAACACAAGACAAAAATCTCTACACTGCACATTATTAATTATATGTCAATGGTGCCGAAAAACAACTCGTATGATTCAGAAGAAAAAAACAAGCACCTTTTCTCATCTCTGTTTAACCCATTCAGCCAGAAGCTTATACAAGATGTTTCTCTGTAGTGGTTTAAGCTACAGTCTCTGAACAACAGCTCCCAGAAGCCATTGCACATTGTAGAGAGATAAAGGAAGTAATATGTGAACTGCCAGAACCGGTCCTTCGAGAACGAGAGGATTGCTGCTGGAGCTTACCAAACTACATTCATACAACACTACGGCAATGCCATAGCAACATTATTACAATGTTTGAAAACATATTCTTTCTGTCAGATGGAAAAGTGTTTGCACACAGGCTGATAATCTCAGGTCACTCTCCCCATCATAAAAAGTAAAAAAATAAAATAACTGAGTCATAAACTTGCATTTACCAAAATTGCATTAAAAAACAGGAAGCAATAAAGAAAATGCACCTATGTAACTACAAGAGTCAGATGATTTTTATAGATGACAGTCCTTTATTAAAACAGGTCATGAACTATAACGGTATCATCCATGAATGTAATGTAAGTTCTCTATAAGGTGATGACTTGATTAAATTTCCTTTAATGCACCAAGTACAGAGCCATCTAATCATTTCAGTATTGTTAGGTGTCTTTGCGATCCCCCACATCACAGACCACTAAACTGGGTAGACTGGTTCAAGGCTTGTTTTTTTGAATATCCTGACAGTAGAGGCAACAGGGGCCAATGAATAAAACGTAATTGTTTTTTGGACAGCTGAAACAGTGCCCTCCACTATTATTGGCACCCCTGGTAAAGATGAGTAAAAAGGGTTGTACAAAATTCACCGTTTGGTGAATTGGCTTAATCTCACACTGAAAAAATGAGAAAAATCCAACCTTTAATTGAAGTAAATTTATTTTGAGAGAAAAAAATCCCTCATAAAGAAATTATTATTTTTAACAAAACCACATGTGCCACCAGACCCTGACAGCCATTTTACCAACCATGTATTCGATACTGTTCCAGCATAATTTACAGCTAAATCTAGTCCCACCCCCCAATTCCCATAGAGATCCATTAAAATGCAGAGACGTTATAGTATCGCTTGTAAGAGTACCAGAAAATAAGATATCAAGAGTCTTTTGATGTTGTTGGGTCACAGACATCAGGAAGTCATGGCATGCAATGGATACGTGGCCAAATGTTAAAAATTATTACTTTATTCTATATATAAATGTAGAGATGCCAATAATTGTGGCACATGTGGGTTTGTTAAAAATAATAATTTCTTGATGGGATTTATATTTATGATTTTTCTTCTCATAATTCAATTAAAGGTTGGATTTTTCTTATTTTTTCAGTGTGAGATTAGCCAATTCACCAAACGGTGAATTTTTTATAACCCTTTTTACTCATCTTTACCAGGGGTGCCAATAATAGTGGAGGGCACTATGTTCCCCTTGGAATGTGTGGATATTCTGCTCACCTGAGGCCATCCAATACCACCCCCACCCCCCACAAAAAAAAATGCTTCCGGAAATTTCCGGTGCTTTGACATACATTGTGTCAGTCATCAGCAGAGATAGCTGGAGTTCTGTTGTCACAGACACTGAAAACATTACTGGGTTCTTTCAGTATGTACGGCCATGTTAATAACAGAAACAGCTACCCAAATAGCTTTACCAGTCATGCAAAAAAAACACTGCGCTCGCCATTATGTTTTGGAGGGCCTGCTGTATAAATACAAACTAAATAACTTCAGCAGAACATCTGTCAACTTCCCCTAGCACATTAAAATTGTGCAACAGTTTGAAGAGGAGGCAGAGAGACTATATAAATAAGCTTTATTGGTTTCTGACACACTGGAATCCTGAGGAAAAAGAACAACCATTTAAAAACGCAAGTATGTTTATGTTCAATCTCTGGTGGCTACCCAATATAGTAATCCAAAAGTAAGAATATATCATATAATATGCCTCAATGCCATACACAAAACATAAACCTTCCAAAATTCATAATATACAGTAACATCATGGTATTTCAACCACAAACTTTTCTGTCTGGCCTTTCTACTTACTGTACACAGTGATGAAAATACTCAAGATAAGCACTAATACAACAAAATGAAGATAAGTGGAGGTGGCTGTCGCTTTCATTTATAAAGTCTATTTTGTCAGATTTAGAAGTACTTTATGTTTTAACTTCTGTTGCCCTGTTGCATACAATGATAAATAACAATCGCACACACAACATTAACACCTTAACTAGCACCAGCCCGAATGGCAAAATTGTCAATCAATCCGGTCACACAAAATACAGTTTGAAAGTTTTAAAACTCACGATTCTATCTCTATAAACTATTTTACGATCTCAATGTTATAGCAACAATGGTTCCTTATTTTGTAACATGATACAAAACAGGCTTGATCATAACGACGACATAAGTTCTATGTGTTCTGAAAACAATAAATCACGGTAATGTCGGTACCCTTATCCCAGCAACAAAAACTAAATTTAACTAAATTTAATTTTAAAATCTTTTAGGCGAGAGAAAAAAAACTTCCACTTCCATTGCGTTTGAGCTTCTGTTTCAGTAATACTTAATAATAGAGCAATTCTATGGAAATAAGAGACCAGGATTATGCCTGTAGTCAAATGAGTTCAATAACAATAACCATTTCATTTTCGGGCCTTGTGTTCAAAAACGTGGCGCTTGAGACGAGGCTAAAACACACAATTAAAATCCTTTGCATCCCGAGTCTTCTCCGGAGGACAAAACGCTGTCTCCAGAAACACTTTCCCTTTTTTATCTGCTTCCCCGCCTGCCTGCCTGCATATAGACTTAAATAAATCTGATTCATTGGTTTCTGTGCATCTCCTCCCTGAGTTGATTAGACCCAAAGACAGTGAGCTTAAGCTTGTGGGCACAGTGGTAGTCATGCATGGACACACACACACACACACACACACACACACACACATTTACATGGGAGCAGCGGTTTTCCTTAAGGCAGCAAACACAAGCGCAAAAAACAAAGTCACTCACGTGTTTGCGGAGAGGCGCCACTCCTGGTCAGTGGGGGAGACTGCAATACCATCACTGGACACTGGGGACAGTATGGAAGAGAATACCGGAGATCCGGAGTCTGAGGAACCGGAGGGGGGCGTGGCTAGTTCCAGGGTAGGAGGCTCAGACAGCTGAGGGGAGGTGGTCCGACTCAGGCCCGGGCTCGTCTTGCCCGCAGTGGGACTCCCAGACGAGGGGGAACTGGCGGAGAATGACACGTCGGGGAGGCTTTGCCCGGACGACCTCCTGCTCTTCCTCCCCTCCTCCGTGTTTGACGCAACCTTCCGGCGCTCTTTCCGGATGTGGGGTGATGCCCCTTCCAGTTCCCCGTCCTCATGTTTCAGAGCATTCTAGAGAGCGGGAAGACGAACGAGTACCCTCAATAAGCAAATAATGGCATTTTATCTTCTCAACAAAACTGTTGAGAAATCCGAGCCCCAAAATCACTCAAATTCATAAAAGACAAAAATAAATATGTTTTAAGCATCATAAACATTTTTGGTGAAACATTATGGGCAAAAGCCACGTGCATCATATTAATATATTCCTTCTGTGACTGACAGAGTGTGATGGTGAGATGCAAAACTTGCTACATCTTGTGTATTTGAATTCTTATTTCAAACAATGTGAAATGCTGTTAGACACAATAAACCATAGCCTAAGGGATACCTTACAAACAGGTCTGCCACACAACACAGACAAACGGTCTTTTATTTCCAGTTATGATTTGTTTTTTGTGAGACACTTTTGACCATGGTAATTTATGCCTGCTTAACATGCCTGCTTCTGATCATTTCATACATTCAACTGGACAATACTGACTGCCTTTTCACTGAGATACCTCCCGTTTTAAGACTCACCTCATAAACAGTTAACTGTTCTTTCAGGTGTTACACAACACACATACAGTACCAGTCAAAGGTTTGGATGCAGTTGATTGAATGCATCTTTCCATTATCTTCAGAGACATTTTGATCTAAAGGCTTATGCTTAAAGGCTGGAATATGTTTTTCTTAGACAAATATAAATAGTGAAGTTGATGCCTATGTATGAATTTCTTTCCAAAACAAACATTTTTAATAAAAAAATTAAAGTTTTTGAAATGCACCCCCAAGAAGTAGTCCCACTGTGAAGCATGTGGTTGCTTTGCTGGTGACACTGTTTTCTAGAATTGAAGGCACACTTAACCAGCATGCCTCCTACAGTATTCTGCAGTGACACGCCATCCCATCTGGCTTGCACTTTAGTTGAGCCCTCATTTGATTTCAGTGTGTGGTGAACTTCCTCATTCCTACTCTCAATACACCACCCCTGCTGCCCGTCGTGGCCTGAAAAAAACACCACTTTTCCTTCTCCAGACTAATACTTATCTAGGACCTCATGGTCTATCTTCTTCTTGTCTTGTTGAACTGTTTACTTTATTTATTTAGAGATAGAATAGTAGTAGAGATGATTTTTACAGTTCACTGTGAACTGACTGTGTTCGTTACTAGGGATAGCTGATATGTATGGGATGAAGAGTGTGCTTTCTTATCTGTTCTGTAGTTACTTCGATGACCTTTCTATATGCACTTACTGTACGTCGCTTTGGATAAAAGCATCTGCTAAATGACTGTAATGTAATGTAATTTTCAACAGGACAATGACCCAAAACACACCTCCAGGCTTGTGTAAGAGCTATTGGACAAAGAAGGAGAGTGATTGGATGCTGCATCAGATGACCTAATCTAACACCCAACCTAAACCCAATAGAGATGGTTTGGGATGAGTTGGACCGGAGAGTGAAGGAAAAGCAGCCAAGTGCTCAGCATATGTGGGAATTCCTTCAAGACTGTTGGAAAAGCATCCCAGGTGGCTACCTCATGACGTTGGTTGAGAGAATGCCAAGAGTGCAAAGCTGTTATCAAGGCAAAGGGTGGCTACTTTGAAAACTCTAAAATATAAGATACATTTTCATTTGTTTAACACTTTTTTGGTCACTGCATAATTACAGTTACATTATTTGATAGTTTTTTTCAGTTTTTACTAGTATCCTAAACTGTAAAAAAATAAAGAAAACCCCTTCTATGAGTAGGTGTGTCCAAACTCTTGACTGGTACTGTACACACCCAGTTGTTAAAGTCCCTGTAAAGTGAATTCAGAGATTTGTTTCTAAACACATTATACATGTTAGAAAGTAATTGCCGAAAACATGTGAAAAGACTGTGAACTATGTAGTACGGAATTGTGGAGTTATACCGTTAAACTGTTTTTCATAATTATTTTTCCAGATTTTTTGGGCGGGGCTGAAATCATGGCTCGATGACGCACTGGTGCTCTACTTATAATGGTCCCTCTAACACTACACGTAAACAAGAGAGCGCGTGGTTCTCCCGCTCATTCGCGAGTCTACAGCTACATCCATGGTCTACAGTCATTTTACTGTCTACAGTTTGCTAGCTAGCTATGCCATCGTCCCGCAAATGCATCTTCGCTGGATGCCAGAATGTACAGAACAGCTCGGTCTCCTTCTTTAAATTTCCGAAGAATGATGAAACGAAGAAGAGGTGGATTGATTTTGTGAAGTGCCACGGTGATTGAGAGCTGAGGATCAACACCAACAGGTGCCTCTGCAGTGAACATTTTACACCGGGTAGTTTCACAAACTTTCATCGGCGACAACTGGGATTCACTGATAATCCGCTATTACGGGTGAATGGTAGCGAACCGAGTATCTCCCTTCCCGGCCTTCATCCTCCCGTCCCGCCGACATCTGGTGCCATCGTTGGCAGTAACGTTACGTGCCCACCAATGAATGTAAGTTGCCTTGTGTGCTTATGTTATAATTACAGTAGCCGGTAGTCCACAGTAACACTACTACATGTTGTAGCTAGCTAGCTAACGTTAGTGCATGTAATGTGTGTAATGTTATATTGGCCTTGTTCCCTGAGCAGAATCCATAGAAAAATACACTGCTAATCCACAAAAAAATGGGTAATATTTTATGTGCATCAATATAGCTCTGACAAGGAATTATATGTAGATCGGGATTTTACGTTTGTGGGTAATGGCAAACATGGACCAAGGGACACCTCGCCTTCCTGGGAGGGTGTAAAATTAGCTAACGTTAGCACGCTTGCACATGACTGGCGTTGGGGCGTCAACGGAACGCTCAGCATAGGCTTGACTTACCGCTCAGTCCTACGCATGACAAGCATCTTAGATATGTTATCACTATATAATATAATAGGATCAAAAAAATTGTTGTATGCCGGGTAACTAATAATTATAATACAACAGAATCTACAAACCTGGTATCCCCATCTCGATGCTAACTTGCAGCGCCATGTATCGTTTTTTTAAATTTATTTATTAATTTTTTGCGAGGTCATGGTAAGACTTTGAAGTGGTGTCATACAATTCTGAGAAGGCGGAGACGCACAGGATCAACTTTTCCTGTTTCTCCTCCATTTTGACTTTCAATTAGTGATGTGCGAGTTTGAACGAATCGTTCAAAACGAACGATTATTTTTACCGACTCAGGAGTGACAAGTCCTCTCCTCCACTAACTCGTTCACTGACTCGACACTGACATACCTGCTACTTACTTGCTCATGCGAACTGTGAAGACGATGCAAGACAACGTGTTACACTATTGTGCAACTCTTATATTAACTGTATTTGTGGAAATGCATCAAGTAAATCACTGTATTAACCTAGCCCTGTGAGAAAGCAACCACTTTTTGGCGCTTGTTTCAACTACGTACTCGCTCTCCCTGCCCTGAGCTGAAGGTCTGGCTGCACGAATCACTCACTCACTTGCTCTCCCAGCCCGCCCGGAGCTGTCTGACTCGGGTTGCACGAAATAGCTACTCACTCGGTCACCCAGTACTCGCTCTCCCAGCCCGCCCGGAGCTGTATGACTCGGGTTGCACGAAATAGCGACTCATTCGGTCACCCAGTACTCGCTCCCCCAGCCCCGGAACCCGCCCCTGCCCTGAGCTCGTTAACTCGTGAGTGAGAGTGCTGAGCAAGCCCCCAGAACAGCGCTGGGCTTTGAAGCCAATTTTATTTTGTGGTCAAACCGTGTAATTACAACGTCCAGGTCCGAAAAGCAGTTTTAGACTGACTTGATGACTCGATGACTCGAGCGACTCCAAAACCCGACTCTCTTTGGTGAGTGACTCATACAAACTCGAGTTAGTAAAAAGAGTTGAACCTCCCATCACTACTTTCAATGTTTATATTTCACGCCGCCGTAGGCTACGTCACACTGTAAAATTATTGGCAACACTAGGAAAGGTCAGCGGCAACGGGGTCGAAGTTCAACTAATTTGAACAGACACGCCCCCAGAGTTTCAGAGTAGACCATACTGCTCATTTGCATACGATTTTGAAACCTAATTTTATATATTTGGTGATTTTTTTTTTATCATTCAAATGTGGCTGGGTGGTTAAAAACACAATTTTCTGTGGTATGAGAAACTCAGAACATATATTTATCATCACTTTACAGGGACTTTAAACGTCCTACCTTGTACATAGTGAACTGCCGTTTCAGTGTCCTTATATCGGTACTCACCCTTTCCTTCAGGTCGTATTGTACCTCATATATAGGGTACTGCCGTTTCAGGTCACACCTCGTAAATCTCTGTTAAAATGATGTGTCAAGACGCGACCGTGTAAATAAATAGCCGGTGGAGTATCATTTCAGTTTCTACCTCATAACTAGCTTGTGAAGGGCCGTTTCAGGTCCTACCTCATATATAGCAAGCTGTTGCTGCAGGTCCTACCTCATATATAGCGAGCTGCTGCTGCAGGTCCTACCTCATATATAGCGAGCTGCTGCTGCAGGTCCTACCTCATATATAGCGAGCTGCTGCTTTAGGTCCTACCTCATATATAGCGAGCTGCTGCTGCAGGTCCTACCTCATATATAGCGAGCTGTTGCTGCAGGTCCTACCTCATATATAGCAAGCTGCTGCTTTAGGTCCTACCTCATATATAGCAAGCTGCTGCTGCAGGTCCTACCTCATATATAGCGAGCTGCTGCTGCAGGTCCTACCTCATATATAGCGAGCTGCTGCTTTAGGTCCTACCTCATATATAGCGAGCTGCTGCTGCAGGTCCTACCTCATATATAGCAAGCTGTTACTGCAGGTCCTACCTCATATTTAGCAAGCTGCTGCTGCAGGTCCTACCTCATATATAGCAAGCTGTTACTGCAGGTCCTACCTCATATATAGCAAGCTGTTACTGCAGGTCCTACCTCATATATAGCGAGCTGTTACTGCAGGTCCTACCTCATATATAGCGAGCTGTTACTGCAGGTCCTACCTCATATATAGCGAGCTGTTACTGCAGGTCCTACCTCATATATAGCGAGCTGTTACTGCAGGTCCTACCTCATATATAGCAAGCTGTTACTGCAGGTCCTACCTCATATATAGCGAGCTGTTACTGCAGGTCCTACCTCATATATAGCGAGCTGCTGCTGCAGGTCCTACCTCATATATAGCGAGCTGTTGCTGCAGGTCCTACCTCATATATAGCAAGCTGCTGCTTTAGGTCCTACCTCATATATAGCGAGCTGCTGCTGCAGGTCCTACCTCATATATAGCAAGCTGCTGCTGCAGGTCCTACCTCATATATAGCAAGCTGCTGCTGCAGGTCCTACCTCATATATAGCGAGCTGTTACTGCAGGTCCTACCTCATATATAGCGAGCTGCTGCTGCAGGTCCTACCTCATATATAGCAAGCTGCTGCTGCAGGTCCTACCTCATATATAGCGAGCTGTTGCTGCAGGTCCTACCTCATATATAGCAAGCTGCTGCTTTAGGTCCTACCTCATATATAGCAAGCTGCTGCTGCAGGTCCTACCTCATATATAGCGAGCTGCTGCTGCAGGTCCTACCTCATATATAGCGAGCTGTTACTGCAGGTCCTACCTCATATATAGCAAGCTGCTGCTGCAGGTCCTACCTCATATATAGCGAGCTGTTACTGCAGGTCCTACCTCATATTTAGCAAGCTGCTGCTGCAGGTCCTACCTCATATATAGCAAGCTGTTACTGCAGGTCCTACCTCATATATAGCAAGCTGTTACTGCAGGTCCTACCTCATATATAGCGAGCTGTTACTGCAGGTCCTACCTCATATATAGCGAGCTGTTACTGCAGGTCCTACCTCATATATAGCGAGCTGTTACTGCAGGTCCTACCTCATATATAGCGAGCTGTTACTGCAGGTCCTACCTCATATATAGCAAGCTGTTACTGCAGGTCCTACCTCATATATAGCGAGCTGTTACTGCAGGTCCTACCTCATATATAGCGAGCTGCTGCTGCAGGTCCTACCTCATATATAGCAAGCTGCTGCTGCAGGTCCTACCTCATATATAGCGAGCTGCTGCTGCAGGTCCTACCTCATATATAGCGAGCTGTTACTGCAGGTCCTACCTCATATATAGCAAGCTGTTACTGCAGGTCCTACCTCATATATAGCGAGCTGCTGCTGCAGGTCCTACCTCATATATAGCAAGCTGCTGCTGCAGGTCCTACCTCATATATAGCGAGCTGCTGCTGCAGGTCCTACCTCATATATAGCAAGCTGCTGCTGCAGGTCCTACCTCATATATAGCGAGCTGCTGCTGCAGGTCCTACCTCATATATAGCGAGCTGCTGCTGCAGGTCCTACCTCATATATAGCAAGCTGCTGCTGCAGGTCCTACCTCATATATAGCGAGCTGCTGCTGCAGGTCCTACCTCATATATAGCAAGCTGCTGTTGCAGGTCCTACCTCATATATAGCAAGCTGCTGCTGCAGGTCCTACCTCATATATAGCGAGCTGCTGCTGCAGGTCCTACCTCATATATAGCAAGCTGTTGCTGCAGGTCCTACCTCATATATAGCAAGCTGTTACTGCAGGTCCTACCTCATATATAGCGAGCTGCTGCTTTAGGTCCTACCTCATATATAGCGAGCTGCTGCTTTAGGTCTGCTTCAGTCCCCTTGTTGCTCATGTGTTTCTGCATAATCTGCTCCATACCCTGCTGCTCCAGACAGTCAGTGACGTCGTAGAAGGAATCCTGGTCTGGAAGTGCTGCCAGAGTCTGAGTCCGAGAAGAGGCACAGGGTTACAAATCACACACACACACACACACACACACACACACACACAGCGAGAGAGAGAGAGACACACACAGACACGCACACCTCAAACACACACACACACACACACACACACACACCACTAACTGGCTGACCCGAATACTATTTACAATAGTTATTTTAGTAACTGCATTACAACTATGCAGATACAATATAAAACCTGGATGTCTCAAATAAATCCAATATGCCAATCAATTGTGTAGTACAATTGTGTTTCATCATGTTGCAATAAATAAAGCTAGATTAGCGTAAAATACAGTGAAGAAGCAGTGGTGGGCAGAGTGAATCGATGACACGGTTGAAGCGATTGCGTTGGTTGAAGTGTCGTGCCATGAAGCATTTGCTTCTCTAGTGACATCTCCTGGTGAATAAATATGTCCGTCATTACTCTCCACAGAGGTGACACACTGAAATTAGCTAAACACTATTCACATTTTGAATACTAATGCTATTGCCATGTATTCCCAAAGCCCTCTCCAACTATCCATTAAATAAAAAATGTTGTACAAATTAAACATATTGTCATAATGATGATGATAATTAACATTAGTAAAGTGAAATTAAAGTGTGTTGTGCATTTCATAAGCATAATGCAATCATATTGACCAATACCTAATCTATTTCCTCTTGCATGCATGCTAAAGGAGAGCACATTGCAACAATAAATTCCAATGATTTGAAAAAAGTATAATTATAGAGTTCTTTTTTAAAAACGTTTTCTGTTTATCTGACATTTTGAAACATTGAGATACATTTTTGGTGCTCTATTATACATCACTTAGATGGTCCAGCTTGAGTCACAGCAGGATTCTATGGTGCTGCTGTAATATCGGGATGCATTGACTACAAGTGGTGAAGCATTAAGTGTTATTTGCAAGGGACAGTGGCGAATCATGCACCGCGCCTTCTATGGTGTCTCAGGTTGGAAATGATCCCATACAAAAGACGTCTTAGGTGAACCTTCCATTATTAACAATATCTCTCTACGAAATCTCTAACACTCTCAAATGTCTCTCCTCTGATGAAACCCCATGAATTGTGGGGCATTTGAACCATTTTTATACATTTTGGAAGTTTGTTGGTGGGAAAGAAAGGAGCCGATATCAAATCAGAGGTTTTGCACAAATATACACAAATATACAGGAATCCCGTGTTTTTCCACATACACCCGAATAGAGCGAAAGAACCTCCGATCGCAGATCTGTCATAGCTGACACATCAACATGTATTGGTCGAGCAGGTATTGGTTCGAGACATCACCCGAAATTACAGGCGTCAGCGCGACATAACGAAGTTTCGGTTTCTGTGATCACGTGATTTGAAGCAAGCCTCGGAGCAGTACTTGCGGTGAACAGCGGTGATTTGAAAGCTCGACGCCGCGTCGACCCGCGAGTATCGAACGTCGCATCCCTAGCGGGAAGCAATTGCACGGTTTTGCAGTGTGCATTTGTCCACAGTCTATGAGTATGTTGTTGTTGAAATAATGTGTTTGGTTACTAGGTATGTAGGCTGAATGCCATATAGTGGCCTACCTTGTTGATGAGAGACATGGTGTACACGAGCAGCTCAGTGTCAGACCCATTTCTCTCCTCCAAGATCTCTGTTAGGTAGGCCCAAGGATTCACACCTGGAGGAAACCATAGACATGTACACTCACACAAAAGGTATTCCACGTCAAAGGTATTCCGCAGACTCCTGGGGGTTCTTAAAGGCACTGTTGGGGGTCCCTGGCCAAACTTGATATGCAATGACTATATATAGATTTGGGAAAATACTTCAAACTATATATATTTTTTATGGCGGTCCCCAGGATGCCTTTGAGCCTGGGTGGGAGTCCCTGGATCAAAACTGGTTGAAAACCACTGATAAAGCTCATATTAGAAACGCCCGCACCCAAAAAAAAGCGCATATCAGACACTCACCCCTCTTGCCGTCGACAATGTTGATGGCCTGAATAAGAAGCAGGCCGTTCGTCTCCGTGTATTCCACAAACACGATCAGCAGCTTCAGCGCCGTTTTCACCACAAGCCGCGACTGAAATCAACGGAAACACAAGGAAGGAGAGGGGTTCAGACGGGCTTCCGAAAACAAAAAAAAGCAGTACAGCTCTTCTCCACAAGATGGTGCCACAACACTTAATTAAATTGAATCGAGTGTTTCAGGACCACTGCGGCCACAGAGACTAAGTAACAATAAAGAATGGTCCCATGAAACGATCACACGAGTTATCAGTGAGCAGAAAAATACAGTTGGCAACGTTGCTCCAGCGGTGTGAGCGCTCATTTCCTCATCAGTTCAATGCAGTGGAATTGCTGACAGTTTCTGGGGACTGTATTCTCGTCTGCAGGTACCAGTTTATACTACACTGTGCCATAAAAAAATCCATGTCGAGTATATTTAGGACGTGCAAACAAATAACTATTTACCTCAGCAAATTTTGTATTTTTTTCCCCATTAAGCTCAATTCGACAATTGTAGTAAAATGTAGTAAAATTACATATTTCCTAGAAAAAGGAACTGAAACAACAGTTGTATTAAGACCGGAAAATGACTTATTTGACTTATTATGACATTATTTTTTCAACTCAGGGCTTCCCATTTCTTTCAGCTTTCAACTCTCAATTCACACGCGTGCTATTTCTCACACCTGCCCGTTTCTGTTCCCCGTTTCATAGCGGTGGGATGGGAGGGGCCGAGCCCAAATGACGGAGGTCGGTGCGACTCACCAAGCTCCCGCTCAGAGTGTAGAGCCACTGCACCGTCTCACTGTGATTGATCACCCCGTTCATCCCGTCCACAAACAGCATGATCTGGCTGAGAGCTGGCAACAGGAAACAGGACGTCGCGTTAAAAAACCCTACAGCGTCTGCACTGAGGGCCTGATTTACGAAGACCTTTAGCGTGTGAAAAATCCTTTAGCATGATGAGATGACGATAATTTTCATTATTAAGGTGAAATGAAAATGTAAGACCGGTAGCATGTGCAAAACCTTTTCAGCACACGCAGAACTAAGAACACAACCAATGATTGGTGCAAAACAAATACCATGGCCAATCATTGGTCATGTTCTTGGTTTTTTCGTGTGCTAAAAGGTTTTGTGCACGGCGCTAAAGGTCTTAGTAAATCAGGCCTTGACTGCATTACCACTGTTTTCATTTCATCTGTAATATCAATTTTTCTGTAGAAATTCTAGTTTAGTCAGAGGCTTCTGAGTCACACTCTCTAGCTCAGGGCCGCTGTGGAACAAACCACACCATCCGCATGGTTTCTACCCAGAGCTTTAAAAGGCACCACCAGTTATGCATAAGTCAATAATGCCCGGGGGTTTGGGGAGGAGCATCGATAAATATTCCCTCTTTTGAGCGATGTACTTTATGCGCGCCTGTTATATGTCCCCAACTAAACATTTACTGACCAAAACTTTAAAGATTAATTTTGCACTGCCATTTTTTAATACATAAAAAATGATAAGTGTAAAGTAAGATATTGACAATTTTCCAGAGAAAGGCTGGGGGGAAAAAAGCACTTTCACTATCCCCGTCTCCCAGCGCCTCTGGTTGAAATCCAAAAAATGCATGCTGTTCCCAACTATCAACCGCGTCTTACACGCAGACCACATACCAGGGCTTGAGAATTGTGACCTTTAACCCCACTGTTGTGCCTACCTCTGAGAATGTAGTTCTGGTAGTTGTGATCGGCTTCAGAGCCCACTTTGATGAAGCACGTCAGGCCTTCGGAATTCACAAACTCCGGCACGAGGTCTTTGTCATCCTGCAGGAATCCGTAAACACAATAAAACGCATCAATTCACTTTTACACTGAAACTACAGATAAGAGCCATAAAGTTTACTTTTCTATACGTCACTCTCTTTCTCTCTGTGTGTGTGTGTGTGTGTGTGTGTGTGCGCGTGTGCGAGCGAGAGAGAGAGAAACAGTCAGAGCATCTGCGTAAGCATAGCGACATTGGAAAACAGTGCAACAGCATAATCATCTGCTGGAACATTTGTGCGACAAATTGAGAACAGACACCGCTGCGGTATATGTATATCATGTATATCAAATAGTGTTTCCTTTCTGCTCGGTCCCTTTTACACCACGGACAATGCAAAGGCAACATCTGACATACAAACAACAAGGCAGAATTTAAGAGCACGCAGCACAGCGTTTTATGAGATGGAATATTTTATTGAATGCAGCAGGATGAGGACTGTGACCATTGACCCTGCGCTGAATACAACTCAAGACGATGCGTGTAATGACACTGTGGAACAAGAACAGTATTTGAGACAGGGTAATAGCCTCGGTTTCATAACAGTAACCTTCTTATCCTCTTTATCTTTCAAGTGATTATAATTATGTGCCTGTCTATGCTTGATTTCTGTGTGTGGTATGTGTGGTATGCATTTCCTTCATTTCATATTCTGGGACTGAGTTTCAGTGCCAAAAGGTCAAAGGACAGAATTATTTCCTCTGCTGCTTTCTGTATCTGAATTAAAAAATGTAACGTTTAAAAACCAGAACTTTTCTCAGCTCTGTACCTGAAAAAGCTGCTTCAGAGAGAACAGTGATCTTCTGAGTTCTGGTCCATGGGAGTTGTACAGTTTTTCTGAAACAGAGGATCAAAATGTACTCTATTAACTGTACTGCACACACACAAAACAGCAATACAGTATCAGCAAGACGCTCTTCCTTATCTATTCTTTACATCACAGGAAAAATGCAAATACATTCATTTTTGATGAGTCCTTTACCTACTAAAACACTAATGCAAAATAGCATTGCTGATAGCATACACTAGAGAAGTTACAGATGTACAGTATCGCAATAAAGCTGGTCACGTTAAAAACCTTGTTCAGTGTACACTATTCAGTGACCGTGTACAATTAGGGTATTTTCACTAATTTCAACCAGCCTTCATAGTCTTTCGTTTATTTGCAGCGTACTGCTGCGGATATCAACAACAATTCCCTTAAGGTCTGACAAAAAGGAGCAACCAAAAAAGATAATCACTATGATATCAGCAAAAACCTAATGTGACCAACTTTTCCACATGCACTGTACAAAGGAGGTTGAGAGTAGGCCTATTCACATCTGGCTGGGAAGATTAATTAAACAGAAGGCTATGGGCTACTGCTCTAAACAAAACTCTGCTCTGTTTTTGAGGAATGTAAATATATATAAAAATAGTTCCATCTGAAGTCAATAACCTGCTTCACTTCATGTTGTTTCTGGGGGGTAAATCGTGAGTCATATGTTATAACTGAAAGTTATGACTGGACTGTGGCTTTAACAAACAGGGAATCCCGGCCTGTAAAATTAACAGGGGAGGAAACCAAGACAGCACTGGGAGAGGTTTGGTGTTCATGTGGGAGGGGTAAGATTCCTCGCTCAGAAGTCAGAACTACAACGTCAGCGTCTTTGAGAATGTCCACGCATACATGGAGTACAACATCCAATCAACTCTATTTTGAGGCCTCCAGTACGTTTCTGCATTTCCATTTTAGTTGTTCAACACAGGATCCACAAGGGGGTGCTTCCTCCAAACAAGATGAAGCCAAATATCACTCCGTCCTAAATTACACGTTTTTCCCACCCAAAAGTAAATTCCTCTTTCAAAACATACGACTGTGGCTGCCTGCAATGGACTTCATGTAAACAGTGTTTCTTTGCGTCTTTAAATCAGGCGTTAAAATGCCCAATCATGTAAAACTAGCTTAACCCTGATTATACACAGCTGGTGCCTGTCTACAATAAAGGCTGGAAAAGCCTGAAATGGCAGCATAAAAAGAGCTATTAAAATTCCCACGAGATGTTAAACATTGTGCCAATAGGTTTGTGAAATCTGTGAGTATTGAGAAATTACCAAGCTCTCATACAGCTCTACATCAGACATGTTTTTCAAGGACTGCTTGTCTCACTTTCGAGGATGTTCCAGCGTTCCAGCCAGGACACGAACTTGCGTTTGTTCTGGTCAAAAGATCAGATCCCAAAACTCAACTCCTGTCACCGAACTTAGCCTGTATTTCTTACTGCTTTTACAACCGCTGGGCGGTTTCTGCTGAAGCCGTGTGCCCAGCCCAGCTGACACTGTATGCACATACAAGCCTATGTCCATAATTTCCAGTATGTCCAGTAGCAACACACTTCACTCCAAGCAGGAAGCAGTGGTGAGGATCCACAGCGATGCATTGTTCTTTGTAGACAATAGCTCTAAACCGAGGAGGCTGCCTCATACTGATAACAGACACAATGTGCTAGCCTATACCCCATTTTAGAGTTTATAACTGAATGTACACATAGAGAGACGCAGTGTTTTTTTATCAGGGTTTAACAGCTGGGACAGTTCTAACTATAAACATCTCACATGCAAAAGACAGCAGAACAGATGAAAGAGTGGCTTCTTTGGTAAACATTACAAGGACATCTTCTGTGATACGCTGGCTGCCGATATTAGATTAGATTAGATTAGAATAACATAAATGGAAAGAACGGCTTTGATATTTAATTGACCAGAATGCATTAGTATCATAACGATATTCCTCTCATAGTTTTACATCGCATGGGACGCTGCTAGTCAGAAAGCTCCCAAGTCTCCGTTTATAAATATATGTCCAAAAAAACGGGACAGAATCCAATAGTTTCCAGGGCAGTTCTAGTCCTTTGACCTCGTTATTTTCTTAGCGGGCACGAGTATAAATTTTGTCTCTCATGTCGAGCATAAGATAACTAAAGCCCTGACATCATGTGAAATCTATCAGTAAACAAAAGTTTCACGCAGGAAGGAGGATGAAAATGCCAAGAACAGAGAGCAGGAGAGCAAGGAGCAGATATGAACAGAGTTAAAAATATGTTCCGCTTGTATCTATGACACATATCTCAAATATGATGGAGGGAGGGCAACAAACACATTGGCAACGATGTTTACAATCTGATTCAAAACAGTGACTTCATCCAGACATTCACTGCACGTAAAACCCTGCAAATGTTTTTTCCTGAGACCACATCACACAATACAGCTGAAGGAAAGAGAATAATCTTTTTTAAAAATGCCTGCAAATAAGGAAATTCAAGAGGGGTCATAACCCACTAAAATTTACTCTAAAAAGGAGAGATTTCAAATGTGTGGATATGAAAACGAGTAAAGCTGGACAGAAGTTTGTAGAGACACAATAAATATGTAAAATCTGTCAGAGTAGAAATATAACGAGCCGGAAATGTAAATAATTTAGTGTTCACCTTTACCCATTTAATAAATGTTAAGTTCCCCACAGATAATAAAAACCCACTTCAAAAGTCATTCACTGAATAAGGTAATTCATCACATGGCTTACTCCCTCTACTAAACCGACGTGCTCAGAATAACCAGCCAGTGGCCCAACTGGTCTCACATAACCAATCAAAAGGTCACCTGATGCAAACAACGGCAATACAGACTGTAATAGAAGAGCCCAGAGGACCCACTCACAGGTGCCTTCATAGAGTGTGTCCCAATAGTCGAAAAATGTACCCGCCTCTCCTCCCTTCCTCCACTCCCACCTCCTCTACTCCGTGCCCCGGAAACGGATCTTTGTGTTTTAATCTAACGTCGCTGTTTACATCTTAATTATGTATTAATGGTTACATATAAATTAATGTCTCGACGCAAACCGCAATGTCAGGTACATTGTATACTGTACATGCAAATACTTGTACTCGAAACGTTCAGACAGTTTTGCATACTTCCGGGTAAGAGAGGAGTTGTAGTGGGGGAGTGGAGGAAGGGAGGTGGGGAGTGAAGAATATTGGGATGCAGCCATGGAAACTAGAAGCCTCAACTTTCAGTAGCCGGTATTAAAGGTTCTGACATCATACAATAACAACACCCCCCCCACCCCCACCCCCACCCCCACCCCCACCCAACCCCGTTCATTTTGCATCTGAAAATATAACACTGGCCATTAATGAGGAATGTTGGCAAGTTACTCAACGTTGGCATTCATACCCCCATCAGTGTACCTTTTGTATGGAATAGACCTCAATGTTTTTAAAGTCCATTTAGACTGGGCCATTTTGGACAATATTTCTTCATCCCTGAAACATTTAGATCACCAGTTTACAAATTGTACAATTGTACATATGGTCTATTCAAACCCGTATCCCTTACCAGCTCATGTCATATTTCCTTGATATTTTTGCTATGGAGAGGTCAATGGCACGGTTGCCTAGGGAGATTTGAGTCACTTTGAACAGTTTTTTTTTTTTTTTTGTGCTGTGAAGTTTGTTGTCAGCCTTTTTTGGGTTTAGTTTGGCTCCGGTTCGTATTTGTTTATGTGTGGGTGTTCTTTCCCCTCCGAAAGTCTTCAAAGTTAGTTTTCTTATTTTTAAGTTGCAGGCTATTGAACTGCTCTGCTTTACTGCTAATATTCAACTTTGACTTCAAAAGCATTACATTTATACTTATTTAAACAACAAAGTTAAACTATGTAAACACAACGCTTGTTTAGATTTATGAACAAAAGATGAAGACATCCAAAAGAAGGATGACTAAATAGCCCCCAAACTGCTGCGTGAGCCGTTACATTTTATTGGATTTAGTGAACATGCCTTAAACCCACATTCCACCTGAGGTTATACATCTCTGGCCTACTTTCGTGCCGTTTGTAAGACCAGAAAGAACAGACCTGTGGCTGTTCAACTTAGATCACGCCATCATAAATTCATCTTTTCGTAAATTATGAGTCAAAGGTATTTGATCACATTGTCCAGACTCTTTAAGGCCTGTACCGTTAAGACAAGGGATGAAAAAATAATTGCATGTTTAAAGCGGTTCTTCTTGGGAAAAAAAAGAAGAAACAAGCACAATACTCAGTGAAAAGGATCAGATTAAAAGAATTAGACGTGCACTTAATACACAAGTGGTCGTGATTAGGTAAGACATGTCTTGGCGCAGGATTTTGGAATCGGCGAGCGAGTCGGGCCAGAAGCACATGGGTTCTGGGAAAGTGCAGAGAACGTGCAGAGACATATTGGAGAAGGGAGGAAAAGCACTGGGGAATTCTGGGAAGAATAGAAAAAAGAGAGAGAGAAGAAAATAGATCAAAGGTAAGTGGCAGTTATGATTAATACCAGAAGAAAATAAAGACAGACAATAGACAAACAATACACAATATCAGCCTGAATGTGTTAGCTCTTCAGGTTGTATGTCCTCCTAATAACACAACCAATGATTGGCCAAAACAAACACCAGGACCAATCATTGGTCATGTTATTGGTTTTGCATGTGCTAAAATGTTTTGCACATGCTAAAGTTCTTAGTAAATCAGGCCCTTAAGAGCATGATCCCTACAACCTCCATTCGAGGAAGAACAAACAGTCCCCCGGTGCAATAACTGCACAACTCGACTGGCGGGCTGCAATGTGAAAAGAAGCAATGGCCGACAGCTTGCGTGTGCCTGTGGGCACTCACACAAACTGACAAAGGGGACAGCAGAGACGGCCGGGGTCCCATAATTGGCAATTGATACTTGGGATGAAAAACTGGGGAAGACATTCAAAAAAAACAGGTATGTACATGAAAACTGACTTTTCTCCATAAAATGCATATAGACAATAACAGTTGGCTCTCCTTTTTTCAAATTTTTCAACCAAATTTTTTCTGCTCTCTCTACCTTTCAACATTTTATCAAGAACCATCTCACCACAAAAAATAACAAATTCCCAGGATAATAAACGTCTGTACAGCATACAGCTCTGCACCCGTGAGAGCAGGAATGTTGTCTGGCTTTACCAGGTCTTATCAGGCAGCGCTGATGAACACAGAATTAGGGCCTGGATCAACCAACAAGATGCGGATTATAAATCCTTAACTTCAAAGCCTTTTGCCAGAGCAGGTGGTGTCAAGCTGCCATCCGGTGGACCTCAACATCAAAGGCTTCGACCGTACCGAGTATCGCCGTTCCTGTAAAAACGAACGCTCGTCGTGACACAGAAACGTACAGAGCCTCCTGCTGGTGACTCTGAACTGTTGAACTTCGGCCTTTTATACAAACGACAGATTACTACCCCGATTCTGTATAATTTCCTTCTTGAGAAGCAGAAACGTTCTCCTCCATAATTAGGCAGGGACGTTTAAACTTGTTAGAACATGCAATTTCACTGAGGTAAACAAGCCTGTTTCATTGGCTCGGTTGGCTTATGTCTGTATAATCAAATAAGCGCTAGGTCCTATGGCAGAAGCCTGCCGCAGTAAGTCCAGAGCAGAAAAAGAGACTACAGCAGGATATTGCCTTTGAAGCAGAGAAAACAATAGCATACCCGCCAGTAGTGTTTGGTACAGGTCACTGTGTGTCCGATGAGGGTACCGATGCAACAGAAACTGATGCAGTGTCTTAGCCCATTTTGTCATGTTGTTTTACCGCGCCCGCTTTAAACATGCCATTTGTAGCACTGGCTAAATGCGCGTACTTGTTCTGTAAAACCCGTCCATCTTTCTTTCTGCCACTGAAATGCGCCTCCATTACAGTTATCTAGTTGCATATACCGTTCATACTCTTAGGAAGCATATCTGTTATTTACTTTACTGACAATTACCGCATCTACAGGGTACGGTCACACACTAACCCTGCCATTTCTGAATTATAAAGCATGCTCCAGCAACGTGGTAAACTGGGAAAAGGTGCAGACGATTCAGAAAACACTAACAGGACCAGAGATCTGGTTAAACGTCAAATCTATACTGTTTTAAGTTTTTAATGGTGGGTGTGCTCACAAGGTATGCATAAGGTATGCATCTCCAGGCCCATATAAGGTCTTCTGTAACAAAAGAGATGCAGATCATTAAAGAACAAATTCTTGCATAAGCTGCCAAGCTCTGAGCAATCTAAATTATTCCCCGAATCTGGAAAAGCACAGCACAGTCCGGCTGTCAGAATTATAACAAGTGCTGTAGCAAGTGGTGTGCCAGGGCTGGACCAGGCTTTCCCGTGATGGGCCCCAGTTTCCCATAATGCCATGTTTCTGAGGAGGTGGGAAACGAAGCACAACAAATAACGCCGTTAAATGAAAAGCACGCTCCTGGTACGTAATTTCATCATGACGCTGCTGCTTTGCCAGGCTCGTCTGTGCTCGTGATAGGCGGCCCGCAAGATGGTGAGAAAACATTGCAAAAACATCAGCTACGGTTTGATTAATGACGTCCAGCCACCAACCAGACCACACGGATATCGCTTTGCTATAGCGCTCTGCTTTTAATGTCTCCATTGATGGCAATGTGTGCAATGGTCAACATACAAAAAACGAAACGGGAAAACATGTCGAGCGCTATTCGGTACAAATGAAAGGGTCTTGAGATTGTTTGCACGAGCCGATGAAACTTAGTTCACAAAATGGACACGCTAAAATCTCGGGTGAATGACCACCAACAACCATAATGACTATCAAGATTTAGTTGAAGGGTTGAAAGCACATCGCTGCCGGAGACATCCAAATACTCATGCTGAATCCATGCGCAGCAGCTGCAATGTGATTGGCTCTTATGATTGTAAAATTAACTGGTCATCCTGGGAGATTAACAATCACCTAAACGTATTACGCAGGAAACATAACACCGCAGCCATAAGTCTGCTGCCAACCTAACAGGAGAAACCCTTATCCGGAAAACCACAGCCTTTCAGATTGTATTTTATTATTTCACCCCGAGAGACGAGTTAAATCAGGCGTTTTATCCAATTTCTTTGTAGTGTACTGTGTCTGGAAAACATGACTGTTTCAAAGTGATTCCAAAGCACTGCAGGTCTGGCTTTCCGAGAATAGGCTGGTCAGCATGTCGAGAAAACAAAAACAATATGAGTTTTATTGACTAAGAGCAAAAGAGACTGCCCATTTTAAAACTCAGGTACACTCAGGCAGGAATGCCATTAGCTTCAAGCTCCATCTGAATACATTATCAAAACACCTCAAACCCCCCCCCCCCCAACAAACTAACCCTCTTCTGAAAAAAATATATAGATGTTTTTAAAGACCTTTAGTTATTACCTTGATGCGATCTAAGGCTAATTGTACCTGTATTTGTCTTACTTAATGCTTTATTTTTTTATTATCGATTTTGACTTATTTGTATTAAGGATATGTTATATTGTTTTTACTAAATAATTTAAATATTGAATATTTTTTTACCACTGGACAAACGGTATATTGATTTTATGATCTGTATTATACACCGCAGACATGACATCCTGTTTTTGACTAGATTTGACCCATACATTTTACAGTCTACATGTTCATCCCCGTTTCATGTGCTGTACATAAATACCAAAATGAAACCTTCCATTTCAAGGAATTCATTCTGACCTTTAATTTCTCAGCGAAACACTTCAATACATGGATAATAGTGTTCCCATAGGCTGTGTGTGGTAGCATGTCCACAGTAGCATGTCCACAGTTAAAACCTCATTGCTGGATGTCATCTGGTAGCACTTTTCCCAGGGCTAAACCGCTCTGAAGCAATTATAATAGAAGACTTATCAGTCATGGCCTTTCATAGATAAGTTATTATTATTTTTGTAAGATGAAGTTTATCGGTCGTGACATTTTGTGGCAAATAAAATTAAAATGATCCAAAAAAATACAATTTTGAGTTTTGTACCACTCACCTGAAACTTTTAGCAACTTTGAGGACCTTTATAAAATTCAAACATTACATTTTCATTCACCCCATTTAAGCAATTAATTTTCATTATAAGAAGAGGATTTTCCGTTTCATATAACCAACAGTAAGCTACATATGTAATTTTCTAATTATTAAAGTTTGCCAAAGATACCACAAGGGCAATTACCTGCCCCTCTCTCGGTTAATTTCAGGCCCAGTTTATTTTATACTTAGAGTTCCCTGTAGTTCCAGCAATGAAAAAGACTGTCACCAGTCAATATTATTGCTAATCAGATTGCTAAGCACATGTTTTAAAGCCAGTGAGGCTGGCAGGTTCCTACAGGGGAAGATATAATACACAGGCCTGTTTAATAAACAGGGGGTCAAAGGTGAACTTGGTAATAGAATTTTATTTTATTTTATTATTGGACTAAAGGTCTGTATCAAACGGAAGCTGCACATTTCATCACACCATCCTCTCTAATCTCTGTGAAGTCTATTTATCCATTAGATTTTTTAAAGAGGCTTTGTATGTTCTGTGTTATTTTAAACTGTGCTACCTTACCCACAACACAACAAGAAGCCAACTCCTTCGCTCATTTAAAAATATATCGCATTCTAACGTCGACTCTTGAGTCAAAGCATCAAGGCCACATTGCACAGGTTCCAAGTCATAACCCAGAGATAATTAAGTGCGCGTGCCCTCTGATCACCGAGTTATAATGAACAGAGATATCCTGAGCCCATGACTGCACAGAACGATATGTAACACAACACTGCCGGCGCTCTCCCAGGGCGCTTTATGAGGCCTGCAGACTGGAACAGTGCAAGAAGACCAACCTCAATGCCATTAACGTGGCATGCAATACAAGTCTAAATGTGATCCTGCACTACATATAGCAGAGGAATGTGAAATGTTTAGCCTCTGAGTAAAGGGCTTTAGTTGGTCCCTGTGAAGTTATCGTCACACATTGGGACACATTCAAGGGGATACACATAGCAGGGAGGAATGCCTGTGAGATCTCAGAGGCCGGGTGCAGACCAGCTATAGAATATTACATGGCTTGGTAACTTGGAGGCATTTCAAGAACAGGGTCCTCCTTAAGGAGCTCCAGGGTAGGAGAGTTCGACTCAGAAGCACCCATTACAGTTTTGGTCTTTCCAATGGTGAGAAGAACGGAAAACTGTGCTTGCCTGAAACCAGCTTAAAATTTCAACAGAACATACTTAAAATTTATAAATCAAGTCAAAACATTTCCAAATAGGTGCCCGTACAGCTGGCAAGTGGATCTATCCAGAAATCTACCAGCTCAAAGTGCAGATATAAAAAAAATATCCTCAAATAAGGATGCAGAATTCCTGCCAGCCTCAGTATTCCCTACAGACCTGCAGCTCTTATGGGGAACAGTGTGGAAGCTGGACGCTGTGGAGCAGGTCTGCATGACTTTAGAGGGGTTTTCATGTCGGCAAATGCAGACAGGATCGAGCCGTGGCAGTTCGGGTCTTTGTTAATATCGAAAGAGTACCGGCTTAGATGTGCACACGTACAGTACCATTGTGTATTTTGTTAATCCCAAGGTTAGCCATTACATTTGAACTCTCTTCATTTTGGCCCTGATGTTTACATGAGCCTGCAGGAGGGATAATGAAAGTGATAACTGTTACCGTTTGTTTAGCGGTAAAGCTGTGATGTTGGACAGAGCCATATCAAATGGTTTTAATGGTTTTGTTGTGGCCTTAAATCAACATCGGTGAAAACAAAGCCACCGTTTATGTGTCTGGCAATTTCTTTGACAAGATCTTGGACACAGCAGGCTGTCTTTTCCCATTACGGTATTTAACTGTATTTCCCACAATACCATTACCTCAACGAGGGAATTGCATACAGCCTCTACAACTATTAAGTAAAGTCAACCAATGAAATTCAAGCTATGTTCAGGAACATAGTGAAACAAGCTTTCAGAAAGAACCCAAAAAGTCAACGTGTTTTTATTTATCAATTGCACAGTATAACACAAGGTAATTCTGAACAATTAAATTCTTAGGACATGGCAAGCGACAACTATGTAGGAGGCATAAAAAATAGGAAATTGTTAAAGAGAGTATATATCATCACCTGATGACATCCAACACACATTTAAGAATTTTTACTCAAACTGAAGTTACAAAATTTTGCAATATATCATTGAAGCACATGAAAGCATTACAAGTATGACACAAGAAAGCAATATTTTCAACAACAAAAAAAGGTTTAAGAGATGGAATCACGTCATTATAAACCCACTCTTCCTTGCTGCTCATATATAATATTAAATGGCAGTACAGTCAAATAACACAAGGTTGCATAATAACATTTAATTAAATTTATGTAAGAACAGTAAACTTGATCCCCGATGTGGTTCTGTTCAGGTTTTCATTTACAAAAGCTTTACCCTGTTCTTCACAACAGTAATAAATAGGCCGTGCTGACAATGCCTCTGAAAGACATTGTCCTGAACAGGCACAAACAGGCATGCCAGAAACAGCCAACTTGGTTGTTACACAGTACCTTGGATGTCATCCCAAAACACCCACATCACACTTCTGATGCCAATACCAGATCCAGTAAATGTAAGAGTCACACTGACACCAAGTAAGTATTCAAGTAGCAACATGAGAGCAGTGCACAATAAAGCAGAGCCACTTCCTTGGGAGCCGGCCCGCCCAACGTGTAAAGAGGAAGTGTGTGACCACGCAGCCCAGGGAATAAAGCTGTCACCAGCCCTGCTCACACACCCGTTACGAGCCAATGCCTGCAAAACCTCAGGCATTAATACAGGCTTTACTATACTATAGGAGGAAAACAGCCGTGGGCATACACAGCCATTTAAGGATATAGCCTTTATTACGTGGCTCTGTACAGGCTTGTACTCCACAGCCCGGAGCCTAACTTGTGATGTCATCTGAAAATGGAATGGCTCACGATTGGCCCGGCCAAACAATATGCGCGAGAGGGAAACGAACAACAGGATGCTGTGTCAGAGAGAAGGGAAAAACAGTTATGAAGCAAGCAAAGCCTGACTCAGATCCCGGAAAGGCGGTAGGCAAGTCCACTGCCATGTGCCCCCAATCTTCCAGCATGTCCCCCGATCTACCAGCGCGTCCCCCGATCTACCAGCGCGTCCCCCGATCTACCAGCGCATCCCCCGATCTTCCAGCGCGTCCCCAAACCTTCCAGCGCATCCCCCAGCGCGTCCCCCAACCTTCCAGTGCGTCCCATGTTCCCAAGACCATGCGATTGTCCCATTTTAAAGCACAACTGAACTTTGGTCGAACTTTGGGTTGTGTAGTTACCTGGCCATGATACGAGTCCAAATGGTGGTGAAATATGTTTGTTAGTTGCTCTGTGCTCCCCTGGGGTGATAATCCAGAATAGAGCATTTGTCGCTCTCCATTCAGTTCTATAGGGCAGCTAAAACGGTCTCAAAATGACAGTTCTAGCATGTATACGAATGCGAACAAAGTGGATTCTGTCAATGCAAACAATAACAAGTCCCCGTACATATTTTTATTTGTTTCTTTTTTAATTAAATGGCCCTTTCCTGGCTTTTTCATATTTTATTTGGAACGTAGATCCAGTAGGTAATTCTTTGGCCAGAAACATGGTTAATGCACCGATGCGTCAAAAACCACTCATTGGTACAAATTTCCACAGAAGCAAGCATTCCTGTAGTCTATATCTATGGCAAACAAACCGACCTGCCGACATTTTGCTAGTCTTTTCTGGTAGCTTGCTCACAAGATTGAAGAAAATAGTACTTTTATAACTCATTTTAATTACACAAAAGAAAATATGACTGATTATGGTTTGTATTGACAGAATCCACTTCGTTCACGGTCGTATACGTGCTAGAAGTGTCATTTTGAGACCGTTTTAGCTGCCCGATAGAAATGAATGGAGAGCGACAAATACCCTATTCTGGATTATCACCCCAGGGGAGCACAGAGCAACTAACGAACATATTTTGCCACCATTTGGACTCATAACACGGCCAGGTAACTACACAACCCAAAGTTCAGTTGTGCTTTAACATCAAATAAGACGAGGATAGAATAGTGTTTATCTAGTGTAATTTTTTACAGACAATGCTAGTTAGCAGACAATGCTAACAGTTAGGATTCATGAATGTGATGTGAAGCCTTATTGGACGCACACACACACACGCACACACACACACGTCTATCTCGCATGCACGCACGCATGCGACACACACGCACACGTCTCTCTCTCTCACTCACACACACACACGCGTCTCTCACACACAGACAGACAGTAGTAAACACACGCAGGCACAGTATTTGGAACAGTCTTGGGGTGTTATATAACCTCTCCTGTAATTTTGGCATGATGTCCTCATTGGATAAGTCACCATATTTTGTCTGAGCAAAACAATTAATTACCCTTATCCCATTCCTACAGAAAAACCATTTGATTGATTCAAAATCCAAATCTTTTTTTTTCCCCCAGGAAGAAGCCAAGAAATTGACACTGTCCTCTGTGCAAACAGTCAAGTTGCCGTTCTATGAGGTTGGTCTTCAATTGAAACTGTATGAGGTAATGCCAGGGCCATGTGAAAAAAGCAAACGGACAATATTTCATTGTTTCCCTGTTCTAAGGGGTAGTTTATGACCCCCACCACACTGGGAAAACACCTCTACAGTGAACATGGGAAGCACCTCCAGAGGAGTGAGGAAATGGGAATGTGTGGGAATTGCTGTGGGAATTCTCTGGGCTTCTAAAAACAAATAAACATATAAATACTGAAACAAAAATAACCCTAACCCATAGGCCTATATGCTTCCTCCGTCTTCACAGCACTTTAAGCATGGATGGACTTTCCTTTTCATCAAAACTCACTACCGATGCACTGTGTAGTGCTCAAACGCTCATAAATAGAGGGGAAAGGCTATTTAAACTGCGAAGCATAACTCAGGTACGGTATATTTCTCCGCTTCAACAAGAGAGACCGAAAAAAAGAGAATCAGCAAGTGATGCTTCTAAAGAAGATAAGAATATTTGATGTGCGTTTATGGGACGAGTGACACTCTTCTCTGAAATACGAACAGCGTTTTACGGATTGTGCGCATTGCATCGGAGCGTTAAAGCTTCCGAAAATACACCACAGATAAATCAACCCGTCTTATTGGCTTCTGACATTTCCTCACTACACCTTTGTGAGGTATTTAGAGAACGACACCTAGGATATAATAGAGCTGTCACAGTGACCTAATAATACTCCAAACAAAATGAAACCTGTCAATCCTGCTGAGCCACTCTCACCGTCGTTTCCGTACACTCGCACAAGCTCTCAGGTCTTCAGGTTTCAGATCTCCGGGTTCGTGGCGCGTCTCCATATTAAAACCCACACATTCCTGCAGCTTCTGCGCACCAGTGTGTGAATTCTCACCCCGCGCTGCTCCAGAGCACATTTGCAAATCTGTCATTCGACTTTTTTAAGGACACTCATGTGATGCAGGGGGCATCGTGCCCGTGCTCTCTGATAAGCTGCCAAAATAACTAGGTGAAAACAAATAGCTTAAATATTTTGGAAAATGTTGCGTCACACGGTTTAACCCAAGCTTGTGAACAAAAAGATAGCTTGCACAAAGGGAAAAGGATAAGACTCACTTCGAGGAGTTGCATGTGTACATTTAAAGGGGTAAAAAATGTTCCCATATGCAACAGAATTGGCAGATGGGAAGGAGTCTTCCATTGCCCTCGACATGTACGTCGGCATGGCAACACACCCTAGGAAACCACACCTTGCCCGCACCGAGATCACGCTCACAAGTTAGTGACTTTAAGGAATGTTACGCAGCGACTTGTTGAATTAGGTAAAGATTACCTGCTAATTTCAGTGATGTTATTTATAATACAACAAATAATAACCTTTATCTACGTTCTTGTCGAATCATTGAACAGATACTATATTATTTTCAGCACAAGGCCTACTGTGTGGGACGTGCTCAAACTTGAGAAACCAAAGAGACGACTCTACACCAATTCATTACAGAAAATTAACACTTTGACAAGAGAGCACGTGTGTATTTTTTATTGCATGTATAATTACGTGTGCTAGTTTACACACTTGAAGCCAAAATCCACAGCTTTCTGTAAGTATGTAACGACATATTATCTCAGTAACAAATAATAAAAGCAAAGCTGAAAAGCAAACTTTTAGTCTAAAATACATAAAATGGTGGTCCTTCATCTTGTGCATTTTACACTAAAAGCTTCTTATCAGCTTTGCTTCACTTGGTACTGAGGTGATATAAAGTTACATACTTATAAAACACTGCAACTTATTTCCTTATTTCCTTCTCAAAAAACACACACAAAGCACAGCGCAAGTTCTCAGTAAGTTGTTCCAATGTCAAATTCTAGTTTATAACTCAATTTAAGTAAATATTAACCGCTGCTACTGAGGCCAATACTGGAAATAATGATGGATCACATATATGTGGAGGGATCCGATTCCCATGTTTCAAACTTGGGCGAAAAGCAAAAGGAACAAAATCATTTAAGTATTAAAAAACACTCAAAAGAAACAGCCGGTGGTTTCTTTTCTACAGAGCACTTGGAAAAGTAAAGCTCATGGTGTAAGGAACTATTTGACACTCTAATTCTCATATTTCATCAATTTCATCAGCACACGTGAAGGGAAAACGAGGCAGCTACTGTTGGGGCACATTAATGAAAGATACAAAATGCATATAAAGACAAAGTAGCGATATTTAGAAGTCCAATTTGAAAAGGGGTATTACCTAGAATGGAATGGACTCGAACAGACAGCTGGGTCCTTAGGATCAGGATCGGCTTCTTCCCCTTGCTGTGAAAACAGAAGAAATCTTTCAGGAAGGAAAGGTGCGCTTTCGTCAGTGTCCTCAGAAGTATACAAGTACGCTGCCTGTGTCAGTAAAGTACTCAAGACACCATTTGATTCTTGTCCATGCAAAAAACCTCAATGTATCTGGTGGTCTAGGATTTTGTGTGCATGAGATATTACACTTAAAATGTACCTTCTGGAAAAGGTTATTTATGAGGAGATGTATACATTTTTTGGTCATTATTGAGAATTTGTAAATCTGTATTAGGTCAATGACTGAATGTATTTTTTTTTAAGCACTGTAAAATGATGTTTCCATGTAAACCCTAAGTTAAATACCAGATCAAATTCAATATAAAAGCTGAATAACAGATGTATTCCTCAGTTTTGAACTCGAGCCGTGATGCCTTCGCAGAAACTGAGTTTCCAATGTTGTGCATCAGCTCAGGGATCCCTTGCCTCCACTGGCTGCAGTTTCATCCTACAGTCAGTCAGGAATGGCAAGGAACACTCAAGACTCTAACGTGCATGGCATACTTCACCAGACGTGGTAGACAAAAGACGTCCACAGACACCTCAAACAATTTACTTGAAAAGACAAACCGGTTAGAACTGTGATATTTAGACCAATTGCAGAAAAGGGGCGGGTCAATGAACAACGAACTTCGCCTGAGAAAGTAGGCCTCACAGCCTGCGCAGAAGACGTTGTACGAAGGCAAAAAAAAGTCTTTCCATTCTATTCGATGTCTGCAGACATCTAAATGACAGTGTCTGGTGAAGTATGCCGTCCACTTTACACCAGAAATAAGATCAGAGAGTCTCCACTCACTGAAAATGCAGATAATACAAATCATAGTCTCTACGGTCGCCCACTCCAAAAAAAATAGAGGTACAGTTGAAGTCGGAAGTTCAATGCAGAGACGTTATAGTATCGCTTGTAAGAGTACCAGAAAATAAGATATCAAGAGTTTTGACGTTGTTGGGTCACAGACATCAGGAAGTCATAGCATGCAAAGCATATGCGACCAAATTTTATTTATTTTTTATTTAAAGGCACAGTCAACTTAGTGGATGTAAACTTCTGACTCACTGGAATTGTGATATAGTGAATTGAAAGTGATATAATCTGTAAACAATTGTTGGAAAAATGACTTGTGTCATGCACAAAGTAGATGTCCTAACTGACTTGCCAACACTATAGTTTGCTAACATAAAATCTGTGGAGTGGTTAAAAATAAGTTTTAATGACTTTAACCTAAGTGTATGTAAACTTCCGACTTCAGCTGTAAGTGTTCTGACAAATCAGCTTAGCCAGGGGGATTATGCGATGGAAACTTGTGGGGCACAGAGACGGAAGGGATGTGGAAAGTATGTTCCTGAAGTGTGGAAGGTTGCACACAGAGCACTTCTCCAGATTACGTTGTTGTTCGGCACAGAAAGAAATTCAGCGTCTCCTCGTTTTCCACCAGCACCATTTCTAATGACGTGTTCTCCCGACCAACCTCTCTACCCTTCTCCACTGCCTCTGTTCCAGCATTAATCACACTTGGGCCATTCAGTAACACGCCATGCCCTTGTAAAATTTTGCTTACTTTTCTGTGATTGATGCATTAATTAATGAGCAATCATAAAATTACAACGGAGGTTGACTTGAGAGGTTCTAACACAAAACTAGTTCCAAATGACTACTACAACAAAAAAAAGCTTATTTTTGCATGGTAACTAAATTATTATTATTATTTTATTGTTTTTGCATGTACATGTTTATGAATTTTGCTGGCCTGAGGCAGCACGATTTGGTCCTTAGTCACAAACGCAAAAGTTCCGGTGGTTCAGATAACATTCAAATTATATTCAGATCACATTCTTTATTTACAAGCATTTTCATTGTCCCGCATATTAATAAAAGTCCCACAGCAACGATTCCACATTTCATTCAACAATCCCAGTCTGTTTCACAGGAACCATACATATGCATTGAATATAAATTAAGCAGAGAGCATAAAACACATTTTGTTTATAAAAAATAAAAAAAGGTTTTCTACAAAGACTCAATTATTCAAGCAAAAAGCCATACGTCAGCATTTACCTCACTGCTAGCGTTTCTGAATTGTGTTCATTTATTTGTTTTTTCCCCCCCTTAGACTTCCACCACACCAGGATGAGTGCAGGGAGGTGTTCGAAAGATAGCTCTCAAGTTCCCGTTAGAAATGAGCGCTGTGAATGATTTAGTGTAACAGATACAGGTCACGGACGCAGGTGAGCTACCCTTACAATCCAGAATGGGACTGATATTGTGTCCCAATACTCGAAAAATGCATCCTCCTTTCCTCCACTACCACCTCCTCTCCTCCATGCCCAGGAAACTGATCTTTGTGACCTTATCTAATGTTACTGATCACATATTATTTAATGTCTCGACACAAACCGCAATTTCAGGGAATTTGTTCTGTTCATGCAACTACCTTTCTCTCATTCTTACCGCCAGTATTAATGGCAGTGTTTCAACCAGGCATTTAAGTTTGTAGTAATGGCCATTTCCTGCTCAGACAAAGCCTTTTCTCGTATCCTGTTGAGGCTCATTTCTTCCAGTAACTTCAAAGGAAGCCACTGCCGTTAGCAATAGGCTCTGCATTCGCAACCACCTCTGTGCATGTCGGTTGCTCATATCAGACTCGGTTCCTTCTGAGAAGAGAGCTCTCTGCCAGGGCAAGAGAGACGGCCTTCCTCTCTCCTGCACGGACACACTGCAGAACAATATATGAATCTAAAGAAAACTCCAGAAAAAAAGAGAATCCAAAAACTTTAACTCTAAATTTTACCATCAATTGGTTTACACCCAGGTTGCCATATTCCTTTTTTTACACATATTTACCTCATTTATAAAGGATCAATACATTTTTAAAAAAAAACCTTCCATCCACTATGCATGGAAAAGCCTAAAGCGGTTTCTCTGAGGAATCCCTGGGTGCGTCCCTCCCAATATTCTTCAGTCCCCACCTCCTTTCCTCCACTCCCCCGTTACCACGCCTCTCCTACCCGGAAGTATGCAAAACTGCCGGAATGTTTCAAGTACAAGTATTTGCGTGTAAAGTAAACAATGTACCTGATGTAGTGGTTTGCATCGAGACATTAATTAATATGCAACCTTAATATGTAATCAGCAACATTAGATTAAAACACAAAGATCTGTTTCCGGGGCAGAGAGGAGGGGATAGTGGAGGAAAGGAGGGTGCATTTTTCAAATATTGGGACTCTGTGTCTCCCTGCCCCAGTCTTCAAATCCCATTCACGTTCCCACATTTTCCATCCTGCCAGGGGAAGGCTGACCCACCAGGATGGAGGGCACAGGGTCACAATCCAACCAAACGCCACCTACATTCCATAGCCATCGTGCCTGACTGACTTTGTGTCCGTCCTTCTGATCCTCCCCCGTTTACAACTGCAGCTTTAGTCTGTGCTTTAGTCTGTGCTTTAGTCTGTGCTGCACTCTCCCGCTTTACTGAACCGTTTCTCTTTGTACCCAACCGCTGGCGGCGCGGTTGTGATTCAGAAGGTCCGGGGATCGGGGAGGGGTCGTCTCGGTGGCACAGCCAGTAAGAGCACCGTCCACGTGCTCAGTGCGAGTCGTGACATCGGCGGTTAGAATCCGGCCGCGCGACCTTTTGTCGCAAGTCTCTCCCTCTCGCTCCCCATTCGTTCTTCCTGTCTCTCTACATTCTGCTGTCCAATAAAGCTGAAAAGCCCTAACGATATTACTTTTTTAAATTTTTTTAAAAGGTCTATAGGTGAAATGCAAAGGAGGCAGACAGAGGGAAGTTTCAACTGAATAAGAAAGAAACACCAGCACACTGCTATAATACTCCCAAAGCGACAGCCTATTTTTATTATCTGCGCAACATCCGTGAGTAGTGACAACGTTTCAACCAAATATGGTCTTCACCTGACATTGCACCCGTGCTGAGTTTTTGATGCGTGTACGCCCTTATGATAATAAGTCAGATTCAGCCGGGTCAGAGGGCGCCTTACCCAATATCTTCGTAAAAGTGGTCGAGGTCATCCTTCTGCTCGACCAGGGATGACTCCAGGTCCAGGTAATTCCCATTGGGAGCCAGCTGCAGGGCACACTCTTCTAACTGATAAGAGCAAAACAGAGGCACGGTCTGTGGTGAAAACCTCTGTATCTCCGAGCCATTCTAACTACTAACTTGGTCCCACTGAAATAAAGATGGTGGCAATAAATTCAAATTCTGCTGTACTTGGAAAGATTCCTATTGCAAACTGCTGGATGCAAATTGTTCACATCTTCTTCGAACATTTAAAGTGCAGTGTCAAAGAAATCACGTTATTTTTTTACTTTCGATCGCATTTCTCGAGGATTCAAAGGTCAGAATGTGAGCTTCACCGGGGCCTTGCATACTTTTGTTATCAAAATTCCGTTACTCAAAAGGACGACAATCAGCAAATGCATCAGAAAATTCCGCAACATTGAAGCCAACAGACATTTCGATTGTAGTACATCAAACAGGAGGGAAAACCAGCAAAGGAACGTCAATTAGCCTACATAATGTTACATTTATTTAGCAGATTCTGCTATTCGGAGCCACTTACAATATAGGAGAAACATTCAGAGATATAGGAGAAGTTAATTCACCCGATTAATATGATAAACAGTGCCAGACCAGGCTAACAACATTCTCAGACCAGTAAGTAAAGATGCAACAGCACTACTGCAAGTTAACTATGCTAACCAAAAACCAAAGGAAAACTTTTAAAAATACATACAGGCAACATTCATAACTCGTCTTAAGTCTTGAGAAGCATAAAACTATAAAAACCTAACATAAAAATCATAGAAATACCATAACTTAAACCTATGCCATGAATACCATAACCGGAATGTTCACCAAGCTTCATGAACATCCCAGGTCTATTGCTGTGCTGCGAATACATGTGAATGTCACTACGATCAAATATAACATAACATGTGGGAATATGTAACTCAGGTTCATTGTTAACCATTGCCATGAATCATAGGCAAGCATTCTCATTTCGCTACATGGGAAATAACTACTCTGGCCTAAATACTGTCACGATCATCCCATTGTCCAATAACAAGATGATTGAGAAGCATACCCGACTCTTATCTTTTGTTTACAGATCCCACCCTTTCCTCAAGTATGAACACAAATGGCATACCAGGATGCCTCACATTTCAAGTCCAAGTGTTCCCATTAAGGCAACAGAATGCTAAATACAGTATCCTTCAGTAGCCAGGTTACACAAATAAATACCAGACCATGTAATACAGTGCTGCATTACCTCAATTTCCTCTCTCTGAGAATTGGGCCCCACTGGCTTTTTGTAGCATATTATTTCTGGATCAAGAGACTATCGTCCATAAACTGAGAGAATTTATGGGCAAATAAAAACAAACAATTCTATTTTTACACATCTTAAAATGGAGGCAAACACGATATTCTGCAAGGCAGTTGGCTTTCTGCAATCACAAATACCATAAGGCTACAATCCCGCTAAGTTATTGCCTAAGGCTTTTGAGCAATTATTACCATGTTTATACAAAGAGGCAAATGTGGTCTCCAGTTACTTGTAAATCATAATTGTTATGAGGTTTTAGTTTATCTTCAACACATTTACAACATTTAAAAGCAAATGACTGAGCCAGAGGTAAGAAAGGCATCTCTGAACATTATCATTAACATGCGTTTGTTTACACTTGTAGCGACCAGTAGCTACACAGCAGCACCTTTAAGAGAGTGCAAGATTAGTGTGTCCAGCACTAGCTGGTGTCCATAGTTTATTCTGACAATAATTAAAATGACGAAAGTGTAAATAAAAGTATTTTTCATGGCTGGGGCTAACATATCACGCCCAGGTGAGATGCATGGAATGCACAACAATGAAACAATTGGAGGCTTGGTAAATAATTAGGCTGGAATATCATTTGACTGTAAAGCGCCAAGTGTGCGTCTATGCGCATCAGCCACTCGCTGCCGATTGTGACTGAATTAAATAGTCCAACCACCAAAATGCGCTTTAAATAAAACATGCGTTCTTTTTTTTCTTCTTTTTTTAAAGACGCGGAGTAGGCTACAATTGTAATAATTACATGACTAGTCTACGATTTTGGCATAAGCGAAGCTGTCCGTTTGTAGAAAACGATTAAAACGTGATCATGTTGGCTATTCTGTTTCGACAACATTGTCATTTAGACTTAATTAAAACGAGGGTAATTCCAGAGAGAATTTGGTATCGGTTATTCCTTACTTCCCATACAATGCCCCTGTATACATTGATAGTTTTATAAACATCTACAATTGTATTTTAAACACTGTGTACGACTGTTTTATCGCCCACCTTGATCCCATTTGCGTCGCTTGATTGTTTACTTAAGACAAAACATAATAGAAACAGTGTTGCGTTATTTATTGTTTGTGTAGCTGTTTCATTTGGAAAACGCAACAATTGAACAACGTTCACAACTTACCTTCAAAGGAGCTTCCAACAACTTATGAATCCCAGCAATCTGCTCACTCAATGCAATATTTTCGTAGAAATTGTGTGGTGGTGGTCTTCTTGGTTCGGGAAAGTTTGTGCACACGAAAGGGTCCGTATCTTCCAGGTACTGGACTCGACATGTTACTGTCGCCATGGTTTTGTCTTCACAGTTCCGTTAACTCTTTTCAATGTAAAAATGATCTTGTGTGTCGTACAGCCATTAAAATAAGCGAGTGGGACCGTACCACTTCCTTTTCGTAGAGGTAAACTTAAACTGGAATCAAAGTGACACGATTCAGAGCTTTAACCCGTGGGGATCTGTGACGTGATCAGGAAACAGCCTGTAGACCTGCATGGAACTTCTGAAACTGAAGCGCATGACTCATGCGAATTTAAATAGAGTTGGCATGTGCACACATGAACTGAAAGTGTCATATTGCCAGTTGGGAAAGGAGTGACGAGCTTTATTCAGGAATAGAATGCTGAAAGCATAGCGGGAAATAAATTAATGTATTCGAAGTAAAATTATCAGCTGTTGCAACACTGCGCCCTAACCTCTTAAAATGAACTTGGCACTGTAACGACGACTGCATGAAACAGTAGCCTAATACAGCAAGTCACTGAAGGCTGGCCGCTAAAGCGTTGGTTAGTCACCGGCCATTCGTTCCATAGTTATATTCGTCTGGAGACTGCTTGGCCAGTTATTTTGCTACAACGGTTGAACAAGCGAATGATGGTGTCGATATCTCAGTACAGGCTACTAAACTCTTGGGGCACATTTCTATGTCGGAAACTAACAGTTATTCAAAAAGAAGGGCGACGCGGAACTATATGCTCTATGTCGATTTACTTTTCATAAGTAGCATAACCTACATCAGTCGTCTTATCCTGTGACGGTGATCGTTACTTAAACTGTAATTTTATTCCATTAGAGGCTATAGTCACTCTAGGTACAAACAGTATTTTCACAAAGTCAGAACAACTGTTATCCAAGAGGAAGATGAAAAAATAAAATAGCATCTTGTGAAGTTTTGACGCTCAAGGGGACCAAGGAGTCCAGTCAGACCAAGGGTCCTTAAACATTTGCTTCTCTCTCAGCGCCCTCTAGTGTCTCAATATAATAATAGCCTAAAAACGTTGATTTCGGTAAGTTTTGCGCACTAATGTTTATTACTGTAAACGAAAACTAAACCAAATAGCATATAGCCATGAAAGAACATGTTCGTAAACTGAAATAAAAAAATGGAAATATAATATTTTCCTCGCACACAAAATAAATACAATACAAGCCAACATGATTTTCTTAGTTCATAAATAACATACAAAACGGCAAGTGGTTTTTGTCCTGACACCTGCCTGTTTGGCTAGGTAGTTGCTTGCTATAGCCTACCTAGGGTAGGCCCACACACTCCAAAGTCCAGTGGGGACTCAAAAATGAACTGAGACAAAAAACAGAATTGGAAATTAAGTTCAAAACCAATATAAAAATGAAAACTAATTTAAGAGACCAGACTGAAATGACCTTGGTGTTCACTTTGTGCAGGTTTGAAGCTCAGGTGTGAATTCACCTTTAGTCTGAAGTGTAAAAGGCTGCTAGAACCTTAATAATGTCAATGCTCTCCTTCTCAAAACCTTTACACAGCATCTTGACCCAGATTGTATTTTTTTTGGATGACATCGGGCATAGGCTATACATTCATATAATACCCACGCAGGGTTGTGAAACTATGGAATTCCAATTCAAAATAGGCCATGGCCAACGTTTTTCGACCCAGCGAAAACGTTTTACATTACATTACATTACAATCATTAGCCAGACGCTTTTATCCAAAGCGACGTACAATAAGTGCATGCCAAAGGTCATTGAAGCAACTACAAAAGAGATCAGACAAAGCATATCCTTCTCATAACGCATTAGGCCTAGCAGCTAATTCACTTTCATAATTTAAAAACGCCTCGGAGCGAGGATCGGAAGTGTTGCGAAAGCCCTTGACAGGTTTTACCTGGAAATGTGTCGAGGATCGGTTACCTCAACCTGCTGTCACTTGCAGCATAAATAAATGACGCACAGTAGGCTACCATAGGTGGTAGTCACGAGTTCCACGGGAATAAAATCTTTTTTGGATGACATACATTCATATAATACACAGGGTTGTGAAACTTCGGGCAACTTCCATGTCATTCCAATTCCAAATAAGCCATATCCAAAGGAGTGTTCATTTTAATTGCCGTTCATTGAGCTCTTGAGAGAGAGAGAGAGAGAGAGAGAGAGTTATATGCTCTATAAGCCCTTAGAGTTCCAAGAAAAATTGGACCAGTATTCTCAGTGCCATGCCCATTTCTTGCATGAAAAACTGGACACAGCACCAACAATTATGTTTTCACTCTTCACTCTTTATCACACCTCATTCGGTCAAAAACGTAAGGCAGAAATCTTTATTAATCCTTTCCATTTAACAAGAGTCAACTTGTGGTGTTGTCCATACAAAGCATGTTCTGCCTGCTGCCACTAAAATCCAGTCTTCAGGCAACCAGTGTATTTAATCAGAGGACGACACTTCATGTGCAGCTGCCATAGGCTGAGTGTTTTTCTTTGTTGTTGAGTGTTTTTTTTTTCCACCGGGGAGTTTTGACCTCGTTCTGCTGGTTGGGGTTCAGGCCTAGTTTTTGCCCAATTTTCCTTCTGTTTTTCTGTACAGCGTCTTTGTGACAGTTGTCTGTAAAAAGCGCTATACAAATACAATTTTATTGAATAGGCGAACTGCAGAGATTGACTAGACTGGAGCCTGATGTTAATTCCTTCCCCCCTGGGTAAGGTTACAGCCTAAAAATGTTCTGGTCTACGGAGCTGCGTGCCAGACACAATTGGTACAGGTGTGGTCAGGATTTCATACCAGACTGTAGGAAACATCCATGCACTGAACTCCAGTCCCTTAGCAGGATGCGCCATCAGGCAGCCTTGTACGTTCATCAGAAGCTTCAGAGATGTCCACAGGGGGGCACTGTTTTATTGGAATAAACATTAAAATTTTCCAGAAAACTGAGGGTGGCCTCTCCGTCCCAAATTTAAAAAAAAATGACTTCTGGCCCTTTGTATGCGACCTCTCACAGCCTGTTTGAACCCCACTCTTTCAGTTTGTTGGAAGCCTGTGGAGGAAAATTTTGCACTACTGACCGCAAGATTTGGTTCACACTTCTATAGGCTACCACTGAAACGCTCCAAGGTACACCTATAGGACCTATTATTTCCTACCTCCTTACAGTGTGGCGCACGGCAGAAAAAGGTTCCAAAACATACCAAAAATGGCGCTTGAACATCCCAACAAAAGCCACTCTCTCCTAATTGGAGGTGTCACATTCACAAATCCGGCCTGGAGTGAAAAAGGTATACATGTTCTTAAAGACGTTCTCCACGCTGATGGTCTCCGCTCTTTTCGGGACCTGCGCTCTGCTTATAACCAGGGTTTTCATTTTTTTTTTGACATCTCCAGCTGAGGTGCTCAATGAGGGCATATGGTGTTGAACTATTCATAACTATTCACGCATTACATTCCATTGTAGATAAAGGAGACCAAACCAAGAGTGGAGTAACCTCCCTCTCCAACCTTTTATTTCATCCGCGCACAAAAAGTGTGCCGTGTGGGCCAAATAATTTTTTTTGTTCAAAAACCAATAATACAAATGTTATTTTCAGGTTGAATAATTAGACAAACAGTTTCCAAAAGATAAGGATAAAAGTATTTTCCAAAATACAAAATTTGACCCTTTGAGTCAGAATGGCACTAATAAATTAGCCAACCACATTCCATACTGTTCCAGGGTAATTTACAGCTAAATGTAGTCCCACCCCCAATTCCCATAGAGATCCATTCAAATGCAGAGAGGTTATAGTATCGCTTGTAGGAGTACCAGAAAATAAGATATCAAGAGTTTTTTTATGTTGTTGGGTCACAGACATCAGGAAGTCATGGCATGCAAAAGATATGCAACCAAATATTAAAAATGACTCCTATATTATTCTACATTATGTTAAACTGTCCAGTATTTTTTGATGCCCGAAAATGGGGGGGGGGGGGGGGACTATGTACAAAAGGTTCTATAATTTCTAAACGGTTCATCCGATATGGATGAAAATACCCTAAAATTAAAGCTGCACTTCAACGGTATTGTCATTGTAAATAAAAAATAAATAAAATTTGGTCGCATATCCTTTGCATGCCACGACTTCCTGATGTCTGTGACCCAACAGACATCTAGAGTCTTTTAAGATATCAAAAGACTCTAGATATCTTATTTTCAGGTACTCTTACAAGCGATACTATAACGTCTCTGCATTTGAATGGATCTCAATAGGAATTGGGGGGTGGAACTAGACTAAGCTGTAAATTACATGGGAATAGGATGGAACCCATGGTTGGCTAAATGGCTATAAATCATCAATGGTCTGCGGTATCAAATGAGCCTCAAACCATCACTCTGCTGCCAGATATGCAGTAGATATGGATGGATCTGTTATGATCCGCTCCTGCTTCCCTTCCCTTTGTGTTTTCCTCTGTTTCCCTGAACCTGATTGTGTCATGTCTGCGTTCATTGCCTAATTGTGTCTACATTGCACATTTACTTCTCGCACCACATCTTAATTACACAATTCACATTTAATTGCTTTCACCGCATTCCTCACGTGTTTGCTAATTGTTCAATCAATTCGCTGATTTCGCACGCATTTCCCGCAAGCTGCAGTTTATCAGCTCTAATGACACTAGTTATATTTACCGTGCTGTTCCTGTGATTTGTTGTCAGAGTATTACGGTCCTTGTCTCGTTTGTTACTTGCTTCCTGATTCTCTAGCTTGCTAGACTCTGGCTATACGAACCCAGGTCTGGATGCCACACGCCCTGGCTTCCCTGTGTGGATCCTGACTCGGCCACCGCCTGATCCTTCGCTGCGAACCAGGCTAAAGACCGCTCCTTGCTACTTCGCCTGTTCCTGCTCATCAGTTCACTGTGGGTTCCACAGTGGACATTGTCTATTGTGCCTACTGAAAATAAAGACTCTTTATTTTCAAGTTCTGTATCGTCGTGCATTTGGGTCCGTCCCTGCCGGTCTGTCACAGGATCACTTGAAGGGTTGTTTCTCCTGACTTATTTTTCCATAGAATTCAATCGGACAATGAGTCAGGAAAAACAATCCTTAAAGTGATCCATCTATATCTACTGCATATCTGGCAACAGAGCAATAACTTGCAACATTGTTGTTCATTGTTTGTTCCTGCTATATATGTGTCACACAATCATATGTGGCATGTAGAAAAACCCTGACGAAGTCATTTTACATACTGTCCCAACTTTTTTGGAATTGGGGTTTGTAAATATCATATCAAATCAAAATGTAATTTTAAGGAAGTACGTACAGTGTATTTATTCATGTTTTATTAAGCTTTAATAGCCACATCCTATTTAAAGTGATACCTGACAGTACTCATTTCAGCCCATTAAGTAGGGAGAGTTAATTGCGGTGCCTAATCAGAGACAAAACATTTTAAACAAACTCTTCCATTGTTATTTGTATAGTTTTAGTTATCATAGTTATAGTAATATAATTTAGTTGTAATATCCCGCTAAAATGCACGATTTTGAGTCGTACAACTGAAAATGTATACTTTAACGCCCCCTAGTGAGCAAAAGTAAAATCATTAAACGAGACAATTGGTCAACTGGGATTAACACCCCCCTCTAGTGGAGTGAAATGCAATGAACAGGAGTCAAATCAGAGTAGAGTTGAAATGGCAACAAGCCAAACAGTCTATTAGCGAGAGAGCGAGAGTTTCAGTTTGAACAGCATTCCAGCTTCTGCACAGATTTTTCCCTTTTTCTCCCAATTTAGTAGCCAATTGAACCCCTATTCTAATTCAATTCCCCCCCGTGTAGCAACCGCTAGAGAACCACCGCTGCACAACCCCGTCTCGGTATATTTAGAGAGGGCGCTACGTCCTCTACAGGGCGCAGCTCCTGACCGTGACACGCCCTGGGTTCTACTGTGCGCAGCGGTTCTCTCCGAGCCCCTCCCCCCACCCGGAAGCGACCGCCAATTGTCGCTTCCACAGGGCACCGGCCACGCTCGGCTATGGCAGGACCGGGGCGCGAACCCCGATCCTCGGAGTACAACGGCGCTGACTGAAAGTCAGCGCTCTTTACCGCTGTACCACCGCGGCGGTCAGATTTGCTTCTTATGTGATCTTTATTTAGAAAGTGTATTTTTTTTACATCCAGCGGAGGTTTTAATTTGACCAGTTTGAGGTTGTGCTGCTCCTTTCCTGATATGGGGAAGAACAGTGCACACTCGTGATGGTCCCAATACAAACTTTCAATTGTGTGACAATGTTTAAATCCAAGTAAATGGTAAGGGTGGTAAGGGTGAGTGAAAGAAACCATACACCCAAACTTGTATGCAGAGTTACATATAGGAAATTTCATCAGTTTACACATTTGGATATAAAAGGGTTCAGATGTTACATTTTTAAATGCATTTTATTTGACAGTGATGGAATTTTAACCATTTATGTACAAACTACAAATATCACATTAATGTATACGTATGTATACATATCAAATATTAAAGTGAAAATACATCTTCAAAATGTGAGCAAGATGTTTTTTGTCATCCCAGTTCACCTTTTCAAAATGGAGGGAAGTCTATGTTCGTTGTGAAAACAGATTCTTCATGGAACCTGTAACATAGAGACACATTTAGTGTCAGTATCTAATTTTTTCCGCTGAAAAACATTGGCAAGAAAAAACAAAGTGATTACCTACTTCAGTCTATGAGACACCACGATGGGTTCCTGATTGCTAACTGGACAATGGCATACTATAATTGGGGCACTGAGTTCTTCCAAGTAAGACAAATCAGAGCATACACACACATGAATGCGATATGGTCACTATACCATTTTTATTATTTTATCCACAATGGAATTTAAACAAGATAATTATTATGCGCATGCATTGACTACTATGATGGCCATGGTTCACACTCAAAACTGTCTGGTTAACATAATATTTGTTTTGCTATGATATTGTTTTGCTTTTAATTATGTTGTTGAAATTAGGCTTTTGAAAATCCCACTCATGTACATTTTTCTTAGAACAGCTGTTGTGTGAAGTGGCCACAAATTTACTAATTGAAACATTACGTTTTCAGTTTCTGCCTGGAAATGACTATGACACTTAACTTTATGTAGCTGGTTTATGTCTTTGTATACTTCCAAGTAAGCCATACGTTAACACAGAGTATTGGTTGTGACCTGAGTTACATTTTTCGCAAGTTATTTCTCTGTTGCCAGATATGCAGTAGATATAGATGGATCACTTTAAGGGTTGTTTTTCCTGACTCATTGCCCTATTGAACTCTATGGGAAAATAAGTCAGGAGAAACAACCCTTCAAGTGATCCATCCATATCTACTGCATATCTGGCAGCAGAGTGATGTTCTATTTCATAACGGTCAACACACCACCGTATGGGTCATCCTCGTCGAGAGGAGGAGCTGTTAGGAGACTGAATAGCAAATTAACCACCACGTCACGCCATAAATATGGCGCTTGTACGCCGCCCCACCTCTTTTTGGAGTCGGGTATAGCTGCAGCCTGCAGACTCCAAGAAACGCAAATGCAGAGGCGTTATAGTATCGCTTGTAAGAGTACCAGAAAATAAGATATTGTGGCGATCCGGGGCGATTACGAGTGATGTAAATTATTGTGTATATCGAATTGTTGTGTGTGTGTACTTGTGCTGTGCAGACCAAGTGCACGAGTGATGGTTGATGTAGTCACATGATCAGAGCGTGTTCAAAAGCACTGACGTGTACAGTAACAATGGCGGTTAGCATTTGAATATAACCTCCCGCCAGAACGGCGACTGTTGTGATAAACAACAGTCGTATACAGTTCCGCTAAATGTGACAGCATGCGCTCAACCAGGTCCGCTCTAGAGAATGTTCGAGCGGAGCCAACGGTTGTTTTGAGTATGACTGAGGGGATTAAGTGTGATTGGTTAAGGTGAGCTGCAGGGCACCTATTAGGGGTCGCCCTTGTTAGCATGCTCATTTGCATATCGAGGCTATAAAGCTGGCTACAGTCCAGCGCGCGTTGTCTGTTCTGCCTGTAAGCTGTGAAGGAAGCAATAAGAGATTGTGCTCTTGCTAATAAATTATTATACCCTCAAGCAAACCTGACTCCAACTCCATGGCTCGCCACAATGGTGTCAGAAGCGGGACGATCTGGGAACAGATCCGCGAATTGGAACGTCAGGTGACCAAGCAGATGGACGTTATCGCAGGAGCGTCTGCGAAGCGGCCCAAGAGTAGACCCGGGGGGCTCCCCGAAGGAGCCAGCGCAGCAAGACCGGAGCGAGAGATGCCGATTGCAGACCAGGCGGAGGTGCCCGCGCTGGTGGCTGACCCCGTGGCCGGAAACGGAGCGCAAGTAGGTCGGCTGGAAGCCAACGAGGACGCCCCTGCTTCCAGGCCGAGCCAGACGGCGGTGCCGGTGCAGCGACCGACCACACCGTTAAAGGCGGTGATCAAGCTACCCCGTTACACGGGAAAGGGTGAGCTAGAGTCGTACCAAAGCCAGGTACGATTCGCGGCTAGCTACAATGGCTGGGACGAGAGCCAGACAGCCACCCACTTAGCGTTAGCCCTGGAGGGCGAGGCCTGCCAGGTGCTTCTAGACCTGGACAGCGCCGAACCACTGACGCTACCGGCACTGATGACAGCGCTGGAACGCCGGTTCGGACAGCGGCAATTCCTGGAGGTGAGCCGGGAGAAGCTCACCACGCGACGGCGGACCGGAGCAGAGAGCCTCAGCGTCCTCGCCGCCGACATCAGGCTGTTAGCTCGCCGCGGCTACCCTCAACTCGACAACGCAGGCCAGCAGGAGCTAGCCTGCCAGACCTTCACGCAGGCCCTCACTCCGGAGCGCCTACAACAACAGGTCCCTGGACGCAGCGCTTCGCGAGGCCGAGCGACTGGAGCTCATCCTGGGCACCACACCCAACGGGACCCCGGCTAACAAGCCCCGGGCCCGAGCTGCCGACTGCGAGGACGGCGAGGAGGTGAGATGGGTCCAGCGGAACCAAACTCGACCGCGGCAGCGACCGGAACGGGAGCGACGCTGCTTCCGGTGCGACGAACCGGGGCATTTCGCCCGCGACTGTACCGCCCCTGCGCCAAAAGCGAGAGCTCCACAGCCGACGGGAAACGACGACGGGACGGCCCAATGAGGAGACCACCGTCCCATGCCACACTCCTCCTCAACCAGGCCCGGCCCCAAACCAGCACTCACGCGCCCAGCCTGCCCATCCTAGCAAAAATTCCAAGAGCAAAAGTTCCGTTTGATGCTCTTTTAAGAGCAGAGGAACAGGCCCACGAGGCCGAGCCCCGTATTGGCAGACTGGGGACGAAGACCGGGCTGTACTTGCCTTGCAGTTTGGACGGACAAGCCTGCTGGGCGCTGGTCGACACCGGAGCCACTATTTCCCTGGTAAGGCCGGGGGTACTTCGGGGTACTAGCGGGCTGCTTTCGGGTGCATGGACCCCTACCTCTACCCAGCTAACCTCCGTCACTGGGCAGAAGATGGGCATGCGTGGTAGTAAACAATTACAAGTGTGTGCAGGAGCCCAGCGAGTGAAACACGAGTTTTGGTTAGCAGATATAAAAGATGCATGCATTATCGGTTTAGATTTGTTAGCGTTGTGGGGAACTAGCATAAATGTGATAGCCGAAACTATAACTATTGGTACCGAAACGCTGGGCCTCCGATCAAAATGTCAATTACAAGCAGCCCGCCGAACTAAATGCCCTGGGGTGCCCCCCAAACACTGTCGCCCCAGTTCTGTGCTTGCCATGACCACCGCTGATTCGCCGCTTGTTACCGTGGTACCACCTCAGGTTACAGTACCACCGCAGACGGGCGGGCTAGCCTCAGCTACCCAGCCCTCTGCGGAGGTGCTGCAAGCCGTCCTAGCATTATGGACGCGCAGCAGCAAAGGGCTCACACCGCAGCGGAGCCAGCAGCTTAAAGCCCTGCTTGTCCGTTACACTCACCTATTCGCTGTGCGGGACGAAGAATGCACACAGACCGAACTGGTTCAACACCAGATTGATACTGGTTCGGCTGTGCCCATTCGGTTACGTCCGAACAGGCTGTCTCTAGCCAAGCGAGAGGTGGCGGAGGACAAGATAAGGGAGATGGCAGCTGCGGGCATTATCGAGCCTTCTGAAAGCCCATGGGCGGCCCCTGCTGTCCTGGTTAAGAAAAAGGACGGGGAGTGGCGTTTTTGTGTAGATTATAGGCGTCTTAATCAGATCACAAAGAAAGACGCCTATCCACTTCCCCGCATTGACGAGGCCTTAGACCATATCGCGGGGTCCAGTTGGTTCAGCTCGCTGGACCTCCGCAGTGGCTATTGGCAGGTAAGGCTGTCCCCGGAAGCGAGGGCAAAATCAGCTTTTACCATAGGGCAAGGGTTGTGGCAGTTCCGGGTCATGCCGTTCGGGCTCTGTAACGCCCCTGCCACTTTTGAGCGACTGATGGAGCGGGTGCTGTCGTCCGTCCCGCGGAGTTCCTGTGTCGTGTACTTGGACGACCTCTTAGTACACGCCAGCGACTTCGAGCAAGCCCTCGCTCATCTAAACGACGTGCTTACTGAGATTGGCCGGGCTGGGTTACGGCTCAATCCCAAAAAGTGTCAGCTGCTCCGGAGGGAGACAGCTTTCTTGGGGCACGTCGTTAGTGAGCAGGGTGTAGCCACTGACCCAGCTAAGGTGGCTTCTGTGCGGGAATGGCCGACGCCTAGCAATGTGGGTGAGCTGCGGAGCTTCTTGGGGCTAGTGTCGTACTATAGACGCTTTGTCTTGAGCTTCGCCACCCTGGCTAGTCCGCTTCATCGCTTGACCAATAAAGGTCAACAGTTCGAGTGGACAGGGGACTGCCAGAATGCTTTTGACCAGTTGAGAGACGCCCTAACGGCGGCTCCCATTCTAGCATATCCGGATGTCGCGCGACCATTCATCGTCGACACGGATGCTAGCAATGTCGGAGTCGGGGCCGTGCTCTCCCAGGTGGGACCAGACGGGGAACGAGCGGTAGCCTACTACAGTAGCGCGCTGAGCAGGGCAGAGCGAAACTACTGCGTTACTCGGCGCGAGCTGTTAGCGGTGGTCAAAGCGGTTCGCCATTTTCGCCCTTACCTGCAAGGCAGCCATTTCCTCATTAGGACAGATCACGCGTCACTAACCTGGCTTTTAAATTTTAAAGATCCGGAAGGCCAGGTAGCCCGCTGGCTCGAGCTGTTGCAGGAGTACGATTTCCAGATTCAGCACAGGCCCGGAAAGCTGCATGGTAATGCAGATGCGCTTTCCCGGAGGCCCTGTGCAGAGCTGGACTGTAGGCCTTGCACTAAAGCCGAGCAGCGAGAGCAGGTGACGGCGATAGCATGCCAGGTTCAGGCTGTAGAGGGTGAGGTTGAATGGTTGCCTCTTAGCCAGCAGGACCTGCGCCTAGCGCAAGAGGGCGACGGCGAGCTGCAGCAGGTGCAGAGCTGGATCACGGCGGGGGCACGGCCTGCATGGGGGGAAGTGTCGGCCAGTAGCCCAGCTGTGAAGGCTTACGTGAGTCAGTGGGGGAGCCTGACGTCGCAGGGTGGGCTGCTCTATAGGCGGTGGCAGGCCCCCGGCTCCGACCAGGACCTCCTCCAGCTGCTGGTGCCCCGTGCGCTCCGCCCCCAGGTACTTGGACTGGTACATGGCTCTGTGGGGGCGGGGCACTTTGGCATCAGCAAGACTTTGCACCGACTGCGGAGGAGGTTCTACTGGCCTGCCTGCCGCCGGGACGTGGAGCTGCACGTCCATTGCTGCGACGCCTGCACGGCCAAGAAGGGGCCGACGCAGCGGTCGCAAGCCCCCCTCCAGCGGTACGTCGTGGGGGCTCCGATGGAACGGGTCGGGGTAGACATCTTAGGGCCTTTCCCCGTCACCGAGTCCGGCAACCGCTACGTGCTTGTGGCCATGGACTACTTTACTAAGTGGCCCGAGGCGTACGCAGTGCCGGACCAATCGGCGGACACGACGGCGGAAAGGCTCGTGACAGAGATGTTCGCCCGGTTCGGAGCCCCCGAGGAGCTACACAGCGACCAGGGGCGAAATTTTGAGTCGCGGGTGCTGGCGGCTGTGTGTAAGCGGCTGGGAGTGGCCAAAACCCGCACTACGGCGTTGCACCCCCAGAGCGACGGGCTTGTTGAACGCTTTAATAAAACACTGGCCACCCAGTTAGCAATTCTAGCCAGCCAGCACCAGCGGGACTGGGACCGCCATTTGCCCCTGGTCCTGTGGGCATACCGCTCCGCCGTGCAGGAAAGCAGTCAGTGCTCCCCCGCTGCGCTCATGTTCGGGCGCGAGCTGAGGACGCCCGTCGACTTGGTGTTCGGAGCCCCGCCCGGACCAACGGAGCACCACCAGTCAGAGGCCGGGTACGCACGGGCCTTGATCGAGCGCCTGGAGACCGCCCACAGCTTTACCCGCCAGGCCCAATCCACCGCAAGTGTTAAGCAGAAGCGAGCGTATGATGTGCGCTGTCGGGGGCAGCCCTTCACCAACGGAGACAAGGTATGGATCTACTGTCCGATCCGTAAGAAGGGTCTGTCCCCGAAATTGCAGTCGCATTGGCGGGGCCCTGGTGAAGTGGTGGGCCGGCTTAGCGAGGTGGTCTATCGAGTGCGCATGCCCGGCCGAAGGAAACTGGTGGTGCTTCACCGGGATCGTCTAGCTCCTTACCGGCCGCTGTTGGATGGTGTTGAGGAGGGGATGGGCGTCGGCGAGGATCAGCCCGCTTTACGTGCGCCCACCCCTCCTCCACCAGAAAACCCAGCGGCAGCTGAGGGCCCGAATCGCCCTTCTCGCCAACGGAGAACTCCTGCCCGTTTCCGGGACTTTGTACGTGAGTGTGGACAGTTTAAGGGGTCGCAGGGGACTGCTGACCCCTTAGGTGGGGGCAGTGTGGCGATCCGGGGCGATTACGAGTGATGTAAATTATTGTGTATATCGAATTGTTGTGTGTGTGTACTTGTGCTGTGCAGACCAAGTGCACGAGTGATGGTTGATGTAGTCACATGATCAGAGCGTGTTCAAAAGCACTGACGTGTACAGTAACAATGGCGGTTAGCATTTGAATATAACCTCCCGCCAGAACGGCGACTGTTGTGATAAACAACAGTCGTATACAGTTCCGCTAAATGTGACAGCATGCGCTCAACCAGGTCCGCTCTAGAGAATGTTCGAGCGGAGCCAACGGTTGTTTTGAGTATGACTGAGGGGATTAAGTGTGATTGGTTAAGGTGAGCTGCAGGGCACCTATTAGGGGTCGCCCTTGTTAGCATGCTCATTTGCATATCGAGGCTATAAAGCTGGCTACAGTCCAGCGCGCGTTGTCTGTTCTGCCTGTAAGCTGTGAAGGAAGCAATAAGAGATTGTGCTCTTGCTAATAAATTATTATACCCTCAAGCAAACCTGACTCCAACTCCATGGCTCGCCACAATATCAAGAGCCTTTTGATATTGTTGGGTCACAGACATCAGGAAGTCATGGCATGCAAAGGACATGCGACCAAATATTTAAAAATTTTACTTGATGTATTCTACATCAAACTCAAAGGTGCTAAAGTACAGAACCAAAATAACAAAAAATGTGTCACTGTCCAATGAATTATGGTGCTCACTGTATATATACCCTCTCCGCAGGGAAGAACAAGTTGTGCTTGTCAACATCACAACATTCTTTGACACATCACTTTAGTAGCTAATTTCAGCACTGGATTAGACGTGTTTTTGAACAAACATTGTATTTCATAATAATTGCACGTATACGTGACATTACGGAAAATTAACGAATAGGCTGGGAACGGCATAATTTACGTAGTCTAATGACCTCAGCCGACTGAGCCAGATTTTGCTCATTTTGCCGCTTATATCCACCTGTCACCGTTGAAGGTGTTGCACATCCGGGCTCGGTAGTAGCCTGTTAGTCTAGAAATGCACACATTCAACGTGAAAATTTAAGCAAATACACACGCTAAGATAATAATATTTATTGTGAGGACTGCTTGCATACAATGAAAGGAAACTGAAGTGAAGAAATAGGTTTTTATTGGGACTCTAGAAAAACAAAAAATACACAATTCCACACAGATACAGCGTGACGTCATTAAACATTAACGTTGCCCTGCATCGCTCTCTGACAATAAGCAGCTGAACTAACTAACGGCAGTTAGTTTCCTTCTGGAACTGAATGTGCTTTATCTAGCTAGCTATCTACATGCATGATCACCTGCTCGATAAACTAAAGCGATTCAGCAAACGAACTTACGTAGGACACACGCGTTGCTATGATAACGTAGCCACGGCTGTTGTGAAAGTTTCATCCACTTTCTCAGTCCGTATTTGTAATTTTTAATTATTAATTGACTTACATTGCTCTGTCAGATCCGTTCAGCTGTAAGGTTGCCAAGTGCCAACTCGATGTGATGAAATTTCCTCGGTTTTGTTTTTTAAACACCCGCCCAACCTACGAACCATATTCAACTCTAGATATATATCTGAAGGGGCGTGTCGTGTAGCCTGCAGCTGCAGCTTTGTATACTCTTTGATGAGACGTTTGACTTAATTTCCCGAATAAACCATTGTCGAAAGGCCATGTGGTGTACATATGCAAGTCGTAAACATTATTCCACCGGTGCAGTGCTACAGAAAGGTAATTACTTATTTTTTGAAAATAGGACTTCGTATGCTTCGCGTGTTATACCGAATTATATCCATATATTTAACCAAGCTTGCAGGAAACGGCTTGCATCGATAAATGAATGTTTTATGGGTTCTTATTACGTTGATACATATGTGACATGCATTGTGGGTACAAAAAAGACTGCCTTTGAAATATGTCTATTTCAGAATATTTTATAGAATCAATGCAGGACCTCAGTTTAACTTCTCATCCAAAAGACAGCATTCTTCTACATCAGAGTATCCCCATCACTGTATTGGGGCATATTTGACCAAAGGGGAGACTGACCGCTACTGGCCCAGCAAAACCACTACCAGCAGCCACTTGGGTCTCCCGTCCAAATACTCACCAAGCCCACACCTTCTTAGCTTCAGCCATTCAGCAAGAGCACATTGCATGGTGGCATGGCTGCTGATAAAACTTTTCTGCATTTTATAATACACATTACTTGACGTGCTGGTGCCTTCTTGTCATTTCGATCCGTTAGCCAACAGCATAAAATGCCTAAAAAACAAGACAAAAAACCCAGAGTTGCGGTTTTATAAGATTCCGAACCGTAAAACGGAGCCCATAAGATGATAAAAGTGGATCCGAGCAATAAGACGTGAGGTGTCGGCGGAAAGAAAGGGGGAAATGTGGTACCCTGAAACTCCACGTGCTTATGTGTGCAGCAGGCATTGTTTCACAGGTAGCCTAAGTCAGGGGTTTTCAAAGTGGGGGCCGCCAGGGGGCGCCAGGGGGGCCAATTGGAAGGGAGAGAAAAATGGAAAATGCAAAAAAAAAATAATAATAATAAAATAAAATTTATTTTAAAAATACATTTCAATTCAATTCATAAGATTATTGTGCCGGTTTAAAATAAAATATAAATTGTTATAAATCCTTTCATATCGAAATGAGGTCTTTGCCATGCCCTTCTTTCAATTGCAGCCAATAACTAACCGTCTGCCTGTCAGTCAAAGCGTTACGTTGAGCTGCTAACGGCCCAATTACGGAATCGAAATAGGGTCAAAAGTATTGTGTTGTGTATTAAGAAGCTGTATGTTAGATTTTTTTATATTTGACAGTGTAATTTAAAAGGCTACGCCAGAGGCTACGGCTATTTGGGGGTCCTTGGCATGGAAAAGTTTGGGAACCCCTGGCCTAAGTCAAATAAGTTATCCAATTGTCAATGTATGGCTAACTAATATTGCTGTAAGAAAAGCTAAAACATTTTGACCATATGCAAATGGTTTATAGTGGAATGTGGATAAATCGGAGTGCTATAACGTTACAGTATTATATTTTGAAGTGCAAAATATTATCATCCACTAACAAAAAAGTTGTGGGCATCCAAAGAACGATAATGTTTCATTGTTATACGTGTACATTCCAAACAAACGGTGAGACAAAGAAAAAGCAATCGGCTTTCAATGGGTAGGCTACTCTTCTCATGCAGGTTGTAACTGTTCAAGTAGGGTAAGCTAGCGAAATTGAGGCGACGTTGTCATAAATATTTTTCTTACAGTGAAAATGGACTTGTTTACATTCTCGGACAGATGTTAATGTAAATCTATCACCACTCGCCACAAGTCAGCAATTATATCGGGAAATGCCCTCTTTGAAAAAATAAATAAATAAAAGAAAAAGGCTATGCTGTTACTACATACCAGTTTTGGCCAAAGCTGCATTAAAGCGCGGAGCTTTCAAAACCATAACAACGCGGAAACCCCTTTTAAAAAAACAAAATAAAAACCGTAGGCTACACATAGCCTAGCCTATGATAACTGTGGACAAAACGGGCTGAGAAGAATGTAGCCTAATAAAGCAGGTTCATGAGTAGGCTATAATACAATGTATATTGTTGTCCATGATTATGCTTTTTTGTTTTGTTTTTAATTTTTGGACATACATGATATAATATTTTCGTTTACAAAAAGACACAGCAACAGCCAAATACAGCTGTATTGAAAAGAATTTGAGGCCTCTGTGTGGTGTTTTTAAACTCTAGTAGGCTTTTTCCTTGTAAATGTTTTGTTCCTTACAATCAATGTAGCTACGCCTTCAAATTAAAGCTGTATATTTGTCTTTTTAAGGAATAGGACAACTACTAGCCTATTTGAATAACAATGAATCGCCTATGTATATGCCTATACATAACACATTAAAAGAGGATTGCTGTGGAACTCAAAATGTTAACGGTACCGGTATTAGTCTGTGCACATCAGATAATTAGTAACATTAACTGTAAAATCAGAAACCGAAGTATATCAGTATGCGATTACTTAACTCTCATATTAACATAGTTTTCCACTAGCCTATATACGACAACAACATAATAGAATTCCTGAAATTCAGTTATGGCTTTTGGTTTTGGTGTGCCACCCCAAGATTTTCAGTGGCCCCATCTGGCCACCCCAATGAAAAATTTCTGGGGGCGCTGTCAGGCCAAAATGTGTCCGGGAGCCAAAATGTGTCCGGGCAAGGCATCGGAATGCTTGGAATGTCGTTGCTATGCCAACAGACACGCGAGCATTGTGACGCGATAGCATTGCACTTGCTTTGACCTCAGAATCGCCGGAGATCGTTGGACGGAGATAGATCAGTACATCACTCAAATAACCATCACTATCACTCAGATAACCTTTATAATTTCCTTTTGTATAGGCTACTGTGCTTTATATTGTTAATTGTTTTCGATTTTAGATTGTGTTAGCTAGTGATTCATTTTGAAGTAGATAGTCTTTTACTGAAACTAACTAGCTAGCAATACTACATAGTAGTTTCCTGGTCAAATGTTGCTTTATAAAAAAACGAGCATCCGTTAATAATGTTAACAACGCCGGATTAAAAAAAAAAATGCATTAGCCTGTTCGCACTGCAAGTTAAACCAGCGAGGTGGAAAGAGTAAGTAGGCCTATCGCGTTGTTGAATAGCCCAATAAAACTAATCTAATGTCACGTTGATCAGTACGCCTAATTGTTATTTTTTTGTGGGCCTATTGGTAGTTTTTCTGATGACCGATTATTTTTTTACTGTATTTGCTATGCGATCGCGTTCACCCAATGAAAATGCCGTTGTAATAATCAGGCACGTTTCCTAAAAATATTTTGTTACGTTGAATATTGTTTTCAATAAATGTTATTTGTTAACTTTTATTTAGTGAGTTGTTGTCATGTTTTGTAGGATAAAAGCAAGCGCGAGCTTGTCACCCGGCGATTCTGAGGTCAAAGCAAGTGCAATGCTATCGCGTCACAATGCTCGCGTGTCTGTTGGCATAGCAACGACATTCCAAGCATTCCGATGCCTTGGCCGGACACATTTTGGCTCCCGGACACATTTTGGCCTGACAGCGCCACTGCCACTCAGACAGCCAGCGATTTAGTGACGTAAGTCTACTGTAAACCTCGTCACCCCTACGAACTCGAAGCGGGCCAGATAATATTACTTCCCGACACTTACTTCTTAGCCACTGCGCACACCGAAACAAAGTTATTTCATTAGTGCCGACGTGAATGACAATTCTACAGTATTTACGTTTACTTTTAGCCAGCACTCTCAAACTAGCCTCAACATCGGTATCTCTGGCACCAGGCATACACTGCACTATGGTCGCTGGTGTCGCTAAACTCACGTTTCTCAGAATACTATCCCCTATGATCAGGGCTTTCTCAGTAGGTGTGTTACTGAGTGGAGAATATCGGTTTGAAACGTGGGTGGTGCTCGGTGGCTCTAAGCCGACAGCTATGTTTCTTTTGCATCGTGACAAAATCGTCCCGCGGTGAGGGGGAGAGATACTAGTATCTAAACTGGCATCCGGCTCAGGTAAAAGGGAGTCGAGCAAACTCTCACTATCCTGGATCTTATATAATATCTAGCTGATATAACACCTCTAGCTCAGCTATTTTCCGTGTCAATTTTGAATTAAGCTCACACTTTGCACATATACCATTACTGGTAAAATTGGCCACAGAACTCAGGCGAAACATGAAACACAGCGCAGGAAACCATAATGGTGTGGAAGCCATAATGTGCGCTTACCGTATTTATCCTTAGTTGATGTTAGATTTTCTGGGTCTGGATGTGATCGACTTCGGAGCGGTAGTCACAAAAAAGTGGGAAACGTAAAAAAATAAAAGTAGCCGTTGAAAAATCTTAAATAGTTGAGTTGAACAAGCGAGGCAAAACAAGCGAAGCAAACGCCCCTTCAGTTCTAGTGATGTGCGAGTTTGAACGAATCGTTCAAAACGAACGATTCTTTTTACCGACTCAGGAGTGACAAGTCCTCTCCTCCACTAACTCGTTCACTGACTCGACACTGACATACCTGCGACTTGCTAATGCTAACTGTGAAGACGGTGCAAGACAACGTGTTACACTATTGTGCAACTCTTATATTCACTGTATTTGTGGAAATGCATCAAGTAAATCACTGTATTAACCTAGCCCTGTGAGAAAGCAACCACTTTTTGGCGCTTGTTTCAACTCCGTACTCGCTCTCCCTGCCCTGAGCTGAAGGTCTGGCTGCACGAATCACTCACTCACTTCACTTGCTCTCCCAGCCCGCCCGGAGCTGTCTGACTCGGGTTGCACGAAATAGCTACTCACTCGGTCACCCAGTACTTGCTCTCCCAGCCCGCCCGGAGCTATCTGACTTGGGTTGCATGAAATAGCTACTCACTCGGTCACCCAGTACTCGTTCCTCCAGCCCCGGAACCCGCCCCCTGCCCTGAGCTCGTTAACTCATGAGTGAGAGTACTGAGCAAGCCCCCAGAACAGCGCTGGGCTTTGAAGCCAATTTTATTTAGTGGTCAAACCGTGTAATTACAACGTCCAGGTCCGAAAAGCAGTTTTCTTGCACACAATCATGGGAAAAGGAGTGGCTATAAAACGATGGATTTTTTTTTTTGAGCGTCACAACCACCGCAAAATAACTTGTTTCAATATCAGAATTTGATCCATTCGTTCCGATAACATTTGGAAAGTCTCAAAGTCGCCGCACTATTAAATTACCTTATCCCATTCAGGAGGGCTAAACCGGAAGTTAGACTGACTTGATGACTCGAGCGACTCCAAAACCCAACTCTCTTTGGTGAGTGACTTTACTATAGAGTTAGTAAAAAGAGTCGAACCTCCCATCACTATTCAGTTCAAGTTCAAACAGGAAATAGGAAGCAGGGATGTAGGGAATCAGGGAATACCGGGAGAGTGCAGTGCAACAGAAAGGTAATTTTGTAGCAAGACAAAGTTAACTATGTAATATATACCAGCTAACTCCAACTTTTGAAAATAGCGCTTCGTATGCTTTGCGTGTTATACCTAATTATATCCATATATTTAACCAAGCTTGCAGGAAACGGCTTGTTTCGATAAATGAACTAGTTAGCTGGCTTTGTAGCTAACACTAGCAAGACAGGCACTATTGAATGAAAAGGCCAGCTAGCTAATGTTAGCAAGATCGTTTAAGCAGGGATGCAACTTGGCCCCCCCCCCCCCCCTTAATGTGTTAGCTAATGTTTTATGGCTTGTCACGTTGATAAATATGCGTAAATTCTTTTTATATTGTTACCATTTACAGAATAACATTATACTTCCTTACAGAACTGTTAAAGCTCAGAGAAATTGCATGGTGACCGTTGATGCATTCTTCATGTCATTCCATAGATGTTCAATAGGATTTAGGTCGGGGCTCTTACTGGGCCTCTCATGGACATTTACTTTGTTGTTTTTTAGCAACTCCACTGTTATTTCGGCTGTGTGCCTCGGCTCAAATGAGCCCCAATGTTGGCTTTTTTTATTCAGGGCTTCCTTATTGTCACCTTGCCATACAGGCCAGAATTGTGGAGAGCTTGGGATATTGTTGTCACATGCACACATTGACCAGTCTTTGCCATAAAGGACTGCAGCTGCTTCAAAGTTGACATTGACCTCATGGTGGCTTTTCTGATCAGGCTCCACCTTGCTGGATCATTCGGTTTGGAGGGACAGTGTGATTTAGGTGGTGCCATTGGCTATGCTTTGTACTCCTTAATGATGGTCTTGACTATCACAACTTTATCTCTAAGTTCTTTTGAAAGCTCATTGTTTGTTCTTTACTATGTAATGCACTATCCAGGGTAGGAGGTGTACAGAAACAGTTGTTTAACTGCATGCACATTGAATATACTTTCACATGCATTCACCACATACAATTACTACAGAAAGTTGTTAACAACTCTGTTTTTTAGGCTTAAATAATTCATGATAACAGATATTGGTGATTTTAAACATGTTTCAACCTCTCTTTTTCACTCCAGCTTTTCTGCAGCCTCATAAGCAATTGTGGCCCAGGTGTATCTGTGTGCAAACCCGGTGCGTACGTTCTGAAGTGTGCCGGTGTCCCAGGTGCAGTGGTATGTATATTTTATGTCTCAGACTCAGGTCCCAGGGCCTTGGTGTCACGACTCTGGGCTGGTTCTATCTCAACACTTGTGAATTGTAGCATCAGAACCCATGTCATGAACTAGGCCTGTTACAGGTCTCGAGACTTCACGGCAGATACAAGTCTTAAGCCCTCTGAGAGTGCGGCCAGCAGCTGCAACAAGCCTTAAGACTGTCTGGAATCTGCCCAGGGTGGATCCATGTCCCAAAGTCTCTGAAATCAGTGCCATCCTAAGAACTCTTTGTTGCTCATATGTTAGACCTAAGTCCCAAGACATTTGTCATTCAGCTCAGTGTGTGTACTAGTACCATGTCCTGAAATCCAATCCATAGGTACGCTGCCCAGCACCAAGGCATATGCATCAGGGAAGCACTGTGGGCATCTAACAGATGAGCTGACCACGCGGAGGAGAAGCAGGAAGTCCCCAGACGGAGGAGCTGTGTAAGTATGAGTTTTTCTTTCTTTTTGTTTTTATGCACCACATTTGGTGTAGATTAGTGTATTACTACTTACAGTCTTACATACTTCTATGCAATCAAATCAATTTGTTTTAACTAAAACAAACTAATTTGATTATAGTTGTATGTGATACTGTCTGTAGTAATGCACTAATAGAGAGTGGGGCCTAGCCGAATTCTCAAATTTTTTACGTAACAGCCGAACCTCCCACGCTACAAAAAAAGTTGCATAACCCCTGCTTTACACTCCGAACTTTCCGGGGGGGCCACAACCGCCACTTCCCCTTCATTCACACCACACTCATACAACTCCCCCACACCACACTCATACAACTCCCCCACACCACACTCATACAACTCCCCCACACCACACTCATACAACTCCCCCACACCACACTCATACAACTCCCCCACCCTTGGGGACCACCAACATTGCTCAGGTGTGGCGCTCGGGGAATCGAACCAGCAACCTCGGCCCTCGTGCAATGCCGTCCAACCTCCTGCGCCACGGAGTCCTTCGCATTTGTGTTTTATTTTTCTCCAAACTTAAATGGCACTCTGGCACAATGGCACAATGGAGAAAAGATATGAAAACTTGAATGGGGATTGAACCCCAGACCTTGGTATTGGTAAACCAGAACCATTCCTTTGAGCCACTGGAACTTCGCATTTGTGTTTTGTTTTTCTCCAAACTTAAATGGCACAATGGAGAAAAGATGTGCAAACTTGAATGGGGATTGAACCCTTAACCTTGGTGTTGGTAAACCAGAACCATTCCTTTGAGCCACTGGAACTTCGCATTTGTGTTTTGTTTTTCTCCAAACTTAAATGGCACTCTGGCACAATGGAGAACAGATGTGCAAACTTGAATGGGGATTGAACCCCAGACCTTGGTGTTGGTAAACCAGAACCATTCCTTTGAGCCACTGGAACTTCGCATTTGTGTTTTGTTTTTCTCCAAACTTAAATGGCACAATGGAGAAAAGATGTGCAAACGTGAATGGGGATTGAACCCCTAACCTTGGTGTTGGTAAACCAGAACCATTCCTTTGAGCCACTGGAACTTCGCATTTGTGTTTTGTTTTTCTCCAAACTTAAATGGCACAATGGAGAAAAGATGTGCAAACTTGAATGGGGATTGAACCCCTAACCTTGGTGTTGGTAAACCAGAACCATTCCTTTGAGCCACTGGAACTTCGCATTTTTGTTTTGTTTTTCTCCAAACTTAAATGGCACAATGGAGAAAAGATGTGCAAACTTGAATGGAGATTGAACCCCAGACCTTGGTGTTGGTAAACCAGAACCATTCCTTTGAGCCACTGGAACTTCGCATTTGTGTTTTGTTTTTCTCCAAACTTAAATGGCACAATGGAGAAAAGATGTGCAAACTTGAATGGGGATTGAACCCCTAACCTTGGTGTTGATAAACCAGAACCATTCCTTTGAGCCACTTTCTTGGGTTTTCCTGCAGTGAATTCATGAAGATGTAAAAAGAGAGGATAAAGAACATTCAAAGAGCCTGTGCCTTCTTTTGTTTTTTATACCTTTATGTACCCATGTGCTTTTGCCTAACATTTCAATTGCCCTTCATGTTAGCGTTTGGGTGGGTGCAGCATTGGACAGAAAATGATACCACAGAAATGTAGATGCAAGACTAAGATTTGAACCCTGAAGTGCTGTATTCACAGACAAAGACAATACCATTGTACCAAAGTCTCCTTAGCTGTTTTATGAGCTCTGCAGTGGAGAGAAGAAGCTGAGATCATAAACACATGAGGACTAAAGACAAAGAACAAGGTTCGAACCCTCAGCTCACCTTCCAGAGACCAAGACTCTCCTGTTATGCCACAGTGGCCTTGGCGTGTTTTAGTGTGATGCAGTGGACAGGAAAAGATGAGATCACAGAAATGCAAGCAAAATAAAGATAACAGACAAGGTTTGAACCATAACGTTTACCTTCCAGACACAAAGACAGTGCCATCACACCACAGAGGTCATGACGCTTTGGAGGTTGCTACATGGACTGAAGGTGACCAGACAAAAGAAATGCAAGATAAAGATGAATAACGAGGTTTGATCCCTCGTTCACCTTCCAGAGACAAAGACTCTACCATTATGCTACAGTGGTGAGAAATAAGAGGGAAGAGCAGGGGCATCGTTTATTTAAAAAAAGTACTTTAGATCAAATTTGATCTTACGTGTGGCATACATAGAAAATCACAACAAAGTAGTCAAAATTTCAACGTTCATTTGAGATTTATAGACGTAAGTACGTACGCTATTTTAAACAAGCGCAACCCATTTTATAAATAATGCAATAATGAAATCTGCTTCTGTGAAAGTTAAAGATTACATCCAAGTTTTTTTAATGAATGAAGCCCCAGGCTCAGTTGTCAAAGACAACAAACCTTCATGTCACCATTATCTTATGATGGTTTTAGAGCTGCAGCACAGAGAGGGTGTGATCTCCAGAGACAATGAGGTGGGGATCAAACTTTCTAGCTATGGTTGTGCAAAGTGCTGTTCTTACCTCTGTACCACATAACACCACAGGGTTCTTTTTTGCTTTCCAGTGAACTTATGACAAAAAACTGATGATGTTTCTATGAAAAGAAGAAAATGTGGTAAAATATAAACCCACCAGCCTGACTTACAGTATGTAAGCTACTTTGTGGAAGGTTTTGTTTCATTTTGGAATGTGTTTGCATTTGTGATTTGAACAACGGGTGATTCAGATGACCTAATTCATAGGATAAAGGTTTAACGGCTTACAAGTGTACCGGAAGGTGATCAGTTGGTAAATAAATGTTATGCCTTTTGATGTTTTTCTTCACAAAGATCGAACATGATATACAGTTAATCCAGCCAGTAATGCACTTCACTTTCATAAAGCACATTGGGTGTGTTGGGGGGCAGAGTTTGTAAATGTACATCATTTAAATTTTAATAATGAAAGATAATTCAGTGTTTTGGAATTGTATTGTCCTTAAATGTCAGCCTTGACAGTTGAATGGTGCTGTCAGTGCTCAATAAAAATAATATGAAATAAGAACAGTTTCAGTTGATCTTTATTATCCCTAGATGGTATATTGTGGGCAATATTAAAAATCCATGTACATTTGACAGCCACACAAAGAAAAACTAACAACTGTTGAGTGCTGTTATTTTTTTAATCCGACATGCTCTGTTGTAAAGACATTTTTTGTCCAGCAGAGGGAGGCAAATCCCTCACCAGAAGACGATGGGACCATAGAAATGCAGGAGAGACAATAAGGATGAGTGGAGATTTCAGCCTTGAAATTTGTCATGTTCGAATTGTGTTGTCACTGGCCAATAAAATAACACACAAAAAGAACGGCTTCAGTTTCAGTAAATCTTTATTGTCCACAGAGGGACAGCATTAAAAATCCACGCACGTTTGACAACCATAGAAAAAAATAAACTTTACAAATAGGTTCAACATTACAAGAGCTTTAAAGTTAGAATATGTATAAAGGAGTAAAATCAGTACACGTGCAAAGAGTACAATTCAGTACATGAACATACTTCATACTCTAACTGCATCTACTGTGTTAAAGACACAAATATTTATTATATAATCTGGGGAATATGTGTATCACACAGGGAAAAATACAACAGAAAACATCGATTGCATACATTTCTAAATAAACATAAATAGAAATTGTTACAGTCCAGTGCAATGTATATACTAAATGTACACATAGTTACATGCATAAAATATGAACACATATAATGCTGCTCTTCTCATAGATGCCCTTCAACATTTTAATAATTAGTACTGTAGTTAGTACCTGTTCATCCAATTGTGGCGACAGAGACACCTGGTGGAAAATGTAGAGAATGCATTTTGAGTAAAATTGTGAAGAAAACTCAGGGCCCCAATTAAAAATAATATCCAGTAATTCCTGCTGTTAGTAATATTACATAGATTAGTGAACATTAATAATTGGCATAGCTGGTAGTAATTCTCATGAACAACATTACAATGACTCCAAAATGATAATCACATCCGGAATTAATGTTTATGAATGAATAGTTAATTAATGTGTTCTGTTAGTAATGCCCAGCACTCACAAGCTTACACAGTACATTTCAATGTATCATCCTCATCATCCTCATCTACAACTTGAGATCAACATATAATCTAATCCAGTCCAGGCACAGGCAACAGTATTGATGGGGAAATGTACTGACAGGCAGACGGGCTCTGTGGTGGGAGATGAGGAATAAGGGTGCAGCAGTTCAAATGTGGTAAGTGACCAGGTCAGCATCTTACAATTCAGAGTCTGTGATGTGCAAGAACACAGTGTTAAGTGACCAGGCCAGCATCTTACAGTTCAGAGTCTGTAATGTGCAGGCCAGGGACACTGTTAAGTGACCAGACCAGCATCTTATAGTTCAGAGCCTGTGATGTGCAGGAACACAGTGGTAAGTGACCAGGCCAGCATCTTACAATTGAGACTACCATTTGCAGCAAGTGTGTTGATTGTCTCCTCTGTATGGCCTTTACAGTGTATTGAGGTACTTGCGGCGAATGAGCCAGTCTTCCACATTTCAAAGTCTTTTGTGACGTCTTGGTACAAAACACTAATGAAACACTGTTCAAGTCAGTGTTGGGATGCAGCAGATACACCAACACGCTGCACTCTTCACAGATGGCTGTGGTCGATTGGGGGCAGTTGGATTTCAGGGGATTTGAGGATTGCTGTTTGGATAACACCTTATGCATTCAACCCCCATGGATATTTTCCATTTACCCAATTTCCCCCCAGGGCGTCGCTCACTCCGTGAGGCCCAGCTTCTTCTTCAGTGACTCAGGCATCTCGGGGGGAAGGGGGTGGGGAGATCGAGGGAGGGAGGGAGAGAGAGAGAGGGGGGGGCAGAGAGAGCAGGAGAGGGGGAGCAAAAATAACCATCCCCATATTTTCTAGCATATGAGCATATGAGAGTTCTTAGGATGGCACTGATTTCAGAGATTTTGGGACATGGATCAACCCAGGGCAGATTCCAGATGGTCTTAAGACTTGTTGCAGCTGGTGGCCGCACTCTCAGAGGTCTTAAGACTTGTATCTACCGTGCATGTAGTTGAAGATACAATGTGCATGCAGTTGAACAACTGTTTCTGTACACCTCCTACCCTGGATAGTGCATTACATAGTAAAGAACAAACAATGAGCTTTCAAAAGAACTTAGAGATAAAGTGATACAGACACAAATCAGGAGATGGGTCTAAAAAGATATCAAAAAACTTAAATATCCCTTGGAATACAGTCAAGACCATCATTAAAGAGTACAAAGCATAGCCAATGGCACCACCTAAATCTTGCCTAGATCAGGCTGTCCCTCCAAACTGGATGACCCAGCAAGGAGGAGCCTGATCAGAAAAGCCACCATGAGGTCAATATCAACTTTGAAGGAGCTGCAGTCCTTTATGGCAAAGACTGGTCAATGTGTGCATGTGACAACAATATCCCAAGCTCTCCACAATTCTGGCCTGTATGGCAAGGTGACAACAAGAAAGCCCTGACTAAAAAAGCCAACATTGGGGCTCGTTTGAGCCGAGGCACACAGCCAAAATAACAGTGGAGTGTCTAAAGAACAACAAAGTAAATGTCCATGAGAGGCCCAGTAAGAGCCCTGACCTAAATCCTATTGAACATCTATGGAATGACTCGAAGAATGCAGTCCATCAATGGTCACCATGCAATTTCTCTGAGCTTGAACAGTTCTGTAAGAAAGAATGGGCAAATATTGCCCAATCTAGGTGTGCAAAGTTGGGAGAGAACCGAACTGATTCATGGCTGTAATTCAAGCAAAAGAACCTCCCACCAAGTACTGATTCCGGGGAGTGTGTACACTTCTAAAATCCAGTTATTGTAGATTTGTATTTTTAATTAATTCACACAAATATATATATTAATTGAAACCTATTTCATTTAAGTGAATTGAAGGATACCCCTGTAAATGAAGGTGGAAAAATATAATTTAATGTATTTTCATTTGAGGATGTAACTGAATAAAAGCTCAACATTATGAAAGGATGTGTAAACTTTCTATAGGCAGTATGTACTTACATATGACCACATGTACTTATAAACGATAGTCTGGAATAACACCTGATATGACAGACACTACCTTTCACCAGAATACAGTAAACTACAAAAAGAAAACTGCAGCCAAGGCAGAAAGCTAGCTGTTGTTGGCTAAAGTGGATCATTAAAAACATATCTAACATCATGTTTAGTGAGCTAGACTGATAGTGGCTTATGAGAAATAATTAATAAAACATTAAAACTTCTTGCTCCAGACAAGACGTCCATGCAGTCAAAGTGAATGTATTAATCGGTGTGAAAAAACTCAACATCCATACCATTGTTACTGTAATTGTAAATTCTTAGTGTTTAAATTCGAAGTTACGCAGTGTTGTGTTTTACTAGTGAACGCACTCAAAATAATATATTTCTTTCTAGGTTTAAATAATTGGACAGATAACTAGCAACAAGATACATTTATAATGAAGTATAATGTTACTCTGTAAATGGAAACCATATAAAAAAGAATGTACGCATATTTATCAACGTAACAAGAAGCCATAAAACATTAGCGAACACATGAACGGGGGGAGTGAAGTTGCATCCCTGCTTAAACGATCTTGCTAACATTACCTGGTTCCTGTCTAGCTAGTGTTAGCTACAAAGCCAGCTAACTACTTCATTTATCGATGCAAGCCGTTTCCTGCAAGCTTGGTTAAATATATAGATATAATTAGGTATAACTTTGGCTTGCTACAAAATAAGTAATTACCTTTCTGTATCACTGCACCGTACCGGTGGAAGAATGTTTACGACTTGCAGATGTACACCCCACTGCCTTTAGACAATGGTTTATACAGGAAATTAAGTCAAACGTCTCATCGGCTTCAGCAATCGCGTCTTGTTATTGACAACATATCCCATAAGCGCTTTCAAACAACACAAACACACTCACCTGCAGAACTGTGCACTCATCCAGAAATTTTCTTATAAGGGGACAGTAGTCTGTCAAGTAGTTAAAATATAAATGCAGTAGCTCTGATGGCGTGAGTATGGCAATAATTTGTCTCAATAACGTTTAACTATGTAAATTAATGTCAACATTACACAGCTGACCCACAGCTACCAAACTGGAACCAAATGAAAACCGTGACGCGCTCAACGCCGCTCACTCCAAAGATTGACGATTTCTGCCAACAACTGCTTTTCCTGAAGTTCCCGAATGTGCACAAACTGAAAAACTGAAAGCTAGCTTTTGGAGAATTACATTTTTACAAACGGAATTTCTGAGATCTGAATTTGAAATCAGACTTTAACTGAATAGCCTACCGAAATTCAGATTCAAATCACATAGTTCAATTTCAAAACGTATATACAAATTCAAATTATGAAATACAAATTCAGTGCAATAAAATTAAATTTCAAAACGTATATACAATTTCAATTTATGAAATAAAAATTCAGTGCAATAAAATTAAATTTCAAAACGTATATATAATTAAAACTTATGAAATACAAATTCAGTGCAATAAAATTCAATTTCAAAATATACAAATTAAATTTCACGAAATTCGAATTAAGTTTTCTGGTGGCACAAGTTTTACACCATATAAAACAAGCAAAATAGCGCTTTGAAAATTTTGAAAAGATTGTCTATATCTTTTGGCACATAAACGTAATGTTTTATTAATAGGGTGATAACACCAATTTTAGTGCGTAAACAATTGGGAAAAACTGTAATACTCCAAAAAGGATTAAACATTTCTTTCATATTTAATATTATAATACTATGATTTGTGTGTGCTGTTTAAGAAAAATATAAATAACCGGGGCATGGCCTCTCTACAGAACTTAATAGCCAAGACTTATGATCTATCAAAATATAGTTTCCGAGCATAATCAAGGAATTAAAAAAATTTAATTAAAATAAAATACAATTCTCAAGAGTGGGTGATATTAAAAAAACAAACAAACATATACATATTCTATGTGTGACTATGCCATATGCATTCTCTGATGGAGGGGGGGGGGGGGGGGGTCAGGGGTCAGGGGTCAGGCGGACATAATGAAGGGAGGGGGGGGGGGATGACAAAGCGAGTTACACTTGGGCCATTTTTGTGCTCCCTGTTAACTGGGACACAATTTCACAATTGTCATTTGAATCATTTGAAATGTTGAGGCCTTTGAAAGTGCCTGCCATACATGAGAGTAAGGCTCCCTATGAGCTTTATCTTTCCACTGCCATTTCAATCTGTGGATAATTATCTGTTAATAGTTCACCATTTAAAAGTGTTTGAAAAATATTTTTGTTAAGTGTTCTGGGACGCATAGTTTTGTTGACTCTGCTTACAAAATTCTCCAGAAACTTCTCTTCTTTGACATTCACAACAGACTTTGTAAACACAGCCTATTTCAGCAAGTTCCGATGTCTGAGGAGAGGTCATGCTGAAACGCTGAAAATATGTATGTTTATAAAATATCTCAGGCACTGTCAAATGCACAATACCCTTAGGAGCAGTGGAGTGGTGGCATTGCGTAGGTCTCGCTGTCCAAACACAGAGCTTTAAGGCTGATTTATATTTCGTAAGACAACCCCCATCAGCCAGATTTTCTGTCTCATTGATGTAATTTGGAATATCTGTGGCTGTGAGCCACTTGTCTCGTACCTCCCGAATTTTCTTGCGGCTCACACCGCGTCATTAATGTCTCACATCTTTGATTGTTTGACTAGCCTGGGGACACGGAGCGTTCTGCGTTGCTAAGGAACATACGTATAGTTGTATGTATAAATGAATTATTCGTTTCATATTTTTAATTAGTTTCAGCCTGGCTAATTTAAGAGACTACTCGCACACAACCCAGTGCAGCGTTTAAATTTGAAGGTTACGTTGCCATAGACGCAGGACGCTTGTCAGTGAGCTGATGTATTGAGTATAAATGCCCAGAGCTATGAGCCAGTCTCATAGCTGCGTTTTACACAGTATAAACTAGGCCTTAGAGTGTGACTTCAAAGAGGGGTCCTGTTTATGACTCATCATTAAAACTCTGCCCTCTGCTTCTGCTTCTACTCCTCCGCAGGAAGTCGCATCTGCCTGAGAGACGCCACACTTATGCCCTCATTGGTTTTACCGCCTGCTCTCTGGCCCTGCGTGCCAGACACTCTTTAACACTTTTTGAATACATTTCTGTAATGGATTTTAGTGGCGGATAATCAAACGTGAAGGTAGGGGGATCAGAAACAAGTCACTCACGAGTGAGAACCAATAAAGAGAATAACAAAATAAATGCAAAAAAAGAAAGACAGGAAACAAATTCCTTGTGGCTAATACCGATACCTGAACTAAAAGCTAATAGCAAGTCCCCCGTGAACATAAACAGCGTTTAATATCACAAGGTCGCTAGTACCTGGCTATACCTGGCTCAATGCAATGTCGAATGACAAAAAAGCACCGGGGAAGCAGAAGTGAGGAACTTAAATACCCCGCAGGTAGAGGCACAGGTGAAAACAATGATGAGGAAAAGCAAACCTCGATTCTCAATCGGAAAATAAGGACGAGAACCGCAACGGAAAAAATAAATAAAAACCCATGAACCATGACAATTTCACACAATTCTCCTGTTTTAGAAAACTATTTTCAAAAAGTATATTTTTTGTTTCATGTGAAAAACACTGCCATTAAAAACTATAAACTCCAATATTAATTAACACACACATTCCTCACAGGTAAAACACTAGTTGATTTAATTATTCAATCAGCAATCAGAGCTTTAGCACAAATAAGAGGGCAAAATTTGAGCTCTCCTGTATGTGGAGAACAATGGCTGATGAACTTTTAGAAATGCGAATAGATAGACCTGCCATATTGTTTACTGTAACATATCAATACTCAGTGATTCCTGGACTGCAGAGTACCTAATTTATACTACTACAAGAGAAACACAGTACAGACATCATAGTGTGCACAAGCTAAGCTGGCAGTATCCCTCATGTACATACCAAAGCCAACCCTACATGGAGCAAACACAGGAGAGCCTGTCCCTTCTGCAGCTCAGAGTAGCTAAGCACGGTCTTACCAGCTTACCAGCCTTACTGTAAAGAGGACCTGAAACATGGGGGAAGTATGCCTTTTGCAGTGCTGCAGAAATGAGCTCCACACACATTAACACAGACACATGCACATACACACAGAAACACAAACATATGCACACTCACATGTGCACCAACCCTAACCCTAACACACACACACACACACACACACACACACACACACACACACACACACACACACACAAGATAGACCAAAGCAGCTCACACATGTTGTGGGACAACGTGAGTTTCCACCATGATGCTCTGTTTCGAAAATGGTTCAATGAAACCATTGCCTTTTCATTTCTCAGTCATGCCAAGGGTGGCTGTGTCATTCCTAAAGACACTTCCTCCACTGCCTGGCCAGAGAAAATATAATGTGTGATAATGTACATGATCAAGAGCAGAGACCAGACTCATTTATTTTTGGTTTTACTTTTACATTTTTAGTTTACTCCCAGTAGTTTTTAAATTTTTTATTTACATTTCTGTAATTTGGAAAAATAAAAAATAACAATATTTGAGTTGGCCAGTACACTCAACCAATACTGAAGCCTTACTAATATCATGGTAATAGTGTCTTTCATTTTTCACACCAGTGTGTAATTGGCATTTATAATTTGTATTAATTTGTTGACAAGTGTGTATTATTTGAAGGAAAATCTTCATTTTGGGATGAGAGTGTATGGTTTTGAAAATAGTGCTTGATTTTGACAAGTGATATATGAAGTTTTGCAGAGAGAGTTGACCGTGTGGGTTTTGTGTTTATAATTTTGAGAAATAAGTTTTAATTTCAGAAAATGTGTCTAAACAATTGAGAAAAACTGTAATAACCTGCCTGTAGTCGACAATTGTTATCAAAAATGAAAGCATTACAAACATCATAAAAAAGGTATGTGTGTCAATTACAGAGAAACTGATATTATTGACCATGAAATGTGCTACGTAGAACAAAGACCGGACTGTGAGTTAAAATCAAGATATGCATGATGTTTTTCTCACCATTGTTCAGGTGTTTTTTTCTTTTCGCTGTGGAATTTTTACCTCACATTTTGGTTTTTTGGGGGTCTTTTTTTTTGGTCTTTTCCAATTTCCTGTTTTTCTGTAAAGCATCTTTGTGTAAATCTCTCCGTAAAAACTATATAAATTGAATGATTCTAATCATATAATAACATAGCATCAGTTAGGAACATTGAAAGAGGAACAGCAGTCTGCCAATGAACAAGTTTCAGTTTATATTGTTTCTAGCAGCATTCATTAATACATGCATTCGTCAATGTGTAAAAAACAACGCAATCAAACGTCAATTTTGTTTCCCAACTCAATAATTTACTCTTGCATTATTTCATTATGCCACTCCCAACTCAATAATTTACTCTTGCATTATTTCATTATGCCACTCCCAACTCAATAATTTACTCTTGCATTATTTCATTATGCCACTCCCAACTCAATAATTTACCCTTGCATTATTTCATTATGCCACTCCCAACTCAATAATTTACTCTTGCATTATTTCATTATGCCACTCCCAACTCAATAATTTACTCTTGCATTATTTCATTATGCCACTCCCAACTCAATAATTTACTCTTGCATTACTTCATTATGCCACTCCCAACTCAACAATTTACTCTTGCATTATTTCATTATGCCACTCCCAACTCAACAATTTACTCTTGCAATACTTCATTATGCCACTCCCAACTCAATAATTTACTCTTGCATTACTTCATTATGCCACTCCCAACTCAATAATTTACTCTTGGATTACTTCATTATGCCACTCCCAACTCAATAATTTACTCTTGCATTATTTCATTATGCCACTCCCAACTCAATAATTTACTCTTGCATTATTTCATTATGCCACTCCCAACTCAATAATTTACTCTTGCATTATTTCATTATGCCACTCCCAACTCAATAATTTACTCTTGCATTACTTCATTATGCCACTCCCAACTCAATAATGTACTCTTGCATTACTTCATTATGCCACTCCCAACTCAATAATTTACTCTTGCATTACTTCATTATGCCACTCCCAACTCAATAATTTACTCTTGCATTACTTCATTATGCCACTCCCAACTCAATAATTTACTCTTGCATTACTTCATTATGCCACTCCCAACTCAATAATTTACTCTTGCATTATTTCATTATGCCACTCCCAACTCAATAATTTACTCTTGCAATACTTCATTATGCCACTCCCAACTCAATAATTTACTCTTGCATTACTTCATTATGCCACTCCCAACTCAATAATTTACTCTTGCATTACTTCATTATGCCACTCCCAACTCAATAATTTACTCTTGCATTACTTCATTATGCCACTCCCAACTCAATAATTTACTCTTGCATTACTTCATTATGCCACTCCCAACTCAATAATTTACTCTTGCATTATTTCATTATGCCACTCCCAACTCAATAATTTACTCTTGCATTACTTCATTATGCCACTCCCAACTCAATAATGTACTCTTGCATTACTTCATTATGCCACTCCCAACTCAATAATTTACTCTTGCATTACTTCATTATGCCACTCCCAACTCAATAATTTACTCTTGCATTACTTCATTATGCCACTCCCAACTCAATAATTTACTCTTGCATTACTTCATTATGCCACTCCCAACTCAATAATTTACTCTTGCATTATTTCATTATGCCACTCCCAACTCAATAATTTACTCTTGCAATACTTCATTATGCCACTCCCAACTCAATAATTTACTCTTGCATTACTTCATTATGCCACTCCCAACTCAATAATTTACTCTTGCATTACTTCATTATGCCACTCCCAACTCAATAATTTACTCTTGCATTACTTCATTATGCCACTCCCAACTCAATAATTTACTCTTGCATTACTTCATTATGCCACTCCCAACTCAATAATTTACTCTTGCATTACTTCATTATGCCACTCCCAACTCAATAATTTACTCTTGCATTACTTCATTATGCCACTCCCAACTCAATAATTTACTCTTGCATTATTTCATTATGCCACTCCCAACTCAATAATTTACTCTTGCAATACTTCATTATGCCACTCCCAACTCAATAATTTACTCTTGCATTACTTCATTATGCCACTCCCAACTCAATAATTTACTCTTGCATTACTTCATTATGCCACTCCCAACTCAATAATTTACTCTTGCATTACTTCATTATGCCACTCCCAACTCAATAATTTACTCTTGCATTATTTCATTATGCCACTCCCAACTCAATAATTTACTCTTGCATTACTTCATTATGCCACTCCCAACTCAACAATTTACTCTTGCATTACTTCATTATGCCACTCCCAACTCAATAATTTACTCTTGCATTAATTCATTATGCCACTCCTAACTCAATAATTTACTCTTGCATTACTTCATTATGCCACTCCCAACTCAATAATTTACTCTTGCATTATTTCATTATGCCACTCCCAACTCAATAATTTACTCTTGCATTACTTCATTATGCCACTCCAAACTCAATAATTTACTCTTGCATTACTTCATTATGCCACTCCCAACTCAATAATTTACTCTTGCATTATTTCATTATGCCACTCCCAACTCAATAATTTACTCTTGCATTATTTCATTATGCCACTCCCAACTCAATAATTTACTCTTGCATTATTTCATTATGCCACTCCCAACTCAATAATTTACCCTTGCATTACTTCATTATGCCACTCCAAACTCAATAATTTACTCTTGCATTACTTCATTATGCCACTCCCAACTCAATAATTTACTCTTGCATTATTTCATTATGCCACTCCCAACTCAATAATTTACTCTTGCATTACTTCATTATGCCACTCCCAACTCAATAATTTACTCTTGCATTATTTCATTATGCCACTCCCAACTCAATAATTTACCCTTGCATTATTTCATTATGCCACTCCCAACTCAATAATTTACTCTTGCATTACTTCATTATGCCACTCCCAACTCAATGATTTACTCTTGCATTATTTCATTATGCCACTCCCAACTCAATAATTTACTCTTGCATTACTTCATTATGCCACTCCCAACTCAATAATTTACCCTTGCATTACTTCATTATGCCACTCCCAACTCAATAATTTACTCTTGCATTATTTCATTATGCCACTCCCAACTCAATAATTTACTCTTGCATTATTTCATTATGCCACTCCCAACTCAATAATTTACTCTTGCATTACTTCATTAAGCCACTCCCAACTCAATAATTTACTCTTGCATTATTTCATTATGCCACTCCCAACTCAATAATTTACTCTTGCATTACTTCATTATGCCACTCCCAACTCAATAATTTACTCTTGCATTATTTCATTATGCCACTCCCAACTCAATAATTTACTCTTGCATTACTTCATTATGCCACTCCCAACTCAATAATTTACCCTTGCATTACTTCATTATGCCACTCCCAACTCAATAATTTACTCTTGCATTATTTCATTATGCCACTCCCAACTCAATAATTTACTCTTGCATTATTTCATTATGCCACTCCCAACTCAATAATTTACTCTTGCATTACTTCATTATGCCACTCCCAACTCAATAATTTACTCTTGCATTATTTCATTATGCCACTCCCAACTCAATAATTTACTCTTGCATTACTTCATTATGCCACTCCCAACTCAATAATTTACTCTTGCATTATTTCATTATGCCACTCCCAACTCAACAATTTACTCTTGCATTATTTCATTATGCCACTCCCAACTCAATAATTTACTCTTGCATTATTTCATTATGCCACTCCCAACTCAATAATTTACTCTTGCATTATTTCATTATGCCACTCCCAACTCAACAATTTACTCTTGCATTATTTCATTATGCCACTCCCAACTCAATAATTTACTCTTGCATTATTTCATTATGCCACTCCCAACTCAATAATTTACTCTTGCATTACTTCATTATGCCACTCCCAACTCAACAATTTACCCTTGCATTATTTCATTATGCCACTCCCAACTCAACAATTTACTCTTGCATTATTTCATTATGCCACTCCCAACTCAATAATTTACTCTTGCATTACTTCATTATGCCACTCCCAACTCAACAATTTACCCTTGCATTATTTCATTATGCCACTCCCAACTCAACAATTTACCCTTGCATTATTTCATTATGCCACTCCCAACTCAATAATTTACTCTTGCATTATTTCATTATGCCACTCCCAACTCAACAATTTACTCTTGCATTAATTCATTATGCCACTCCCAACTCAACAATTTACTCTTGCATTATTTCATTATGCCACTCCCAACTCAATAATTTACTCTTGCATTACTTCATTATGCCACTCCCAACTCAATAATTTACTCTTGCATTACTTCATTATGCCACTCCCAACTCAATAATTTACCCTTGCATTATTTCATTATGCCACTCCCAACTCAACAATTTACTCTTGCATTATTTCATTATGCCACTCCCAACTCAATAATTTACTCTTGCATTATTTCATTATGCCACTCCCAACTCAATAATTTACTCTTGCATTACTTCATTATGCCACTCCCAACTCAATAATTTACTCTTGCATTACTTCATTATGCCACTCCCAACTCAATAATTTACTCTTGCATTACTTCATTATGCCACTCCCAACTCAATAATTTACCCTTGCATTACTTCATTATGCCACTCCCAACTCAATAATTTACTCTTGCATTATTTCATTATGCCACTCCCAACTCAATAATTTACTCTTGCATTACTTCATTATGCCACTCCCAACTCAATAATTTACTCTTGCATTACTTCATTATGCCACTCCCAACTCAATAATTTACTCTTGCATTATTTCATTATGCCACTCCCAACTCAATAATTTACCCTTGCATTATTTCATTATGCCACTCCCAACTCAATAATTTACTCTTGCATTACTTCATTATGCCACTCCCAACTCAATAATTTACTCTTGCATTATTTCATTATGCCACTCCCAACTCAACAATTTACTCTTGCATTATTTCATTATGCCACTCCCAACTCAATAATTTACTCTTGCATTACTTCATTATGCCACTCCCAACTCAATAATTTAATCTTGCATTATTTCATTATGCCACTCCCAACTCAATATTTTACCCTTGCATTATTTCATTATGCCACTCCCAACTCAATAATTTACTCTTGCATTATTTCATTATGCCACTCCCAACTCAATAATTTACTCTTGCATTACTTCATTATGCCACTCCCAACTCAATAATTTACTCTTGCATTACTTAATTATGCCACTCCCAACTCAATAATTTACTCTTGCATTATTTCATTATGCCACTCCCAACTCAATAATTTACCCTTGCATTATTTCATTATGCCACTCCCAACTCAATAATTTACTCTTGCATTATTTCATTATGCCACTCCCAACTCAATAATTTACTCTTGCATTACTTCATTATGCCACTCCCAACTCAATAATTTACTCTTGCATTATTTCATTATGCCACTCCCAACTCAACAATTTACTCTTGCATTATTTCATTATGCCACTCCCAACTCAATAATTTACTCTAGCATTACTTCATTATGCCACTCCCAACTCAATAATTTACTCATGCATTATTTCATTATGCCACTCCCAACTCAATAATTTACTCTTGCATTATTTCATTATGCCACTCCCAACTCAATAATTTACTCTTGCATTATTTCATTATGCCACTCCCAACTCAATAATTTACCCTTGCATTATTTCATTATGCCACTCCCAACTCAACAATTTACTCTTGCATTATTTCATTATGCCACTCCCAACTCAATAATTTACTCTTGCATTATTTCATTATGCCACTCCCAACTCAATAATTTACTCTTGCATTACTTCATTATGCCACTCCCAACTCAATAATTTACTCTTGCATTATTTCATTATGCCACTCCCAACTCAATAATTTACTCTTGCATTACTTCATTATGCCACTCCCAACTCAATAATTTACTCTTGCATTATTTCATTATGCCACTCCCAACTCAATAATTTACTCTTGCATTACTTCATTATGCCACTCCCAACTCAATAATTTACTCTTGCATTATTTCATTATGCCACTCCCAACTCAATAATTTACTCTTGCATTATTTCATTATGCCACTCCCAACTCAATAATTTACTCTTGCATTACTTCATTATGCCACTCCCAACTCAATAATTTACTCTTGCATTACTTCATTATGCCACTCCCAACTCAATAATTTACTCTTGCATTACTTCATTATGCCACTCCCAACTCAATAATTTACTCTTGCATTATTTCATTATGCCACTCCCAACTCAATAATTTACTCTTGCATTACTTCATTATGCCACTCCCAACTCAATAATTTACTCTTGCATTACTTCATTATGCCACTCCCAACTCAATAATTTACTCTTGCATTACTTCATTATGCCACTCCCAACTCAATAATTTACTCTTGCATTACTTCATTATGCCACTCCCAACTCAACAATTTACTCTTGCATTACTTCATTATGCCACTCCCAACTCAACAATTTACTCTTGCATTATTTCATTATGCCACTCCCAACTCAACAATTTACTCTTGCAATACTTCATTATGCCACTCCCAACTCAATAATTTACTCTTGCATTACTTCATTATGCCACTCCCAACTCAATAATTTACTCTTGGATTACTTCATTATGCCACTCCCAACTCAATAATTTACTCTTGCATTATTTCATTATGCCACTCCCAACTCAATAATTTACTCTTGCATTATTTCATTATGCCACTCCCAACTCAATAATTTACTCTTGCATTATTTCATTATGCCACTCCCAACTCAATAATTTACTCTTGCATTACTTCATTATGCCACTCCCAACTCAATAATGTACTCTTGCATTACTTCATTATGCCACTCCCAACTCAATAATTTACTCTTGCATTACTTCATTATGCCACTCCCAACTCAATAATTTACTCTTGCATTACTTCATTATGCCACTCCCAACTCAATAATTTACTCTTGCATTACTTCATTATGCCACTCCCAACTCAATAATTTACTCTTGCATTATTTCATTATGCCACTCCCAACTCAATAATTTACTCTTGCAATACTTCATTATGCCACTCCCAACTCAATAATTTACTCTTGCATTACTTCATTATGCCACTCCCAACTCAATAATTTACTCTTGCATTACTTCATTATGCCACTCCCAACTCAATAATTTACTCTTGCATTACTTCATTATGCCACTCCCAACTCAATAATTTACTCTTGCATTACTTCATTATGCCACTCCCAACTCAATAATTTACTCTTGCATTATTTCATTATGCCACTCCCAACTCAATAATTTACTCTTGCATTACTTCATTATGCCACTCCCAACTCAATAATGTACTCTTGCATTACTTCATTATGCCACTCCCAACTCAATAATTTACTCTTGCATTACTTCATTATGCCACTCCCAACTCAATAATTTACTCTTGCATTACTTCATTATGCCACTCCCAACTCAATAATTTACTCTTGCATTACTTCATTATGCCACTCCCAACTCAATAATTTACTCTTGCATTATTTCATTATGCCACTCCCAACTCAATAATTTACTCTTGCAATACTTCATTATGCCACTCCCAACTCAATAATTTACTCTTGCATTACTTCATTATGCCACTCCCAACTCAATAATTTACTCTTGCATTACTTCATTATGCCACTCCCAACTCAATAATTTACTCTTGCATTACTTCATTATGCCACTCCCAACTCAATAATTTACTCTTGCATTACTTCATTATGCCACTCCCAACTCAATAATTTACTCTTGCATTACTTCATTATGCCACTCCCAACTCAATAATTTACTCTTGCATTACTTCATTATGCCACTCCCAACTCAATAATTTACTCTTGCATTATTTCATTATGCCACTCCCAACTCAATAATTTACTCTTGCAATACTTCATTATGCCACTCCCAACTCAATAATTTACTCTTGCATTACTTCATTATGCCACTCCCAACTCAATAATTTACTCTTGCATTACTTCATTATGCCACTCCCAACTCAATAATTTACTCTTGCATTACTTCATTATGCCACTCCCAACTCAATAATTTACTCTTGCATTATTTCATTATGCCACTCCCAACTCAATAATTTACTCTTGCATTACTTCATTATGCCACTCCCAACTCAACAATTTACTCTTGCATTACTTCATTATGCCACTCCCAACTCAATAATTTACTCTTGCATTAATTCATTATGCCACTCCTAACTCAATAATTTACTCTTGCATTACTTCATTATGCCACTCCCAACTCAATAATTTACTCTTGCATTATTTCATTATGCCACTCCCAACTCAATAATTTACTCTTGCATTATTTCATTATGCCACTCCCAACTCAACAATTTACCCTTGCATTATTTCATTATGCCACTCCCAACTCAACAATTTACCCTTGCATTACTTCATTATGCCACTCCCAACTCAATAATTTACTCTTGCATTACTTCATTATGCCACTCCCAACTCAATAATTTACTCTTGCATTACTTCATTATGCCACTCCCAACTCAACAATTTACTCTTGCATTATTTCATTATGCCACTCCCAACTCAATAATTTACTCTTGCATTACTTCATTATGCCACTCCCAACTCAATAATTTACTCTTGCATTACTTCATTATGCCACTCCCAACTCAATAATTTACTCTTGCATTACTTCATTATGCCACTCCCAACTCAATAATTTACCCTTGCATTACTTCATTATGCCACTCCCAACTCAATAATTTACTCTTGCATTATTTCATTATGCCACTCCCAACTCAATAATTTACTCTTGCATTACTTCATTATGCCACTCCCAACTCAATAATTTACTCTTGCATTACTTCATTATGCCACTCCCAACTCAATAATTTACTCTTGCATTATTTCATTATGCCACTCCCAACTCAATAATTTACCCTTGCATTATTTCATTATGCCACTCCCAACTCAATAATTTACTCTTGCATTACTTCATTATGCCACTCCCAACTCAATAATTTACTCTTGCATTATTTCATTATGCCACTCCCAACTCAACAATTTACTCTTGCATTATTTCATTATGCCACTCCCAACTCAATAATTTACTCTTGCATTACTTCATTATGCCACTCCCAACTCAATAATTTAATCTTGCATTATTTCATTATGCCACTCCCAACTCAATATTTTACCCTTGCATTATTTCATTATGCCACTCCCAACTCAATAATTTACTCTTGCATTATTTCATTATGCCACTCCCAACTCAATAATTTACTCTTGCATTACTTCATTATGCCACTCCCAACTCAATAATTTACTCTTGCATTACTTAATTATGCCACTCCCAACTCAATAATTTACTCTTGCATTATTTCATTATGCCACTCCCAACTCAATAATTTACCCTTGCATTATTTCATTATGCCACTCCCAACTCAATAATTTACTCTTGCATTATTTCATTATGCCACTCCCAACTCAATAATTTACTCTTGCATTACTTCATTATGCCACTCCCAACTCAATAATTTACTCTTGCATTATTTCATTATGCCACTCCCAACTCAACAATTTACTCTTGCATTATTTCATTATGCCACTCCCAACTCAATAATTTACTCTAGCATTACTTCATTATGCCACTCCCAACTCAATAATTTACTCATGCATTATTTCATTATGCCACTCCCAACTCAATAATTTACTCTTGCATTATTTCATTATGCCACTCCCAACTCAATAATTTACTCTTGCATTATTTCATTATGCCACTCCCAACTCAATAATTTACCCTTGCATTATTTCATTATGCCACTCCCAACTCAACAATTTACTCTTGCATTATTTCATTATGCCACTCCCAACTCAATAATTTACTCTTGCATTATTTCATTATGCCACTCCCAACTCAATAATTTACTCTTGCATTACTTCATTATGCCACTCCCAACTCAATAATTTACTCTTGCATTATTTCATTATGCCACTCCCAACTCAATAATTTACTCTTGCATTACTTCATTATGCCACTCCCAACTCAATAATTTACTCTTGCATTATTTCATTATGCCACTCCCAACTCAATAATTTACTCTTGCATTACTTCATTATGCCACTCCCAACTCAATAATTTACTCTTGCATTATTTCATTATGCCACTCCCAACTCAATAATTTACTCTTGCATTATTTCATTATGCCACTCCCAACTCAATAATTTACTCTTGCATTACTTCATTATGCCACTCCCAACTCAATAATTTACTCTTGCATTACTTCATTATGCCACTCCCAACTCAATAATTTACTCTTGCATTACTTCATTATGCCACTCCCAACTCAATAATTTACTCTTGCATTATTTCATTATGCCACTCCCAACTCAATAATTTACTCTTGCATTACTTCATTATGCCACTCCCAACTCAATAATTTACTCTTGCATTACTTCATTATGCCACTCCCAACTCAATAATTTACTCTTGCATTACTTCATTATGCCACTCCCAACTCAATAATTTACTCTTGCATTACTTCATTATGCCACTCCCAACTCAACAATTTACTCTTGCATTACTTCATTATGCCACTCCCAACTCAACAATTTACTCTTGCATTATTTCATTATGCCACTCCCAACTCAACAATTTACTCTTGCAATACTTCATTATGCCACTCCCAACTCAATAATTTACTCTTGCATTACTTCATTATGCCACTCCCAACTCAATAATTTACTCTTGGATTACTTCATTATGCCACTCCCAACTCAATAATTTACTCTTGCATTATTTCATTATGCCACTCCCAACTCAATAATTTACTCTTGCATTATTTCATTATGCCACTCCCAACTCAATAATTTACTCTTGCATTATTTCATTATGCCACTCCCAACTCAATAATTTACTCTTGCATTACTTCATTATGCCACTCCCAACTCAATAATGTACTCTTGCATTACTTCATTATGCCACTCCCAACTCAATAATTTACTCTTGCATTACTTCATTATGCCACTCCCAACTCAATAATTTACTCTTGCATTACTTCATTATGCCACTCCCAACTCAATAATTTACTCTTGCATTACTTCATTATGCCACTCCCAACTCAATAATTTACTCTTGCATTATTTCATTATGCCACTCCCAACTCAATAATTTACTCTTGCAATACTTCATTATGCCACTCCCAACTCAATAATTTACTCTTGCATTACTTCATTATGCCACTCCCAACTCAATAATTTACTCTTGCATTACTTCATTATGCCACTCCCAACTCAATAATTTACTCTTGCATTACTTCATTATGCCACTCCCAACTCAATAATTTACTCTTGCATTACTTCATTATGCCACTCCCAACTCAATAATTTACTCTTGCATTATTTCATTATGCCACTCCCAACTCAATAATTTACTCTTGCATTACTTCATTATGCCACTCCCAACTCAATAATGTACTCTTGCATTACTTCATTATGCCACTCCCAACTCAATAATTTACTCTTGCATTACTTCATTATGCCACTCCCAACTCAATAATTTACTCTTGCATTACTTCATTATGCCACTCCCAACTCAATAATTTACTCTTGCATTACTTCATTATGCCACTCCCAACTCAATAATTTACTCTTGCATTATTTCATTATGCCACTCCCAACTCAATAATTTACTCTTGCAATACTTCATTATGCCACTCCCAACTCAATAATTTACTCTTGCATTACTTCATTATGCCACTCCCAACTCAATAATTTACTCTTGCATTACTTCATTATGCCACTCCCAACTCAATAATTTACTCTTGCATTACTTCATTATGCCACTCCCAACTCAATAATTTACTCTTGCATTACTTCATTATGCCACTCCCAACTCAATAATTTACTCTTGCATTACTTCATTATGCCACTCCCAACTCAATAATTTACTCTTGCATTACTTCATTATGCCACTCCCAACTCAATAATTTACTCTTGCATTATTTCATTATGCCACTCCCAACTCAATAATTTACTCTTGCAATACTTCATTATGCCACTCCCAACTCAATAATTTACTCTTGCATTACTTCATTATGCCACTCCCAACTCAATAATTTACTCTTGCATTACTTCATTATGCCACTCCCAACTCAATAATTTACTCTTGCATTACTTCATTATGCCACTCCCAACTCAATAATTTACTCTTGCATTATTTCATTATGCCACTCCCAACTCAATAATTTACTCTTGCATTACTTCATTATGCCACTCCCAACTCAACAATTTACTCTTGCATTACTTCATTATGCCACTCCCAACTCAATAATTTACTCTTGCATTAATTCATTATGCCACTCCTAACTCAATAATTTACTCTTGCATTACTTCATTATGCCACTCCCAACTCAATAATTTACTCTTGCATTATTTCATTATGCCACTCCCAACTCAATAATTTACTCTTGCATTACTTCATTATGCCACTCCAAACTCAATAATTTACTCTTGCATTACTTCATTATGCCACTCCCAACTCAATAATTTACTCTTGCATTATTTCATTATGCCACTCCCAACTCAATAATTTACTCTTGCATTATTTCATTATGCCACTCCCAACTCAATAATTTACCCTTGCATTACTTCATTATGCCACTCCAAACTCAATAATTTACTCTTGCATTACTTCATTATGCCACTCCCAACTCAATAATTTACTCTTGCATTACTTCATTATGCCACTCCCAACTCAATAATTTACTCTTGCATTATTTCATTATGCCACTCCCAACTCAATAATTTACTCTTGCATTACTTCATTATGCCACTCCCAACTCAATAATTTACTCTTGCATTATTTCATTATGCCACTCCCAACTCAATAATTTACTCTTGCATTACTTCATTATGCCACTCCCAACTCAATAATTTACTCTTGCATTATTTCATTATGCCACTCCCAACTCAATAATTTACCCTTGCATTATTTCATTATGCCACTCCCAACTCAATAATTTACTCTTGCATTACTTCATTATGCCACTCCCAACTCAATGATTTACTCTTGCATTATTTCATTATGCCACTCCCAACTCAATAATTTACTCTTGCATTACTTCATTATGCCACTCCCAACTCAATAATTTACCCTTGCATTACTTCATTATGCCACTCCCAACTCAATAATTTACTCTTGCATTATTTCATTATGCCACTCCCAACTCAATAATTTACTCTTGCATTATTTCATTATGCCACTCCCAACTCAATAATTTACTCTTGCATTACTTCATTAAGCCACTCCCAACTCAATAATTTACTCTTGCATTATTTCATTATGCCACTCCCAACTCAATAATTTACTCTTGCATTACTTCATTATGCCACTCCCAACTCAATAATTTACTCTTGCATTATTTCATTATGCCACTCCCAACTCAATAATTTACTCTTGCATTACTTCATTATGCCACTCCCAACTCAATAATTTACCCTTGCATTACTTCATTATGCCACTCCCAACTCAATAATTTACTCTTGCATTATTTCATTATGCCACTCCCAACTCAATAATTTACTCTTGCATTATTTCATTATGCCACTCCCAACTCAATAATTTACTCTTGCATTACTTCATTATGCCACTCCCAACTCAATAATTTACTCTTGCATTATTTCATTATGCCACTCCCAACTCAATAATTTACTCTTGCATTACTTCATTATGCCACTCCCAACTCAATAATTTACTCTTGCATTATTTCATTATGCCACTCCCAACTCAACAATTTACTCTTGCATTATTTCATTATGCCACTCCCAACTCAATAATTTACTCTTGCATTATTTCATTATGCCACTCCCAACTCAATAATTTACTCTTGCATTATTTCATTATGCCACTCCCAACTCAACAATTTACTCTTGCATTATTTCATTATGCCACTCCCAACTCAATAATTTACTCTTGCATTATTTCATTATGCCACTCCCAACTCAATAATTTACTCTTGCATTACTTCATTATGCCACTCCCAACTCAACAATTTACCCTTGCATTATTTCATTATGCCACTCCCAACTCAACAATTTACTCTTGCATTATTTCATTATGCCACTCCCAACTCAATAATTTACCCTTGCATTATTTCATTATGCCACTCCCAACTCAATAATTTACTCTTGCATTATTTCATTATGCCACTCCCAACTCAATAATTTACTCTTGCATTACTTCATTATGCCACTCCCAACTCAATAATTTACTCTTGCATTATTTCATTATGCCACTCCCAACTCAATAATTTACTCTTGCATTACTTCATTATGCCACTCCCAACTCAATAATTTACTCTTGCATTATTTCATTATGCCACTCCCAACTCAATAATTTACTCTTGCATTACTTCATTATGCCACTCCCAACTCAATAATTTACCCTTGCATTACTTCATTATGCCACTCCCAACTCAATAATTTACTCTTGCATTATTTCATTATGCCACTCCCAACTCAATAATTTACTCTTGCATTACTTCATTATGCCACTCCCAACTCAATAATTTACTCTTGCATTACTTCATTATGCCACTCCCAACACAATAATTTACTCTTGCATTATTTCATTATGCCACTCCCAACTCAATAATTTACCCTTGCATTATTTCATTATGCCACTCCCAACTCAATAATTTACTCTTGCATTACTTCATTATGCCACTCCCAACTCAATAATTTACTCTTGCATTATTTCATTATGCCACTCCCAACTCAACAATTTACTCTTGCATTATTTCATTATGCCACTCCCAACTCAATAATTTACTCTTGCATTACTTCATTATGCCACTCCCAACTCAATAATTTAATCTTGCATTATTTCATTATGCCACTCCCAACTCAATATTTTACCCTTGCATTATTTCATTATGCCACTCCCAACTCAATAATTTACTCTTGCATTATTTCATTATGCCACTCCCAACTCAATAATTTACTCTTGCATTACTTCATTATGCCACTCCCAACTCAATAATTTACTCTTGCATTACTTAATTATGCCACTCCCAACTCAATAATTTACTCTTGCATTATTTCATTATGCCACTCCCAACTCAATAATTTACCCTTGCATTATTTCATTATGCCACTCCCAACTCAATAATTTACTCTTGCATTATTTCATTATGCCACTCCCAACTCAATAATTTACTCTTGCATTACTTCATTATGCCACTCCCAACTCAATAATTTACTCTTGCATTATTTCATTATGCCACTCCCAACTCAACAATTTACTCTTGCATTATTTCATTATGCCACTCCCAACTCAATAATTTACTCTAGCATTACTTCATTATGCCACTCCCAACTCAATAATTTACTCATGCATTATTTCATTATGCCACTCCCAACTCAATAATTTACCCTTGCATTATTTCATTATGCCACTCCCAACTCAACAATTTACTCTTGCATTATTTCATTATGCCACTCCCAACTCAATAATTTACTCTTGCATTATTTCATTATGCCACTCCCAACTCAATAATTTACTCTTGCATTACTTCATTATGCCACTCCCAACTCAATAATTTACTCTTGCATTATTTCATTATGCCACTCCCAACTCAATAATTTACTCTTGCATTACTTCATTATGCCACTCCCAACTCAATAATTTACTCTTGCATTATTTCATTATGCCACTCCCAACTCAATAATTTACTCTTGCATTACTTCATTATGCCACTCCCAACTCAATAATTTACTCTTGCATTATTTCATTATGCCACTCCCAACTCAATAATTTACTCTTGCATTATTTCATTATGCCACTCCCAACTCAATAATTTACTCTTGCATTACTTCATTATGCCACTCCCAACTCAATAATTTACTCTTGCATTACTTCATTATGCCACTCCCAACTCAATAATTTACTCTTGCATTATTTCATTATGCCACTCCCAACTCAATAATTTACTCTTGCATTATTTCATTATGCCACTGTAAGGATCTGTGTTCTACTGGTCATTTGTACCTTTATTTTGTATGTATTGTTTATTCTTAGTTTTCACCTGACTTGTTTATTTTCCGGTTTTGCCTAGTTGTCCCGTGTCTACTTGTTTACACCTGATCTGTCACTCCCCGTTTACGTCTCTGTACCATTCGGGTGATCTCATTGGTGTTCGGGTTCCCTCTTGCTTCACACCTATCTCTGTGCACTTAGATTTACTAATTACCACTAACATACTAATGATAGATAAGATCTACTAACTCAATTAACAAACTAATTTGTATATACTTACTAATCATACTAACGGCAGGGGTGTGTATAGTTACTAATCTCACTAATATATTAGAGCGCACATTTTCATGCTGTTCTGTCCTTGCTAATCATTCTCAGCTGCTTCTGATCTACTCTGCCTGTCATCTTACTCTATGCACGATTTCCTGAAACTCCAGGTCATCTGTCATTGTGTGGGTTTGGAATCCAGTCCGCGTTTTCCCTAGTTGTCTCTGTGGTTGTTTAATTGTTTCCCAGATGTATGTCATTGTCTCTCGTTTGGAACCCCGCCTTCTCACACACCTGATTCCCTTTGTGTCATTTGTATCTTGTGCATTTAAACCCCGTGGTACTTCCAGTCTGTGTCGGATCGTTGTGATTACCTTTTCCAGTGCCTGTTATCTTCTAAAGCCTGAGATCTGTAGTATTATTCCGCGACACCTGTTTGCTCTACTATTCTTTTGCCTTGCCCTTATCTGTCCAGTCTGCCTGTTCGGTTTTGACCTCGTTTGTTTATCTACCATTCTCCTGCCTGATCCTGTTGTACCTACCTACCTCTGATCACCTGGTTTGACCCCTGTACGGATTAACTACCATTCTCCTGCCTGATCCTTGTGTACCTACCTACCTCTGATCACCTGGTCTGAACCCTGTACGGATTAAAGAACTCTTTTGCCTAATCCTGTGGTCTGCGTCTGGGTCCTTACCCCTCCCGCTACGGAGATCGTAACAGTACGATCCGACCATTCTTGGACCCAGCAGACCCAAGCCACCTGCACGCCGCCCTCCTGCGGCAAGGAGCCATGAGTGGCCAACAGGCAGTCATCGAGTCCGTGACCCAAGATCTGCGGTTTCTGATGGCCTGGGAGATCGATCCCTTCGGCCCGGATCCCTATGAGAACTACCTCATGGGGATCTGGGGGCAGAACCCGGAGTTTGCCCGCCGTCATGCCGACCACCACCCATCACTCCAGACTCCTCCACCCAGCTCCCACTCCGTTAGGCTCGGAGTGGTCTCCCTCCATCCTGATAACTCCGAGCCTAGCCACAACCTGGAAGCGGCTAAATTTAAGGGTACCCGTCTTGCCCTTTGCCCGAGGGGCTATGGACCCGGGAGGAAACGATGGAGTCCTGGTTCCCGGCTCCGTCGACGGGCTCAACCGCCCGTTGACGGGGGATCCATCGCCTTTCCGTCCCGTCACAGCTCCTCTGTTCCGTCCAGTCATAGCTCTCCTGCCCCGTTCCGTCCCAGCTCTCCTGTCCCTTCCTGTGCCAGCCCTCCTGTCCCTGCCCGTTCCAGCCCTCCTGTCCCGTTCAGTCCCAGCTCTCCTGTCCCGTTCAGTCCCAGCTCTCCTGTCCCGTTCAGTCCCAGCTCTCCTGTCCCGTTCAGTCCCAGCTCTCCTGCCCCGTTCAGTCCCAGCTCCCCTGCCCCGTTCAGCCCCAGCTCTCCTGTCCCGTTCAGTCCCAGCTCTCCTGTCCCGTTCAGTCCCAGCTCTCCTGTCCCGTTCAGTCCCAGCTCTCCATGTTCCGTCCCGTCCCAGCTCCCCTGTTCCGTCCCGTCCCAGCTCCCCTGTTCCGTCCCGTCCCAGCTCCGCTGTTCCGTCCCTTCCCAGCTCCGCTGCTCCGTCCCGTCCCAGCTCCACGGTTCCGTCCCGTCCCAGCTCCGCTGTCCCGTCCCGTCCCAGCTCCCCTGTCCCGTCCCGGCCCAGCTCCGCTGTCCCGTCCGGTCCCAGCTCCGCTGTCCCTTCCTGTCCCAGTTCTCCTGTCCCTTCCCGTCCCAGTTCCCCTGTCCCTCCCCGGTCCATGCCTCCTGTCCCTCCCCGGTCCATGCCTACTGTCCCTCCCCGGTCCATGCCTCCTGTTCCTCCCCGGTCCATGCCTCCTGTCCCTCCCCGGTCCATGCCTCCTGTCCCTCCCCGGTCCATGCCTCCTGTCACTCCCCGGTCCATGCCTCCTGTCACTCTCCGGTCCATGCCTCCTGTCACTCCCCGGTCCATGCCTCCTGTCACTCCCCGGTCCATGCCTATGGCCCCGTCCGGTCCCGGACCTCCAGGTCCGTTTCGTTCCACGCCAACAGTCCCGTCCTGCTCCCTGCCTCCTCTCAAGTTGCCGAGCCAGCTAGTCTCCTCGCCTGAGCGGCCCAGTCCGCTAGTCTCCTCGCCTGAGCGGCCCAGTCCGCTAGTCTCCTCGCCTGAGCGGCCCAGTCCGCTAGTCTCCTCGCCTGAGCGGCCCAGTCCGCTAGTCTCCTCGCCTGAGCGGCCCAGTCCGCTAGTCTCCTCGCCTGAGCGGCCCAGTCCGCTAGTCTCCTCGCCTGAGCGGCCCAGTCCGCTAGTCTCCTCGCCTGAGCGGCCCAGTCCGCTAGTCTCCTCGCCTGAGCGGCCCAGTCCGCTAGTCTCCTCGCCTGAGCGGCCCAGTCCGCTAGTCTCCTCTCCTGAGCGGCCCAGTCCGCTAGTCTCCTCGCCTGAGCGGCCCAGTCCGCTAGTCTCCTCGCCTGAGCGGCCCAGTCCGCTAGTCTCCTCGCCTGAGCGGCCCAGTCCGCTAGTCTCCTCGCCTGAGCGGCCCAGTCCGCTAGTCTCCTCGCCTGAGCGGCCCAGTCCGCTAGTCTCCTCGCCTGAGCGGCCCAGTCCGCTAGTCTCCTCGCCTGAGCGGCCCAGTCCGCTAGTCCCCTCTCCTGAGCGGCCCAGTCCGCTAGTCTCCTCGCCTGAGCGGCCCAGTCCGCTAGTCTTCTCTCCTGAGCGGCCCAGTCCGCTAGTCTCCTCTCCTGAGCGATGCAGCCGTCGCCGCCGGCCTCCTGAGCGATGCAGCCGTCGCCGCCGGCCTCCTGAGCGATGCAGCCGTCGCCGCCGGCCTCCTGAGCGATGCAGCCGTCGCCGCCGGCCTCCTGAGCGATGCAGCCGTCGCCGCCGGCCTCCTGAGCGATGCAGCCGTCGCCGCCGGCCTCCTGAGCGATGCAGCCGTCGCCGCCGGCCTCCTGAGCGATGCAGCCGTCGCCGCCGGCCTCCTGAGCGATGCAGCCGTCGCCGCCGGCCTCCTGAGCGATGCAGCCGTCGCCGCCGGCCTCCTGAGCGATGCAGCCGTCGCCGCCGGCCTCCTGAGCGATGCAGCCGTCGCCGCCGGCCTCCTGAGCGATGCAGCCGTCGCCGCCGGCCTCCTGAGCGATGCAGCCGTCGCCGCCGGCCTCCTGAGCGATGCAGCCGTCGCCGCCGGCCTCCTGAGCGATGCAGCCGTCGCCGCCGGCCTCCTGAGCGATGCAGCCGTCGCCGCCGGTCTCCTGAGCGATGTAGCCATCGCAGTCTGTCCTGTCTGCGCCACCGTCCTGAGTGGTCCTGTCTGCACCGTCATCCTCCTGAGCGGTACTGTCTGCGCCATCGTCCGCCTGAACGGTCCTGTCTGCGCCGCCGTCCTTGTTTCCCTCCTCCGGACCCCCTCCACCCACCCTGCTCTGTATTTCGGACATTACAAACTTTGAACATTACTCCACTACCTGCTGTCCCATTATCCCTCCTCCGGTCCCCCACCACCCACCCTGCTTAGTGTTTGTCACTGCTGGGGACGTCTGGAAGCCGTCCCTTGGGGGGGGGGTACTGTAAGGATCTGTGTTCTACTGGTCATTTGTACCTTTATTTTGTATGTATTGTTTATTCTTAGTTTTCACCTGACTTGTTTATTTTCCGGTTTTGCCTAGTTGTCCCGTGTCTACTTGTTTACACCTGATCTGTCACTCCCCGTTTACGTCTCTGTACCATTCGGGTGATCTCATTGGTGTTCGGGTTCCCTCTTGCTTCACACCTATCTCTGTGCACTTAGATTTACTAATTACCACTAACATACTAATGATAGATAAGATCTACTAACTCAATTAACAAACTAATTTGTATATACTTACTAATCATACTAACGGCAGGGGTGTGTATAGTTACTAATCTCACTAATATATTAGAGCGCACATTTTCATGCTGTTCTGTCCTTGCTAATCATTCTCAGCTGCTTCTGATCTACTCTGCCTGTCATCTTACTCTATGCACGATTTCCTGAAACTCCAGGTCATCTGTCATTGTGTGGGTTTGGAATCCAGTCCGCGTTTTCCCTAGTTGTCTCTGTGGTTGTTTAATTGTTTCCCAGATGTATGTCATTGTCTCTCGTTTGGAACCCCGCCTTCTCACACACCTGATTCCCTTTGTGTCATTTGTATCTTGTGCATTTAAACCCCGTGGTACTTCCAGTCTGTGTCGGATCGTTGTGATTACCTTTTCCAGTGCCTGTTATCTTCTAAAGCCTGAGATCTGTAGTATTATTCCGCGACACCTGTTTGCTCTACTATTCTTTTGCCTTGCCCTTATCTGTCCAGTCTGCCTGTTCGGTTTTGACCTCGTTTGTTTATCTACCATTCTCCTGCCTGATCCTGTTGTACCTACCTACCTCTGATCACCTGGTTTGACCCCTGTACGGATTAACTACCATTCTCCTGCCTGATCCTTGTGTACCTACCTACCTCTGATCACCTGGTCTGAACCCTGTACGGATTAAAGAACTCTTTTGCCTAATCCTGTGGTCTGCGTCTGGGTCCTTACCCCTCCCGCTACGGAGATCGTAACAGCCACTCCCAACTCAATAATTTACTCTTGCATTATTTCATTATGCCACTCCCAACTCAACAATTTACCCTTGCATTATTTCATTATGCCACTCCCAACTCAATAATTTACTCTTGCATTACTTCATTATGCCACTCCCAACTCAATAATTTACTCTTGCATTATTTCATTATGCCACTCCCAACTCAACAATTTACCCTTGCATTATTTCATTATGCCACTCCCAACTCAACAATTTACTCTTGCATTACTTCATTATGCCACTCCCAACTCAACAATTTACTCTTGCATTACTTCATTATGCCACTCCCAACTCAACAATTTACTCTTGCATTACTTCATTATGCCACTCCCAACTCAATAATTTACTCTTGCATTATTTCATTATGCCACTCCCAACTCAATAATTTACCCTTGCATTACTTCATTATGCCACTCCCAACTCAATAATTTACTCTTGCATTACTTCATTATGCCACTCCCAACTCAATAATTTACTCTTGCATTACTTCATTATGCCACTCCCAACTCAACAATTTACTCTTGCATTATTTCATTATGCCACTCCCAACTCAATAATTTACTCTTGCATTATTTCATTATGCCACTCCCAACTCAACAATTTACTCTTGCATTATTTCATTATGCCACTCCCAACTCAACAATTTACCCTTGCATTATTTCATTATGCCACTCCCAACTCAATAATTTACTCTTGCATTACTTCATTATGCCACTCCCAACTCAATAATTTACCCTTGCATTACTTCATTATGCCACTCCCAACTCAATAATTTACTCTTGCATTACTTCATTATGCCACTCCCAACTCAATAATTTACTCTTGCATTATTTCATTATGCCACTCCCAACTCAATAATTTACTCTTGCATTATTTCATTATGCCACTCCCAACTCAATAATTTACTCTTGCATTACTTCATTATGCCACTCCCAACTCAATAATTTACTCTTGCATTATTTCATTATGCCACTCCCAACTCAATAATTTACTCTTGCATTATTTCATTATGCCACTCCCAACTCAATAATTTACTCTTGCATTACTTCATTATGCCACTCCCAACTCAATAATTTACTCTTGCATTACTTCATTATGCCACTCCCAACTCAATAATTTACTCTTGCATTATTTCATTATGCCACTCCCAACTCAATAATTTACTCTTGCATTATTTCATTATGCCACTCCCAACTCAACAATTTACCCTTGCATTATTTCATTATGCCACTCCCAACTCAACAATTTACCCTTGCATTACTTCATTATGCCACTCCCAACTCAATAATTTACTCTTGCATTACTTCATTATGCCACTCCCAACTCAATAATTTACTCTTGCATTACTTCATTATGCCACTCCCAACTCAACAATTTACTCTTGCATTATTTCATTATGCCACTCCCAACTCAATAATTTACTCTTGCATTACTTCATTATGCCACTCCCAACTCAATAATTTACTCTTGCATTACTTCATTATGCCACTCCCAACTCAATAATTTACTCTTGCATTACTTCATTATGCCACTCCCAACTCAATAATTTACTCTTGCATTACTTCATTATGCCACTCCCAACTCAATAATTTACTCTTGCATTACTTCATTATGCCACTCCCAACTCAACAATTTACTCTTGCATTACTTCATTATGCCACTCCCAACTCAACAATTTACTCTTGCATTATTTCATTATGCCACTCCCAACTCAATAATTTACTCTTGCATTACTTCATTATGCCACTCCCAACTCAATAATTTACCCTTGCATTACTTCATTATGCCACTCCCAACTCAATAATTTACTCTTGCATTACTTCATTATGCCACTCCCAACTCAATAATTTACTCTTGCATTACTTCATTATGCCACTCCCAACTCAATAATTTACCCTTGCATTATTTCATTATGCCACTCCCAACTCAATAATTTACTCTTGCATTACTTCATTATGCCACTCCCAATTCAATAATTTACTCTTGCATTACTTCATTATGCCACTCCCAACTCAATAATTTACTCTTGCATTATTTCATTATGCCACTCCCAACTCAATAATTTACTCTTGCATTATTTCATTATGCCACTCCCAACTCAACAATTTACTCTTGCATTACTTCATTATGCCACTCCCAACTCAACAATTTACTCTTGCATTATTTCATTATGCCACTCCCAACTCAATAATTTACTCTTGCATTACTTCATTATGCCACTCCCAACTCAATAATTTACTCTTGCATTATTTCATTATGCCACTCCCAACTCAATAATTTACTCTTGCATTATTTCATTATGCCACTGTCATGGATCTGACCTTGTTTCCCTTATCTCTACGTCGCCTTATTCGTTTTATCGTTTACTGGTAGTCCATCGGATTTTCCTGTGTTCCGTCACGGGTTTTTGCTTCTCCTGGTCATTAGTGAGTTCACCTGGTAGATATTTCCGCTCACTACTTATACCCCGCTTCCGGTCTCGCTCGTCGCTTCTATGTTATTTCCTCTTAACATTCGAGCCGGTAAAAAGGTATAGAGAGTAATTAGTAAGCTAGTTTAAAAACTAAAGGGTTTAGAAAGTAGGGTTAAAGAAAGAAAGGAAGGTTCTTTTAGCGCTCAGTTCTGAGCAGAGGTTCTCGTTTTTCTTTCGTTATTACTCTAACTTACGAGTGCTCTTCCCCAGGAGAAGTTTGGGTTGTTGAGCCTTGGTTTTCCTTAGTTTTCACTCCTATAACGGGAGTAAGATAAGCGTGTCTGCTTATCTCCTTTTATTTACCGTTTCTACCGACTAGCGCTCTAACTGCGCTGACTCCAGTTATAGGGGTCTGATAGTTTTGGTTTTCATTGTTTGTTCGCTCCTACAAACGGAGTTAGATAAGCGTTAGTGCTTATTCCTTTGTTTTGCTCGTTTAGCGAGCTCCTCGTTTATATTACGAGGGTTATTCTTTCTTTTCTAGTTGTTTCTCCACTACGGATTATTGTCCGTTTTAGTGGTGTTCTTACGAACACTTTCAGACTGGTCAACTACTAGCATTTGGATCTCTAATATTCCCATCTCTGTTTTCTGACAGAGATCCCTCATAGCCACTCCCAACTCAATAATTTACTCTTGCATTATTTCATTATGCCACTCCCAACTCAACAATTTACCCTTGCATTATTTCATTATGCCACTCCCAACTCAATAATTTACTCTTGCATTACTTCATTATGCCACTCCCAACTCAATAATTTACTCTTGCATTATTTCATTATGCCACTCCCAACTCAACAATTTACCCTTGCATTATTTCATTATGCCACTCCCAACTCAATAATTTACTCTTGCATTACTTCATTATGCCACTCCCAACTCAACAATTTACTCTTGCATTATTTCATTATGCCACTCCCAACTCAATAATTTACTCTTGCATTACTTCATTATGCCACTCCCAACTCAATAATTTACTCTTGCATTATTTCATTATGCCACTCCCAACTCAACAATTTACTCTTGCATTATTTCATTATGCCACTCCCAACTCAACAATTTACTCTTGCATTATTTCATTATGCCACTCCCAACTCAATAATTTACTCTTGCATTATTTCATTATGCCACTCCCAACTCAACAATTTACTCTTGCATTACTTCATTATGCCACTCCCAACTCAACAATTTACTCTTGCATTACTTCATTATGCCACTCCCAACTCAACAATTTACTCTTGCATTACTTCATTATGCCACTCCCAACTCAATAATTTACTCTTGCATTATTTCATTATGCCACTCCCAACTCAATAATTTACTCTTGCATTACTTCATTATGCCACTCCCAACTCAACAATTTACTCTTGCATTACTTCATTATGCCACTCCCAACTCAATAATTTACTCTTGCATTACTTCATTATGCCACTCCCAACTCAACAATTTACTCTTGCATTACTTCATTATGCCACTCCCAACTCAACAATTTACTCTTGCATTACTTCATTATGCCACTCCCAACTCAACAATTTACTCTTGCATTACTTCATTATGCCACTCCCAACTCAATAATTTACTCTTGCATTATTTCATTATGCCACTCCCAACTCAATAATTTACCCTTGCATTACTTCATTATGCCACTCCCAACTCAATAATTTACTCTTGCATTACTTCATTATGCCACTCCCAACTCAATAATTTACTCTTGCATTACTTCATTATGCCACTCAACAATTTACTCTTGCATTATTTCATTATGCCACTCCCAACTCAATAATTTACTCTTGCATTATTTCATTATGCCACTCCCAACTCAACAATTTACTCTTGCATTACTTCATTATGCCACTCCCAACTCAATAATTTACTCTTGCATTATTTCATTATGCCACTCCCAACTCAATAATTTACTCTTGCATTACTTCATTATGCCACTCCCAACTCAACAATTTACTCTTGCATTACTTCATTATGCCACTCCCAACTCAACAATTTACTCTTGCATTATTTCATTATGCCACTCCCAACTCAATAATTTACTCTTGCATTATTTCATTATGCCACTCCCAACTCAACAATTTACTCTTGCATTACTTCATTATGCCACTCCCAACTCAATAATTTACACTTGCATTACTTCATTATGGCACTCCCAACTCAATAATTTACTCTTGCATTACTTCATTATGCCACTCCCAACTCAATAATTTACTCTTGCATTACTTCATTATGCCACTCCCAACTCAACAATTTACTCTTGCATTATTTCATTATGCCACTCCCAACTCAATAATTTACTCTTGCATTACTTCATTATGCCACTCCCAACTCAACAATTTACTCTTGCATTACTTCATTATGCCACTCCCAACTCAATAATTTACTCTTGCATTATTTCATTATGCCACTCCCAACTCAATAATTTACTCTTGCATTACTTCATTATGCCACTCCCAACTCAACAATTTACTCTTGCATTATTTCATTATGCCACTCCCAACTCAATAATTTACTCTTGCATTATTTCATTATGCCACTCCCAACTCAACAATTTACTCTTGCATTACTTCATTATGCCACTCCCAACTCAATAATTTACTCTTGCATTACTTCATTATGCCACTCCCAACTCAACAATTTACTCTTGCATTACTTCATTATGCCACTCCCAACTCAATAATTTACTCTTGCATTATTTCATTATGCCACTCCCAACTCAATAATTTACTCTTGCATTACTTCATTATGCCACTCCCAACTCAATAATTTACTCTTGCATTATTTCATTATGCCACTCCCAACTCAACAATTTACTCTTGCATTATTTCATTATGCCACTCCCAACTCAATAATTTACTCTTGCATTATTTCATTATGCCACTCCCAACTCAATAATTTACTCTTGCATTACTTCATTATGCCACTCCCAACTCAACAATTTACTCTTGCATTACTTCATTATGCCACTCCCAACTCAACAATTTACTCTTGCATTACTTCATTATGCCACTCCCAACTCAACAATTTACTCTTGCATTATTTCATTATGCCACTCCCAACTCAACAATTTACTCTTGCATTACTTCATTATGCCACTCCCAACTCAATAATTTACCCTTGCATTACTTCATTATGCCACTCCCAACTCAATAATTTACTCTTGCATTACTTCATTATGCCACTCCCAACTCAATAATTTACTCTTGCATTATTTCATTATGCCACTCCCAACTCAATAATTTACTCTTGCATTACTTCATTATGCCACTCCCAACTCAATAATTTACTCTTGCATTATTTCATTATGCCACTCCCAACTCAACAATTTACTCTTGCATTATTTCATTATGCCACTCCCAACTCAATAATTTACTCTTGCATTATTTCATTATGCCACTCCCAACTCAATAATTTACTCTTGCATTACTTCATTATGCCACTCCCAACTCAATAATTTACCCTTGCATTACTTCATTATGCCACTCCCAACTCAATAATTTACTCTTGCATTACTTCATTATGCCACTCCCAACTCAATAATTTACTCTTGCATTACTTCATTATGCCACTCCCAACTCAACAATTTACTCTTGCATTACTTCATTATGCCACTCCCAACTCAATAATTTACTCTTGCATTACTTCATTATGCCACTCCCAACTCAACAATTTACTCTTGCATTACTTCATTATGCCACTCCCAACTCAACAATTTACTCTTGCATTATTTCATTATGCCACTCCCAACTCAATAATTTACTCTTGCATTACTTCATTATGCCACTCCCAACTCAACAATTTACTCTTGCATTACTTCATTATGCCACTCCCAACTCAACAATTTACTCTTGCATTATTTCATTATGCCACTCCCAACTCAATAATTTACTCTTGCATTATTTCATTATGCCACTCCCAACTCAACAATTTACTCTTGCATTACTTCATTATGCCACTCCCAACTCAATAATTTACTCTTGCATTACTTCATTATGCCACTCCCAACTCAACAATTTACTCTTGCATTACTTCATTATGCCACTCCCAACTCAATAATTTACTCTTGCATTATTTCATTATGCCACTCCCAACTCAATAATTTACTCTTGCATTACTTCATTATGCCACTCCCAACTCAATAATTTACTCTTGCATTATTTCATTATGCCACTCCCAACTCAACAATTTACTCTTGCATTATTTCATTATGCCACTCCCAACTCAATAATTTACTCTTGCATTATTTCATTATGCCACTCCCAACTCAATAATTTACTCTTGCATTACTTCATTATGCCACTCCCAACTCAATAATTTACTCTTGCATTACTTCATTATGCCACTCCCAACTCAACAATTTACTCTTGCATTACTTCATTATGCCACTCCCAACTCAATAATTTACTCTTGCATTACTTCATTATGCCACTCCCAACTCAATAATTTACTCTTGCATTACTTCATTATGCCACTCCCAACTCAACAATTTACTCTTGCATTATTTAATTATGCCACTCCCAACTCAATAATTTACTCTTGCATTACTTCATTATGCCACTCCCAACTCAACAATTTACTCTTGCATTACTTCATTATGCCACTCCCAACTCAACAATTTACTCTTGCATTATTTCATTATGCCACTCCCAACTCAACAATTTACTCTTGCATTACTTCATTATGCCACTCCCAACTCAATAATTTACTCTTGCATTATTTCATTATGCCACTCCCAACTCAACAATTTACTCTTGCATTATTTCATTATGCCACTCCCAACTCAACAATTTACTCTTGCATTACTTCATTATGCCACTCCCAACTCAATAATTTACTCTTGCATTATTTCATTATGCCACTCCCAACTCAATAATTTACTCTTGCATTATTTCATTATGCCACTCCCAACTCAATAATTTACTCTTGCATTACTTCATTATGCCACTCCCAACTCAATAATTTACCCTTGCATTACTTCATTATGCCACTCCCAACTCAATAATTTACTCTTGCATTACTTCATTATGCCACTCCCAACTCAACAATTTACTCTTGCATTACTTCATTATGCCACTCCCAACTCAATAATTTACTCTTGCATTATTTCATTATGCCACTCCCAACTCAATAATTTACTCTTGCATTACTTCATTATGCCACTCCCAACTCAATAATTTACTCTTGCATTATTTCATTATGCCACTCCCAACTCAACAATTTACTCTTGCATTATTTCATTATGCCACTCCCAACTCAATAATTTACTCTTGCATTATTTCATTATGCCACTCCCAACTCAATAATTTACTCTTGCATTACTTCATTATGCCACTCCCAACTCAATAATTTACCCTTGCATTACTTCATTATGCCACTCCCAACTCAATAATTTACTCTTGCATTACATCATTATGCCACTCCCAACTCAATAATTTACTCTTGCATTACTTCATTATGCCACTCCCAACTCAACAATTTACTCTTGCATTACTTCATTATGCCACTCCCAACTCAATAATTTACTCTTGCATTACTTCATTATGCCACTCCCAACTCAACAATTTACTCCTGCATTACTTCATTATGCCACTCCCAACTCAACAATTTACTCTTGCATTATTTCATTATGCCACTCCCAACTCAATAATTTACTCTTGCATTACTTCATTATGCCACTCCCAACTCAATAATTTACTCTTGCATTATTTCATTATGCCACTCCCAACTCAACAATTTACTCTTGCATTACTTCATTATGCCACTCCCAACTCAACAATTTACTCTTGCATTACTTCATTATGCCACTCCCAACTCAACAATTTACTCTTGCATTACTTCATTATGCCACTCCCAACTCAATAATTTACTCTTGCATTATTTCATTATGCCACTCCCAACTCAATAATTTACTCTTGCATTACTTCATTATGCCACTCCCAACTCAACAATTTACTCTTGCATTATTTCATTATGCCACTCCCAACTCAATAATTTACTCTTGCATTACTTCATTATGCCACTCCCAACTCAACAATTTACTCTTGCATTACTTCATTATGCCACTCCCAACTCAATAATTTACTCTTGCATTATTTCATTATGCCACTCCCAACTCAATAATTTACTCTTGCATTACTTCATTATGCCACTCCCAACTCAACAATTTACTCTTGCATTACTTCATTATGCCACTCCCAACTCAACAATTTACTCTTGCTATACTTCATTATGCCACTCCCAACTCAATAATTTACTCTTGCATTATTTCATTATGCCACTCCCAACTCAATAATTTACTCTTGCATTACTTCATTATGCCACTCCCAACTCAACAATTTACTCTTGCATTATTTCATTATGCCACTCCCAACTCAATAATTTACTCTTGCATTACTTCATTATGCCACTCCCAACTCAATAATTTACTCTTGCATTATTTCATTATGCCACTCCCAACTCAACAATTTACTCTTGCATTATTTCATTATGCCACTCCCAACTCAACAATTTACTCTTGCATTATTTCATTATGCCACTCCCAACTCAATAATTTACTCTTGCATTATTTCATTATGCCACTCCCAACTCAACAATTTACTCTTGCATTACTTCATTATGCCACTCCCAACTCAACAATTTACTCTTGCATTACTTCATTATGCCACTCCCAACTCAACAATTTACTCTTGCATTACTTCATTATGCCACTCCCAACTCAATAATTTACTCTTGCATTATTTCATTATGCCACTCCCAACTCAATAATTTACTCTTGCATTACTTCATTATGCCACTCCCAACTCAACAATTTACTCTTGCATTATTTCATTATGCCACTCCCAACTCAATAATTTACTCTTGCATTACTTCATTATGCCACTCCCAACTCAACAATTTACTCTTGCATTACTTCATTATGCCACTCCCAACTCAATAATTTACTCTTGCATTACTTCATTATGCCACTCCCAACTCAACAATTTACTCTTGCATTACTTCATTATGCCACTCCCAACTCAACAATTTACTCTTGCATTATTTCATTATGCCACTCCCAACTCAACAATTTACTCTTGCATTACTTCATTATGCCACTCCCAACTCAATAATTTACTCTTGCATTATTTCATTATGCCACTCCCAACTCAACAATTTACTCTTGCATTATTTCATTATGCCACTCCCAACTCAACAATTTACTCTTGCATTATTTCATTATGCCACTCCCAACTCAACAATTTACTCTTGCATTATTTCATTATGCCACTCCCAACTCAACAATTTACTCTTGCATTATTTCATTATGCCACTCCCAACTCAACAATTTACTCTTGCATTATTTCATTATGCCACTCCCAACTCAACAATTTACTCTTGCATTATTTCATTATGCCACTCCCAACTCAATAATTTACTCTTGCATTATTTCATTATGCCACTCCCAACTCAACAATTTACCCTTGCATTATTTCATTATGCCACTCCCAACTCAACAATTTACTCTTGCATTATTTCATTATGCCACTCCCAACTCAACAATTTACTCTTGCATTACTTCATTATGCCACTCCCAACTCAATAATTTACTCTTGCATTATTTCATTATGCCACTCCCAACTCAATAATTTACTCTTGCATTACTTCATTATGCCACTCCCAACTCAATAATTTACTCTTGCATTATTTCATTATGCCACTCCCAACTCAATAATTTACTCTTGCATTATTTAATTATGCCACTCCCAACTCAACAATTTACTCTTGCATTATTTCATTATGCCACTCCCAACTCAATAATTTACTCTTGCATTATTTCATTATGCCACTCCCAACTCAATAATTTACTCTTGCATTACTTCATTATGCCACTCCCAACTCAATAATTTACTCTTGCATTACTTCATTATGCCACTCCCAACTCAATAATTTTATATGTATAGAAGTTAGATGAAAATGCAGATGAAAACATACATCTCCAGTTATTTTATGACAGGAACGTGTGAATCATTTCCATTTAATGTTCACCTTTTTTCATCAGTGATAATAACAACCATAATAGATGTATTGTATAATGGCGCTTGAAAATGTGGAATTGTTCATGTTATTTCCAGGTTGATAGCCTGATAGCCTAGTTTGTTGATTTTCAGTCCATAACTCAGAGGTTTGTATTTCTGAGGTTCTACTGTAATATGTTAGCCCGATGCCCTACGCCTCATCGTCTATAACCTACGCCTCATCGTCTATGCCCTACGCCTCATCGTCTATACCCTTTTCCTTTTTGTTGAGGACAACTTTTTCTCTCCTTCAGTTGAGACCTTCGGTTCAGTAGGGTGTAGTAAATTCTAGATATCCTGATTCCTAAACTAAAACAAATCCAAGACTGAAACCAAAGAAACTTCAACTTCACAGGCCTTTATTAACAGAGTCTGTTGAGGTCAATTACAGCATGTGGGGAAAAGCAAGTTTACCCAAATCATGAAGCAGTGGACTCTGGAGTGGGGTGGAGGACAGCACCTTTATATCTGGACAAAATGACATCTCTCACGTCACTCACATATGGCCAGGGGTGTAAAGTACTTGAGTAATTGTACTTTGTTACAATACTTAAGTACTGTTTTTGGGGATTTGTACTTTAGTTGAGTATTATTAAGTTTGTATACTTGTACTTTGACTCAATTACATTTCAGAGAAAAAAAACATACTTTTTACTCCTTACATTTAAAATGCAGACCTTTAAAGTACAAAGTACAAATCTCGCAGGTCCAACGATTTTAATTAGTATATTTGTTTCTCTGGCCGAACTAACATTAACATTATTAATCCTGCGGCCGCACTTTATTTAAAACAGCCAATCAAATCCCCATCAATGGAAAATTAACCCGCCCATACCCATGCTGATTGGTCCTTTTGCAAGACTAGAAAGCGGGGATTTTTGATTAGACACCTACTATCAAAATAACGATTTGACAAAAACCTTAGGATGTGCAATGTCGAACCCACGTATAAAAAAAACTGAACTAAACCCTTAATTTTTTCCAAGGTTGTAGTTTGGCCAACTTTACAACTGGATGCTGTGATGTGAATGCCGTCCATGTCAGTCCATGTTTTTTCAAATTCCATGGAGAAGTGCATTAAATCATCTTAATGTAAAAAACGTGTCCTCTGCTCTTTAATCTTAGCATTGTCTATCATTGTGGGACGAGTGTATGCTGGGTTTCATTCCAGCCTTGCCTAAACACCAGCTGATGATTTCACTAATTAGCTCACCTCTTCAACTAACTCACCTGGTGCAATGTGTAGTTGAAACGAAAACGTGTATACACTCGGCCCACGATGGAATGAGTTTGAGTCCCCTTGTCTATCTCTTGCAATAAAAAAGTTTTTACTTTTACTTTTTAGTACTTAAGTACATTTGAATGTAGGAACTTTTTGACTTTTACTCAAGTGTATTTTTAACCAGATATTCTGACTTTTTACTGATTTTGAGATACATACTTTCACTTACGTATAATTTCGGGTACTTTTTACACCACTGCATATGGCCCCATCCGCCCCATACCCAAAGCTCATACCTGCCTGGTAGTGGCTACTTTTGCATGACAACAACATAGCAACGGGCCTTATCTATATAAAAAGTATTTCTTTTCACAGAAAGAGAGAAGTGAAGACACTTCCATTTGAACATTGGAATGTTAACTCATAACACAGTGAGAAAGGAGTAAACATGATGTATTGAGATAGGTATTCAATTAACTTGTATAAAGCACACACACATATTAGTATTTTGGGCTGTCAATCAAGTGTTTGTTAGTATGTAAACTTATCATTGGTCTATGTATTGGTTAAAATACAAAAAATACAGAAGTTCTGGCATCTTCTTTTAATCATGGCTGTATTGCACTTTAATTCACTGAATTCACTCGATTGATATAATAATTCTGTTGGATGTCTTTGTTAGATATGTTTGTTTGTGTGTTTTGGGTCTGCCCCACTGTCTGTCTTTCTTTGTTGTTGCTGGGGCTACAACTGAAGTTCCCTTTGCGGGAAAATAAAAGTTATTCTATTCTATTCGATCTTCCCAGAAATGGGCCTTTGGCTCATAAATTAAACTTGATCTTAACTTCTATGCATGGCACTGTTTCTATCAACTAGCCCATCTACTTGCAGTTACTTAAAAGCTACTTTGTTACTATAGAATACATTTCCAATCATAAATAAATAAAGAACTAGTGTTTAGAGCAACTGGCCAGCTGACGGCCTGCAAAAATATAGGCTAAATAAAAAATGTGAATATAGAAACAGAATAGAAGAGGTTTTTTATTGTTGTTATATTGTAATGCAATTTTGGAGTAAGGGAATGGAATATCTGTACTATAATTGTAACAACATAATATAATTAATTGAAGAATAAAGTAGATAGTAGAATAAGCATTTTAAGGGCCTATACCCTATTTACTTTGATATAGTCTGATAAAGCAATATAACAGTATAAATAGTAATGATTGTGATAGTTATTTTGTTCTGGTGATTTTTAATAATTAGCTTAAATGTCTTATGATTGGCGCTATCGGTTAATCTATTAATTTCTCCTTAATAAAATGAATATAAACTAAGCGTGTATAATGTGTGCGCAATGAGGATTAGGCTCTGTGTCATCCCCTACACAACACCATTTGTAACCTCTTACCAGGGCATTATAAGAGAAACTAAATTTCAGTTTACCACAAAATTTCATCTTACCACAAAATTTCAGCTTTCCACTAAATTTCAGTTTACCACAAAATTTCAGTTTACCACTAAATTTCAGTTTACCACTAAATTTCAGTTTACCACTAAATTTCAGCTTACCACTAAATTTCAGCTTACCACTAAATTTCAGTTTACCACTAAATTTCAGTTTACCACTAAATTTCAGTTTACCACTAAATTTCAGCTTACCACTGGTGCCCTTTTTTTTTTGTTGAGCATATGCCCCCCAAAAGGTCTGTGCACGGCCCTGGTGCCATGCATACAATGTGCTGTCGTGATATTAGATTATTTACTCGAGACTACGGCAAACAAACCAGACAACACATTATAAACCATAAACACAGAGGAAGCTTGAGGACAGGGCAGTCAACACAAATCACTTATCTATACACATCAGGTACACAAAGTCACCTGCACTTTCTAAAGGCCTTCTGTAACTACTCATATCCTTAAAGGGCTCACTCACAGCACATATGCTTCACAACCCAAACCCAGGATGTACAAGATACTTCACATGTATCTCGTAGCAGTTGTAATATACTGTCTTTTTAGTCAATGTGTAACCAAGTCTTTTCTCCTGTATTTATACACTTGGAATCCCTTGAATACTCTGGCCCAGGTAAAGGCCAACAACCCTATTTACAGTGAGACCTAATAGCATCCTCACAAACTATGTGTTAGTATCAAAAACAATTAAAACCAAAAATGTACTCAACATTCCTTCCTTTTAATGTAGTCAATGAGATTGTTTTACAAATGTTTATGATGAAGAAAATATAATCGCATGATACAAATGTGTATATGTGTGCATATGCATGATTAGCTGGATATTATGATGCATCTTTTTAAATGCATCCAAAATCTTACAAATATTGCAATAATTTAAAACATCGTACATGCAATTTGGTTTACGTGTGCAGAAAAAATCCTAATGTTAAAATCCTAATCCTAATGAATAAATACAATAACATAAATATAAATACAAATTAAATAGTCAAATGTCAAAAAGTAAAAACTAGGCTATAAATAACTCATAAATAAAAAAGTACAAGCATGTATAGGCTACTTATCATACATTAATCATCACAAAAAATAAATACATCGATAGCACAATGATATAAATACATAAACTTAAATAAGTGAGAACGCAAGTTTTCCCAACATTGCTAGATAGATTACAACAGTTAATTCTGTCTTTTCTTAAATCCATGTAAAACCATGTTTATTAATCTATTATTAATTGGTAGCTTAAGACCATAAGCAATTATAACCGCGTTATTTATCACAATAACGTTGGTGCATTTTACAACAAACACAACATAACGTGAGACTTGTCACTACAGGTGGTTTCAGAATTAAATCCTCAATTGGATTTTCTATTGTGAACTTATCGGCCGTAAACAGGTACACGCCACGGGAACCTTTACGGTACTGACTTTGAATGAATACAAATGTGGTTTTACTGGACATTCGATCCTTTTCAGGACAAGCTGACTTCGTTTAACCAGAACCGAGTTGTAGCTCATGTTCTCTTTCCCGTTGATAATACAACCTTCGCAAAGGCATTCGGCAACAGCAATCTTGCTTGGATATCTTTCCTCGTCATGGTCAATCCTGCGGGGAAATATTAGGTTAGATTAGTTCATTGTTGTAGAATAAATCAATTCTTGTCACAGACGACATCATAAAATAAGTAGGCTACAGATTAACCAGTAAGCGTTTGATACCATGGCAAACGTATGGTAGGCTACAGAAGTCCCGCAGCAAACAATACGGGGCCCGTTTTGTTTTGCTCGCATTCTACGCTCGACGTGGAGTTACAGTCAACATATAGGCTAATCTTCTACTTGTTCTGTATGCTATTAGTTTATCACAACAGCCTAGCCTTAATAGGCTACCCAAAAAATAATCACCCGATGCAGTTAAAAACAGAGCACCCTCCAATGAGAAACATCATTCCTTTTTTTCTAGAACCATCCATTTCGATCATTATCAGGCGTGCAACTTCAATAGCCCTCCTTAAATTCTGAGTCTGTGATCCCTTCTTATTTCTAAAATTAGGGGGACGTTTGGGCCATCCGTTTTAAATAGGCTAGCCTACTTGTTTCTTGCTGAAATGGCTGACCAGCGCATGATGAAGGGTATAAATGATGTATGTCTAGCCTAAAACATTTAAACATTATGGAACCAGTATGCTTGGTGGAAATCTAGCACATAGGCTACAATAAGTAAAATAATAACGTGAGCCAAACTGTAATAGCCTAAATCACTTCACGTTTTAAAATACGCGTAGGCCACTTTCACTTATTTTGCTGACGCTATTTTCTCACAGGTTCTCACCTATAAATGGCCTACACCACAAGTGGATAATATTAACTTTAGCTGTGTTATTTTGTGTTGTTGCTCTCTTCGTCTTTTGTTCATGGGCCGGAGGGATTAGTATTTTCCTCATTGAAAACTACGTCGAATGCTTGCATATCCGGGTTCTTCTTCTTTCAGTGTCATTTGATAAAAAGCGACTTGTCCATTTGATTCGAATGAATATCAGAGGTGGACATCCGGGGGACATAAAGTACAAGTCCTCTCCAGGATTTTGCGCAATCACCTGGATTTGATAATTAACATAATTCTTCGGCGAGGAGGTAGAACTAATTTGTGAAATCAGCTGGGTGGAAGAAACACATTGTAGGACTTTTACTTTATGTCCCCTGGATTTCCACCTCTGATGAATAGTAGGTGCGTCTGTGATGGCTGATTTGCACTTAAAATTACAAATCTATCCAGATTGCCATTGCCAACCGATTTATATTTGCTCCGTATTTACGATGTCAACGTTTAATACGTAAAACTGTAAGCGTATAGGGGAAGTGTCTTACCTGTACCGCCAGGGGGAAACGGAACGGTTGTGATACTCCGCTGACGATGTCTGGAGAATGAATTTGGAACAGCTCTGTAGAGTATGGGGATTCGGATCTTCCAGTGACTGAACCATGTGGCCATGTGACAGGTGTAGATATTTCATCATGAAGTGCTGCCCGTGGTCCATGAGTTCGTTCTTGTTAAAACATCCAACGGGCTTTGTAGATTCAGAAAGCGTGATCAAACAGAGAGCAACAACTGCGAACACTACGAAAACCTGAAAAAACGGCATATAATTAGAATTGTGGAAGTGTGCTGTCAATAAAAATGCAAGACAATAACATGCCTTAAAAATGCAAATATGATCAAACTCAGAACATTCAAAAATAGTATTCATTAGAGCAAATTCCAATTTTACAAGAATTGACTCTAAATAACAAAAAATTATAATTTAAAAGCATTTTCAACGCTGCACGTATCTAAATTCATTCAAAATATTATATGAAATTAACTTTACAGACAAGGAGTGTTGTCACAGTCACTAATTTATTTCGACTTACCTTCAGCATCTTGGATAAAGTTAAGTGACGCTCTGTATACCCGTGGTCCCATTTATAGGCTAATGACTTTGTGCACGTCTCTGGGGAAATCCAGTTTTGCAGAAGTTAATGGAAATAAACAATTTAAGGCCGTTTACTTCCCTTTAAACTTCTCCATCTACCTGCAGTGAAAAGGATTGTCGCGTGGCCCTGCCCTGTGGCGCGTTGGGAAACAATAGCTATTCAAGAGACAAAAAAAAAAAAAAAAGTTTGTGCGCGTGTGTGTGTGTGCGCGCACGCGCAGATTGTACTATTTGGTTTAACTAAATAATACAATTTTGATGCTACTCAACTCAGTTACGTGAAACCTGTTGACATAACTGGGCCGACATAACATAAGTCCAATATTTAATTATCTTGAGTGAAGTGGAAGCTGCTGTTTTTTATTTGTTGTTGTTGGAGAAATGAGGGAAGTGATGCCAATTCGAAACCAGATGTAATGTCGCTGCATGGCTGAGACATCAGATTGATGCTGTGTATTTCTGTCAAAAGTTTTATTACACTTTACTCATGTTTTAATACTCTGTCTTAGTGTAATTTAAGCAGTTTAACTTTAGTAAATTATCTCAAATGGCATAAGGTAAGAAGAGAGTAGTCAGAAGTTAAAGATAACAGTGACCTAAATTTTGGATATCATATCAAAAAGCCATATTTGGCTAAATAAATAGGTGAACAAATCAAGCTAGTTTGGGATGACTTGGACAAAAAGGTCAAAGAGAAGCAACCCAGGAGTGCTGCACGTCTGTGGGAACTTCGACAGCAGTGTTGGTGTGAACATTCAGAACCATATGACTGCCCTTGTAGAAAAAACACAAATAGGCTCAGAAGTTATTAATGCAAAAGGTGGCTATTTTTGAAGAAATTAAAAGAACTCCTGCACACTATGAGATACTTGCAAAAAGACATTTAATAGGTGCAACGTTTCAGTCACAGACCTTGCCTGACGAAGGTCTGTGACTGAAACGTTGCGCCTATTAAATGTCTTTTTGTTTCAGGTGTGTATTTAGTACCGTGGCTATTTTTGAAGAAACATTGTGGGTATATTACAACTCTTGACCGGTAGTGTATGTTTTCAAATGTTTTATCTAGCCTGACCTTTCTCTTTCTGTAACCAAACATTTTCACGCACACAAGTAATTCTGTGCTTTATTTTCTATATACCAGGACACTGTGGACCAGACATGATTTTCTCATTACAAACCCTTTCCCTTATATGCATGAGTAGGCAGGGCATTAATGCTATGGATGTACAGATTAATAATTAATTGTTTAGTCGAGTCAAGTACAGTTTGGTTGCTTTTTCTTCTATGCCAGTCTGCACGCATATAAATTTTAAAAAGGTTTGAAATCGATTCTAACTTTCAAAACTGATGCTGTAAAATTGTAATATTCAAGGTTTTTCCCACCTGAAAACCAATTATGTGTCCACATGTTTAGAAAGGGGAGAGCAGACAGTCTGGTTTTCTTTAATAATTTTTTTTATTCAGACAGAGGGAAAGCAGATAGGGGTCACAGCGTAGAAAGTGCCATGGCAGGGATCACACCCCCAACTGCAGGGGTGTATTCAAATATACAGTATGGTTTGAGATACACATCTCACCCAGGGTAGAACCTTTGATAGACACGTTATGACCAAGAGGATGCGGTGGGGGTCGGTTCAAAATGTTTTCAAAATGGGAAACGAAAAAAGTGTGGGCACTTCCCACTTCCCACTGTGGTCCCACCGGCAAAAAAAACCAAATACGGACTATCCCAGCTTCTGTGTGTGTGGCAGTGTAACCACGTCTTAATGTTCCTCGTACTTTCGAATGGCTTCTGAGCACTGAAGGTGTACACACATCCACACTGAGCTCCATGTGATTATTTATGACGGTGTTCAAAATCATCATTGATTTAATCATTCTTGGACTATATACAAAAATTTAGTGAAAATAAAAAGAGCGATTTACTGTGTATTTATTATTAAAATAAACACGACAGACTCAAAATTGTAGTGAAACAAGAGTTTTTTTTCATCTATTGGACTAGTGTATTCAATAGTAAACTGCCAGAGTTACCAAGCTGGCTGGAGTGAGAAAACTTTTTAGTTCCAGTTTTTAAATTCGTTATAAGATAGGTTTGGGTGGCGTGAGAGCGTGAGAGCGTGAGAGCGTGACACAGAGTCAGAAAGAATGTGTCTCATGCCCAAAGCGTGTGAGTTGGCAGCCCTGAAACTGCATACCTTACACAGTTACATAATACATTACAAAAAAGTGTGGGCACTTCCCACTTCCCACTGTGGTTCCACTGGCAAATAAAAACAAATATGGACTATCTACACTTATACAGGTGCAGCTCAAAACATTTGAATATCGTGAAAAAGTTAAATATTTTTTGTCACTCATTTCAGAAAGTGAAACTCATATATTATATAGATTCATTACACATAGAGTGAAATATTTCAAGCCTTTATTTCTTGTAATTTTGATGATTATGGCTTACAGCTAGTGAAAACTCAAATTTAGTGTCTCAGAAAATTAGAATATTGTGAAAAAGTTAAATATTGGAAACTCATGGTGTCACACTCTAGTCAGCTAATTAATTCAAAACACCTGCAAAGGTTTCCTGAGCCTTTAAATGGACTCTCAGTCTGGTTCAGCAGGCTACACAATCATGGGGAAGACTGCTGACTTGACAGATGTCCAGAAGACAGTCATTGACACCCTCCACAAGGAGGGTAAGCCACAAAAGGTCATTGCTAAAGAAGCTGGTTGTTCACAGTGCTGTATCCAAGCATATTCATAGAAAGTTGAGTGGAAGGAAAAAGTGTGGTAGGAAAAGGTGCACAAGCAACAGGGATAACCGCAGCCTTGAGAGGATTGTCAAGCAAAATCCATTCAAGAATTTGGGGGAGCTTCACAAGGAGTGGACTGAGGCTGGAGTCAGTGCATCAAGAGCCACCACGCACAGACGAATCCAGGACATGGGCTACAAATGTCGCATTGCTCGTGTCAAGCCACTCCTGAACCAGAGACAACGTCAGAAGTGTCTTACCTGGGCTAAGGAGAAAAAGAACTGGACTGTTGCTCAGTGGTCCAAAGTCCTCTTTTCAGATTAAAGTAAATTTTGCCTTTCATTTGGAGATCAAGGTCCCAGAGTCTGGAGGAAGAGTGGAGAGGCACAGAATCCACGTTGCTTGAAGTCCAGTGTGAAGTTTCCACAGTCAGTGATGATTTAGGGTGCCATGTCATCTGCTGGTGTTGGTCCACTGTGTTTTCTGAAGTCCACAGTCAACGCAGCCATCTACCAGAAATTTTTAGAGCACTTCATGCTTCCTTCTGCTGACAAGCTTTATGGAGATGCTGATTCCATTTTCCAGCAGGACTTGCCAAAAGCTGGTTCAATGACCATGGTATTACTGTGCTTGATTGGCCAGCAAACTCGCCTGACCTGAACCCCATAGAGCAGGGGTCTCAAACTCAACTTACCTGGGGGCCGCTGGAAGTAGAGTCTGGGTGAGGCTGGGCCGCATCAAGTATTTCACAATAAAAGGGGTTCAAGTATTTCAAAAAAAGTACAACTGATCCAATCTTCTCAATCTTTACTAATAACAATTCAGAACATGAACGGTTCTTCAGAACATAGGCTTCTCTTACTTCCTCCGACTCCTTGCTGCCAGAGACCTGGCAGCGCTTCCTCTCACACAGCTGAGCCACATTTGGCTTGAGGGAGGAAGCAACTGAGACCCTCAGTATGGCTTGAAGATGCTCATCAGTAAGTTTGGACCTGAACTTTGACTTATTAAAGTTCATGGTGGAGAAGAGCTTTTCACACAGATAGGTGCTCCCAAAAAGGCACATGGTCCGCTTGAACATCCTGGAAAGCTTAGGGAAGGTGGGGGGCAATTCTCTCAAAAATTGTCCAAGCTTGTCGGCTTTTCCACTCACCTCCCTGAACTTGGCTTTGAATTCAGAATTGCACTGCAGGTCAATTAGCTCCATTTGAAGCACAGGGGGACATCTTCCACATCGAATGAGAAGGGGTCAGCAAAAATCTGAAAAGTGGCTCTGTGTATCTTGAAGTCTGCAAACCTGTGATCAAATTCTTCCTGTAGCTTTACAATGGCATCAACATACTTCTCATCACTGAATGGTGTGCCCGCATCCATGAGTGCCTTGCATGCTGGGAAATGGCAGAGGTTTGTCTGAGAAAGCTGGGCTTTCCATAACACAAGTTTTGTGGAGAATGCTCTGACATTGTCATAGGCTGCACTGACAAGCTGCCCCTGGCCTTGTAACTTCTTGTTCAGTACATTAAGCTCCTGTGTGATGTCAACAAGAAAAGCTAAGTCCATGAGCCATTTGGGATCACTTAGTACAGGAACAGCCATCCCATTCTTCTCCATGAAGGCTTTCACTTCTGCTCTCAACTCAAAAAACCTCTTCAAGACGTTTCCCCTGCTAAGCCAACGTACCTCGGTGAAGTAGAGCACATCCTCATATGCTGACTCTATTTCCTCCAAAAAGGCACGGAACTGCCGGTGCTTTAAGCCCCTGGATCTGATATGGTTGATGCATTTCACAACGTCAGACATCACATTGTCAAACTTCAGGCATTTGCTGCAAAGAGCCTGCTGATGGATAATGCAGTGCAGAGCAATGGCCTCTTCCACACCCTCCTCTTCCAGTTTTCTTTGAACAAGTGCCACAAGTCAATTTCTCCTCCCTGTCATTGATGGCACTCCGTCGGTTGTTATTCCAGCAAAACTTCCATAGTAAGCCGGCATTCACAATGGCATCACACAGCTGGCGGAATATCTCCTGAGCGGTGGTCTGGCTATGCATTGGAATTACTGTGAGCAACTCCTCCATCACTTCAAAATTGTCGTCAACACCACGGACATATATTGCGAGCTTCGCAGTGTCAGTGACGTCTGTGCTCTCATCAAGAGCGACTGAGTATGCATGGAAATGTTTAGCTTTCTCACGCAGTTGATCGTAAATGTTACCTGACAGGTCAGAAATGCGCTCTGCCACTGTGTTGGCTGAAAGGCTGATGTTGCTAAACTGACCCTTCTTTTCCGGACAGACTATACTTGCAGCCTGTAACATGCACTTTTTGAGGAACTCGCCGTCTTTGAATGGCTTTTCTGCCTTAGCAATCATCTCACTCACCACGTAGCTAGCTTCGACTGCCGCATCACTCTCTTTGCTTGCTTTCTTAAAAAAACCTTGTTGCCTCAGTAGACATGTTTTAAGTTTGGCGACCCGGTCCTCTCTCTCTTCTTTCTGGTATTTTGCATACTCCTCAGCATGTCTAGTTGAGTAATGACGTCTGATGTTGTACTCCTTGTGCACCGCAACTTTCTCTGTGCATATAAGACACGTCGGGATGCCCCTGTGCTCAACAAAAAAATATTCCGTCTCCCAAATTGTCTGTGCTCATCGCCAACCTTTCTCTTTACGGCAGGTTTTGAGAAAGACATGAATGGAGCTGGGTGAAAAAAAAACTTATTTGCACTGGGTGACAGGATATATTTTCCCTCCACTCGGTGACACTCCCGAATCACGTTTCAAGTGACTTAACGTTGCTAATTCGCGTTGCTGTCACGAACCTGAGCTACGGTAGCCCACAAGTGATTAAAAATATAAAATGCCCAGGGCAACGACTCACGCAGGTGCGTGTGAGAAAAACGTGCGGGCCGCACTAAGACTAAACTTTGATGTCAAGTAGAGGGCCTCAAAATATCGTCACGCGGGCCGCGAGTTTGAGACCCCTGCCATAGAGAATCTATGGGGTATTGTCAAGAGGAAGATGAGAGACACCAGACCCAACAATGCAGATGACCTGAATGCCGCTATAAAAGCAACCTGGGCTTCCATTACACCTCAGCAGTGCCACAGGCTGATCGCCTCCATGCCGTAATTCATGCAAAAGGAGCCCCAACCAAGTATTGAGTGCATAGAAATGAACATACTTTTCAGAAGGCTGACATTTCTGTTTAGAATATCCTTTTTTATTGATCTTATGTAATATTCTAATTTTCTGAGACACTGAATTTGGGTTTTCATTAGCTGTAAGCCATAATCATCAAAATTACAAGAAATAAAGGCTTGAAATATTTCACTCTATGTGTAATGAATCAATATAATATATGAGTTTCACTTTCTGACATGAGTGACAAAAAATATTGAACTTTTTCACGATATTCTAATTATTTGAGCTGCCCCTGTACACGTGTAGCAGTGGCACCATGTTCCTCATGCTTCTTAACCCTCATATTATGTGAAGATTTTACCACACCCATTTACAGTATGTTTGGGATGAAACTTGTTATGTCCTCCGTTCCCTTACAGTCCACCTTTCCTTTGTTTTCCCTGTTTTCCCCACTCCGCTCGTTTCATGTCATGTTTTTACGTTACCTTGTTCGTCTTCCGTGTTGTGCAGGCTGGGCGTGGTTTTTCCTCCTCGTTTTTTCATTATCCCTCACCCAATCACTCGCCTTCTCTGTTCGCATTCCTCGTGCACTCTCATCTGCTCCTTCATTCTCGCATACATTCCTCATGCACTCCCATCTGCTCCTTCATTCTCGCATACATTCCTCATGCACTCCCATCTGCTCCTTCATTCTCGCATACATTCCTCATGCACTCCCATCTGCTCCTTCATTCTCGCATACATTCCTCATGCACTCCCATCTGCTCCTTCATTCTCGCATACATTCCTCATGCACTCCCATCTGCTCCTTCATTCTCGCATACATTCCTCATGCACTCCCATCTGCTCCTTCATTCTCGCATACATTCCTCATGCACTCCCATCTGCTCCTTCATTCTCGCATACATTCCTCATGCTCCACTCAGTTCACTCATTAGCCTCACTATTCTCTTTTCTCTCTGTCTTGTCGCCAGTTCGTTACGTCAAGTCAAGTTTGTCAAGACATTTGTTGTGTGCTTCTAACCTTGTCACGTCTGCCTTTTCAGTTACCCGCCAGCCTGCTTACCTGTTCACCCTTAGCCCTCGCCAACCCCGCTTCCAGTCCATTACCATTTGTCTGCTATTCGCCCTGCTGCATTCCTGTTTCCTCCTTCTCCTCTGCCCCTTTGTTATCGCCTACCCCGGATCCACTCCCTCACCCCACTCGCCCTCTTCATTTGATCGCTTGCCCATTTAATAAAATGCTCCACTGGAGCTTAATTGTGGGTTTGTCTCCAAGTCCTGCATTTGGGTCCATACCAGTTGAAAGAAACATAACAGAAACTGAGCCCAAAACTGACAGGCAAACTGACACAAAAGTATTGTAATCGAAAAATGTCTCCCAATTGACTACCCTCTAAATATTAAAAATCTGTGATGAAACATCTCAATTTAGAGCCTGAGTTAAGTGAAAGTTTGTGAAGTTTAATACCTCTGTGGGATAGAAAATACAAAAGGTTGTATATTTTCTTCCACTTTATACAGCTGCCTACCCCACAAATGACCCTACACAACAAATTTGTATGCAGTTAGTACAGGACTTTTGAAAACATAGCATTTCGTTTATTGCCTGTTATAGTCATATAGTGTGAAGATGAAAAAATAAGGTTAACTGGTTTCTAAGTGATCTACAGAGATTGCATTTTTACATACAATCCATTCATACAACTGGAAGGTATGTACCTTGCTCCAGATTACAATGCCAGCAACTCAGCTGAGAACTGAGCCCATAACCATTGAGTTCCATAATTACCAAGACGGTTCCATCATTATTATACTATGCTTCTGCCCGATAATAACAAAAATAAGCAATGGGTATTTAATAAGAATGCATCTACTTCGCAAATGCATACTACATCTTATTCTTGCATTGCCTTTTTTTTACCATAACAAAACTTTGGTCCATATGGTAATTTAAAAAAAATGAATCTGGCACCCTATTCCCTATACCCTGCATTATATGCCTGATACACTACACCCTGAGCAAAATTGCCTATTTTCTATGCCCTTTGCTGTACACACTACACTCTCACACCCATGGCGTAAGCTGACCATAGCCCTGTGTCCTGGACATTCTGTAGATGCACCCTGTCAATGAGATACACAGTTCTGAGCAGTTATTTTGTCTCTGATGTCATTTCATTTTAATGTATTCCTCTGTCTCTTTGTTCCTTCAATTTAAAAGTTTTTTTCTTGTAAATAAAATAATTTGGCTCCTAGAAATCAAAAGAACCCTGTCCTACACCTTATGTCCTACACACTACACCCCAGACATTACGCCCTCTGGCCTACACCCATGGTCGGACTGGCCATCTGAAATTTATGGCAAATGGGCCGGGCCATTTTTCAGCTGTGATTATCAGTCACGGCGAAAAATGGCAGACCCGTTTCTTTCATTGTAGTATTTTGTCGTTATCGAACCTGCGCAATATGTTAATAGCCTATAACGTCTGTATCGCATTGTCGCTTATTACTCTGGTAAACAGAGGCTGACATATCCGGATTGGTGTTCGCTTTACCATCGCTTACCAAAGGAAGTGAGTAAGTTCACAGCAACAGCCAAAGCCAGAACGGTTGACTAGCAGCTATGTTTAGGGGCGAAATAAATAAATAAATAAATAACTAGTGTCTAGGGAAACTGGCCAGCTGACGGCCTGCAAAAATATAGGCTAAATAAAAATGTGAATATAGAAACAGAATAGAAGAGGTTTTCACTTATCTATACACATCAGGTACACAAAGTCACCTGCACTTTCTAAAGGCCTTCTGTAACTACTCATATCCTTAAAGGGCTCACTCACAGCACATATGCTTCACAACCCAAACCCAGGATGTACAAGATACATCACATGTATCTCGTAGCAGTTGTAATATACTGTCTTTTTAGTCAATGTGTAACCAAGTCTTTTCTCCTGTATTTATACACTTGGAATCCCTTGAATACTCTGACCCAGGTAAAGGCCAACAACCCTATTTACAGTGAGACCTAATAGCATCCTTACAAACTATGTGTTAGTATCAAAAACAATTACAACCAATAATTGAATCAACATTCTTTCATTTTAATGTAGTCAATGAGATTGTTTTACATATGTTTATGATGAAGAAAATATAATCCCATGATACAAATGTGTATATGTGTGCATATGCATGATTAGCTGGATATTATGATGCATCTTTTTAAATGCATCCAAAATCTTACAAATATTGCAATAATTTAAAACATTGTACATGCAATTTGGTTTACTTGTGCAGGGAAAATCAATCCTAATTCATAAATACAATAACATAAATAGTAATACAAAATAAATAGTCAAATGTCAAAAAGTAAAAACTAGGCTATAAATAACTCATAAATAAAAAAGTACAAGCATGTATAGGCTACTCATCATAAATTAATCCTCACAAAAAATAAATACATCGATAGCACAATGATATAAATACATAAACTTAAATAAGTGAGAACGCAAGTTTTCCCAACATTGCTAGATAGATTACAACAGTTAATTCTGTCTTTTCTTAAATCCATGTAAAACCATGTTTATTAATCTATTATTAATTGGTAGCTTAAGACCATAAGCAATTATAACCGCGTTATTTATCACAATAACGTTGGTGCATTTTACAACAAACACAACATAACGTGAGACTTGTCACTACAGGTGGTTTCAGAATTAAATCCTCAATTGGATTTTCTATTGTGAACTTATCGGCCGTAAACAGGTACACGCCACGGGAACCTTTACGGTACTGACTTTGAATGAATACAAATGTGGTTTTACTGGACATTCGATCCTTTTCAGGACAAGCTGACTTCGTTTAACCAGAACCGAGTTGTAGCTCATGTTCTCTTTCCCGTTGATAATACAACCTTCGCAAAGGCATTCGGCAACAGCAATCTTGCTTGGATATCTTTCCTCGTCATGGTCAATCCTGCGGGGAAATATTAGGTTAGATTAGTTCATTGTTGTAGAATAAATCAATTCTTGTCACAGACGACATCATAAAATAAGTAGGCTACAGATTAACCAGTAAGAGTTTGATACCATGGCAAACGTACGGGGCCCTTGTTTTGTTTTGCTCGCATTCTACGCTCGACGTGGAGTTACAGTCAACATATAGGCTAATCTTCTACTTGTTCTGTATGCTATTAGTTTATCACAACAGCCTAGCCTTAATAGGCTACGCAAAAAATAATCACCCGATGCAGTTAAAAACAGAGCACCCTCCAATGAGAAACATCATTTCCTTTTTTTTTTCAGGCGTGCAACCTCAATAGCCCTCCTTAAATTCTGAGTCTGCTGACCCCTTCTTATTTCTAAAATTAGGGGGACGTTTGGGCCATCCGTTTTAAATAGGCTAGCCTACTTGTTTCTTGCTGAAATGGCTGACCAGCGCATGATGAAGGGTAGAAATTATGTAGGTCTAACCTAAAATGTTTAAACATTATGGAATCAGTATGCTTGGTGGAAATCTAGCACATAGGCTACAATAACTAAAATAATAACGTGAGCCAATCTGTAATAGCCTAAATCACTTCACGTTTTAAAATACGCGTAGGCTACTTTTCACTTATTTTGCTGACGCTATGCCTTTTCTCATAGTCTCATCTTTTCTCCAGGGACAAAAACGAAAGGTATAGACTAAAATTAGATGTGGCCTATAAATAGCCTACACCACAAGTGGATAATCTTAACATTAGCTGTGAGTTATTTTGTGTTGTTGCTCTCTTCCTCTTTTGTTCATGGACCGGAGGGATTAGTATTTTCGTCATTGAAAAAAAACTTCCTCGAATGCGTGCATATCCGGGTTCTTCTTCCAGCGTATATTTGCTAAAAAGTGACTTGTCCATTTGATTCGAATGATAGGTTATAAGGCTGTCACGGCGCGTCTGTGATGGCTGATTTGCATTTAACTGAAATGACAAATCTATCCAAATTGCCATTGCCAACTGATTTATATTTGCTCCGTATTTACGATGTCAATGTTTAATACGTAAAACTGTAAGCGTATAGGGGAAGTGTCTCACCTGTACCGCCAGGGGGAAACGGAACGGTTGTGATACTCCGCTGACGATGTCTGGAGAATGAATTTGGAACAGCTCTGTAGAGTATGGGGATTCGCATCTTCCAGTGACTGAACCATGTGGCCATGTGACAGGTGTAGATATTTCATCATGAAGTGCTGCCCGTGGTCCATGAGTTCGTTCTTGTTAAAACATCCAACTGGCTTTTTAGATTCAGAAAGCGCGATCAAACAGAGAGCAACAACTGCGAACACCACGAAAACCTGAAAAAACGGCATAGAATTAGAATTGTGGAAGTGTGCTGTCAATGAAAATGCAAGAAAATAGCATGCCTTAAAAATGCAAATATGATCAAACTCAGAACATTCAAAAATAGTGTTAATTAGACCAAATTCCAATTTTACAAGAATTGACTCTAAATAACAAAAGTGTTTTAAAAAGCATTTTCAACGCTGCACGTATCTAAATTCATTCAAAATATTATATGAAATTAACTTTACAGACAAGGAGTGTTGTCACAGTCCCTAATTTATTTTGACTTACCTTCAGCATCTTGGATAAAGTTAAGTAAAGCAGTGTAGCGTAAGTAACCGTTACGCGTGTGTTTCTGACGCTCCATATTCCCGTGGTCCCATTTATAGGCTAATGACTTTGCGCGTGTCTCCGGGGAAATCCAGTTTTGCAGAAGTTAATGGAAATAAACAATTTAAGTCCGTTTACTTCCCTTTAATCTTCTCCGTCCTGTAGTGAAAAGCATTGTCGCGTGGCCCTGCCCTGTGGCGCGTTGGGTTACCAAAGCTATTCAAGAGACAAAAAACAAGAATGTGTGTGTGTGTGTGTGTGTGTGCGCGCGCGTGCGCGCAGATTGTACTATACTACTCAAAAGAATTTAAGGGTCAAAGGAAATTTTTTGATCATTTTTGTAAGTATGTCTTCCGAAGCCAGATTGGGTTAGAATATCTCCATTTGGGTTGTCATTTGGACTATAGACATCACTATATTATGGGACATGCATTCATTGTACTTATCTTTAGAAACTTTTTAAGTTAACCCAGATTTCCTTTTCATGGATTTGAAGCACGAACTTAGTCAGACTAAACTGAGAAACTGCCTCGAAACACCCATTGTGACACCGCATGCACCATTTGCACGTGTTTTGCATGAGTGTCATTCCATGTATGCCAATTTTATCAATAAAATGGCTGAGCATTTTACATTCATCATCACATCATCATTTTGGGGGGTGCATGACTTTTTTTTCATCAGGGTAATAAACTAGTGTCAAATCAAAAGTTTTTTATTTTGTGTTTTCTGTTCTTGAGCCATCAAACAATTATTTTGTCATTTGTCGTCACCATTCTAGCTCGTTAGCTTATATTTATATGCACAAATATTTTTGACCGTGAACTTCTTTTGAGTAGTATATTTGGTTTAACTAAATAATACAATTTTGATGCTACTCAACTCAGTTACGTGAAACCTGTTGACATAGCTGGGCCGACATAACATAAGTCCAATATTTAATTATCTTGAGTGAAGTGAAGCTGCTGCTGTTTTTTATTTGTTGTTGTTGGAGAAATGAGGGAAGTGATGCCAATTCGAAACCAGATGTAACGTCGCTGAGACATCGGATTGATGCTGTGTATTGCTGTCAAAAGTTTTTTTACACTTTACTCATGTTTTAATACTCTGTCTTAGTGTAATTTAAGCAGTTTAACTTTAGTAAATTATCTCAAATGGCACAAGGTAAGAAGAGAGTGGTCAGAAGTAAAAAATAACAGTGACCCAGATTTTGGAGATCATAAAAAAGCCATATTTGTCTAAATAAATAGGTGAACAAATCAAGCTAAGTTTGGGATGAATTGGACAGAAAGGTCAAGGAGAAGCAACCCAGGAGTGCTGCATGTCTGTGGGAACTTCGACAGCAGTGTTGGTGTGAACATTCAGAACCATATGACTGCCCTTGTATAAAAAAAAATGCACAAATAGGCTCAGAAGTTATTAATGCAAAAGGTGGCTATTTTTGAAGAAATTAAAAGAACTCCTGCACACTGTGAGATACTTGCAAAAAGATATTTAATAGGTGCAACATTTCAGTCACAGACCTTGCCTGACGAAGGTCTGTGACCAAAACGTTGCACCAATTAAATGTATTTTTTTTTTGTGTCTCCTCTATGCACCTGTGGTAAGCCTTTTTTCAGGTGTGCATTTAGTACCTTGGCTATTTTTGAAGAATAGCCTTTGATAGACACATTATGACCAAGAGGATGTGGTGTGGGTCGGTTCAAAATGTTTTAAAAATGGGAAACGAAAAAAGTGTGGGCACTTCCCACTTCCCACTGTGGTCCCACCGGCAGAGAAAAACAAATACGGACTATCCATGCTTCTGTGTGTGGCAGTGTAACCACGTGTTAATGTTCCTCGTGCTTCTGAATGGCTTCTGAGCACTGAAGGTGTACACACATCCACACTGAGCGTCATGTGATTATTTATGACGGTGTTCAAAGTAATCATTGATTTCATAATTTTTGGACTATATATGCAAATCTAGTTAAAATAACAGCTTTTTACTGTGTATTTATTATTAAAATAAACACGACGGACTCAAAACTGAAGTGCGACAGGAAAGAGTTTTTTTTTTCATCTATTGGACTAGTGTATTCAATAGTAAACTGCCAGTTACCAAGCTGGCTGGCGTGACATTTACTGCCAGGAGGGGGGACTTGTTTTTAGAAACTGACCCCAAAACTGTCAGGCAAACTGACACAAAAGTATTGTAATAGAATTTTTTTTACACTTTCTGTGTCATATTTTGTGTGTTTCTCAACCCTCTAAATATAAAAAATCTGTGATGAAACATTTAAATATAGAGCCTGAGTTAAGTGAAAGTTAATAAAGTTTAAAACCTCTGTGGGATAGAGGTTTTAGATAGCGAATACAAAAGGTTGTATATTTATTTTCATTTTATACAGCTGCCTACCCCACAAATGACCCCACACACATTGTATGCAGTTAGTACAGGACTTTTGAAAACATAGCATTACGTTTATTTCCTGCATTAATTTAATCCCACCAAATTAGGAAAAGTCATATAGTTTGAAAATGAAAAAATAAGGTTAACTGGTTTTTAAGAGACGTCAATCATTGCATCAGGTCAAGTTGACCCCAAACATGATATGAGGGGTTAATGGCTATAGTGATGGTATAGATAAATCCACCTTCAGGTGATTAATCATGATGGCGTTTGTAACTTTGTGTTCATGGAGAAATATGCATCTGAAATGTTTTTTTTATTTTTTATTTGGCACAACCTTTTTTTATTTTACTCTGACATGGAAACATTTGAGGGTGTTAAAGTGTCCTTTAGGTATGGGCCATTAAACTGAAAAAAAAAAGTCATCCAGGGTCGTATCAAACGAGCCCCAAACCATCACTCTGCGGCCACATATGGAGTAGATGCTGATGGATCACTGCAAGGGTTATTTTTCCTGACTCATTTTCCTATAGAACTCTATGGGGGGAAAAGTCAGGACAAACAACCCTTAACTACTTAGTGCAGATAGTCTATTTTTTCTCGCCTGCGAGACAGTTTTACGCAACTGAGACACGCGTTGCTCCTGCAGCCAAACTATTAGTGGAAAACCCAAACGCGGTATTTTAACTTTATTGGTAGACGATTCGCGACGATTTCTGGCCAATGCGTAGTTTCTAAGTGTCACTATCTTTCCGTAGCAAGTCCATTTAACAAGCACTCCCCACCCAGCCTATACCTACCCATGCGTGACATAGTGGGCAATAGCGTCTATGTTGGGAGTTCATAAATATATGTATTCATCATATAATATCAGAATTCCGTCCAGCAACCAGATAAACCCACCAATAGCCCGACCGTATGCAAATACAGCGGTGCAAATCGCTGCTCAATCAATACCGACATAAACAAGTGAAATCATACAATGCCATTCTACTATCAATATCTGCTATTAAATATGGAATTCGTGTGCAATCCTCCCGTGGATTTAAGCGTAGATATGTCCCTTTCAAGATTCCGTGGTCATTTATTGTCTTGGACAATCCGTTTGAAAAATACACAGCGCATTGGAACACTATTAGACAAACGAAACTATCTCTGCGTAACCCCCCCTCCCTGATAGCACTGCTGTGACGCTTTCAATTTTATTCTGGTTTGATCGACAATTGTTTTATCCAATAGAAGGCACGACAAGCTTCCCAAAAGTTATTTACATGTGTAATTGAAAGCTTGGATTAACTATTTAAGGGCGAGCGTAACTGCAATACTTGTTATATCACGACAACTTTACGCAAGCATGCGCAGATGACGCATTTGGTTTGACGCGTTTGGTATGACGCAGTTGGTCTTACGCAATAAAACGGCGCGCAACTTTGAAGAGACTTTTTAGTACTTTTCCCCCGAAGTCGGTCAGAAGAGGACAACAACAGAGATTCTTCTAATCCCTGTAGCATAGATTCTGTGGAAGAGGTGCCTATCAATATGGGGAAGATATCCTCCTCGACATGTAAGTATTACTGCTTGTAATATTTTGAGTATATACATTCGTTTTTCCACTGCGTGCTATATTTTTGTATTTGCATCGGTCGTAATAGACCACTGTTAGCCTGCTAATAATGCTGAACATATTTGCAAACACACTTTTTCAGACTCCACCTTGAATAACTACATGTATACGGCAAATTATATAGTACGTTCTTTCCGTTTATGTTTTATTTTCTATTTGGTTTAGCTATCTCATAGCTTAGAATGTATAGCTGACTGTATTCGGTTGATGACTAGCGATAGCTTCTACGTTGTGAGAAAGTAGCGCTTTCGTGACTTAGCTTCGTAGATTGTGTCTATGACCTTCAATATGCACTTATTGTACGTCGCTTTGGATAAACGCGTCTGCCAAATAACTAATGTATTGATACTATTGTGTTCGTGCCGTTCCCGTAGTGGCTCGTGGTGGCCTGCTTTGTTAGAATTCATAGCATTCACAATGAAATAGCGTCTTTTAGCGCTGTTCTGTTTGGTTGCTCAGTCGTAAGTTATAAACTCCTCAAAAAAAGTTCGGAAACGTTATTTCGGTCGATTATTCCTCCCCTTTAATAATACCAATTGGTATTGTATTTTATATCGTTGGAAAGCCTGATTAGTCACCTTTACAACGAGGTACAACTTGTAAGGATCGTGCATTCGTGGAATGAGCAACACAGCTAACCGTGTGGGTAGCGGCCCAAAAAAATGTGCCTAAATCCCCTGCAATATTCTTCTGTTGGTATTCACTCTCGTTTTGAGTTGCTTGGTGGACTGGATGATTGCACTCTCCCACAGTAATAAGGAAAAAACAACACATATTGGCCATTTTTACACTTTATTCATTTTACACTGTCAGGGACCTCAGTAGCGTGTGGAAGATCCATACGCAGCCACAACAGCTTGGCACCTCCTCCTCATGCTGGTCACCAGCCTGGTCACACACTGCTGTGGGATGGCATCCCATTCCATCCCACTGGCATACACCTGCCAGCACTTGAAGCTCAAAACGAGAGTGAATACCAACAGAAGAATATTGCAGGGCATGTAGGCACATTTTTTTGGGCCGCTACCCACACGGTTAGCTGTGTTGCTCATTCCACGAATGCATGATCCTTACAAGTTGTACCTCGTTGTAAAGGTGACTAATCAGGCTTTCCAACGATATAAAATACAATACCAATTGGTATTATTAAAGGGGAGGAATAATCGACCGAAATAACGTTTCCAAACTTTTTTGGAGGAGTTTATTTTATGCCTCGATTTGCCGTGAAGCTAGAACATTGGTAGTGTTTTCCGATATTATTTTATTGTATTGTAATTTCTTTGTGCATAATGTACTCTATGGGGTATTAGTATATCCATGGGTGATGCTTTTCACTTAGGGAATGGAAAATATGTATTCAAATGTACTGTGTCCAGATGTGTGCAAGATGAATGTAAAATAAATAAATAAAATAAATAAGCAACAGTTGTGAAACACACTACAGAGTAATGCCATCCTAGAGCACGCAACAAAATATAACATAATGTAGCATACAGAAGAAAGTGTTTACTGAAGTACAAGAGTGAATGATTTCATATTTAGCTGTGTGTACCACAGTGTTATAATGCTTCTGCATTATGTAATTTGTTCCTATAACATGCTTGACCCTCCACCTCTGCCACTCCAGCAGTGCCCTCTACTGTTCAGAGTGAAGCCACTGCAGGACCATATCCTTCCAGCATACTGAAGACCGTGCCATTGATGAGTGCATGTTGCCCACGAAGGCACCGCACAGGATGAAGCAGTATATGAAGGATAATGGTGAAAAAATGGCACACTTGGCATCAAACACTGAACTGAAACTGTGCAATATCAATGTTTTCATCCATTAAGTGATCGTAAGGTAAAATGTATATGCTTTATAAAGGACAAAAGGCTTTTTAATAATTTCTCGGAGAGGTTTTGGGTAGGTTATTGGACACCTAGATATCCACCCCCCTGTACTGATCCAAAATAATTCCCATATGAAAATGATAAAAAGGTGAGTTAAATGAGTCAAAACGGTTGATTTGCACTGAAATGTATGATTAGTTTAAGATTTACAGCTATTCACATTTTAGCCAATTTGGATAGGTTTGGAGACCCTGGGTACATCAGGCTACACTGCTTACATTTCGTGTCATAGATCTTTAGTAGTTCTGTATATCACCCTGCGATTATTGAATGCTTGTGGACAAGGAGTTTATGATCCAGGAAATGTGTAGTTTTACCTGTTTCACTTATGTACCTCTCAGTATTTTGAAGAAATATATATTTAGTAGCATTTTTAGCAAAGTTTTGCTTGCATTTCCGGCACTTTATTTTGACCTTAAATTATGAAAATAAACAAATCTAAGTTTGTACAAAAAATGGTACACCGGTTTTGTTTCATTTAAGCCATTTACCAAGTTTATGTGATGCTCACACCTGGAGTTATAAAGCCTTAAACAGAGTACCCCCATGATTTACCAAATATGCCATCTGCACTAAGGGGTTAAAGGGATCCATCCACATCTACGCCATATCTGGCCGCAGAGTGATGGTTTGGGGCTCGTTTGATACCTTAGACCCTGGATGACTTACAGCCATTTAGCCAGTAATGTGTTCCATACTGTACCAGTGTAATTTACAGCTGAATCAAGTCTCACCCCCCAATTCCCATAGAGATCCATTCAAATGCAGAGAGGTTATAGTTTCGCTTGTAACAGTACCTGAAAATAATATATTGAAAGTCTTTTTGATGGGTCACAGACTTCAGGAAGTAACAGCATGCGAAGGATATGCGACCAAATATGAAATATGATAGTTAAAATACATATGATCCAAGCATTCACATACTTTTGCCAACAAAGCATTTCATGTTGGATAATTTTGCTCAATAAATAAATTGTAAAAAAATAATGTTTTTTGTGTTTTTTGTTGAGCTGGGTTCACTTTATCACTTTATCGTTTTAAGACTCAGATGAAGGTGTGATCCCATTTTAGATCAAATTTATGCAGATATACAAAAAATTCTAAAGGGTTCACAAACTTTCGAGCAATACTGTATACTCAAATTGAGTTAAATTAATAAGGAGCATTTTACTGTGCATTTATTATAAAATAAACATGACTCAAAACTGAAGTGCTGCAAAAAAGGTTTTGTCAACCTTTGGACTTGGGTATTCAATAGTAAACTGCAAGAGTTGCCAAGCTTGGTGAGCTGGCTGGTGAGAGATGTATTGCGTTCACGGGGGGCGATTAAGATCATGGACGGACAGCATTGAATCAATGCAATTTCTTTAATGAGGGAGCCGCTTTGTATTTACTTTTCAGTTCCAGTCCGTGTGAGATACTATGTTCAGTGTGAGATAGTATGTTCAGTGCGAGATAGTATGTTCAGTGCGAGATAGTATGTTCAGTGCGAGATAGTATGTTCAGTGCGAGATAGTATGTTCAGTGCGAGATAGTATGTTCAGTGCGAGATAGTATGTTCAGTGCGAGATAGTATGTTCAGTGCGAGATAGTATGTTCAGTGTGAGATAGTATGTTCAGTGTGAGATAGTATGTTCAGTGAGACATCGCCTGAAGTTGTGCGAGTTGGCAGCCCTGAAACTGCATACTTTACAAAGTTACATAATACATTTCGGAAGCAAGACCCTGAAAATGACCAATAAGTACAAATGTGAATCCTTCCTTGAACACACTTGGAGTTTTTAAAGTAGCAATACAAATTTATTTCCTCCTCAGGAACTCATTACCTGCGTCATCACAGGCGCTCAGACATTGTTTGTACGTTCTAACGTCACGAAATGTTGCGTCACTTCTGAATGCTTGTGGGAACCAATTTGATAACATAGCCAATGCCTACAATAACCAGCATAAACTATGATTTTTATGAGTTCTGTCAATTCCTTCCAGCTACACATGCACGTACAACATGAACGTACTGTATACACGCATACACTTGTATGCACACGCCCGTACAGTACATAAACATACTAGACACGTGTGCTTGCACAGATGCATCACGGGGGGACCAGAGTGGACCCAAGTGTAGGTTCAATATGAAAAGGTTCACTATTATTTATGTACAGGAGAAAACAATAAACGGGAGGGAGCACAAATTAAACATGAAACACTAAAAAAAAAATATATATTTAACTGGGAACTAACCTACAAACACAAGAATAAACAATCCTAAGAAACACAAGAGCTAACAAACAAGAGACTTGAGGAGCTCAGAGTAACAAAGAGAGAGAAGAACGTTACAAACCACTAAGACCAAGCAAAGACTAAATTAATTACAAGAGGTATAATGAGAGTACTAACCAGACACAGGTGAACATAATGAGAGTACTAACCAGACACAGGTGAACATAATGACAGTACTAACCAGACACAGGTGAACATAATGACAGTACTAACCAGACACAGGTGAACATAATGACAGTACTAACCAGACACAGGTGAACATAATGACAGTACTAACCAGACACAGGTGAACATAATGAGAGTACTAACCAGACACAGGTGAACATAATGAGAGTACTAACCAGACACAGGTGAACATAATGAGAGTACTAACCAGACACAGGTGAACATAATGACAGTACTAACCAGACACAGGTGAACATAATGACAGTACTAACCAGACACAGGTGAACATAATGACAGTACTAACCAGACACAGGTGAACATAATGAGAGTACTAACCAGACACAGGTGAACATAATGACAGTACTAACCAGACACAGGTGAACATAATGACAGTACTAACCAGACACAGGTGAACATAATGACAGTACTAACCAGACACAGGTGAACATAATGACAGTACTAACCAGACACAGGTGAACATAATGACAGTACTAACCAGACACAGGTGAACATAATGACAGTACTAACCAGACACAGGTGAACATAATGACAGTACTAACCAGACACAGGTGAACATAATGACAGTACTAACCAGACACAGGTGAACATAATGACAGTACTAACCAGACACAGGTGAACATAATGAGAGTACTAACCAGACACAGGTGAACATAATGAGAGTACTAACCAGACACAGGTGAACATAATGACAGTACTAACCAGACACAGGTGAACATAATGAGAGTACTAACCAGACACAGGTGAACATAATGACAGTACTAACCAGACACAGGTGAACATAATGACAGTACTAACCAGACACAGGTGAACATAATGAGAGTACTAACCAGACACAGGTGAACATAATGAGAGTACTAACCAGACACAGGTGAACATAATGAGAGTACTAACCAGACACAGGTGAACATAATGAGAGTACTAACCAGACACAGGTGAACATAATGAGAGTACTAACCAGACACAGGTGAACATAATGACAGTACTAACCAGACACAGGTGAACATAATGACAGTACTAACCAGACACAGGTGAACATAATGACAGTACTAACCAGAAACAGGTGAACATAATGAGAGTACTAACTAGACACAGGTGAACATAATGACAGTACTAACCAGACACAGGTGAACATAATGAGAGTACTAACCAGACACAGGTGAACATAATGAGAGTACTAACCAGACACAGGTGAACATAATGACAGTACTAACCAGACACAGGTGAACTGACTAATACACTGAATAAAACCAATGAGTACAAACAAGCAGAGACAACAAGGATCAATAAAAGACAATTACAAAATGAGCTAATGCTAATTACAAAATGAACAGAAAATTAAACAATGAACCAGGAAGACAAACACAAGACAAAAATCAGGGCGCTATCTGCGGTGCTGAGGCAGACCCATGACACACACACACACACACACACATGCATAAATGCACATTCACACACACACACACACACACACACACACATGCATAAATGCACACACACACATGCATAAATGCACATACACACACACACACACACATACACATGCATAAATGCACATACACACACACACACACACACACACACACACACACATACATGCATAAATGCACACATAGATGCACATGAATATGCACGCACACACACACGCATATGCAAGCACTGTGGGAAACATGACCTTTCCTTTTTTTTTTCTTGCTAAACTGTATTGACGTCACACAGCAAAGAACACTCTGCCCAGCCCTGCTCAACCTGCCTGCACTTCCACCGATATAGTATCTTATCTCTACTTCCTGCCTCCAGCCCTGCCAATAATACACATTTCACAGCATCTGAAACACAAGGGTTTAACTACGTATGCATGCATCGGTGTGTGTCTGTAACATATTTACACAAATCTGCAGGATTTGTTTTGACGTAGCAGAAGTGCTTGTTGAATACACCCACCATTCATGGCTTTGATATGAATGAGATGACACACACTGACTGGAACCTCTACTATTTAGACCAGTTTTACTTCTCCATAAACAATAAAGGCACACATAACCTCTATCACACACACACACACACACACACACACACACACACACACACACACACACACACACACACACACACACACACACACGCCCTTACGCACACAATTTCATGTGCATTAGACTGCATCAGCGGTAAAAGAAGCGGACTTTAGATGTTTGCAGGTTTGAATCCAAGATTGACATCCGTGGTTATATAAATGCAGCAGTGTGGAGCAGTGGTCAAAGCAGCAGTGTGGAGCAGTGGTCAGAGCAGTAATGTGGCTCAGCAACAAGAGCAGCAGTGTGGAGCAGTGGTTAAAGCAGCGGTCAGAGCAGCAGTGTGGAGCAGTGGTCAGAGCAGCAGTGTGAATCAGCAATCAGAGCAGCAGTGTGGAGCAGTGGTTAGAGCAGCAGTGTGGAGCAGTGGTCAGAGCAGCAGTGTGGAGCAGTGATCAGAGCAGCAGTGTGGAGCAGGGATCAGAGCAGCAGTGTGGAGCAGTGGTTAGAGCAGTGGTTAGAGCAGCGGTCAGAGTAGCAGTGTGAAGCAGTGATCAGGGCAGTAATCAGAGCAGCAGTGTGGAGCAGCGGTCAGAGCAGTGGTCAGAGCCGTAGTGTGGAACAGTGGTCAGGGAAGTAATGTGAATCAGCAATCAGAGCAGCAGTGTGGAGCAGTGGTCAGAGCAGTAATGTGGAAGAGTGCACAGGGTAATAAAACTCTCAACCAGATGGTCACAGGTTCGGGTATCTAGTTTTTAGATTGTGACCTTTGAGAGGGAGAGTATAATTTCATATGGTAAACCTGCTCATGGTCCATGCAATATTACCTTGTTGTTAACCCCTTTTTGCAGATGCCAAATTTGGTCAATTCTTAAATATGATTACTTTAGGGGGCGTTATATTTAAGGCTTTATAACTCAAGGTATGAGCATCACAGAAACTTGGAAAATCGCTTAAACAAATTACAATTCCAAAAAAGTTGGGACAGTATGTAAAATGCACATAAAAGCAGAAAGAACTGATTTGTAAATGATGAAAACGACCTTATCCACTTTATAGATTTTTGTAAATATATGCCAATTCTATATTTCATGCCTGCAAAACATAAAAAGCCGCCCTTGGAGCCATGTATGGAGTTAAAAAAACACCTGTTTGGAACATTCCACATGTTATCGGGTGATGTTATTATGACTGGGTATAAAAGAATATCAAAAGACTCTTGATATCTTATATTCAGGTACTGTTAAAAGCAATATTATAACCTCTCTGCATTTTAATGGATCTCTACGGGAATTGGGGGGTGGGACTAGATTAAGCTGTAAATTACACGGGAATAGTATGGAACTCATGGTTTGCTAAATGGCTGTAAGTCATCAAGGGTCTGCGGTATCAAACGAGCCTCAAACAATCACTCTGTTGCCAGATATGCAGTAGACGTTGATGGATCACTTGAAGGGTTGTTTCTCCTGACTTATTTTTCCATAGAGTTCAATTGGAAAATGAGTCAGGAGAAAAACATCCCTTCAAGTGTTCCATCCATATCTACTACATATCTGGCAACAGAGTGATGGTTTGAGGCTCGTTTGCTACCTCAGACCCTTGATTACTTACAGCCATTTAGCCAACCATGGGTTCCATACTATTCTCATGTAATTTACAACTATATTCCCATAGAGATCCATTCAAATGCAGAGAGGTTATAGTATCGCTTATAAGAGTATCTGAAAATAAGATATCAAGAGTCTTTTCATATCCTTCTATAGCATGATAGCATCACCTGTTAACCTGTGGAATGTCCCAAACAGGTGTTTTTTGAACTTCCCAGTCTTTTTTTTGCCCCTGTCCCAACCTTTTTGGAACATGTTGCAGGCATACAATTTTGAATTGGCATATATTTACAAAAATCAATAAAGTTGATAAGGTCGTTTTCATCATTTACAAATCAGTGCCTTCTGCTTTTATGTGCATTTTACATACTGTCCCAACTTTTTTGGAATTGGGGTTTCAATACTAATTAAGTTAATCTTCATAATTTAAGTTTAAAAAAAGTGCCACAAATGCAAATAAATCTTGTAAAAATGCTCAAAAATGGGTTTTCTTTAGTTTGCAATGAAATACTGAAAGCTACATATCTAAAACAGGTAATATACATTTCATCATAGACTCCTTGCCCACAAGTGTGAAGAATATGAGGGTGCTTTGGATTGTTCAAAGTATCAAATAAGACATTGTAAACACCATTGTGTCACGATTTGGCAGCCTTCCGCTTATTTCTGCGGTCATTCCCTCTCGGAGCGGCCTGAGGGCGCTCTTGTGGTATTTTCCGTCATCCGTGCCGTTCTTTCTCTCCTACTCGGCACTTATCCGGCGCACCTGTGTTAGGTTTCCTATAAAGCTATAAAAGCTCTGTGCTTCCGTTTTCCGGTGCTTCAGTGTTGTCATTGTTTATCTGCCACTAAGCCAGTATTAAGTCTGGGTACTAAGCGACCACATTATTTTAAAGCACTGCTTTAATCTCACGTGAGACTTGCTTTCGTTTGTGTTAGAGTTCCGTCATAGGATTTTGGTTTTCTCTTTCACTATTTCAGTTTCTCGTCCTGCTTTTCTTACTGTTCTCTCTGAGACAGTTTCCATTATTACCTCGTTTCGTTACTTCTCTATTCGGGTTTTTTCATATTGAGAACGAAAAGTATTCTCTCCTTTTCTGTTTATCATTCAAGCCTACGAGTGTTCGCCCAAATTGTTTTGGGTCGTTTTCATTTACCCTCTGTCTTCCAGGCGCTAGTGAACGATGTTCTTAGAGAGATGTTGGAGAAATTTTGTGTATCTTGACGATATAAAAATTCTCCCCTAATCTCTCCTCTCACACCGGTCATATTAGGCAGGTCTTAGAAGCGCTTCTGAAGGTGCGGTTGTTCGTTAAAGCAGAGAAGTGCTCTTTCCACACAAACTAACTCACTAACTCGTCACTTTCTTGGGATTCATTGTGGTGGACGGAAGGGTCCAAATGGATCCGGAGAAAGTTTTGGCGGTTGAGAACTGGCCCACGCCGTTGTCAGTTAGACAGGTGCGGCACTTCCTGGGGTTTGCAAACTTTTACCGGCGGTTTATCCGCAATTTTAGCGCGGTAGCCACGCCTATCACAACCCTCACCAAGAAAACATCCCCTTACGGTTCCAGTGGAACTCTAGGGCTGAGGCAGCGTTCATGGAGCTTAAAAAGAGGTTTAGCTCTGAACCCATCCTGATAACTCCCAATCCCTCACTCTCTTTTGTGGTAGAGGTGGATGCATCAGAGCTGGGAGTACCAGCCATTCTGTCTCAGAATTCTCCGCTGGACCGCAAAAGGCATCCATGCACATATTTTTTCTTGTGCCTTAACACCTGCCAAGAGAAATTACAACGTAGGAGACCGGGAGCTGTTAGCGGTCAAATTGGCATTGGAGGAGTGGCACCATTGGTTGGAGGGAGCCGAGCTCCCTTTCACTGTTTGGACAGACTATAAAAATTTGGAGCACGTCCAACAGGCTAAGATGTACCAGTCCTGACAAGCCCGGTGGGCATTATTCTTCGCCCAGTTTAAATTTCTTCTGACTTACCGACTCGGATCAAAGAATGTTAAGCTGGATGCTCCGTCACACATTTACGATCGCGCTGATAGGGACCCACTTCCAGAGCCCTTCCAGGTCAGATTGTAGCTTCTGAGATGTGGGAGATCGAGGCAGCTGTTCAGAAGGCTTTGCGCTCGTACCCGGACCCGGGCCTAGGCAGGGGCCGTCTCACTGCCTGTTTGTTCCACCCCGGATTATATCTTGGGTTCTCCAATGGGGGCACTCTTCGCAGCTGGCGACCCATCCTGGCCTCCACCGGACTAGGGATTTTTTTGTCCCTGCGCTTTTGGTGGCCGAACATAGAAAACGAGTTTGTCGCCGCCTGTTCGGTTTGTGCCCGCAGCAAGGGATCACGGCTCCCACCCTCAGGTCTTCTACACCCGCTACCTGTTCTCAGCCGCCCTCGACAACACGGTGATCCTGGTAGTAGTAGACAGGTTTTCGAAGGTGGCACACTTCATTGCCCTTCCTAAGCTGCCATCAGCACCAGAAACTGCGCAGCTGATGGTAGACCATTTTTTTAGGGTGCACTACTTTCCCCTAGATGTGGTGTCAGTATGCAGCCCCCAATTCGCCGCTAGGTTCTGGCGCTCTTTCTGTGCCCTACTAGGGGCATCTGCTTGGCATTAGTTTGGCATCCAGCTTCCATCTGGAGACTAATGGACAGACGGAGCGTACTAACCAGACGTTGGAGAGCACCCTCCGCTGCCTCCAAGCACACATCCTGGAGTTGCCATCTCGCCTGGGTGGAGTACGCCCATAACACGCTGCTCAACGCCTCCACTGGCCTCTCTCCTTTTTAGGCTCAGCTGGGGTATCAACCCCCCTTATTTCCTGAGTTGGAGAGAGATGTGGAGGTACCATCCGCAGGGTCCTTTGTGTCGATCTGCCTGGAGGCGTGTGCACGCTTCACTCCTGCACGCTTCAGCTAAACAAAAAATTGCGGCCGACAGTCACCGTCGTCCAGCTCCCTCTTATCGGGTTGGGCAACGAGTGTGGCTTGCCACGAGGGACCTGCCCTTGCGAGTGGAGTCCCGCAAATTCGTGCCTCGATTCGTGGGCCCCTTCAAAATAATCCGGAGGATTAACCCGGTCACTATGCGACTACAGCTGCCGCGCTCTATGCGCATCCATCTCACCTTCCACGTCTCCCGGTTGAAGCCGCTGCTGGTGAGCACTCTTGCTCCGGCAGACAAGCTGCCGCCTCTCCCCAGTTTGTGAAAGGAGGTCCAGCTTATACCATTCCGTGCATTTTGGCCGAGATATGTCTGAGTTGAGCAAAATTTTGGTTCCGCTATGGCCACGAGAGGGTCTGTGCAAAGAGATTAAGGCACTTGCTTATCTATCTTACAGATCTAAGCTTTCAAGGTGTCTTCTCTCCAAGAGAGGAGTAAAACCAGAATACAAAGCTATTTATGGGGCCCAGCGTGGCCAACTAATACCACATGGCCACATGGTTTCCTTTTTTGATTTCGAGTTTGAACGCCAATCTGTGACATTCAATTGAAAGTCTTAATGTCTATGTAGATAATGGTTGCTTAGGCCTGCCGGTTTGGATTTTACATTTCTGGAGGCGGCTCCAACTTCAAGTGTAGATCAGCATGGTACGACTCGCCTTGTCCCATGGATGTAATATTTTGCGCAAAAGGTGGAGATTGCACTACTGGCTGGACATAACAATTATGGCCCACAAACATCTCTTCTGTCATTAAAAGCAGGAGTATTTCCATTTTTGTAGAGGTATTCAATAGCTGAGCTGAATTACCTTCTGATATATTCATGTTTGTTTCATTAAAAAGAGGCTAAAACCATGAATGTTTTGATAATAATATCATGGTCCTGCAACAACATAAGGTCACTTTACTAGGTAAATTTGTCAGCTTATCAATAGGGTTGGAGTCTTGCACCTGGGGTCTGGCATTTGTGGTGTGCGATTTTGCATTGGGCCTTAGTCTTATAGCTAATCTGGCATTTTTACATTTCATGCCTGGTCTGAATATTCTGCGGTCTGTTGGTTTTTGGACTTTGGTCTTAGCACATTCTCAGGATTACCTTGGGGGAGACAAGCTGTGGTTTTGTATTTTTTTTTTTTTTTCTATTCATTTCTTTTGTGATTGTAACTTGTCTATGTCTGTATCATTCATTGTTTGTTAAGGTCGTTGAACCTTTGTCTTTAGATTAGACATTGAATACTGGTCTGGTTGTGAGTTGTACATTTTGATAAGGGTTGATCCAACAGGTTGCTCTGGCTATCAATAAATTTGGAAATTTAATTGATAATTTTGATAGTAATTAACAAAAATAAATCTATGTTTGATACCTGAGTTTTAACCATTGATGCCACTTAAAAAACTGCTGGATTTGTAAATTGTCACATTTTGGTTAATTGTCACTTTCCCGACAACAAGTTTAAATTCCAGGAAGGGACCTGCTGTCGTAGACATGGGCAAAGAACATGTTTCCATCTGTATGAATATGTGAAAACCTATGGATAAGCAGGGTGGGCATTTATCTCTCAGCGTCACTTTGACAAACGCACTAAAAATTCCCCAATGAAGAGCAGCTGTGCTCAGGGGCCGGGGCAGAGGGATGGCACGATGGAGCATGTGACTGGACTGCAGAAATGGAAAGTACAAAGGGCACGTTCTCACAGAGAGCAAAGCCTGACCCAGCTGGACAGAGTTAAACATGTACCACCTTAAAGTTGTAACATCACCTGTTCACACAAACACTGAACTGGGAAACAGATGTATCACACACCACCTGTGCAGTGTGCACATGCGCATGAACAGTGTTGGGGAAACTACTCGAAAAACATAATTGTACAACTAAATAAAGGATGAACTACATCCAAACTACACAAAGAAAAATGTAGCTGACAAAAGTACAATTACACTTTTTATTATAAGAAAGACAATGCAAAATTAAGTGACTCAGTTTTTATAAAATCTGAGTTTTATTTAAAAAAAATACCAATCATATTGTGGGTCAGTTTTGCAAACAAGAGCATAACAATGGTACAAACAATGTTTGTCTCAGATTACATGTCAGAGCAGAACCTCTTATTTATACGACAACATGATAAATTAAATAGGGCCATGGCTGTTCCCCAGACATGACGTGCGTGTTAGCAATACCTTCTTTTTGTACACTACATGGGGAGACCCACTTTACAGCTCAGTGGAGAGACCCTGCAATGTGTGGCAATTGGCAGTTGACCATTAGGAAACTATAGTGGAGCGGAGTGCTCTGCACCAATCAGGATTAGGGGGAAAAGAGAGAGAGAGGAGGCAGTATTTGGTCAAAGTGGTTTGGAGCACTGGAATACCCACAGCAGAATTGCCAGCGCTGGGGACTGTCCCCCCAGTAGTAGAGAAGTACTGACTGTACCAAACAAGTCTCATCTGACAGTGACCTTTAAAAACTCACATCATGACTCATAGACAGAATTGGGAACACAACTCAACAAACAGCCAATAATCCAGCCTTATTAGTTCCATACTGTTCTAGTGTAATTTACAGCTAAATCTAGTCCCACCACCCAATTCCCATAGAGATCAAATGCAGAGACATTATAGTATCGCTTGTAAGAGTACCAGAAAATAAGATGTCAAAAGTCTTTTGATGTTGTTGGGTCACAGACATCAGGAAGTCATGGCATGCAAAGGATATGTGACCAAATATTAAAAATAATTACTTTATTTTATATATAAATGAAGGGGTGCCAATAATTGTGGCACACGTGGTTCTGTTAAAAAGAATAATTTCTTGAGAATTTTTTTTCTAATTATATTTTATAAATTTGCTTCAATTAAAGGTTGGATTTTTTCATTTTTTCAGTGTGACATTAAGCTAATTCACCAAACGGTGAATTTTTTATAACCCTTTTTATTCATCTTTACCAGGAGTGCCAATAATAGTGGAGGGCACTGTATATCAGCCCTAAAAGTGACGCATCCACAACTACTGCATATCTGGCAGCAGAGTGATGGTTTGAGGCTCGTTTCATACCTCAGACCCTTGATGCCTTACAGCCATTTAGCCAACCATGTGTTCCATACTGTTCCAGGGTAATTTACAGCTTAATCTAGCATTCAAATATAGTATCGCTTGTAAGAGTACCTGAAAATAAGATATCAACAGTCTTTTGATGATGTTGGACACGAGGAAGACATGGCATGCAAAGGATATGCAACCAAATATTAAATATGATTACTTTATTTAAGTTTATGATAATTTGTCCAATTGCTTTTGGTCCCATCAAATGGGGGGGGGGGGGGGTTATATATAAAAATGGCTACAATTGCAATGCAGTTCACCTGATATGGATGTAAAAACCCTCAAATTGAAGCTGAAAGTCTGTTCCATTTCAAATCCAATGTGTACAGAGCCAAAACAACAAAAAATGTGTCACTGTCCAAATACTTTTGGACTGCACCGTATTTGCATACATCAACCCCCAAACACCACTAAGTATCCAGTAAACAAGTTAGCTGGCTGGCACGGTACCATTATCACCGGCTATAACTAGTAAGCAGAGTATGCCCATGATGTTCCAAGAGTCTGGCAAGGGCAGAAGTTTGGCCATATTATGATGTCATTCAGACTATCAAGTCTCACCCCAGGAAAAGAGAGAAGCTTAAATGGACTCATCACTGTACCTTCCAAGGTTTCAGCATCATTTCACTATTTTATGAGAAATAAGCCACCAGCAGAGAACAGTGAGAACATAATTTCCAGGACACTACACACGCACACGCACACGCGCACACACGCGCGTGCACGCGCACACGCACACACGCACACGCACACCCGCACACAGGCACCCCTGAAGTTGGCAGACAGAAAATATCACAGCGGAAGCATAGGAAGATTTAAACCCCAAAATCAGATTCCTTTTGAAAGCCAGTTTCCTCTTTGGTGTGGGGGAAAAAAAAACAGGAACAGAAAGGGTATTTCTGTGGTCTCATTCAATGCCTTCACAGACAATCTTTTCACAGCTGTGTGCGGGCGGCTTTTCAGAAGACAAAAGATATTTTGGTCACAGTTGACAGGAGATGGATTCCACACAGAAAACCCTGAGAGTCAGGAGGGCAGCTTAATGACATTACATCATATCTCTATTATATCTCTATTACTCTCATTATATCTCTAATCTCCTTCCACAGCACACCAGATCTGACTGAATAAAAAAAAGCACGCATGTGCACGCTTTTCCCTTATTTGTTTTAAACAACAGGATATATGTTTTTGAGTGACAGCATGCATTGCGAACATACTGCTGACAGCAGTACAGATAGAGTCTGTATACAGACGGGTGAGAAATTACAGGAAAAGCCAACATAAAGTGTCTAAGTAAAGTATTGGGCCACCACGAGCTGCCAGAACAACTTCAATAAGCCTTGGCATAGATTCTAGTCTTTGGAACTCTACTGGGGGATAGAACACCATTCTTCCAAAAGATTTGGTGTTTTGATGATGGTGGTGGAGAGCGCTGCCTAACAAGTCGGTCCAAAAATCACCCATAGGTGTTCAATTGGGTTGAGAGCTGGTGACTGCGAAGGCCATAGTATATCATTCACATCATTTTCATACTCATTACACCATTCAGTGACCCCTCGTGCCCTGTGGATGGGAGCATTGTCATCCTGGAAGAGCCCACTCCCATCAGGATAGAAATGTTTCATCATAGGATAAAGGTGATCACTCAGAATAACTTTGTATTGATTTGCAGTGACCCTTCCCTCTAAGAGGACAAGTAGACCCAAACCATGCCAGGAAAATGCCCCCCACAGCATAACAGAGCCACTGGACCCCCTCACTATAGGGGTTTTTAACAGAGCCACTGGACCCCCTCACTATAGGGGTTTTTAACAGAGCCACTGGACCCCCTCACTATAGGGGTTTTTAACAGAGCCACTGGACCCCCTCACTATAGGGGTTTTTTCCTTTAATTTGTCCCCCATCTATATGTCACATATACTTTCAATCACATTTATAAATACATTTTCTAAAATGATATATAATATAAATGCATTTATATTTTTATATATTTTAGTTCAAACTATATATATTTATGGAATTGGAGTCTACTGTAGAAGTATTACTTTTTGCATATTTCACATGACTGTAAATGACATTTTATTTTCTATAACTATAAAGTCAACGTCATTTCTCTTTGGTGTTAAAGTATATGCCCTTGATCGTTTGTTTTGGTCCCTTTTTCCGGTTTTTCTAAAAAAAATTTACACACTCATTTTAGAAAAACACTAAACACTAAACAACACAGACACCAAATTCAAGAACTCCACAAATCACATGCAAAAAAAGAAACATTGCATTCAGAACCATGTTATGGAATTTTGTGTCCAAATGACACACACTATCACATGAATAGATATTTCTCAGAAGATATTTCTGCAGACTGATGCAATCAATGGAAAACACTACTATGAATATCTTATCAGTAGGTTTATGCCTTTTGCAATTTCAGTGTTGCACATGCTCCTCATGTACAGTAGCTTGTTGTAAAAGATTATATCATTATTACACTCAAATATAAAACACACAAATACAATAACAAGACCATTTAAAACAATTTTGGATAAGTTTCAGAAAACACATTTGGGTACATAAAGGGGTCGATTTACAAAAAATCGTCCGAGGTGACCAACTAACAAGGTATAAAAAGGATTTCAAAGGAAGGTACCAAACAAATGGCAATGACAGTACTCCAGACTTGAATAAAATTTAAAAAAAATAAAATAAAATAAAAAACATCACCTCATATTTCACCATTTATTTGTGTGACTGGGCAGACGCATTTTGGCTATAAAGCCTTCATCAAAGCAACCTGCCGTCAGCAGTGCCCTCATTGCCATTTTTTGGTACCTTCTTTTGAGATACTTTCTATCAATTGTCTCAGAATAAAAAGGATTGCGTTTGTTAAAATGGAAATATGTTCTATTTTTCCATAGAGCTCAATAGTTCAAGAGTTCACACCGAAAAAAACTCTTCATTGGGATTGAGAAACAGAACAGGGCAGAGCCGGGAGATAAACAACACAAAGTCGTGGGTGGTTGATGAACCAGTTGCGGACCAAAGCACCCTGGTAGAAACTTACCTTATTCCAGATGACAGCATACCTGGCCTGTTGCGGGCCATCTATGTGCTCTGCTGGAATGAGGATGTTGTGGAGTGTGTCCAGGACAATGATGAGACGGACAGTGTTGTAGGGGCCAAGGTTGGCATGGTGATGAAGGATGCTGGGGTACTTGACGGCTGTACACATTGTGATATTTTCCTGTGCTGGCCAGCGACAATGGCCAATGATGTCCTTTCCCCGTTGCCTTGGCTGCTTGGCTTGGCTGCAGGATGAAGAAAGATGAACTCATGCGGGATGGCAGCTGCATAGCTCAATGACTCCGTGAAACAGAGACAACATGACAATATTAGAAATAGACCTAGAGCAGCCAATATTGTTAAGTAAAAAACAATGGATTGCAATACAGTATACGGTAATGTCTATACAGTACGAATAGGATGCACTCAGTTGTGGGAAAGTACAGGACTCATACCGTAGCTCCTTGACTCTTTCAGAGTTTTTTTTCGAGGCACGCTATATATGTTTCATCCTTATGCGCTTTCGCCTTCCGCTGTTGGACACAGTCCAGTGTTGATAAAATTACCCATCCAATGTTGTGAAACATGGCATGGTCTTCAATGCTTCGACTTTGGATTTGGTTCGCCAGTACAATGTTCACTATTTCAGGCTCCTGTTAAGGTGTCAAATGATATTTTCTACCGCCATAGTAGTCTTTCAGTCCTGCAAAACATCCAAAGACAGTACAATACTGTTAATACAAATACTACACAGTAAAAATAAATTACTATGTTGACTAAGCAGGAATACAGTTTGCAATTTCATACCTGATACATGAGACAAACATTCTGTTCACAGTTCTATGGTTCACTTGCAATATTGTATTCTACGGTAATCACTGAGTACCATATTGATATGTAGTACTACGGTAAAGGGAGTACATATCTTATATTCTCATTTGTGAAATTCTGGATCATTGAAGCCACAGTGAAGCGGCTCAGGTTGGGCGGCACTGTCTGCCCAGCCTTTCTCATCGCAAAACCATAGTTTGTAATTGGCTAGAAGATTCACTAATCCAAATTCATTTTTTTTTACAGTTTCTCCTGAAACAAACAGGGCGTGGATTTAACCTGCTCCCAAAGTTACCGCCACTTACTGTGCACTTCTTCCCTGTCCAGCAAACCTCTGTCTGTCCAATACTTTTTTTCCAGAATTTGAAAAAAAAGTTAGGGCCCGATTTACTAAGACTTTTAGCGGGTGGAAAAACTTTTAGCACACGCAAAACTAACGAATGATTGGTGCAAAACAAATACCATGACGATTCATTTGTCATGTTATCGGTTTTGCGTGCGCTAAACAAACAATAATAAAGAGAACATAATGCGGTGGAGGAGTGAGGAGACGACTGGGAAGATTGACGCAGTTCGGTGCTCCGTTTCGGCGGTGTACCTAAAGACCGCGGTGCTGCGTGTACGGAGGAAAGTCCTGGAGGTTGTGTGTTGGACTGCTTGGTGACACTGGACATCTCGGGACAGCGGGGGCTATTTTTAATCATGGCTGTATTGCACTTTAATTCACTTAATTCACTTGATTGATGTAATGATTCTGTTGGATGTCTTTGTTTGATATGTTTGTTTGTTTGTTGTGAGCCTGCCTCACAGTCTGTCTTTTTTGTTGTTGCTGGGGCTACAACTGAAGTTCCCTAGTGGAAAAATAAAAGTTATTCTATTCAAAAAAAGTTTTGCACACGCTAAAGTTCGTAGTAAATCAGGCCTATTGAGTTGCTTTGCGGCCTTCCGCAGGTAAACAACGCTGTTTCTGCAGGTATTCTAACACAGTGTGCCAGGCCCAGCAGGGTTTTGCAAATGCAATGAGAAAAAAATAAAAAACTCAGAGCATTGCAGTGGATCCAGTCATCGATCATTAACATGGGGGTTGGCGTCGTTCCATCACAGGAATAGAAATATGCCGTCACTGAACCGCAGCACACGCGGAACTGACATACTCTGGCATTGCAACACATTAGAATAAGGTGAAGTGCCATTTTTGCTAAATTGCCCTGTTGCACAATTGCTGATACTCCACAACAATGCTTAGTGACGTATAAGACGTGGTTATTAAAACAACTACATGTTATGCTGCAGGATAAATATTTTAGAAAATACACGTGGCATATGGAAACCAGAAGCTTCTTCATACTCTCTGGACTTGTGTGAGAGGGGAGGGGGGTGTTACGGGGTATAGTTTATAGATGGCACAGGGTCTGCCCTTTCTATGTAGATTAGTTGCAAATGCAGAGGTCGCAGTAGACAATGCAAGTTAGAAGGGGTGGAAAATGACGTGGAACCACTCTTAGTGAGTATGTGAGAGCTAAAAAACATCCCCAGGGGCCTTCATCCAACCATTGCGCTGCAAAAAATGTCTGTCTTAACAAGCGTTTTATTCTTGTAATGAGACTTAAAATCTTATTAGTTTTCTCAAAACTGGTATAAAATTCCATTAGCTAATGCATAATTATGTGGAATGTTATGTTGTTGATCATTAATTCACCTTAAGATAGTAGCCCATGAACACCATGAGTTAATAGAGAATCATTACATTATCCATCCATTATCAAACCCGCTTATTTCTGGTCAGGGTCACAGGGGGGCTGGAGCCTATCCCAGCATGCATTGCGCGAGAGGCAGGAATACATGCCGGGCAGGTCGCCAATATATCGCAGGACACACACAACATTCACTCATACCTATGGGAAATTTTAGAGTGTCCAATTCACTTAACCTGCATGTGTTTGGACTGTGGGAGGAAACTGGAGTACCCGGAGGAAACCCACCCGAACACGAGGAGAACATGTAAACTCCACAAAGAAAGGCCCTCGGCCGGGATTCCAACTCGACGATAGCTTTTTGCTGTGAGGTGACAGGGCTACGTACTGGACCACCGTGCCACCCATCATTACATTATAATGTTATTAATAGTTATTAATTTCTGTTAGTTGCTCTGGTAGGCGCTTCATTAATTCTTGAGATGTTAATGCTTTAATTCATCATGGTTCATGCATCAGTTAAAGTATTAGTAAATTCTTATTCATGTACCAGTATTGTGAGGTGTTACCCATAGGCATACAAAATTATTTAATAGTGCTTATTCACAATTAAAAACATTAAATTCCACTTCTGTATTGTGTTGTTATGACTTTCCTTCAGTTGAGCAGTGCAAAATATTTTATTGCTTTCGACCATTGCCCCGAATACCCCAATACCTGTCATTGTAAAGCCATCAAATAAGTATCAAAAATTTTTAAGGGCTGGTTTCACAGACAATATACTGTATTACAATCCATTGTTTTTTAAGGGCTGGTTTCACAGACATTAAGCCTAGTCCTAGACTAAAAACTTTTTTTAATGGAGATCTTCATTGAAGTTTTCATTTAGAAACTGGCCCTAAATCATTAAAATCTTGAATCGCATACAAAGACTGGGCCAATCAAAGACTGGGCCAATCAAACGCAGTGAAACTGAAATAATAAAAAACCCAGATAGTGAAAGTGGATTAACCAGAACAAAGTTAAAAAGATAACACATGGAGACGACAGTCAATGTTTAGCAGCTTCAATTGGCCAACATATGGACATAGTAAAACATCTATTTTCACCAATATTCAGAACAAAACACTTTGCTTATGGTTGCATGTTTTTTTATATTATGGTTAGTAACATTCTGTGAGAATCCTCATGGACCTGAAGAAAAGTTTTCGAATTTCACCAGGATCTAAAGAGTTAAAGTATTTCAAATGCATTGTTGACCCAGGTGATGTCAAGAAGTGACGTCACTGTATACGCCTCCTCGGCCGTGCTGCTACTCACAGTACAAACAAAAAACTTCCCTTTTTACATCATCAAGAAATATGCAAACTAAAAATTCCCATAGATTCATAATCAAAATTATGAGCTTTTACACAAGCTGTCACTCACCCATAGACACACACATGCACACGCACATCCACACGCACATCCACACACGTGTTGTGGAAGTGGGATAGTAAGACGGAAGCATTACATCAGCACTGCTGTACAAACATGCCTCTCACGCACGTGGAGGACACACATTCACCACTCTCCCTCTGCAGCTAAAATACAAACACAATCTGGTCTCATCAGAGAGAAGAGAACCAGTGAAACCTGTCTCACTTTAAACCACGGGTCTGAGCCTGTGTTGATAAAGCGTTTGAGAACAGTGCTGATCTAGGATAAGGTTTGTGCTGTACAATATCCTACCCTTATGGACCCTGAACTCATTCAGTGGGATTTCTGCACTCGAGCGATTACTTATTGGCACACCATGTCTACAGCCATTGACAGGGACCTCAATAAATCGCATAATCTGGCCGCAGCCATTGGGTCACTCCTAAACATATAACTCTCTCATTGGTCGGCATTGACAGAATTATTCCTGCGGAGAAATTGAAAGTAATGCTGTGTTTGTGTGCTCTTGGAATCACTGTAAATATGAGCATTCCAGACTCAGGAACCACTCAACTGGGCTCCCTGGGTCATAATTGTAGTGGGGAAATCATGTTATGATTCTGTACGCTGAGGTAAACTTGGTAAGCTTGGGAACACAACCAATACTCTGCCAGTACAGACAGGATATGACAACACCAGTGACGTGATGTGATGATGTAACTGTGGTGCTGCACATCATAACCTGAGTGGGTGCGTGTAGCATTAAAAAATGACTAAGCCGCCCTTTGGCCTGATGAAGAAATGAGCCTGAACACACAAGTTCTGGCGCTGCTCCATACTCTTTGATTTACCACAAGACTTCTGTGGGATGTCAGTCAAACAGAAAACGACTAGAGCTTTCCAATAATATTATACCACAAGTGAAAGACATTTTGACTTAAATACTTTGGTGGAAGTAAACAGACGGCTGTAGGTGTGCAATAAATCGAAGACACAGCCCCTGTGTGTGGAAAGGTACACTCCCAGTGACATCACTGTCACATTTGGACCGGAACGTTTGTTCAAGATGCGCAAAAATCAAGATTCAAAAAACATTATTGCCACACATCCAGGTTGGTGCCATTTGTTTTCAGTACAGCCTGGTAGCTCTGAGCGCAAAAAAAACAACAAAAAAAACACAATACCCACAATAAACACAAATACAGCATTACAATACATAAATAGAGTTCAATCGTGCTCCAGCGAGCAGGGGGCGCGAGCATCATCAGGCCGTTGGTGCCAGGGCCTTAGGCTGGAGTTGGGAGTGGTTGGGGGGCTCACCCGATGAGTTCAGTATTCTAACGGCAGAGGGGAAGAAACTATTCCTTTGTGCATAGAGACCTGGAGCGTCTTCCGTATAATCCTTCACATGGAGGTGCGTTTATTGAACAGGGGTCGCTGTCGATCATTTTGGAGGCTCTGGTGACGAGGCTCTTCATATTGTTTTTTTTAGTGGCAGCTGGTGCCCCCATACCAGACTGTGATGGCTAAGGTCAGGATGATTTGGATGATGGCAGAGTAGAATTTAATCAGCAGGGGTTGCTTGACTCTATACTTCTTAAGTTGCCTGAAGAAGTAAAGTCTTTGCTGAGCTTTTTTTGATAGTGTGAGTGTTGGTGTCCCATTTTCCACCCTAGCTCACCAGTGGTGGAACGAACTTCCCATTCCCCTACGTTCTATTCCAACCCTGCCTGCTTTCCGTCGTGGCCTGAAAACACACCTTTTCAGACTCCACCTGGACTGATACTTATCTAGGACCTCATGGTATTTGTTCTTGTTGAACTGTGTATTCATGTTTGTAATATTTACAATAGAATTGTAGTAGAGCTGATCTACCCAGTTTACTGTGAACTGCATTCAATGTTCATTACTAGGGATAGCTGCTACTGTATGGGAAGAATGTGCTTTCTTATCTGTTCTGTAGTTACTTCAATGACGTTTCTGTATGCACTTACTGTATGTCGCTTTGGATAAAAGCATCTGCTAAATGACTGTAATGTAATGTAAAGTAATTGCAGAGTGTAATTGATATTTGGCTGTTTTGGAGATGTCTTGATCCCCACTGAAGAATGCAGCGTTCGTTGTCCTGCGCAGTACAGGAAGAACCAGAGAACCAGGGCTTGTTGTTGCCATATGACATCAATGTTTTTGTAGGGAAGCACATGTCGCATGAAACCAGATGATGTCACCATGTTTGTGTACTCATCGAGGGGGTTGCACCAAATATTTTAGATATATGACAAGATACGGAACTGGTGCTTTTCCCCATTGGATTTTTTGTCTGCACAAGAGGAAGTGATCAGGCATGCGCAGTAGTGTTTTCTGTTACCTTAGCAACTAAAGTTACATAACGTAGAGTAGCGCGCATCTGACCGGAACTAGCCAGATTTAAAGTTGGTTTTCATTGGATAGTCAAACTCATAACAGGTTGTAAGTAGTAGTACTGGGTCCTGACAACCTAGGCATATATAATCAAAAAAGAAAAGGGAAACTTTTCTATTTTGTCTGTCTGATAATGACCCGTTTAGCGAACTGTTTTGTAAAAACTCCATTGACCGCCAGTCATTCAATGAGCGCCTGTTGTCTGTCTCCACCTACCCTTTTTGGTTGCACTCTGAAGGTTTCCCAGTTCAAAACAATCTTTCAGAGATTCAGACCATATTTGAACAATTTTGGACTTTAACCTTGCAAGTTGCAGCATGGAGATACGTCCAGTGACAATGCATTCCACGTCAATTCAGACCTGTGTAAGCACCAAAGGAATGATGGCCTCTAACAATAACAATACATATTTTGCATCTATTTAGCTTGATTAGCAAGTGTGTAAATTATCTGAATACATCATAGATGATTAATCCCAAAGTTTTCTGTTAATTGTTTCAGATTCTAGCATTCTCCGGCTTCTCGTGAAGTGAGAGGATGTAGCTAGCTAAAAGATGAAGAGAGTAATGAATTTTGTCATTTTGACATATAGGCGACTCTTAAGAGGTAAATCCCTCTCAACTGGTTTCTACTCAAAGCTAGCAAACACACTTTGCTGCTTTCTCATAATGCATAATATGCATGACAGATGAATGTCTTTATATCTGAAATCAGGCAAAAAATTTAAAAAAGTATTAAAAAAAAGAAAATCCTCAAGTTAAAATAAATTTGTGTGTGATTATAAGAAGACGCTCCACAAGAAAATGCTATCACAAAATCACCAATAAGTTCCTATTGTACATATTGGCAGAGCACAGTGGGCACTGGAAAGATGTCTGTACCTGGGCAGGAGGGAGTGTTTCATGGATATCCGTTTAGGGTTTAGGGGCCTGCAGAAGTGTGCTTTGGCACTGAGGCAGTGCTTCCCGGCGAGGGTGGGGAGGGCGTGCATCACACAAGAGACACACGATCTCTCTGGTTCTGGGTTTCCCGCAACACAGAGCTCTCCTCTGACAATGGCTGTACAACCAGCCCGGAAAGGTTTCAGAAGGAATCACAAAGACTTGCTCCCCTCCGTTGACACATTACACCCTCGCCATTTCTCCTCCACCAATCCCAAATATTGCACTTAAAGGAAAAACTACAATGCTCCAATTGAATATTAGCCTGAGGGGTCCGCTCTGAGAGGAAGTACAGAGAGAGATGACTGAAGGAAACTGTTAGGTGACCTGATTTATCCAACACCGGGAAGTACAGTATCTCATCATGACCTCCAATACAACTACACTCATGAGCATTGAACATGTAACTACACCCATCAGTACCGAATGTACAACTATATATTTTCACTTTCACATTATGTTTGACAAAGGCAGCTATTCATTTGAGTGACCACACAAGATGCAACAAAATAACTTCATGATCACACATGATCTTACAGAAACAAGATGGCTGAAAGATCACCCTGGTTTTTATTCCGAAATGAACTCAATTTAGACAAACAGATTACTACTGTTATCAAGTAAGATAGATACGGATGATTCCCATTTTCAGTTGATTTAGTTACATTTATTGTTGAGGACAAAGCATTTATGGAATTTCCTAATACTCAAGTGGCACATGTCCAACCTCCCCCCCCCCCCCCTCCCCACAGTTGGTGTTCCTGCTGTTCTATTACACTTTCCCTAACTGTTTTCTCTCTCTTTTCTACATTCTGCCCCGCATCTCGAGAGTTGCTGTCAACTGGACTCCCACACCCGCTGCTCCCGCCGCCATCAGCGCCCTGTTCCCCACCATCATTGCCGCCACATCTGGACCGCCATCTAGCTGCTGTTAATTCTATTAACACGGACATTGGCTGTTTTAACCATGCTGGTCATTAAGATCTAGACCCTGAGCCGACCAGAGGAAGATGGTTTTCCCCCTTGAGTCTGGTTCCTCCAAAGGTTTCTTTCTAATTACACCAGGAAGTTTTTCCTTGCCACTGTTGCCTTTGGCTTGCTCTTGTGGGGGTTTAGGCTGGGTTTTTCTGTAAATCGTATTGTGACAACTAGTTGTGAAATGTGCTATATAAATAAACATGGATTTGATCAATAAGGAAGCACTCGTGCACATTTGATTTGATAACCCCCTCAGGATTGCATTGTTACTGTCCTGCTCTTTATTAAAGTTGGCAATCACCAAGCTGCTTGGCTTGTCATCCTTGTTCAAGTCAACTGTCATTGACTAAAATGAGATGAGGCCGTTGAAATGTGTAAATTGAGGATGGGATACATGTGATGGATATAATATGAAAGATATGATGAAGATATGTTTAATACCACAGGCTGTCCAGACCTAAACACACATTAACTGAATCATGTGTCTGGCAGACACACACAAACATTATGAAGAAGTTTGGACTGCTCCCAGGGTTTGAATCTGAGAGAGACACAGCTTCTTAGTACTCAACATTAGTAATGCCTGCTACGCTAATCTGGGAAAAAAACAAAACACATTGCCTATCTGCTCAAAGTATCAAGGGTGCACATCTGTTACTGAGAACCTGAATATCTTTGAAGTGGTTATGAGTGGAATCGTTAACAATGCTGAAATATTCTGTGTAATGCCACCCCCTGCTGGCTGCATACAGTAATGCAGTCTGGTAATTACAGGGTAAATTACAACATTCTGGACCTGCAATGAACAGCTCTTAAAGGCTGTCTGTCATTTATTTCACTACTTTACAGAAGCGAGCAAAAGCCAAATGCCAGGATATCATTTCACACCCATGCATTAAACTTTACCCAAAAGCCCACACCAGCTTCAAGTCATAAAGCACTAGTTTCATATGAGCATTAGGCTAAAGGGGTATTCCACCAAAAAAATTGGTTTTCTTATGAGACATTTTTTCAGTGCAGAATATTGATAATCATAATTAGGACTGAGCCTAGCCTACTATTTACAGTTTTGTAGCCTACAGTGAGTAGTCTACATCTTTTCAAACGAGGTTCACTTTCCATTCATAAGCTAGAAATACTACAATACTATAAATATTACAGCTAGCTACCTTGCTAGGTAACATAATGTCTTACTGCAGATAGCTATGACAACAATACACTGGTCTAGCTAGATGATTAATTTTAGCTAACGTTAACTTAACTCAGATAGATACGATAACAACGTTAGTCTAATTTACATAGTAGCCTACACAGACAGTAGTCTTAAAATTGTTAAAATATATGCTGATGACGTGAGTATGGCAATAATTTGTCTCAATAACGTTTAACTATGTAAATTAATTGCAACATTACACAGCTGACCCACAGCTACCAACCTGGAACCAAATGAGAACCGTGACACGCTCAGCGCCGCTCACTCAAAAATTGATGCTATCTGCCAACAACTGCTTTTCCTGAAGTTCCCGAATGTGCATAAATGGAAAAACTGAAAGCTAGCTTTTGGAGAATTGAATTTTTACAAACTGAATTTCTGAGATCTGAATTTGAAATCCGACTTTAACTGAATAGCCTACCGAAATTCAGATTCAAATCACATAATAAAATTTCAAAACATATACAAATTCAAATTATGAAATACAAATTCAGTGCAATAAAATTCAATTTCAAAACGTATATACAATTTAAATTATAAATTTTATAATGGTTAAGGAACTGGGTTTGTAACCGAAAGGTTGCAGGTTCGATTCCCAGGTCGGAGGTTGTCCTGTCCCAGGTTGAATGTCCCTTTAGGGCTCCGTAGGTTTTTGTTGTTAGTGCAGGCAGTTCTTTTTTTGTGATGGTCAAGCTTTCAAGATACCACTTGTAGCAGAAATTCTTTTCATCTACAAAACTGCAGCTCTGATTTTTTTTGTTGCTCAAAAATAAAAACAGTTGACCACGATGGGATTTGAACACAACCTTCTGATCTGGAATCAGACACGCTACCAATGTGCCACGAGGTCAACCTCAATATTTGCACTGTGCAACTTGCAACACGTTACCATATTATTATGCATAAGCAACTGTGTGCAATGCCAAATATCACCGATTATGAAGGCTTTAGCCAAGTTGCAAAATGGATCCAACTCCTGATCCCATGAATGAATCATGAATTTGGAAACATTATAAGCAGACATGGTGTTAACTACCACTGCTACGCAGATGACACACATTTTTATATCTGTTAAGCCAGATGCAGTTGACCAGTTGTGTAAACTAGAGACCTGGCTTAAAAAATAACAGCCTGGATGGCCCAAAATCTCCTCTTATTGAACTTAGATAAGACTGGTTGGGGGTTCAGGCCTGGTTTTTGTCCAATGTTCCTTCTGTTTCTCTGTCCAGCTTTTTTGTGACAGTTCTCTGTAAAAAACCAAAGAAATAAAATTTTATTTCATTTAATTATCTTTGCATGCAGAGCCTGGATAGCTCAGTTGGAAGAGCATCCAACTTTAAGGGTCTCTGTGCGGGCAGCGAAGTTCATATCGAATGGTGTAGAAGGTTCTTTTTAAGTCAGTGTATAAATCCAGTTCATGACTACCTGCTCTGCATGCATACATACAGCACATGCACACTGTTCAAGCAAGAACTACAGCTTCTTGACGTGATGAAGACAAACCGGCTGCTATTATGTGATTGATTCTTCACCTCTTACCAACTGACCATGGTGGGCACAGTGAGGAAAAACAAGCCTGAACTCCTCACTGCACTACTTGCAACGAAGGACAGAGATTTTTTCTAATCAAAGTCTGCCATCACTGAAACTGCCACTCTTGTGTCTTAACCTCCAAAGAATATAAATAAAACACAAGAAAGTAGTCCTTCTGAGTTCTCTTCATAAGACATTACATTATATTCATTTAGCAGACGCTTTTATCCAAAGCGACATACAATAAGTGCACACAGAAAGGTCATCGAAGTAACTACAGAACAGATAAGGCAAAGCACATCCTTCCCATAACGTAGCAGCTATCCCTAGTCATGAACATTGAATGTAGTTCACAGTAAGCTGTGGGTAAATCAGCTATACTATAATTCTATTCTAAATACTATAAAGTGACCTCCTTAGTTACAGTAAAAATAGAAAATATACACATGGGAATTGAAAGGCCATAACACCTTGTCTACACAATGGGCCTCATGAAACGTTTCTAATAATTTGCGTACATTTACTTACGAAACAAGTTGTAACGAAAAATTGACGCCGGATTCATCAAACCGTGCGGGAAAGGCAGATTTGTTCGTATTCCGTGTTCATACATGCCGATTCATCGTAAATGCATTCACCTTATTTTGCGATTAGCCTAAAGTAAAGTAGCCTACACGGCAAAGTAAAAAGACCTGGCAGTATATAACACGCAGGAATTGCAGAATCTCTCGTCACACAAACTGTTGAAGTTCAAGCCTTTCTGCATCGGACGAAGGCACTGCCTCCATCTGCCAAACACTACGGGCTTTCTCGCAGCCTGGAAATAAATTACATTTTTTATTTTTTTATTTTATCATTTTGTTGGTGTTTTGTGCGTGTGAGAGCTTGTTTGAAATCCCTGATCCCCAAGTGATGGAAAGAGGTAGTTAGGAATCTATACTCTGGCACAGTAAACAGCAATTTGACATATACCAATAAGCTAGCCATCTCTCACCGCAGTGTTCTGCAAACGAGTGCCCTGCAGAATGAAGCTGTCGTAGGCCCCACCAGGCAACCAGGCCAGGACATTGAGCAATACATTTCACATGACATATGAGCTGCACAGATGTGATAGCCCTTTCTATTCATGTATATGCAAACATATCTTCGGATGGAGCCTTGAGGCTACGTTTGTGCAGAAGCCTACAGTTACGGCACCAATATCATTGGCCAGGTTGCCAATTTTATAAAAACCCGAAAACGACTAATCAGCCAACAAATCGATGCTAAAGATGTGTTCTCTACTAAGGAGCCAACTCCAAAAAATCGGCCATTGCAATGCTGGCTATACAGATCTGTAAGTAATTTTAGAGCACATTTTGTTCAATGAATAAATGTGTGTTTTAATTTGCATATTTAATGTCATACAACATTTAATTTTTATCAATTAAAGAAAAGTTTTTGCATACTGGGAGCATTAATTAAGTAATGGGTCTAATTAAATTAATTCATAGCCTACAATTGATTAATAGGCTTAATCTAAAGTGCCTGCTTTTTACAGTCGTAATTATTACGTAGGCATTGTGCACTTCAAAGGTTACATTTAGTTTTGTGAATTTAACTGAAAATAAAAATAAATTCACAGGCTTATTCTAATTGAAATTCAGAAGATACATTTAGTGGCATTTTGTATTTAATGATGCAGTACACATGGTCCTGAGCAGGTGTACATTTTGTTTGTACGTACGAACAAAACTGAAATACGAAAACTTTGATGAATGCCAAAATACAAACAAAATTGCTAATATGAACGATTTACGTGAAATTTCGTTCTGCTCACGTTTCATGAATGAGGCCCAATATCCACTCTCCTTGTCCCTTTCTCTGTCTCTCTGAAATTTGAAGATAAGACAAATGTCAAATATCTTAAAGGGTAATTCCACCTAAAAACAGCATTAACCTTATTGAACAGATCAAAACGCAAATAATGAAGTCTTTCTTTGTGACTGGCTAAAAAAATGTGAATATGAATATAAAGGTGAAAATTCGGTAGAAGTATACATCAAAATTATGTGTACCTCTACCACTTACTGCTCTCTGAAAGACTACAGTGTTTTCAAGTGGGCGTGTAAATTACAAAGGCAAGTAGGCAGAGCCAGCGAGGGAGGAAATGCTGCTTGCATCTCATAGCAACCTTCTAAATAGGGGCACATCATAGATCAAGCTAGCTATCGTTGTTTTGTTATTTTATTATAATTACATTTATAGACTACGTTATTCCCTGAAGATGTTTTGGCAAACTAAACCAAACAGGACTCGAGTGCTGTCGGTTACAGAGCTCCTCCCCTGGGATTCATTGATTCCCTGTAGCCTACATCTTCCTCTGCCTTATTGAATCACCCGGTAAGGAACCATGTCAACTAATGTTACATTATGATCCATGACCATTAAGTAGACTAACATTAGCTAGCTGACCATAATTGAACGGTTTCGCTTTGTGCATTCGATTACAGAAGCGATGCATTTTTTCTGGGCTAGTGCATTAGCTGTTGTTAGCAACTGGTTTTTTGGCATAAAACAATTTGGTTTTTAAATATGTTTGCCATGCAGTAGGCTATTGTAACCAACCTTGCATTTGTTAATAGAAGGAGGTCGGATATCGAGGTCGTTAGACGCGTCGTTTCCATGTTTTTACCGACATCAGTGCGTTCGAGTTGCACTGGGAAAGTTTTGGTTTTGCTAGCAAAAACGGCTAACAAGTAGCCTACAACAATGACAAAACTTTTAACATTTAATTGTATATGTTTAATATTCTGTATCGGCATGTTGGTCGATACAAAAGCATTTCAAACTGAAAAACGCGAGGTCGGGGTTGATTTTCCAACATGGAACCGGGGTTCGTAGCCTAGCTAAGTGTTACAAAACTTCCGGCTAGGCTGGCTAATGTTTTCACGATACCAAATGTAGATAAATGAAGAGCCGTATTTCCCCCGTTTTTCTGGAGACTGAGCTAATGATGGTGGCCTTTCAATGCTGCAGACAGGCACGAGTCGCACGACACTAGCAGTAAAATGCCCAGCCCCTAGGCCTTCGCTTGTTGTCTGAACTGTAAGTGTCTTGGCCATTGTAGTTTATCGGAAACCACATACCTGGTACATGCGCAGTAGTTTGGGGGTATATCTCTGCTCTCACAACAGATAGAAAGTTGGTTGAGAGCTCATTTTAATAATGAGAAGGGCTACTTTTCTACAAAGCAAACATAATTTTGGGGTGGAATTACCTTTTAAAACAATGCAGAAAGGATGCATACTGGCACATACTGATTCTCTTATACTTTCTTACCACTAGATGGAGACCACAACAAATATGGAACTGTACAAGGTGGGGATGATGGAATTGGAGAGGATCTTCATATTTCTCCACAACCATTTCAAACAGAACATTATCTTTGTTCCCCTGCTGTACCAAAACAGCTGTGTACTTTCCTTTGTGTTGCCTGTCTTTAGGTAAATGCCCTGTTCAATTATGCTGTGGCAACATGGCTATAGGGCCTTTGACTACTAATATTGAAAAAAAGATGTACTGTAATTAACCTATGTGGTTAATTGCATCACACTTATTTAATTACATTAGGGATGCAATATGGGCTTTCCTGTGGATGGGCAGAGAGCCCCCCTCCAACCAGCACGCACGCACACATATACATTCATTTTAATTGTGCTTCCTTTACTTTAGAAATATTTAAGATGAATGAGATTATACACTGAAATTATGAAGATATAACAAGATGCACACTACGTTTCGGATCAAAATCTCATGACTGGAAATTAATGCCAAAATTTTAAAAATGAAGAAAAAAATATCTTTTTTTTTTCTTTTTCTCTCTTTGACAAGTTGCTCAATAACAGCAAATGGACAAAGACGAGAGTGGGCGCGCCCTCGGTGTGCTTTCGAAGTAAACTGCACACTCTCCTTGCGCTGTTGTCAAGTCAGATGACAAGTATTTCTTCATAAATGTCAGTGCAAGGAAAGCTGCACAGCGGAGCCACGGGGACACGCGCCGGGCGGGCTGGCGCGAGCAGCTTGAGTGGAGACTGCGCTCGAGCGGCAGGTGTACGCGCACCTTGCAGCGCTCAACTTGTGCATGAGAACTTAACATCGATAAAAGCAATTGATGAATTCTGTGGTTTAAAGCTCTTTCCGAATAACCGAGGTAAAGGAGCGTTTTTTTTTTGGTTTCAGCGTGAATCTAACGTTCAAGAAGCTAGCATGGGTGTCAGGTACGTAAGATTTCTACATTATTGACTATTTTAACCCTCCGCGGTGCGGATTATCACTGATGGCTCGAGAAAAAATACATATATTGTAAAGCCTACATTTCTTGCATTTCCTATTGGGAAACATTATTTAACACGAACGGCTGAGCTGTACTTCTGACCAATAGTTTACTGTATGACTGTATTGCTGCATGTACAACTTTGTGAACTGAACATCATGACTATTGGGTTTCTATTGAAAAAAGACACACATTATAATTTAAGTGCCTTATAAAACGTAAAATACAGATTCTGGGATTCCCCCCAAACAACTGTAAACCTAATACATTATACTGTATGATATTTATATTATCCATGACATTTCTGAAACACAAATGGATAAATAAGTGTGCTCTTCACATATCCAATTCAATTCAGTTCAATTACAATTAAATATCAATACCAACTAGATCGATTATACATGATAATGATACCAGATTTACCAAGCTGACCACCACTTCTTTGTCTTAATATTTTGCTGGTTGCAGTGAGAACATCTGCCTTGGAATGACAGAATTCCTATGTATTATTCTAATAATACATGTGACAAAACATGTGACATTATAGCCTACTATGTATAGACTGTATAATCATATATAATTACAAAACAGTTGGTGATGATTTTCAACTAAAAATACATATGTGAAAATATGAAGTTATTATTTACATATTTTAATTGAAATACTGTAAGATGGTGAATGTTTGATAAATATAAAAATATTAAATATTTAACATGATTTAATAACTGCAATTATAAGATAGAAGATGTGTGTTATTTTAGATGTAAGCGTAAATTATGTCCATTGACGTTTTTGAATAAAATATGTAACATTGCTTTGTACCTATGTATATGGACACAAGTATCTATGTTGGAATTGTTCTGTTGCATCTTTGATAATCCATAAAATATAGGGTTATGAACCGGGTCAGTAATGACATAAATTAAGTTATGATCCAGAATAATATTGTTTAATTATCAGTATTTTCCTTGTGGCTATTATTTAATCAGCATGTTTTGTATTGCTGGAAGGACAACATATAAAAGCTTGAAGTTCCCTTACGTAACAGTGCAAGCCAGGTGAAGATGAATTTACTGGAACGCTTGCATAGTATTACGTAATATTACATGGGACACACAATACCTTATGAAAAGGTTATACCCAAAAAATGTCTGTATCTAGGTTTGCTTTTATATAGCACCTTTTGTCACATTTTTGTCAAAGAACCTTACAGTGTTAAGGGGGGAAATTCACCTCCACTACCACTAACATGTGTTTTTATCACCCACCATTTTACACTTGGTTAAGAGGGAACATTGTCCCCTACTGGCCCACTAACATGTCTATCTAAGTGATCAGTTAGGTGCAACCATAGACTGTATAAAAATATGGACAAAGTCACTGTGACGTCACCCATTGCCTTCCCATAGACTCGTAAAAACAGTTTTGAAGCTCCGGATATCTTTTTCACCACCCGTTTGTACAAACCGCGTCTGCTCCGTGGAGCCGAAGTGACGTTATTTGGAGCAGGGTCAACCAGATATAGTCTTCATGGTCCAGGCACAGATGATTGACAGTTCGGGGTAGAGAAGCCCATGACCTGACCAAACCCACCATTGTGCAAAACGAACTTGCGGTAAACTTCCTTAAGTTGCTAATGTTTTATAATATAACATTTAATTTTCATCCTTGATTGTACTGTGTCATTTATTTGCATTGAATGTGTGGTATTCGTCACATAATTAACATTCATTCAGTCATCTTCTATTTATATTCAGCTAAATCAGCTAATTTGATTAGCTAATGTTAGATAGCATAGCCTACCACCAGCTGAGCTCGGTGCCAAGCTTGACACACTGCATCACCACATACAGATGAACATAACGCTACTGCCATCAACTATATTGACGGTCAATCAATCACATATGTTATTTTGACAAGACCAGTTTTATTATAAATATCCCTAGCACCGCTAGAAAGGCAGAAAGCTGTCCCCATAGTCTTAAATTAGCAAACAACCACTGTCTTTTTGGCTAACCGCTAATTAACTCGACTGTGACGGAGCAGTCTGTCACGGTTTTTTGCAGCATTTTAAACCCCGTGATGAAAACTGTTCCAGATAAAGTCGGCATTGTAGGTTAGTGGGTTCACACGCTAGCTAAAGCATAGTAGCCTACATTACATCGTAGCTGGCATTAACTTTCATCTGTATCCTGTAACCTAATCACAAACATTTACAAACGCAGACTCCATATTCTTTTTCAATAAATTATTGGTTTTATTTTAAACATCCCCGTATTGAGTCAGTACAAACATACCGCTAACACTTTGGATCTATTCCCCGTACATTTTCTCAATTTTTGGAACCGAAAAAAAATTATTCAGGCGTAGAATTGTCTGGTTAGGGTTCTAGTTGGAGCAGCTGGCTAACGTTAGTAACATTAAGGAAGTCGAGGGCTTGCCATAAGCTATCATTAGCTTGCTAGCTAAATTTTAAAACGACTTGCCGTGAGCTATCGTTAGCTTGTTAGCTAGCTAACCCAGCATTGCTAAGCGGGAGTACGGCGATTGCATACGGGAGGGGGTGGAATAGCTAAATTAATATCAAAATTGATAAGGTTATACATGTATGGAGCAATGGATTTCAGATACTTAACCCACAGTTCGGCTGCTTGCTCCGAGATGCTGGGCCTGTAGTGTAGCTGCAACATCCTCTGCTGTCTCATCTCATGAAACTTTTTTTTTTATTTTTTCTTCCATAGTAGACACATCATAGCTCGCTCCAAAATGATAACATGATGACAAACATGTTGAAGATGAGCAAAAACGCAGTCAATGTATTATGTTACGAACTTCGTCCACAAAACAACAGCTTGTTCACAGTAGGCTATGGGGATCGACTTCCACTCAAGAATACAGCGTGTCTCCCTGTCCCAAGCATAGACTGGATGCCAGGGTACGTTTTAGACCAATGACTGTTGTCTTCCCCTTCTGGTCCCGCCCCTCCGAGTGAGGGCAGTGAGAACCATATAGACCATATAGCAGTGACCCCAAGGCTCAACCTGTCCCTCTGATTGGTCCTGAACAAATGTTAATACCCTGTCCAAACGACACAATATAATGAAGGATGAAGGAAAGCCATCTATTGCAATTAAATTTTTTTGTCTGAAAAATGTATTGACTGAGTATTTTGACAACATTGCTGCCATTGACTTACATGGTGAAATACCTATACTGGAGACAACCGCAGTGGCGCTAGTGAGCAACAGCACAATGGCGGCTCCCAGCCCAACCAGGAAGTGACCTTCAAAATGAAAGCCCAGCTTTTGCCCCTTGGGTGCAACTCATTCTGGATACGTTTGTGAGTAAATTAAGTACACAAACTCAATTTACCTCGCAATTATTCTCAACGTGGAGTGCCCTCCACAATTATTGGCACCCCTGGTAAAGATAAGTAAAAAGTAAGAAAGGCAAAAAAAATCCCCAAGAATCACTGTTGGAAAATTACAGAGGAAAGTAGCATCTTGGGGTAATCAAGTCTCCAAAACTTCCATGAGACATCACCTCCATGCCAAAAAATTATTTGGAAGGCATGCCAGAAAAAAGCCTTTTCTGTCATTTCACCACAAACGTAAGCGCCTGGAGTTTGCTAAACGCTACTGGAACTTTGACTAGAAAAAGAAGGATGGCTATACCGAAAATAACCTGATCCCCGTTAAGTATGGTGGAGGTTCCGTGTGGGGCTGTTTTTCCTCCAAAGGCCCTGGGAACCTTGTTAGGGTACCTGGCATCATGAACTCCATGAAATACCAGAAAACCTTAAATCTGAATCTGGCTGCCTCTGCCAGGAAACTAAAACTGGGTCACCGTTGGATCTTCCAGCAGGACGATGATCCAAAACATACGTCCAAATCAACACAAAAATGGTTAACTGAACACAAAATCAAGCTTCTGCCATGGCCATCTCAGGCCCCTGACCTAAACCCCATTGAAAACCTGTGGGCTGAGCTGAGAGGAGAGTGCACAAGAGAGGACCTAGGAGGATCTGGAGAGATTCTGTAAAGATGAATGGTCTCAGATTCCTTGCTCTGTATTCTCCAACCTTATTAGATGTTACGGGAGAAGCCTCAGTGCTGTTTTATTGGCGAAGGGAGGTTGTACAAAGTATTAAATGCAGGGATGCCAATAATTGTGGCACATGTGGTTTTGTTAAAAATGTTAATTTTTTGATGATTTTTTTTCCCAAAATAAATTCACTTCAATAAAAGGTGTGAGATTAAGCTAATTCACCAAACGGTGAATTTTTTATAACCCTTTTTACTCATCTTTACCAGGGGTGCCAATAATTGTGGAGGGCACTGTATATTCCTACAGGGTGCTCATGGTTATACCAGAATTTTGCTATTTATGGACCAGAGGCGAAGAGCAATCAGCTCACAGCGGACTGCAATGGAAGACGATAACGTTATATCTATTTTGCGTTAATATCGCAAAAAAATAAATAAAACTATACTATCAATGTAATAATGCATTTGTTTCACAGGGGAATATCTAAAATCACAAACTAAGTAGGCCTGTGTTTTAGTCCTATTGTTTTTTATCAGATGTAGTGCAGTGGTTGCATTAGATTGCATAAGTCAAAACATTTTACAAGTTGTCACTAAACTGTTAGGCTATATAGAAAAAAGTGTGCCTTTGTGTGGTAGCCTAGGACAGGGGTTTTCAAAGTGGGGGCCGCCATTGGAACGGAGAGGAAAATGGAAAATGCAAAAAATAAATAAAATTATAATAATAATTAAATAAAATGTCTAAAAAAAATACATTTCAATTCATAAGATTATTGTGCCAGTTTAAAATAAAATATAAATTGTTATAAATCCTTTCATATATCGAAATGAGGTCTTTGCCATGCCCTTCTTTCAATCGCAGCCAATAACTAACCGTCTGCCTGTCAGTCAAAGCGTTACGTTGAGCTGCTAACGGCCCAATTACGGAATCAAAATAGGGTCAAAAGTATTGTGTTGTGTATTAAGAAGCTGTATGTTTGATTTTTATATATATTTTTAATATTTATTTAAGTTTTTAAAAAAAGAAGCCATTTCGCAATAGGGGGGCCCCAGCCAGAGGCTATTTGGGGGTCCTTGGCATGGAAAGGTTTGGGAACCCCTGGCCTAGGATATTATAATAAAACGTAGGCCACCATAGCCTATACTGAAATAGCCCATGCAGAATCTAGCGTATTTGTATTTCTAAATGACCAGCAAAACAAACGTTAATGAAATTAGTGACAATTAGCCTGATTAGTAGGTGATGCATCATTGAGCGCGTTTACATGCACTCAATATTCCGATAATATTCGGAATATGGCTGTTATCGGATTATTCAAAGTGTCATGTAAACGCAATATTCCGAAAAGCTTTTTCGGAAAAAAGCAGTTATCGGAACATGAGAATTCCGATAACTACACCTGGATTTCTGCCGTGTTTTTCGTTTTATTGGTTGCATGTAAACGCTTATTCCGATCTCTGTCGTATTTTTAAATCTGCGCATGTGCGTGTTTGACAGCAACAGCCATTCCGGATATTGTTAGTAACGTAACGCTAACGTCAAAACAGTTGAGAGAGGTCTGAGAGAGATGTCAACCAACGGGAGAAGTCATTTCTGGAGCGAGGAGGAAACCCTCCTGATGTTATCAGAAATAATAAAGAGGAATATACTTCATCTCATAGATGGGGAAAAAGTTAGAAACGCGTAAATAATGAGCACGTTTACATGCACTCAATAATGCTCTTATGGGTTTCGTCGTCACATGGTAAATTAATTCACCGATTCAGAATGGAGAGGCAACTTCAGTATGGCTCGGAGATCATTTATGAAACTTTGTGGTTTGGTACAGAACATAATGAGCCCTGACGAAGTGACAGTGCGTCCAGCTGTACCTGTAGCCGCGAAATCCAAATAAAACCTTATTTTCCGGCTTCTGCAGGACGTAGGACTTGTGTTGTTCTAATGCAGTATTTCCACACGTGCCTTCTGTAGCTTAATAAATCAAAACTCCGGTACTTAGCATCCACATAGCATCAACGAGCCAAGTAAAAAATGAAAACAGAGACGGTTTATTTCACGAAAAACCAATACAAACAATTACGTCTTCACATGGAGTCTTTATCATACCTATACTTGTCGGTATTAAGCATTAAAAGCAAAAAACGAAACGGTCAGAAAACTGTTGCTCCACGCCCTGTTCAATAGAATAACTTGCCACGATCTGAGACGTATGGTTTCCTGTGGCCTTTCCAATAGCAGTACAGACTAATGGAGCAAAGATAGGCTATTACGGAAAGATACATCAATACTAAATAATATCATTGAGCATCAGAACATTCTAATAATAATTTACTCTTAACTAAACAACCCATTACTACAAACTAATATTTATACATTCCAAATGACATAATAAAGATTAGCTCAAGATTCAATTACTGACAACTATTCATTATGCAGATAAGGCACAAATACAACATAATCTTCATGTTCACAATGGCTCTCACAGTACCTCTTCAAATGCGAGTCATAGCGCTGTACAAACTCGGTAGCTGCGGGGAGTACAGGCTGATAGCGAACCAGTTTGGTGTCCACAAGTCTACGGTCTGAATCGGTGAATTAATTTAGCACTGCTCTCTCCCACCAGTCCTTGCTCTTAACGCGCATCCAGCACGACCGGGTCCTTAACAGTGCTGGAGGAAGGCCTATTCTGGGTCCAATAATCAGCGCTTGTTGTAACGTTAAAGCTCTTCGTCGTCTTCTGCTCATAACACAGAACGCTTGAAAGACAGTGCTAGTTGCTAACCGCAACCATAACATCTGCCATATGATGACGAAACTCATAAGAGCATTCCTGTCTAACGTTACCATGTTTAACGTTACTTTCTTATACGTTATAGGCTGCTGTTCTTTCTTATGTAACTAACGTTAGGCTATAGTTAACGTGTTTACTAACTTACGGTTACGCATACCAACCCGCGTGCTGTTTCTAGCAACCCAACAGGAAGTATAGTCACGTTATGTATAAACGTTAAAATATGTAATTTATAATATATAACGTTAGGCTAATATATGTTTCTAATTTACGTTTGAGTTACACCGCGTTCAGGGAAAGAAATCGGAATATTGACAGAATCATGTAAACCTGGATTTTTCCCATTATCGTATTACTTAAGTGCATGTAAACGCATTTATCGTATTATTGCCATGTTCGGAATACTCCCAGTTATCGGAATATTGAGTGCATGTAAACGCGCTCAGTGGGTGCGTTTACATGCACTCAATATTCCGATAATATTCGGAATATGGCTGTTATCGGATTATTCAAAGTGTCATGTAAACGCAATATTCCGAAAAGCTTTTTCGGAAAAAAGCAGTTATCGGAACATGAGAATTCCGATAACTACTCACCTGGATTTCTGCCGTGTTTTTCGTTTTATTGGTTGCATGTAAACGCTTATTCCGATCTCGGTCGTATTTTTAAATCTGCGCATGTGCGTGTTTGACAGCAACAGCCACTCCGGATATTGTTAGTAACGTAACGCTAACGTCAAAACAGTTGAGAGGTCTGAGAGAGATGTCAACCAACGGGAGAAGTCATTTCTGGAGAGAGGAGGAAACCCTCCTGATGTTATCAGAAATAATAAAGAGGAATATACTTCATCTCATAGATGGGAAAAAAGTTAGAAACGCGGAAATAATGAGCACGTTTACATGCACTCAATAATGCTCTTATGGGTTTCGTCACATGGTAAATTAATTCACCGATTCAGAATGGAGAGGCAACTTCAGTATGGCTCGGAGATCATTTATGAAACTTTGTGGTTTGGTACAGAACATAATGAGCCCTGACGAAGTGACAGTGCGTCCAGCTGTACCTGTAGCCGCGAAATCCAAATAAAACCTTATTTCCCGGCTTCTGCAGGACGTAAAATTTCTGACTCGTGTTGTTCTAATGCAGTATTCCCACACGTGCCTTCTGTAGCTTAATGAATCAAAACTCCGGTACTTAGCATCCACATAGCATCAACGAGCCAAGTAAAAAATGAAAACAGAAACGGTTTATTTCACGAAAAACCAATACAAACAATAACGTCTTCACATGGAGTCTTTATCATACCTATACTTGTCGGTATTAAGCATTAAAAGCAAAAAACTTTAGAAAAACGAAACGGTCAGAAAACTGTTGCTCCACGCCCTGTTCAATAGAATAACTTGCCACGATCTGAGACGTATATACGGTTTCCTGTGGCCTTTCCAATAGCAGTACAGACTAATGGAGCAAAGATAGGCTATTACGGAAAGATACATCAATACTAAATAATATCATTGAGCATCAAAACATTCTAATAATAATTTACTCTTAACTAAACAACCCATTACTACAAACGAATATTTATACATTCCAAATGACATAATAAAGATTAGCTCAAGATTCAATTACTGAGAACTATTCATTATGCAGATAAGGCACAAATACAACATAATCGTCATGTTCACAATGGCTCTCACAGTACCTCTTCAAATGAGAGTCGCAATAGCGCTGTACAAACTCGGTAGCTGCAGGGAGTACAGGCTGATAGCGAACCAGTTTGGTGTCCACAAGTCTACGGTCTGAATCGGTGAATTAATTTAGCACCACTCTCTCCCACCAGTCCTTGCTCCTAACGCGCATCCAGCACGACCGGGTCCTTAACAGTGCTGGAGGAAGACCTATTCTGGGTCCAATAATCAATTGTTGTAACGTTAAAGCTCTTCGTCGTCTTCTGCTCATACGCTATAAGGACAGTGTTAGTTGCCAACCGCAACCATAACATCTGCCATATGACGACGAAACCCATAAGAGCATTCCTGTCTAACGTTACCATGTTTAACGTTACTTTCTTATACGTTATATAGGCTGCTGTTCTTTCTTATGTAACTAACGTTAGGCTATAGTTAACGTGTTTACTAACTTACGGTTACGCATACCAACCCGCGTGCTGTTTCTAGCAACCCAGCAGGAAGTATAATCACGTTATGTAAAAACGTAAAAATATGTAATTTATAATATATAACGTTAGGCTAATATATGTTTTTAATTTACGTTTGAGTTACACCGCGTTCAGGGAAAGAAATCGGAATATTGACAGAATCATGTAAACCTGGATTTTTCCCATTATCGTATTACTTAAGTGCATGTAAACGCATTTATCGTATTATTGCCATGTTCGGAATACTCCCAGTTATCGGAATACTGAGTGCATGTAAACGCGCTCAGTATTCTGATAACTGGGAGTATTCCGAACATGGCAATAATACGATAAATGCGTTTACATGCACTTAAGTAATACGATAATGGGAAAAATCCAGGTTTACATGATTCTGTCAATATTCCGATTTCTTTCCCTGAACGCGGTGTAACTCAAACGTAAATTAGAAACATATATTAGCCTAACGTTATATATTATAAATTACATATTTTAACGTTTATACATAACGTGACTATACTTCCTGTTAGGTTGCTAGAAACAGCACGCGGGTTGGTATGCGTAACCGTAAGTTAGTAAACACGTTAACTATAGCCTAACGTTAGTTACATAAGAAAGAACAGCAGCCTATAACGTATAAGAAAGTAACGTTAAACATGGTAACGTTAGACAGGAATGCTCTTATGGGTTTCGTCATCATATGGCAGATGTTATGGTTGCGGTTGGCAACTAACACTGTCCTTCTAGCGTATGAGCAGAAGACGACGAAGAGCTTTAACGTTACAACAAGCGCTGATTATTGGACCCGGAATAGGCCTTCCTCCAGCACTGTTAAGGACCCGGTCGTGCTGGATGCGCGTTAAGAGCAAGGACTGGTGGGAGAGAGTGGTGCTAAATTAATTCACCGATTCAGACCGTAGACTTGTGGACACCAAACTGGTTCGCTATCAGCCTGTACTCCCCGCAGCTACCGAGTTTGTACAGCGCTATGACTCGCATTTGAAGAGGTACTGTGAGAGCCATTGTGAACATGAAGATTATGTTGTATTTGTGCCTTATCTGCATAATGAATAGTTGTCAGTAATTGAATCTTGAGCTAATCTTTATTATGTCATTTGGAATGTATAAATATTAGTTTGTAGTAATGGGTTGTTTAGTTAAGAGTAAATTATTATTAGAATGTTCTGATGCTCAATGATATTATTTAGTATTGATGTATCTTTCCGTAATAGCCTATCTTTGCTCCATTAGTCTGTACTGCTATTGGAAAGGCCACAGGAAACCATACGTCTCAGATCGTGGCAAGTTATTCTATTGAACAGGGCGTGGAGCAACAGTTTTCTGACCGTTTCGTTTTTTGCTTTTAATGCTTAATACCGACAAGTATAGGTATGATAAAGACTCCATGTGAAGACGTAATTGTTTGTATTGGTTTTTCGTGAAATAAACCGTCTCTGTTTTCATTTTTTACTTGGCTCGTTGATGCTATGTGGATGCTAAGTACTGGAGTTTTGATTTATTAAGCTACAGAAGGCACGTGTGGAAATACTGCATTAGAACAACACAAGTCCTACGTCCTGCAGAAGCCGGAAAATAAGGTTTTATTTGGATTTCGCGGCTACAGGTACAGCTGGACGCACTGTCACTTCGTCAGGGCTCATTATGTTCTGTACCAAACCACAAAGTTTCATAAATGATCTCCGAGCCATACTGAAGTTGCCTCTCCATTCTGAATCGGTGAATTAATTTACCATGTGACGACGAAACCCATAAGAGCATTATTGAGTGCATGTAAACGTGCTCATTATTTCCGCGTTTCTAACTTTTTTCCCATCTATGAGATGAAGTATATTCCTCTTTATTATTTCTGATAACATCAGGAGGGTTTCCTCCTCGCTCCAGAAATGACTTCTCCCGTTGGTTGACATCTCTCTCAGACCTCTCTCAACTGTTTTGACGTTAGCGTTACGTTACTAACAATATCCGGAATGGCTGTTGCTGTCAAACACGCACATGCGCAGATTTAAAAATACGACAGAGATCGGAATAAGCGTTTACATGCAACCAATAAAACGAAAAACACGGCAGAAATCCAGGTGTAGTTATCGGAATTCTCATGTTCCGATAACTGCTTTTTTCCGAAAAAGCTTTTCGGAATATTGCGTTTACATGACACTTTGAATAATCCGATAACAGCCATATTCCGAATATTATCGGAATATTGAGTGCATGTAAACGCACCCATTGAGTGCATGTAAACGCGCTCATTGTATAAACTTAATTATGCCGGTGATACAATCCAAATACGACCAGCTATTAATAGCCTACCAAAAAGTTATCTTACCTTTAGTCAATAGAGTTGGATTCGTCTGTTCCTTGAAGAGTTGAACCTCCTGAGAAGTAGCTCTTTCCACTCAGCTCTAAATGTTCTGCTCAATTCCATTTTGAAGGCCAGCTGGATTAGATTAGCTTTCCGTTGATGCAACATGCAGCGTCTGTTCCGAAAATACGTTCTTCAAAGTGGAGAAAGAGTCGTCACACGTAGCGATTGAGGCCCCAAATGTCAGTGCGGATTTGAATGCAGTCAGCACCACGGGCATGGCATCAAACACGCTGGAGTAGCTTGAAACAAGTTTATCCAAAGTCACTTATTCGCCGCCATGGCTTATAGACCTAGTCTGCAGAAACTGACGCGCAACGATGAACTGAGACTCCACCATTTTAGTCTTTGTTAAATCCAGTCGTGGTTTCACTGCCAGTTGGACAACATCGTGTGTGAATAAAAGAAAATCAGAAATAAATTAATCCATCTGTCCATGTTAATCCATCTGTCCATGCTTGCCAAGGGTTTATGTCTTCATTCATAAGCAGCGATCCCTACAACGATACAACACATCGATTTAATTAAAATTAAGTTTCAAAACACTGTCAAAGTCATGTAGAATAACGGCAATAACTAATTATTTAACGGCAATCCCCTAAAATAAGAGGGTCTATACATTCATTAAATGGTTTTGCTGCCAGTCTTCTCACCGTTTTCTTAGGAGTCTAGCCCAGCCTATTATTTACAGTTCTGTAGCCTACTGCGAGTAGTCTACATCTTTTCAAACAAGCTTCAATTTCCATTCATAATACGCAACAAATACTACAAATATTACAGCGTCCACATCAGTATCACACAGCTGCATTTATATCTTCTCATTACAGACCGGTGTAAGAAAAAAACCGGAATACAGTTGCCTACCCCCGGGACCACAATGCAGTATAACAGCCATAAACAATTAAAAACAAAAATACATACAGGAATCAGCCTAACATAAAAAAAGACAATGCACAATAAATGCAAAGTAGGCTATGCATTTGTCCTGATTGGGGATTTATATTAAAGTCAAATTGGACGGCATATGATCCACGAAAATGGTTTATTGGCTTTTGAATAGGTTATGAATGATCATACATTAATTGCTTGTGAAAGCCCCAAAATGAGAAACTCGCCATAGACTGACACCCACACAGTGGCTCTCCTCCCACTTCAGCACACGGCGAGTCAAACGGGCTCAGGAGCATAAATATCCTTGACGAAATCGAAATTGCCGCTTTACCAGTGCGACGGCTCGTCACATGTCACGTGCCGGCCGGAAAATAGAGCCCTTGGTTTCCCTACTTGCATAACCTTGCAACATGTTACAATTCCAAAAAAGGTGGTCCGAGGCATTCAGTTTTTATAAGTTAAAAGCAGTGTTGAGGAAGCTACTTTGAAAGCATAGCTTTGCAAGCTACCAATTACTTCACACTGGAAGAAGTTGAATTAAAGAAAAGCTGCCCAAGGGAGAAATATTGGTTGACTAAAGCTACTTAGAAAAAGTTGTTCAAGCTACTTTGTAAAAAAATGATCAAATTGACAATGTACATGTGATACGAAATTATAACAAAATATAATACAAAAAAGTCACATGCCAGCAAAAAATGCCACTCAATTGAGTTTATTGCAAAAAGTGCCCACTTGTTCACAGGTCATACATAAACCAAAAAAAAAAATACCCCACTATTCATGGCAAAGTGCAAGGAATGTCAGCTTTGGTTTTCTATACAATGTAAATTACACCAAGCAGGATTACTCAGTTAGCCAGGTAACTTCTAAAATAGCATGCAACAACTTCTCTGAACATTTGTTAATAAATATCAATACTTATGACTAATTGACACCTAATATATTCAAGTTTAGTTTTACAAATTCAGATTCAAAACATTAAAAACTACAGTCAAATTTTTTTGCAGGTGAGCTGACAATCCAGCTTCCTGAAATACCCCTGAGACCTAAACCTGTCCTAAACAAAACAATCCCATCTGGGCTTTTCACAAGGACAAAATTGCAAGGTCAAGTGTGTGGTGGTGGCTGCCTGATGAATGCATTGCCTGGGCATGCTTTCACAGCGGTCAGGATGAAAAAAAAAAAAAAGGGGGCAAGGCTGGTCAAAGGGGGTTCTATTACAGTAAAAATGGTAAAATAATTTTTCTTTTATGGTCCAAAATTGTTTGCAGTTTCAGTAGTTAACTACACAAAAAATAGCAAAAAAAGTAATTTAACTACTTGAATCACTATGCAAATATGAATTTAGTTGAACTACCAGCAAGCTTCTGCAAAATGTAGTTCACTACTCCCCAACACTGGTTAAAAGCCTTTACTCCATTATGGGAGAAAATTAAAAGACCTTTAAAATTAAAATTAACGTGGTTCAGCCCACCTGAGCCCTCATTAGGGTGTGGTTACAAACAGGCAAAAGATCATCATTATACACAAAACACTGATTAAACCACCCAAAAGAAAAAAAATAACATGAAAAGTTCAAAGTGAAATAAAAACAATAGGTGAAAGTATTGAATTTAATCACCTAATGCCATCACAGCAATACAATTATACACCTACCCATATAGCTTTAATATACTTTTTTAAAAAGATTTGAAATGTAAGCAGACTGAAAAAAAATTTATCCACCTTTTCAAAAGCTATCTATCAATATTATCAAAAGTTAGCTATCAATATTGGTATGATGCATAAGAGAAATAGAGAAATAGCCTACACAAAGGGAAAACAATGGCTTTTTGTACAGGTCACTATCATGGGTGGGAGCCCATACTCTAAGAGTATGAATTAGACTCTTTGACAGAAGGTTTGAACCATTCTGGCCAGTGATGAGTACATGTTATTTGAAATACAGTAGACCAACATAGCTGCAGAATTGTATACAAAACGGAGCACTGGAGATCCCTGATACTGCAGAGTGCAGAAGTTTGGCTTGGTGGTGCTCATTTGAATTTCCTGTCTTTGCAAATTTTGACCAAGCCAAACATAGTTTTAGTTATTAATATATGCATAAATTGGCCGCTGCGGTGGTACAAGGCGCAGTTGTACTCCGAGGATCGGGGTTCGCGCCCCGGTCCTGCCATTTTCCGAGCATGGCCAGCGCCCTGTGGGAGCAGCAATTGGCGGCTGCTTCCGGGTGGGGGGAGGGCTCGGATGAGAATCGCTACGCAAAATAAGGCCCCGGGCGAGTTGGAATCACGGTCAGGAGCTTGGGGAGTCGCGCCCTGTAGAGGACGTGGCGGCCTCTTTCCTACTACCGGCTGACGGGGTTGTATAGCGGTGGTTCTCTAGCGGTTGCTACACGGGGGGAATTGAAGTAGAATAGGGGTTCAATTGGCTACTAAATTGGGAAAAAATCAGAAACAAATAAAAAAAAAAATATATATATATATATGCATAAATTGAGCAACAGCATCATATCACACACCACATGAGAGTCTTCTCACTGCCACTACATCCTCATTAGGCAGATCAGTCTGGGAGCCACAATCAGCCAGACGATCGCATCACATCAAACACTCCACTGACAGGAGAGATCTCTGGAGGCACGTCCGTCCGTCTGTCTGTCAGCAACTTAGACACTGAGGCTTCACTGCTGAAACTCTGCAAGCCCACGACACACTTAGAGGAAATATGCTTGTTTGTGTTACTCCCTTATTAGAACGCATCCCAACATTTACATAAGCACAAGGCGGGAGTGTAGTATAACGCAGCTTCAGTATATATCCAGCTGTGCAAATTGATACTATGTACTTTTAAAAAACACTGCTGTGCATATGCGCATCTGTTTAAGGTCTTTCATGAAATATACATTCTATTTACTTTGTGCAAATGTCAATGTAAGGAGTCTATATATTTTTCTTGTCTGGTGTCCCACTCAGCCAGTAATTGGCAGTCACATGATTTCTGAAGCCATTACCAAAACGATATCCAGTATTTAACTACTAACTAATTTCATGGACAGTTGGGCGCGGGTCACAAGCTGAGGAATGATCACCGTGCAGCTGGTCGCCTTTGAGGAGGGTGTATCGTGTCGAAAGGCCGAAACACCCAATGATACAAGGGTACACTACTGATGATGTGTCCCGTGCCCAATTGTCCTGAAATCTTACAACATAAACCAGTCTAAGGGATACACCTCCCACATCATCTTATGGAACCCCACCTGTCAATCGCCTACCACTCAACAACAAGGCGAATCTCATGTAAGTGCTCACCACCTATTGGCACAAGAGACAGTTTAACATCACGTCCTGTGTTTTTTATTTTTTAATTCCCCCAATAATTGCGGTGCCAAAGAAAGGCTACACTGATATTTTCAAAATGTCTTCACTCATTGAAGAAAATCAGTTTTCTTCTCTTTCTCATTCACGCAGTGTGAGAACATGCCACAGACGTGACCGTGATGCGGGCCCTTTGTCACGCGGGCCCTTTGTCACTCTGGGAGGTCGAGACCCCGTATGGAAGCTTTCGGGATTCTGTCCCAGCGCACATTGTGGTGTTGCATTGCGATCACCGCGGTAGTTTTTTTAGACAGGAAGCTGAAGGTGCACTTTCACTGAACCCAATGTGTCATATTAAACCGTGAGAGTTCCATAAACGGACGCCTCACCCGTTTTATGAATTATATGGTTCTCCGGGGTGAGATTATTTTATCGTCATTTCATCATATGGAAGGATTCCATATAACCACAAGGGGTGCCACAGAATATACAGAACTAAGTAGACATAAAAGCAACCCCAGAGAGTTTCTTTTATCAATATGATGTAGCAAATTGTATTTTGCTAGATCCCCTTCCCTGGGACTATTGTACTATCAATAGCTTAAATAAGAAAATCTTCAAAATAGAAAAATTAAAAACGAGGCTAATTTGGCAACTTGTTCAAGCAAATCCCGAGTGAAAGCAAACGAAGACCAAAGCAACTGAGTTCAGTTGTCATCTTGATTTTTTCATCTGATTGTTTTGACCTGTCTGTCAGAGAGTGGCGCGTTTACAAGCGGAAAATAGGAGCAACAAATAGGATACTCACTCCAAAAACAGGTCCATTAGAGTACATTGTACACTGACAGAGTACCTTTCTAACCAGTGTGGACTGGGATTAGAATGATATAAAGGTTGCTGAATTAACACTGAAGACCATCTGCCGGTCCTGGTTTCTAGCGGTAGCGGTATCCATCCTGAGCCAGCCTCTGTCTGAGGTGGTCTGTTCTATTCACAGATTAACTGCATTGTTACCACTGCCTCTTCGGCTTCCGGAAAGATCCCACCAGAAACGCGCTTAGCTGAGTCTTAATACTCGAAAGAAACAGTTTCACCATTGTTTCTGTGCACGCACACACATAATGTGTCACCAGGTATAAGAACCCCTGGCCCTTGCTAAAGCAAAGTGTGCATTTGGACGTTAACTTTTGATGTAGTCAGTCTCAGATCTTGAGCCAAAAACGGAGTGACAGTTTTGTCACACTTTATATCCTATCACTCATATTGGTTCTCATGTGTTTTCCATGAGATTTCACTGTGAAGTTCGGAAAATTCACAAAACAGAGGGGAGAGAAGGCATTATTTAACAGCTGAAAACAACTGTGTTCGGGGCATTTCTTGTTTCTGAAGAGACGAACAGCATGCCTGTATGCCGGAAAGGGAATTCAACTTCACATAAAGCTCTGGTTTGAAGTCCCCTTTCTGGCGAAAAACGCCCAGCCACTCCTGTGAGGAGATAACGGCCAGTGGGAGAAGCTTCCAGAATGGCAGAATTGGAACAGAAGCCTGCCAAGAGTGTGGATTATTCCCCTGCCCTTGGCTGGATGCTGTACGCCTGCAGCGCACCACAGACATAATACACACAATTGAATCTCTGCTTGGGTACCTTCTGCGATCAGATTGCTAAGCTATATATCTTCTGAAATGTGAGAACCTGGGATCTGTTAAAAGACAGACAAGGCATTATCGAATGAGATACGAAGCTCTGATGTGCTTGTGAAAACACAGGTAGAGCTGAGACACCTCTCTCCTCCTGTCCTCCGCTGCCCCTAAACTCGCCAGCAGGGGGTGCTCTGTACTACCCCAGCAAAGTAGATCCCTGAAGCCACAGCCTTCTGGAGCAACTAATAGGCCTGAAGCAGAGGCCACAGCCTCATTATGGGAAATGGTGCAAACTGCCAAGAAACTTCTCCAAAGCGCCATGACAAGTTTGAATAAACTCAATAAAACACACCACTGCCATGCTTTTCACAACTTAACTCAAACAATAAGGTCTCAGGGATGAGACCACTCCACTACTCTGGTTATTTTATGAGTTTCATTAAAACACCCTGCAGTACCACATGTCTTTTTGGCCAAACGTTTTGATCAACAGAAAACGTCTGCATTTCCAATTCGTGAAACATTGTGAAATTCCAAGCCTTGGGGTGATGAAATCTCACCCCCACCCCACTCCACCACCACCCCCCCCAAACCCTATGACTCGTGTTCCTGCACCTCTGGCAGGTGCATAAGCATCACATCTTTCACTTTAGCCTCAACACTGTTTTAATATCAGGCAAATATGATTAATAAATCTCACATTATCTTCCATTTGTCACTGGTGCTAGAAACATGAGCAAAGACGATGAACTCAACATGCTGTGCTGGCGCTAGTTTCTGAGTTTCCACTTAGCAGAATTCTGCTGCCAAATACCCAGACTGAACAAATGCAATGTTTTAATCAGCAAATTCAAGTGTGGATTATCTGCTTTCAAAGGTTAGCATTTGTCCCGTCTGTTGTCGTGCAGAATATATTTGGAGAGCTGAACTGGGAGCGGATTGGCTCCTGGCAGGTGTGCCGTAGAGATAGGGATAGAGCTAAAGGGTAGATGTCAGCATCCATTTCCACACTGACAGCGAGACGGACATGCTAGTGTGGTGCATCATGGGTAGGCGTGCGATAAACAACCATCTCATTAATCAGCATGGGCGTATAACGATGACGCCATCCCACGCGTTGACCTTTTTATCTTTTGCAGGAGCTTCGTCTGGCGGATATATCTACTGGCATTCAACTCACATTAACGCACTTACAATTGACCCTGCAAAGCACATTACTATACTCAAACACTTTAACACAGTGTTATTGTCGTTCATAGTACCTGCTGCACACAAACACACAGAGAGGCACACACATATATATACACAGGCATACACATACAAGCCCACACAGAAACAGACCAACACACACACACACACACAAAATGTTGAACTCCAGTTCCAGGATAGCCAGCCCTACCAACCTGTCGGTGAGCGTGGTGGAGCAGGTGTCCCAGTCGCTGCAGTATAAGACGGTGTCCGTGTTCCTGGTACTGCTGGTCTGTGGCATGGGCATTGTGGGAAACATCATGGTGGTGCTGGTGGTCCTCACCAGCCGCCACATGCGCACGCCCACCAACTGCTACCTGGTCAGCCTGGCGGTGGCCGACTTGATCGTGCTGGTGGCCGCCGGCCTGCCCAACGTTTCCGACAGCCTGACGGGCACCTGGGTGTACGGGCACGCAGGCTGCCTGGGCATTACCTACTTCCAGTACCTGGGCATCAACGTATCCTCCTGCTCCATCACCGCCTTCACCGTGGAGAGGTGAGAGCAAACGCCGTTATCCCAGCGGTCTGAAACCCTCCCATCCCTGAGCGACACTCCATCCGACTGTACTTCACCCTGCAAGGCTGCCGGTCACAGGTGGCACTGGCATGGTATCGATTCACACATTTGAACCATTCTCATGGATTTCGGCATATGGGTGTGGATGGGGCCATTGGTTTTACTTTGTGTCTAAGGCTGGGATAGTGAGGTTTACCGTGTATGAAGACTGGGGTTAGCAGGTTTCACTGCATGTTATGGTCAAGGTCGTGGAGTCTTCTATGTGTCTACAGCCAGGGTTCACGGGTTCCACTGGGCCCCTAAAACATGCCGCTCTCTCTGTGTGTGGTGTTGTTCCCATCCAAAGGTACATTGCCATCTGCCACCCCATGACGGCGCAGACTGTGTGCACGGTGTCGCGGGCCAAGCGCATTATCGCGGGCGTGTGGGCACTCACCTGCATCTACTGCCTGCTCTGGTTCTTCCTGGTGGACATCCAGGTGAACTCAGACCAGCGGGTGCAGTGCGGCTACAGGGTGTCACGAGACCTCTACCTGCCCATCTACCTCATCGACTTCGCCATCTTCTACGTCCTGCCGCTGCTGATGGCCATCGTGCTGTACGGCCTCATCGCTCGCGCCCTCTACCTCAGCTCGGTACCCCACCCCACCCCCTCCGCCAGCGCTACCACACTGCGCCGGAGCTGCAGGGAACCGTCCCGCACCACCGCCAAGGGCAGCCGCCACGCCCGCCCGCGCAGCGCCCTGTCGTCTAGGAAGCAGGTGCGTAATTTGGGAAATGGGTATAGGTTTTCATGTGTCTGTGTCCACCATTAACTAACTACTCTATAACTAAACTCTTCCCACTATTAATTAATTACTCTGTAACTAAACTCTTCCCACTATTAACTAACTACTCTGTAACTCAACTCTTCCCACCATTAACTAACTGCTCCGTAACTAAACTCTTCCCACCATTAACTAACTATTCTGTAACTCAACTCTTCCCACCATTAGTTGCTGCTCAAAAACTAAACTCCTCTCATTTTTAGATGCTACTCTATAACTGAACTGCTCAAACCAAACCACTGGCTGAGATTTACTTTGCATTTAGTCATTTATTAGCAACTGCTCTTGTCCAGAGGAACTTACAAAGGGCACACAGAAAGGTTACCACTTTTTAGCAAAACTGCTCTTCCCATTACCACCCTGCCTCGTAATTAACCTGTTCCTCGTGGCAGACTGGTAACTGCCACACCCCTCAGCCTAACCAACGTTCTTTTTTTCACGTAAGGCTGCATGTATAGCTACCGGCATGCCTGAATACATATTGTAAACTTATATACAAAATTAAATACTTACGACTCTATGTGAGTCCTCCTCCTCCTCCTCCTCCTCCTCCTCTTCATCAGGTGACGAAGATGCTGGCAGTGGTGGTGGTCCTGTTTGCCCTGCTGTGGATGCCCTACCGCACGCTGGTGTTGGTTAACTCCTTCGTGGCAACGCCCTACCTGGACGCCTGGTTTCTACTGTTCTGCAGGACCTGCATCTACGCCAATAGTGCCATAAACCCGGTGGTGTACAACCTGATGTCACAGCGTTTCCGATCTGCCTTCCGCAGCCTGTACCGCTGTCAGGCCCAGTCCGCACACCGCCGGACCCTCTCCACCATCACCCCCAGCCACAGCCTCAACCAAGGCCAGGCTGCCAACGGGAGGGAACCGCCGGGTTTGAGGGTCGCCACGGAGACGGATAAGTGGGAAAACGAGCAGGGAGATGCTGGGACCTCGGCTCGCTGGAAGAAGGACATGCCCACTGCAAGGAAAGACACGCCCACCGCTGTGGAAAAGGCCACGCCCAGTACAGAGGAGAAGGAGGAAGAGATGAACCACAGTGCTGTGTGACTCTTCTTCTATTTAGTCTGTACCTCCCTCCCTTTCCCCTGTCTGTCAGTCTGTCCATCCCTCCCCCCTGTCTGTCAGTCTGTCCATCCCTCCCCCCTGTCTGTCAGTCTGTCCATCCCTCTCTTTTCCTGTCAGTCTGTACATCCCTCCCTTTCCCCTGTCTGTCAGTCTGTACATCCCTCCCTCCCCCCTGTCTGTCAGTCTGTACATCCCTCCCTTTCCCCTGTCTGTCAGTCTGTCCATTCCTCCGCCCTGTCTGTCAGTCTGTCCATCCCTCCCCCCTGTCTGTCAGTCTGTCCATCCCTCTCTTTCCCTGTCAGTCTGTACATCCCTCCCTTTCCCCTGTCTGTCAGTCTGTACGTCCCTCCCTCCCCCCTGTCTGTCAGTCTGTACATCCCTCCCCCCTGTCAGTCTGTCCATCCCTCTCTTTTCCTGTCAGTCTGTACATCCCTCCCTTTCCCTGTCTGTCAGTCTGTACATCCCTCTCTTTCCCCTGTCTGTGCATATCATTTAGTCAGTCATATCACACAATTAACAGTTGAATTCACATAGAGAACAGAACAGTGCTGTTCTGTGCACTCCTAATGTTCCGAGAGACTCGTAATTGAACACCTTACTGGACGACTTAGTATTAGGCATTTATATTTTAACCAATCAGCAGTGAGACACTTTAGTGGCCTTCCAATCAGAATTGAAGTTGAGGTGATATCCATATAAAACTGACACGGTGTGTCAGATCTCTGGAGCTTGTATTTAGAAATGATATACTTTACATCAAAAGAAAATTCTATAATATTCCTGTTCATAAACCTCAAAAAATTAAGAATATACATTTTCATCTTGTGGCTTAATGAACACTTCAAACGCAAGAAAAACAAAGTGATTACACAGGGTCTAGAACAACCCCATGTGCAGGTAAACAGTTTACAAACCAGTTTGTGTTTGTGACCGATTACAGCACAAAATCATTTTACCCTGCTTATATCATCAATTACTCCAATGATTTCGTCAGCATTAAGGATTTAAGCTTTTTGTTGTTTAGCTGGAATTATTTTTGTCCTCTTGATATTGTGCCAGTCGAGTATTTTTCCATGGTTCTTTATCTGAAATCTGAACACTGAGAATCTGTATGGATTTGTATAAGCTCTATAATTTTGTGCCAGTCTGTGATGTAGAGTATTAACATATTGTGATATATATATATATACATGCGTTTATTGTTTTGCCAAAATGTAATAAACATGAAACATCTCTTGACTAACTTCATAAAAATTGGCTTTCTCATCTATCATTGTATTTGGAATAATTACAACTGGGTTTTTTTTTGTCATCAAATCTAAAAATAATTGAGTTCTTCAGAATTTAAAGATGGACGTATTCTAAATTGCAAAGATTTTTTTTATGGAGAGCTTTAATATTCATTTTAGCTGAAGATGAGAGATGTGCTGATTGTGAATTTGTAATGAATGATTGTGAGTTGTAATGAAAATGAGGGAATTGAAAAAGACAGCGCTACGTTTACATGCACAGCAATATCTGATTATTGGAAGCTATCAGCCCATGGCAGTATTTAACTTATCGCGTTCACATGGATATAAGAAATGTGATTACTCCATAGGCCGCATTTACATAATTCTCTCCATAATCGGCTCTGTGAAAAAGGTAGCTACTAACTGCTTCCTGTTGTAAGAAAAAAAAATATCCGCCCTTCAAAAATGTGTATTATTATTATTATTATTATAGCTAGCTAGTAGTTATTATTATAGCTAGTTATTTTATAGCTAATTGCAAGTGGTTGATTTATATTATTGTAGCCATTATTATTATAGCTAGCTTTACTGATCTCTAAATCTGGCCAATTTTTATGGAGGATTATTCAGCCCAAAATTTAAATGGAAAATGATAAGTGAACATGAAAATGATTTTTTAAAAACTTAACATTTTCATTTTCCATTTTCCATTTTTCATTTGCCATTTTAGTTTTTCATTTTCAAGCTGTATGTAAATTAAGGTTGATATTGGATTGGTTGGTTCTCATGAAAAGATCAACGACACAACAGCTTCCAGGTTTTGACATTCTCGTTTATTTCTCAAGATTCTAGCTTTGCTGAATTTGTGTATCAAAACAAGTGGATCAATTGTCGGAACAGTTTTGACGATACTCCGCCCCTCTCTCTACTTCTGCCTGACACGCGCAGTTTCAAAAAGTAATCAGATAAAAGCGTTTAAACGCACCAAAAAATCTAAGGTTGTGAAAAAACCAGGTGTGTTAATCGGGTTTCGGAAACACGGATTGTGACCTTACATAATCAGATAAAGGCATTTACATGACCATTTCAATAAGCAGATAAAAGATAACAATTGCCATAACCGGGTTAAGAGCGAATAATTTGTGTGCATGTAAACATACCCACTGTTTCAGAGAGATCTGGATCTGTCCTTCACCCCACAGTACCACGGATCTGTGAGTATAAAACAGAGCTAAGATAATAGCAGTGCAGAAATGAGCAACCACAACACCTAACCTACAAAGGGCCCGGGTCTGTGATCAAGATCAACACAGTCTTGATCACATGTTAAATTTGTCCAGAGACTACAATTTAATTAGTTATATTACTCATTTCGGATTGCTTATTGTTTACAGTATACTGCAACATATTGTAAATATGAAGACTTGAAAACATTTCCTGATTAATGTATTTCACAAATGTACTTAGTGAGCACCATAATTCATTGGACAGTGACACTTTTTTTGGTTCCGTTCTCTAGAACTTGAAAGAGTTTGAAAGGTACAATGATAATGAAGTGCAGACTGTCAGCTTTAATTTGAGGGTATTTTCATCCATATCAGATAAACCGTTTAGAAATTATAGAACCTCTTGTACATAGTCCCCCCCATAGTTGGGCATCAAAAAATATTGGACAGTTTAACATCATGTAGAATAAAGTAATCATTTTTTATATTTGTTTGCATATCCTTGCTGATGATGCCATGATGCCCTGTGATGCACCAAACCAAAAATAAAAAAAACTATCATATTGTATTGTGTGTCTGTCCTACAAGCGATCGGATCTCTCTGGAAAATTGGGGATGATGGGAGGAATTTTGCTCTTTTGCTCTAAATTACAGTATGGAAGTATGGAACACATTGTGTTGGCTTAAATGGCTATAAGTTCATCAGGTCTGGCGTATCAAACAAAGCAAAAAACCATTTTTTTGCTGCCAGATATGCAGATAGATATCATCAACAAACGAATATAATTATTTTCTCACACCTGTCAGTGGTTTTAATGTTGTGGCTGATCGGTGTATATACTGTGTATACAGTGCCCTCCACTATTATTGGCACCCTGGGTAAAAATTTGTAAAAAGGGTTATAAAAATGTACTGTTTGGTGAATTATCTTAATCTCACACTGAAAAAAATTTGAAAACCTACATGGTTGCTAAAATAGCGGTAAGTCAACACGGGTCTGAGGTATCAAACGAGCCTTAAACCATCACTCTGCTTCAGAAATGCAGTAGATATGGATGGATCACTTTAAGGGTTCGTTCTCCTGACAAATTTTCCTATTGAACTCTATGGAAAAATAAGTCAGAAGAAGAAACCTTTCAAGTTCTCCATCCATATCTACTGCATATCTGGCAGCAGAGTGATGGTTTAAGGCTTGTTTGATATCTCAGACCCTTGATGACTTACAGCCATTTAGCCAATCATGTGTTCCATACTGTTCCAGTATGTGCAGTTTAACCTCAATTAAAGGTTGAATTATAATTTTTTTTTCAGTGTGAGATTAAGCTGATTCACCAAACAGTGAATTTTTTATAACCCTTTTTACTAATCTTTACCAGGGGGCATATATTGCAATATCTGAAGAATGTCTGAAACAATCATTTATATAATTTATATATTTTCCCTTGATTATCTTGATGTTTTGCCATATCTGATTATATATTTTATTACAATATATTCAGTACAGAGGATGAAAAACGACAAGAAAACTGGGTGCTTTAGTAAAAAACAGAAGTAAAATAGGTGCTATTGGAACTGGGGGAACAAAACTGAGATTACTGTTCCAGGCACTCCAAAAATAAAAAATAAAAAAGGAAAGAAAATAAATAATTAAAAAGCCTTTATGGCTATCACATTAAAAAAAGCCATGTGGTCGATACATGTTGTTTTTTCTTTGTCATGTCCTGTCCTTTTTTAATGTTATAGCCATTACAATAAAGACTTTTTAAATATTTTCAGTATGTTCAAAGTTCATAAGGGTGATTTTAGAAAATTGCCACACAGGTGGGTTGTGGGAACTGTGGTCCAGGTAAGTATGAAGAGATGTTCCTGCTTTCCTAAAATATTTTCCTCTCAACAGTCACTCGGGGCCACCAGAGAACATGATTCATCTAGAATGTTTCTGTCAGGCTTGCATACACACCCGTCTAATTCTGTAATAATAAGGACATATGAGGGTTCTCAAATTTGCCAATCAAAAAGATTCTCTCCAGAAGACTGACAACAAATAACTGATCTGAAGTCAAGCTCAGGCCAGGCAGAAGCCAGTTAGGCTGGTTTCCATGGGTTCACAGTTTTTGACCCATGATTAGATTGGAGAGGTGATGGCCTTGGAGAGGTGATGGCCTTGGAGAGATAAGAGCCCCCCCAAAATACTTCCAACCTGAAGCAGTGGTGCTGGTACCACGGGTGATAAGAGCTGCAGTACTCAAATAACGGAGCCGAACCTTTGGCCTCCTTCGCTCATACTATTAACAAGCCTTATGAATGACACTGAAGAATTAATTCAAAGTGATTTGGTTGAAAGGATGGCGAGATCTATGGGATCTGAGCACACCAGGGTGAGAATGGAGATATCGCGCTCACAGACGCAGAAATATGCTGATAACCCCACAATGTATTATTCTCAGTAACAGGCGAAACTCAAACAGACACCACGCTCTCATCACAAATCTCTCTATTATTTCAGCCAAGATTCGCTTCTCTCTCATCTCTTCAGGACTGTAGGTCACTGCTTCCACTGGTACGACAGCTTGCAGCTCACAAGTAAGCCTACTTTACTGAGGCTTATTCCCAGGAAGATGACAATAGAGACGGTCTTAGCAAAGGAGAAAGGTAAAAAGTAAAAGGATCGGTTACAGATTGCAGATTACATTTGCGTATATTAAAATAGAATGGATAGCCTCCAGGTAATTGGTTTTAGTGGCACAAATTGAATATATCAGAAATCGTAACTGAAAAATAGTAGGTAGGCTACTAGTGATATCAATGGTTAAACGTCCCATGAGTTGCAGAGCTCACAAATGGCCTATGGTGACGTCCAGGTCAGCCGCTCGGGGGGGAGGGGGGGGCAGGGTGATTGAATGGTGCCTGTGAGGGCCTCACTGAAAGCAGGTATCTTTTTTTGTTTTGCCTTTAAAGGTTTACCTGACGTTAGAAACGTGCGAATGTAGAATGGATTGTGTCGTGAGAAACCGCGAACGAGAGTTGCATCCATTTCACAGCGCCCCCTTATCTGTCTGACAGAGCGTCACCATTAAAGTGTGAATCTTTACTCCTCTTGGGCATCCATGCGCATTACCGGAAGTAAACAAACCTGACTGCAAGGCAGGTGATAGCAAACATCTGCATAGACTAAATACATAATAAAATACAGCTAGTTGTATCTATATTGTAGTCTAGTGGAAGATAACACAGACAGACATTCAGTAGAGATATTAGCACAATGCTGTCATCTGAATAGGTAACTATTTTCTTTTCTGGTAAAAGGTTTATGTCAGATCTTCTACATCTGGCTAGCTAGCTAGCTATAATAAACATCCTCATTTTCATTTCTATTTTTAACTAGCTAGCTAGCTATGCTATAGTTTCATTTCTTAATAAATAAAAAAATAAGAAATGAATCAACATTATTGCAGGTTTAAAAAACACTGAATTACGCTGTTATGAAAACTAAATGCATAAACATTTAGGGCCCGATTTACTGAGACCTTTACCATGTGCAAAACCTTTTAGCACACGCAAGACTAATAACACAACCAATGATTGGTGCAAAACAAATACCATGGTCATGTTATTGGTTTTGCGTGTGCCAAAATGTTTTGCACACACTAAAGGTCTTAGTAAATCAAGCCCTTAAGGTGCAGCAAATCTCTACTTGAGGCAAACATCACAAGTCTAAAATCCATTATCATTTTGAGCCTGCGATTAAGGGAGCGATTTCCTTGCATTGAGATGACCGGTTGATTTCAGTGCCTTGTCTGGCAACCTGTTCGCTCAACCCAAAGAAAATAGATTAAATTTCCAATGATAAGAACTAGCTAATGAATAAATGAAACGTATTTCCCTGGAGGGAATTTGTCTTGCACACAATGAGCACAACATAAAACATAGCAAAGATGCTGCACATGACGCAAATCTGCCTGCTGTGTTCACGACAGTTTCCTGTCAGTGCAGCCTCTCAGTATCTCTGGGATCGTCCTGCTCGTTTTGCTTCTACAGGGTCTACCTTTAATACATTTATAAATGTTCATACATGAAATCATATTCATTATTAGTCAATCATACAAGCCTAGAAAATCTAGCATACTGGAAGACTATGTGATGACATGAGATAGTTTTGTAGAATAGTCCCGTTTTCGTGGCCTTATGTGATACGTCAATTTTGGCCGCTTTTGTCACTGGTGTTTTTGCATGGTGCAATTGCAGATTCTCCCGAATATAGTCAGCGAAGCCCCGGAAATAGTACACTACATTTAGAGAACATTTCGCCTACTTAACAACTTTATCATCCAGTGCACTGAACAAGCATACTCAATAATATGGAAGGGCAGTGATTCGGACACAGCCAATGATGTGCTTGTTGCATGCGCATGTAGTGCATCGTAATACAGGCCTGGGGCCGCATGTATAAACCGTGCTGAGCAGAAAAACGCCCTCAGAAAGCCGCGTAAGGGAGTTTCCATGCAGAAATTCAGATGTACCGTATAAAATAACACGCGCTGTGAGAATTTGCGTTTCTCTGCACACGCTGGACACCATATGTACGCAATGTTTGGCGTCAGTGTGATATGGTAACATAGTGACTGACAGGCAGAGGTAGAAAAAACTAAACTTTTTCTAAGCAGATTTAAGACTTTCACCCTGAGCGTTCTTTAACGCATTCTTTTACTCAGAGTTTTATACATGTGGCCCCTGAGCTGCCGACTTCACACAGTGTCTCACACATCTTCCACAATGCCCTGGTGACTTACTTTTCCTCATCTCGCCAAAGCGGTTGACGTATTTAATCATGTTTCATTTGCCGCGTCACTGTTTAGGTTATGTAATTTTGGTTTTCCGAGGTAGCGTCACTGTTCTCACAAGTCATAGAACCACCAACGGCTTTTTTGTGACAGTATCCCAACAGTACACACGCTGCCAAGAGTCATGACGAAATAAATAAATAAAGTCTGTGTGTCAATCTGGCTTTCAGCATAAGAATCCTTTGCACAAAACATGGTTGTCCCTTCCGATCAGTATCACCGATTAAAAGCGCAGCCAACCGTTTGACTTTTTCAAAGACAAATTTGTTCATTTATTTTTATTTTTAAATAGCAGTATTTTCTTATGAGAACGTCTCTATCCAACCCCGACAAAATTAATGATTAAACATTAAGTAAAACAGAAAAGGCCATTTGAAAAGAGACATCTAGTTAATTGGTTTCTATGGCGATGGACTGCTGGTTATGGTACTCCATCTGTATAGAGAAGGGGATATTCATTTATCACTCTAATCACATGACCTCATTAGTCAGAGAGATAACTGGGCACAGGTGATGGGGCGATTAAGCTGTTGAATGTCTGGTGAAAATCAAGACAGAAAAATACAGACAGGAGCCGCCGCTAATTCCCTACCTGACAGAGAACAGCGCCATGGTGCCACCAGCAATTTTGCTGTCCAATGAAAGCAGCCCGGCTTTTGCACACGGTCAGCTTCGCTAACCGGGCAGGGTGGGTCAATCCGACAGGCCACACTGAGATGGCCTGTGACAGAAACACTAGCACGCTATAGCCCTATATTACCCTCGCTTATATTACTCTTAATTAACTACAGGAATGAGCCATACACATACATTTGAAGGACAAAGACCAGTGGCGGTTCTTTGCTGGGGCAGGGGGTGGCAGTTGCTCCACCATGAAAATGTTTTGCCCCGTTCCTCCTCTTTCTCTGTCCCTCACTTACCTCTCTCTCCTCTCCATCTTTCTCTTCCCATTGTCTATCACATTCTCTATTATTAATGAGTGTTCCTAGGTCTCTGTGAGGAGCAGAGAGTTGGTATAGGTGGGGCAGAGAGTTGGTATAGGTGGGGCAGAGAGTTGGTATAGGTGGGGCAGAGAGTTGGTATAGGTGGGGGTGAAAAAATCCACACAGCCAGCGCACCACCCCCTCCAAAAAAAACACACTTTCTCTCGATTTTTTTCTCACACACACACATACACACACACACACACACACACACACACACACACACACACACACACACACACACACACACACACGCATGCCCAACCATTGCTACTATCCACACACCCCCCAAAGCCAGGACAGCATGACTAGCACAGCTGCTCCAGTTGGAATAGTTTGCACAGGGTCTGGTGTTGCAGAGAGATAATCTCTTTGGCGCAGGGGCCTCTAGCTCTGTTGCTCACTGTCATCACAAACTCATGAGCCATTTGTCTCGGGATCAACTTCCTCCTGGCCTGCATATGTAGCATGGCTAATCCTTCTTTCTCATTCACTCTTCTCACAATGACCGTGTTGGAAGCAAATGTTATGTTAAGCACAATACAAAATTGGTTGCTTGGCAACATAGTACATGCTCTTTTTCGTACGGTAACACACATGTAAAGGGGTCATACACATACACTGCATTTAAAACAGCTCCAGGCACTTTTAGGTATCAGTGTATAACACTTTTTCTGTGATATTGATATTGATATTTTTTTTATTAAAAAAATATTAAAATTTTTAAAAAAAAAATTTAAAAAATTCAAAATTTTAAAATTTAAAAATGTAAAAATGTAAAAATTTTAAAATTTACAAATTTAAAAAAATAAAAATAAATAAATAAACCTGGCTGTTTTGTAGCTTCTATCGTTAACTGTATCTTATCGTTCTCAGCAGATGTGCCATGAAATTTCTAAATGTGATACACTAGATTTAATTATCTGCTTGGATTGTAAATAGAAGTCTAATGGTAAATGGGCAAAACAGAAGGCAAGAATAACGGATAATAGAAAGGGTGATAAACATTCAGCGATGCTACCAGCGCTGCAAACCGCAAGCCGCAGGCCGCAAACCGCAAGCCCCCTGCCCCCTGCCCAACCAACCCCCCATTCCCCCTTGAGGTGGCTCTGAACATCTGGCCGACCGGAAGACCCAGCAGAGTTCATACTCGTGTTGTGAGTCACACCTGTCCCCTTGAGACCTCATCGCACGCCTGCCACATGACTTCCTTATCTACGCCGTGATGGGCAGCAGGGCTGCGGGACTGCAGAGAGTGTACAGGCCTGGCAGCAAAGACCTGGGGCAACACACGCAAAACATCTCAGCGCTACAGCACACTGTACACCAGGATACTGCAGCTACAGTCAACACACGGTTTACATTACATTACATTATAGACATTTAGCAGACGCTCTTATCCAGAGCGACGTACATAGTGCATGTAAGCACAGTAAGAGCAGCAACAGTTCACCTGCAGCTACAATTACCCCACAGTAACTATAGTTATGTTTCTGTTACTATAGCCCTGTCCGGACGGGATTAGTATTGCAGAACAACGTCAACATCGGTAATGTATTTTTTATCAAAGCGCATCAGAGATTTTAATAGCTGATCTGCACGGAATAAGAATTTTACTTTATTACTCCCCAAAATTAATGGGGGGGGTCACATGGTATTCACAGAGCAATTAAATGGTAGTCCAACAGTTTAAGAACAATGTTTCTCAATGCACAATTGCAAGGAATTTAAAGATTTCACCATCTACAGTCCATAATATTATTAAAAGATTAAGAGAACCGATATTGAATGCCCGTGAACTTCGATTCCTCAGACGGCACTGCATTAAAAACCGACATGCTTCTGTAATGAATATAACCACACGGGCTCGGGAATACCTCAGAAAACTGTTGTCAGTCAATACAGTTTGTCACTGTATCTACAAATGCAAGTTAAGCAAAGCATAAAGCATAAGCATAAATAACAACAAACTCAACTTCTCTGGGCTCGCTCGAGCACATCTGAGATGACTGAAAAAAAAGAAACGTGTGTGTGCTGTGGACAAGTCCACTTTTCAAATAATTTTTGGACACAATGGACATCGTGTAATCCGGAAGTTTCCAACGGAAGTTTCAAAAGCCAGCATCTGTCATGGTATGGGGGTGTGTTAGTGCCCTTGGCATGGTTAACTTGCACATTTGTGAAGGCACCATTATCGCTGAAGGGTACATATGCATTCTAGTCTTTTTCAGGGACGTCCCTGCTTATTTCAGCAAGACAATGCAAAGCCACGTTCAGTGTAAGATCAGGTAAGAAAGAAGAGCAATATGGAGCTTTCATTAGGTGTTAGCATGGGGGGGGGGGGGGCTGTAGAGCAAGTACACTGAACTCACACCTGCACAGAGCTGCCCGTCATTCCTTCAGATGAGTGCAACTTTGTGGCAAATATCCAAATCAACCAGGTAGGAAAGCAGGTAAATTATATTTCCAGATTATGCCTTTCTTGAATTGTTGGAAATACCTGAAGTTAGCACTTCTCTATATCTGCCTCAGTGACCGCAGTGACCATACAGTGACCGCATAGTGACCATCCAGTGATCCTACAGGGACTGCACAGTGACCATACATTGACCGCAGTGACCATACAGTGCCCGTCCACAGTGACCGCAAAGTGGCCGCGCAGTGACCGCACTACGGCCTCAGAGAGACCACTATGAGAGCAGTCTGGAATTTAGAGTACTACAGTCATGAAGAAAATCAGCGCTTGCCGTGTTCTTGAGAAAAGGGGGATGCAGCGTTGCTCAAACACTCCAGATTCATCCCCAGTAATAGTCGTCAGACAGACGCGTTTAAATCTGCATTTTTAAGGCTGATTGTGGCAGCTCTTATGAAAGCCAATCAGCACAGCCAGCTCCTGAACTGCCATTGTGTGATGCTGCATCTACATTTCCTGCAGGGCACCACAGGAGGCCCTCTTCAGCCATAAGTGGCTCCTCCAAGGCCTCGTCTCTATCACCGGGGGGGGGCGGGGGGGGGGGTACATGGTGACTGCCAATCTACATTAGCCCCCCCCGCCCCCCTCCCTCCCATGTTGCTATAAAAGAATAATGAAGATAGAGGCTCCCAGGTAGCATATCCATCTGAGGTTAATGTTCCCAACAGCAAAGCTGAGGCTGTTCTCAGTGCAGCAGTGCTCAGGCTAATGCTACCAGCATATCCATTCTAATACTGACATCATCTAGTACAGACATGTTGTGTGTGCCCTGCCCGGTTTTTTGCTGTTCTGAAGCCTCTTCTAAACAGCTTCAGTAAAATATCCCATCATTCCTGCAGGCAAAGGCACCCTCACTCTCATTAGCAAAGACATTGTTTCAGCATGTGGATGTGCCCCATAGTCTGGAGCCCTGACGACATCAGCCCTGCATAGCGTTGCATAATTTGCTATAGTTCCACACAAGAATGGTTAAAGCAGACACCTATTCAAAAAACACCTGCCATTAACTATATACTAAAGCAAACAGTGTTGAAGCACAAAATCTTTGCAGGTGTGCACAGTTCTAGCATAGTCTGTCAGACAAATTCTCTGGGCTCTCTATAATCTCATTACTGGCTGATCTGAAGTCAGCTCTTCATTGAGCTCCATGATGTGCACTCAGAGATCAACACAGCCTTTTAAAAATGCTTTAGCAGCACCGAGACATTGCAAAACTGAAACAAAAATCAACTTCACCAGCAACCCATTGATTGCTCACTGTGAATGAGAAATCCATGGTAAATAAAATAAGAGCAAAATAATTGATATGAATAAATTTGCCAACCAAACATATACTACGGCTGAGATGCAAGGAGAATTTGCACAGGCAACATCTAAGGCTTAAATTAATCTATATCTGGACGCAAAAGTTCAACTCCAAATATAGAAATAGAAAAATAGTTACCTGGAGTTTTTTAGACTACTTGTTCACTGTCTCCTAATGTTCCCAATCCATCAAAAAGCCATCTGTAGACAAAGAAAGAGACTCAGGTGGCATTTCAGTTTGGTTCAAGTCAAAGCTGACAAATGACAAACAACCGATAAAAACTGGGAGACAGGCTTAAAATTACTTAAAAAATGAGAAAAAAACAACCTTTAATTGAAGTAAATTTATTATGAGAAAACAAATTCCCTCATCAAAAAATAATTATTTTTAATTATAGGCTACACACTACCACTGAAAGGTGTCTGTGTACTACGGTGACGCTTGATGACTAACTATGCTGTAGCTACAGAAAGCTAATGAAATCTGAAGCCAATCTCCTCCGAACCTGACTGACACCAGAAGGGAACGCCCACCTTCAATGCTGTCATTTTCAGTACCAGCGACACATACCCGCGACACTACATGGCAAAAGGCAGTCCAATGGGTCACGCAAACAAGCCTTGAAATGTCTTATAAATGTAGGCCTAGTTTTCCACCAAATAAAAGCTTGATTCGTATGCAAATGTATTTTGGCCAAGAGATAACTGTGCCGCCTACTTCACTGTTCTTGCAGCCTCCGCTCCTCGTGTTTCTGCACTTGACCGACAGTTCCCCCAAGCCTCTCTCAGACCCATATTAGACAGTGCAGCACAAAGCATAGCACCCTGAGGAGGGTCTGAACGATTGGCGAGTTATGTGCTTTTAAATCCTCTTTAGTAAATGTTCTGTCCTAGTCCGTATCCTTTGTCTCGTCTTCCGTGTTTTGTGTTTAGACTTTTAAAGTCTGCACGACCGTATGCAGCTGGGGGACGGTCACAGGTGGAAACTAGTGATGTACAGTTCACGAACTAATCGGTATTTTTGAACGACTCTTTATGCTGAGTCGTCTGAGTCGACTCGCCAGTTAGAGGGAATCGTGCTTACCCACGACTCTGACTCTGCCTGCTTTCTACTACAGCCGGGAGACACTCCCCCGAGAAACTCAGCAGTGGTTAATGCGCGGCGCGCAGTTTCTGATTGCTAACTTAGAACCTACGTAAGAATACATTTTAATTTGATCTAACAATATTACACACACTTTTGTGAAGTTAATAATCGCCCCAGCTCATTCCAAAGTTATTATGACTACTAATGGTTAAAAAAAGATGCGTAGCTACAGTTGCTATACTACCCAACTGATCAGCACGAAATCAACTCGACTCAATTTAAGAGCCATGAGCCGTGGCAATATCCCACGGCTCCAGACAGAGCCGGAACCAGAGCCGTGAATTATGTTAGCCTATATCTATAGATAGATAGATTTGCTGCCTACCGGAAACCCTATTGATAATTATGGAATTATTGGAATAATTATGACAATTGGAATTATGTTAGCCTATATCTATAGATAGATAGATTTGCTGCAAACTTATTCAGATGATTTGGGTCTGAATAAAATATCAAAGCTAGTTTACGAACTTATTTTGAATGTCTCTATTTGAAGGCAACCAGGGAAGGGAAGGAGAAGATAATGCGGGGGAGGAGTGATGCGACGAGTGGGAAGGCTGACGCAGTTCTGCGCTCTGTTTCGGCGGTGTACAGAGACCGCATCACTGCGTGTATGGAGGAAAGTCGTGGAGGCGGAGTTTGTGTGTTGGACTGCTTAATGACAATGGACATCTCGGGACAGCGGGGGTATTCCACTTCATTAGTTTGATTAGCTAATGCAATGCTTCTATTGAATGTCTCTATTTGATATGTTTGTTTGTGTGTTGTGGGTCTGCCCCACTGTCTATGTCTTTTTTGTTGATGCTGGTGGCTACAACTGAAATTCCCTAAAGGGAAAATAAAAGTTATTCTATTCTATTCTATTCTACCTCCTGACTGAAGAAACTCTTAATTCCAGGAGGGCACGTGTGTCAAACTCCAGTCCTGGAGGGCCCAAGTGGTTGCAAGTTTTGGGGTTTTCCTTTTAATCAGCAGCCCAATTAGGCTTTGGAAAAAGGTATGAACTCTTTAGCCAATCAGTGACCTAGATTAATTACTTATGGGCTCAAGCACATCGAAATCCAGGAGACACTGTGGCCTTCCAGGAGAGAGCGAGCAAGCAATCGTGGAAACATCCGCAGGGCGACAGATTCTTAATGAAGTCGGCTACTGTGGCTGTGAGATTATGCATGTGTGTCTGTGAGAGGAGAGATAGCCGACAGGAAATAATCCATGTTATAAAAGATGGCTGGTCCCCAAGATGTCGTTTCCCTGTCCAGATCGCGGACATTTTGAGAAAATAATTAAAAGTATAAAACCTTTTTAAAATGTTTTACTCTTTTTAACTTATGATGGGGGACCCCTGGATACCTTTGAGATTGGGTGGGGGTACCTGGATCAGAAAACTTTGAAAACTCCTGACCTAAAGAGATCATGGGTAAACAATGGATACCCTGACAATCTGATATGTATGTGGCATTTGAGAGACAATGATCCTGGAGTCCAGCCAATGGCTGCCACTGGCAGAACTGGTGAAGTGTGAAAGACGAGCAGTGTAGCCAATAGCAGCTGTCGACAGAGGCAGCGAGGTGTGACAGACAGAAAATGAAGAGGTTAACCACAGACAGAGATGAATGGGGAAATGGGGAGAATATTCATGAACGCATTCAAAAATAAAAGTACCATCCCAAAAACAAATGCATTTAAGATAATTATTAGTATCATGGTTGGGGTGGCTCAGACTCTGATAACAGGGGACATAAAGAGAGAGAGAGAAAGAAAGAGAGAGAGATCGAGAGAGTGAATAAGTGAGTGTGTGAATGAGTGTGAGTGTGTGTGTGGGTTGATGTGTGAGAGAAAGAAAGAGAGAGAGAGAGAAAAAAAGATATATATAGACAGTGAATGAGTGAGCGAGAGAGTGTGTGAGGGAGAGCGAGAGGGAGAAAGGGGATTAATTAATAAAACATTTCTCATGATAATTCGATTTTATTAAATGAGTAATTCTGAGAGGGAAAGGGATGTAATCACACACAGTAAAATAATGTCTCACTTTCCTGCCATCAGTTATTTTAATTACAACTCTCAGAAACACACCTGCTGGCTGAGAAAGACAGTGGCACCGGTGGGGGGGGGGGGGGGGGGGGGACATATCCGTAAACTTCCTCTCTGTACCATTTCCACGTCTCTCAATTTCACTGACAGACAGCCCCCTTCGCTGCTCCTCAACCAGGAAATCGAAGAGGGAGGGAGTCAGCGGAATGAAAGTGAGTTTTTATCTTGCGTGCGGCTCGCCCGTTTTTACAGGCTAATTAGACATTCCGCAGACAGGCAGGAGAGATGTCATTCTTAATGTTCTTTGTAAATTCAGCCAAGATATTACCCACGCTGAACTGCTAATTAATACATGCCATCAGAAAGCCTGTCAAACTAAAATAATTCTCATTCATTAAATTATGGACATAAATTAATGGTCTATAATTATTGCTATTTGGCCATTTTCTGCAGGGAAAATGACCTATTCTGATGAATGATTAGTTACAGGTCTTTCTCTAGTATATCTTAATATTCCTTTGCCCAAATATGGGACACAACTCAGTGAGGCACCCCGAGGTGGGGGGGGCTTGCTCTTTACATTTTTGACTGCAATGCAGGGGTTGGCAGGCCGGGGGGTAGATTGGGCAGGATTTGATAAATGAATAATAATTGCAGCACTTTCCAACCACACAGTAACGTAACCCAAATTCAAAGTACAAAGCACAGAACACCAAAATTGCAAGACAGAACGGAATCCCAGATGGGAAACACCCTTTTTGGCTGAAATGCTGGCTATCGCGGGATAGTGTGCTTGTGTGCATGTGCAGCTTAATCCTGCAGTCTAGCTAAACAATTCCCCAAACATGCACCTGTATAGAGTACATGATGTCATATCTCTGCGTCGCTCAAAGCCTCCACACCTTAGAGAGAGCTGGTACAGGACTGTACCCTACCTCCACACCTTAGAGAGAGCTGGTACAGAACCGTACTCTACCTCCACACCTTAGAGAGAGCTGGTACAGGACTGTACCCTACGTCCACACCTTAGAGAGAGCTGGTACAGGACTGTACCCTACCTCCACACCTTAGAGAGAGCTGGTACAGGACTGTACCCTACGTCCACACCTTAGAGAGAGCTGGTACAGGACTGTACCCTACCTCCACACCTTAGAGAGAGCTGGTACAGAACTGTACCCTACCTCCACACCTTAGAGAGAGCTGGTACAGAACTGTACCCTACCTCCACACCTTAGAGAGAGCTGGTACAGGACTGTACCCTACCTCCACACCTTAGAGAGAGCTGGTACAGAACTGTACCCTACCTCCACACCTTAGAGAGAGCTGGTACAGAACTGTACCCTACCTCCACACCTTAGAGAGAGCTGGTACAGGACTGTACCCTACCTCCACACCTTAGAGAGAGCTGGTACAGAACTGTACCCTACCTCCACACCTTAGAGAGAGCTGGTACAGAACTGTACCCTACCTCCACACCTTAGAGAGAGCTGGTACAGGACTGTACCCTACCTCCACACCTTAGAGAGAGCTGGTACAGGACTGTACCCTACCTCCACACCTTAGAGAGAGCTGGTACAGGACTGTACCCTACCTCCACACCTTAGAGAGAGCTGGTACAGGACTGTACCCTACCTCCACACCTTAGAGAGAGCTGGTACAGAACTGTACCCTACCTCCACACCTTAGAGAGAGCTGGTACAGGACTGTACCCTACCTCCACACCTTAGATTGAGCTGGTACAGGACTGTACCCTACCTCCACACCTTAGAGAGAGCTGGTACAGAACTGTACCCTACGTCCACACCTTAGATTGAGCTGGTACAGGACTGTACCCTACCTCCACACCTTAGAGAGAGCTGGTACAGGACTGTACCCTACGTCCACACCTTAGAGAGAGCTGGTACAGAACTGTACCCTACGTCCACACCTTAGATTGAGCTGGTACAGGACTGTACCCTACCTCCACACCTTAGAGAGAGCTGGTACAGGACTGTACCCTACCTCCACACCTTAGAGAGAGCTGGTACAGGACTGTACCCTACGTCCACACCTTAGAGAGAGCTGGTACAGGACTGTACCCTACCTCCACACCTTAGAGAGAGCTGGTACAGAACTGTACCCTACCTCCACACCTTAGAGAGAGCTGGTACAGGACTGTACCCTACGTCCACACCTTAGAGAGAGCTGGTACAGGACTGCACCCTACCTCCACACCTTAGAGAGAGCTGGTACAGAACTGTACCCTACCTCCACACCTTAGAGAGAGCTGGTACAGAACTGTACCCTACGTCCACACCTTAGAGAGAGCTGGTACAGGACTGTACCCTACGTCCACACCTTAGAGAGAGCTGGTACAGAACTGTACCCTACGTCCACACCTTAGATTGAGCTGGTACAGGACTGTACCCTACCTCCACACCTTAGAGAGAGCTGGTACAGAACCGTACCCTACTTCCACACATTACAGAAAGCTGGTACAGAACAATTCCTCTGCATAATGCTGTTTTTAACTGGTGTACCAGTTGAACTCGTTGACACAGAAGATTGCTGATTCCAGTGCACACTCTGCAGACTGGCTGAAGATCGCTGCATTAAGCGGACCTTCATATTGATTGTGACACAGCGTTTGAGAAGCAAGCGGAGATCAGCAGGGTTCCGTCTGCATCACACTGTGTAACCGAGACAGACAGGTGTAAAATCACCTGTCAAGAGTCCAGTGGCAGAGGGGATTCACGCTCTGGACCGTGATGCCAAAAGGCAGCACATATACCAACCGATAACAACAACCTGTCTGAGAATATGGTGTATATCAGGCTTCTTCTGCTACAAACTCTGTTTTTAAAACTACAGGTCGGCAGATACACCATTCTGTCACTGTACTGCTTAAGCATACATTCTTCTTATAGACAGGGAAAAAATAAATAAAAATGGAGAAATAAAACCCCCAGAAATGTGGTGGAGAGAAATTGATTTCATTGAAAGTGACGCTGGAAGTTTACTGTAAGGTGAGAAAAATAGCGCCAGTGATCAACCCGCTGTGTGTGTTGCCATGGGAAATGAGCTGCGCATGAGGAATATATTTCCATGTTTAATAATTGGACAGATTTGTGTGTCATACGCTTAATCGTGTCACACCTTCTCGAGCCGGGCAGCGCTCACGGCAGCAGGGACGCAAAATAAGGCACTCGACTGATTCAGCGGCAGGAGGAGGAGCAGGAGGAGCAGGGGACAAGCAGGAGCACAGGCCGATAGCTGTGTTCTGACACCCTGACTGGCCGAATCCGACCTCTGACCGAGTCAGCAGGCCCCTATGACTCACACGGGCTGCGCGGCGATGTGGACACAACACACACCGAGGTAAAAATAGCAGCACAGGTCAGCATCTCTTGCTCGAGCCTTCACCGATCTGAGAACTTACCGGAACGTTTCCCCCGGAGTGCCCTGGCAGGCTGGTTCCTGACCTCACTAACCCCGCCCACGCATCGCTTCCTGGGGGCTGTGATCAACCGGACAGCGCAGGCAAGATACCTGCGCTTCATTAACAGTGATGAGGCCTGGCATTGCAGACATAAGATGACCTTATAAGAGGAGATTAGCTCTGCTGCTAAATAGCACCCAGCCCGAACATTACACTAACACAATAAACAGGATCAACAGCAAACCCAACCTACCCATACGGTATTAGCACCTGCTCATTTTTACCCAGCACTGACCCAACCTGCTTGCACTGACCCAGCACTGACCCAACCTGCTCACTCTGCCCCAGCACTGACACAACCTGCTCACTCTGCCCCAGCACTGACACAACCTGCTCACACTGCCCCAGCACTGACCCAACCCGCTCACTCTGCCCCAGCACTGACCCAACCTGCTCACACTGCCCCAGCACTGACCCAACCTGCTCACTCTGCCCCAGCACTGACCCAACCTGCTCACACTGCCCCAGCACTGACACAACCTGCTCACACTACCCCAGCACTGACCCAACCCGCTCACTCTGCCCCAGCACTGACCCAACCTGCTCACACTGCCCCAGCACTGACCCAACCTGCTCACACTGCCCCAGCACTGACCCAACCTGCTCACTCTGCCCCAGCACTGACCCAACCTGCTCACTCTGCCCCAGCACTGACCGTGGTGTATTGCAGATTGAGGGCCTCCTGGGTGGTGCATAGAGACATATGACTTGTCCTTTCAGTAGTGAAATGCCCCTCAGTGACATCCTGAGCCTGTCTGTGTCTCATAAGGCAGTGGCACTCATCGTATAATCGTATGATTTTAAGACCTTGAAACTGCTAATGATATTTTTGAAATGTATTTTCTGAAGAAATAAAGATTATTTATGGTCTTTTTTAACCATATCCACATTACATCAGCCAAAAGCAGGGGGCTGCAACCCTGGTTTTGGAAAGCCACATGGTCTGCTAGTTTTAATTATTATTCACATTTAATTGATCAATTAAACCAGATGATCACACAGTAATGCAACTTCTCACTCAATTTCTTGAGTCTTAATTTGTCGATTATTTTAAGGTGAAACTGAAACCTCAGGTTTCTGTAACCACGCCCTCGGAGGGGACCCACGTGCGGCAGTGCTGTAAACAGGGCCTCAAAACTTTTCAATATTCCACCGAACCCTCTTTTAATATTCTTCTCTTTGTAACCCGAGGGACTCTGTCGTTAAGGAAAACAAAGTACACCAGTCAACAGGGAATCCAACCAGCAAACTTCATTCTCAGCAGTTTCTTCAGCAGTGTACCGCTCTGCCACCGTTCCTCAAGATTCCACAACCTTTGCGATGCACGCGCTTTTGATAGAATGGAGAGACGTAGAGAGGAGTCAGAAACTGACGACTGGCTCTGAGGGTTTGGGTGCTTCAGGGAAGGTGGGATGTCGTTCGTTTTGGCCACGCTTTGGAGTAATTTTCTCTCCACCTATTTTTTCTGCTATGCTTTATTGAACATATAAAACGACAGGAGAAACGGGTCACTGCGGACAGAGTGCACTCCAGCGGTAACAGCGCAGCCCGTTGTGAGGAGACAGCCGGCACCATGTCCAAAGGGTGCAAAAATGCTATTAAACTTATTCTTAGAGTACTCTGTCAATGTAGACAGTGTGAAAGGCGAGGGACAACGAGAAGACTGATTAGATTAACCGCAGCCTTTCAAAGTCAGCCTGCACAGCTACTGCAGCCATTACTGTCAAATGGAGGTTTATTGCATAAAACAGACCTATTGCTGCATATTAAGTAGACGTATGTAGGAGACATCGACTGGTACATTAAATTAGAACAGCCTTGATTCTAACATTTCATTGGGGGAAACGTTTCTTTTTTGCCTAAATGCAATTTAGCAGGTTTTATGGATGCCAGAGGCATTACTGAAACAATTCTAAGATGCACCGCGAATTTCCCAAAAAGAAGCGTGATTTTAAAAAGAGAAATTCAAAATCAATTTCTCACGCGCTTTCCCGGTGAGTGAAATTACACAACACGGGCACAGCTGTATTTTTATGTAATTTAGTCATCAACCTCCATCTGCGCACGCAGTTCTCTGTTCGCCTGGCGCCCGGTGCGCGTTTGAGTGCTTCAACTGTAAATGGCCGCAGTGACATCTAGTGCTACAAATGCAGACTGTCGAACACTGCATCGAACGACCTGATAATGTAACATACATTTTCAGTTTTTCGCGATCATAATTTTAACCGTAAAACATAAGCCAATCTTTTGAAAACATAAATTAGCAGAGATGTAATAGACATAGGCCTATATGCGTTGCACAACAGGATGTAAGCCGATTCTATTTTTTTAAATGGTCGTTGTATCTGCGGGCCTTCTGTGTGTAGGCTACCTTTTCTCAACAAAATAAGCAGCCATGATCTCTATTGGCAAAACATGGCCACAATTTCCGTTATTCACAAGGGCGAATAGTCCTATAGACGATCCATTAATTGACTTTAGCCTGTAGTGTAGAATAATTTAACTACAAGACAATAAAACAACAATATCAAGCTCACCTTTAGGCCTGTTCAAGTTCATCAAGTCTTGAGAGTAAAAAAGCAACCACAAAAAATGACACTAGGTGTTAGCCAACCACCAACTAATTTAGGTTATGTTCTTTCATTTGCAGCAACACTGAATTAAATTGTTGACTTGAAATTGAATATCTGGCCAGTTTTACTTCGTCTTGAGATTATCATTATTGTTAAAAAAAAAAACTCAAGACTCTGTACTATGCGTAGCCTATTGAATCACGGTTCTCCACCTGTAGGCTATAGAGTGTTCAGGACGCACGTCAGCTGTGTAGGACGCACGTGATTGCAATTATGAACATTATGGAACATTATGAAACATTCAACGTTGCTGAGTAAAATAAAACGTTTTCACATGAAAATGTCCTCAGTACACTTTATTTCTCCATGCATAGTTTGGACAGGAGTGTAGTGGAACTGCTGTAGAAAGAAAATTAACATTAGAATCTTTTTTAAACATGTCGTGTCACAAAACATTTTCTAGTTCATATTAAATGTCCAGCCAGCCCTGAAGGGGTTGTTTTTGGACAGGGAAAGTGCTGTTGAAAGATAAATACATTACAAAAGAGCCTCTAGACCTAAAGCATTCAGAAAAACTGTACAACACAGTGCAAAAAAGGATGTCAATTTTAGCTTTTCAGCAGTTGCGCCTGGTTCCTGTCTGTGCCGCTTCCTTTACAATAGAATAAAATAACTTTTATTTTCCCGTTAGAGAACTTCAGTAATAATAACTTTGCATGATGAAAATAAACACGAGGTTCATATAAACGCAACAATTTGAAATATAATAGAACACCTTTCAGAATCATAATAAAGAAAAAAACAAACAGGTGTAACATCTGAGCTGTTCTGCTTATGCTCCCAACTGAGGGTGGGGGTCACATGAGTGGCTGGTTGGAGGTGTGGTTGGGTGGAGGCATGGCGATGTGTATCAGCGGCTGGTTGGGTGGAGGTGTGGCTATGCATTTCAGTGGCTGGTTGGAGGTGTGGTTGGATGGAGGCGTGGCTCTGTGTTTCAGTGGCTGGTTGGGTGGTTTCAGTGGCTGGTTGGGTGGATTCGTGGCTATGTGTTTCAGTGGCTGGTTGGATGGAGGCGTGGGTATGTGTTTCAGTGGCTGGTTGGAGGTGTGTTTGGATGGAGGCGTGGGTATGTGTTTCAGTGGCTGGTTGGATGGAGGCGTGGGTATGCGTTTCAGTGGCTGGTTGGAGGTGTGTTTGGATGGAGGCGTGGGTATGTGTTTCAGTGGCTGGTTGGATGGAGGCATGGGTATGCGTTTCAGTGGCTGGTTGGAGGTGTGTTTGGATGGAGGCGTGGGTATGTGTTTCAGTGGCTGGTTGGATGGGGGCGTGGGTATGCGTTTCAGTGGCTGGTTGGAGGTGTGTTTGGATGGAGGCGTGGGTATGTGTTTCAGTGGCTGGTTGGATGGGGGCGTGGGTATGCGTTTCAGTGGCTGGTTGGAGGTGTGTTTGGATGGAGGCGTGGGTATGTGTTTCAGTGGCTGGTTGGATGGGGGCGTGGGTATGCGTTTCAGTGGCTGGTTGGAGGTGTGTTTGGATGGAGGCGTGGGTATGTGTTTCAGTGGCTGGTTGGGTGGATTCGTGGCTATGCGTTTCAGTGGCTGGTTAGAGGAGTGTTTGGATGGAGGCGTGGGTATGCATTTCCACTTTAAGGCTTGTGTGAGGTGGCTGCTTTATCTGAAGGCTGACCTGAAAGAGTAGAATTTCCAACCATTTAAATTTGTAAACAAACAGGTGTGTTTCTGCACGTGTGTGTGTATTGTGTGTGCACATGTGCGGGTTTATCTGCACATGTGTGAGTGTATCATGTGTGGGTTTATGTGCACGTGTGTGGGTGTATGTACATTTATGTGGGTGCATGTGTGGGTTTATGTGCACGTGTGTGAGTGTATCATGTGTGGGTGTATGTACATTTATGTGGGTATATGTGCACGTGTGGGTGCATGTGTGTGTGGGTATATGTACATGTGTGGGGGTGCATGTTCACATGTGTGTGTTTATGTGCACATGTGTGTGGGTGTATGTGCATGTGTGTGGGTGTATGTGTATGTGTGTGGGTGTATGTGCATGTGTGTGGGTGTATGTGCATGTGCATGTGTGTGGGTGCATGTGAATGGGTGTGGGTGTATGTGCATGTGTGTATGTGTGTGGATGTATGTGAATGTGTGTGGGTATATGTGCATGTATGTGGGTGCATGTGCAGGTTTGTGGAATATAACTTTAAACTGGTAATTTCCCTTCCCATTTTCCTTTTGCATAAAACTTCATGACTGGAAAAAACTCATTTCATGAACATAATCATCAACAGCAACATTGACGACATGATGTGGTGAGCGGTTGAGCGGGTGAGCGGGTGAGCGGTTGAGCGGGTGAGCGGTTGTCTGCCTTAAAAACACTTTTAAAACTAAAGCTAAAAACTAAAGCTAAGCTAAAAATAAAACGAATAACATTTTTAAAAAAGGTCATTTAAGTTAATGAGAAATCAGGGAGGACACTGAAGATAAATATGTTACCTCCAAGAAGCACAAGCTTGTGTTCAATCACATTTAAGCTTTTTCTTCACAAACTCAGTTTGGCGAGATAGTGTTAGTGATGAAATCAGCAACTTGTGTTTGTGGGGGAAAAAAATAAAATAGTTGCTTCTAATTGTGATTCAAGGTTAAGGACTCAATCCCACAGATAGTGTAAATCCATTCACACACAGACAGTGTAAATCCATTCACACTCAGACAGTGTAAATCCATTCACACACAGACAGTGTAAATCCATTCACACACAGACAGTGTAAATCCATTCACACTCAGACAGTGTAAATCCATTCACACACAGACAGTGTAAATCCATTCACACACAGACAGTGTAAATCCATTCACACACAGTGTAAATCCATTCACACACAGGCAGTGTAAATCCATTCACACACAGACAGTGTAAATCCATTCACACACAGACAGTGTAAATCCATTCACACACAGACAGTGTAAATCCATTCACACACAGTGTAAATCCATTCACACACAGGCAGTGTAAATCCATTCACACACAGACAGTGTAAATCCATTCACACACAGACAGTGTAAATCCATTCACACTCACAGTGTAAATCCATTCACACACAGGCAGTGTAAATCCATTCACACACAGACAGTGTAAATCCATTCACACACAGACAGTGTAAATCCATTCACACACAGACAGTGTAAATCCATTCACACACAGACAGTGTAAATCCATTCACACACAGACAGTGTAAATCCATTCACACACAGACAGTGTAAATCCATTCACACTCAGACAGTGTAAATCCATTCACACACAGACAGTGTAAATCCATTCACACACAGTGTAAATCCATTCACACACAGGCAGTGTAAATCCATTCACACACAGACAGTGTAAATCCATTCACACACAGGCAGTGTAAATCCATTCACACACAGACAGTGTAAATCCATTCACACACAGACAGTGTAAATCCATTCACACACAGGCAGTGTAAATCCATTCACACACAGACAGTGTAAATCCATTCACACTCAGACAGTGTAAATCCATTCACACTCAGTCATGCTTTAGTGGATAAAAGTGCCCTCTTCACTACGACAGTCATCCTGGAACAAAATGCACCTTTTTCAATTCAGTAATGGAGGCACTGTCTCAGCAAACTCTTAGGGCCTTATTTATGAAAACCTCTAGTGTGTGCAAAACCTTTTAGCACATGCACAACCAATAACGTGACGAATGATTTGTTTTGCACCAATCATTGGTCGTGTTATTAGTTTCGCGTGCGATAAAAGATTTTGCACCCGCTAAAGGTCTTAGTAAATCAGGCCGTCTGAGTAATTCAGATATACCTTATCCATGCAGTCCCTGTAAGAGAGACATTGCCACTAGGGGGCGATGTTTCCCCCCACCAATTGAATGGTGCACACAAAAAGGAATGAACATTTTTAACATTGGCACATAATGCTCAGGTTAATCAGAAATAACAGAAACAAATAGTGAAATAAAGCTTGCAGAATAAGGAGGATCCGAACACCAGGTGCGATATGGGACACCTCGGGAGCCCTGAGACAGAGGCTCGGGGTGGGCACACTTGTGTGTGCAGGTAGATTTCATTGTTTAGTGTCATGAAAGACTTGACCCATGTTACAAATTGCCACAGTAACAGTACTGGAAACACCAGCCTCTGATGGTGACAGGGTGAGTAACAACCGCCAGACGGCAGCACCAGGGTGAGCCCCACCCTCGGACACACCCACCCACACGGGGTCATGAGCGGCTGCACGCCGCTGGGTGGGGCTGGTCTGTCGAGTGGAGGGGGCGGAGCAGAGTGGAGGGGCGGGGCCTCACTTGACGTGCTCTGCACTGTGGGAGGAGCAGTAGTACTTCTTATGGGCGATGAAGTTGGAGAGGCTACTGAAGCGGATGTTACAGAGCCGGCAGTAGCGAGACGTCCCGTTCTGCAGGGGGGAGACCTGCGCCGCTTTGGGGGACGTTTGGACGTGGGCCAGGGGGGGCGTGTTCCGGAGCAGGTTAGGTCCCACCTCCTTCTTGGCCTCAGGCACAGGTGAGACAGCAGCTGGCGGGGGGGTGGGCGGGGCAAGGCGGGGGCTTCCATTCAGCAGGGGGGGCGATGGGGAGGAGCGGCCGTTCACAGGGTCCAGATGGAGCTTCAGGCCGGGGCCGGCCTGGGGGGGTGGGACCTCGGTCTGACGGCTCGGCTCGCTCTGACCTGGCGACAAGCTTCCGGGAGGCGGTCCACATGGCAGCCGGGTCAGAACCAGGCCGTGTGCAGTTCTGAAGTGATCCATCAAGTCGCCCGCAATGGCCCCGCCCAGAGGGCAGTAGGGGCAGGTCAGTTGGGGGCCGTTGGGAGGAGTCGAGTGCGGAGATGCCCCCTTGGATCCCGGCGTGGGTGGGCTTTGGGCGGGCGACTGTGTGCAGGCGGGGGGCGGTTCCAACTGGTCCGGACGGCCAGATCTGGGGGAGGGGAGGATGCACATTTTGCTGAGTGGCTGTAGGGGGCGCTGTTGCAGTGGGACAGGGCAGTAGTAAGCCTTATGCGCCAGGTAGTTCTCTATGCTGTTGAAGCTGATACTGCAGGCTGTGCACTTGTGGTAGTCGCTCAAGATGGGGGTGGGAGGCGTGGGGGCTCCCGGCTCGAGGCCCTGCCCCGCCTCATGTGGGCGGGGCCTCTTGCGCAGGTCGATGGGGCCATCCCCCTCAGAGTGGGGTGACGGGGTGGAGCTTAGCCCCAGAGGCGGGGCAGAGTCTGGAGTGGAGGCGGAGCTAGCCAGGGTGTGGCTGCGAGCCATATGGATCTCATACATCTTCTTGCGCTTGCGCGTGCGCACGGGCTGTGGCAGGAAGCCAGCATTGCCAGCGTGAGGCCGCTGGCTGCCAGGTTGGTGCCGCGAGGCACAGTAGAAGCGTTTGTGCACGGTGTAGTTCTCCTGGCGACTGAAGCGGATGTTGCAGGCCTGGCAGAAGGTGCCGTTGGCGTCGTCCGTGTCCTCTCCTGAGCCGCCTGGGCTCTGGCTGCCCTCGCTCGCCTCACTCGCCCGCCCACCACTCTCACCCTCTGAGCACGAGGCTTCTCTAAGCCCCGCCCCTTCAGTCTTCACGACCACAGGCTTCCCGTCCACAGCGGCGCCCCCTGTCTGTGTTTCTGAGTTGCAACATGGGGCAGGGGCTGTGGGGGAGGAACTAAGACTGACAGCAGGTGGCGAGGACTCCGCCCCCTCCTTCACCTGAGACACGATGACAGTGGGCGTGTCCCCGTGCCCGTGCTGGTGCCGGCTGGAGCAGTACAGCCTCTTGTGGACGTAGAAATTGTTGACGTTGTTGAAGGTGATGTCACACTTGAAGCACGTCGCCCCCTTGTGGACAGGCCGGGCTGGGGTGTGGTCAGCAGGCGTGGTTGGGGTGTGGCCCTGCCTCAGGCGGGTATGCACCATCTCGGTCATCTTAGCCAAAATCTCGGAGGCCTGCGGCAGGGGGCCCGCACCGCCCTGCGGCCCTGGGCTCGAGCTGGGCGTAGCACTAGGGGGCTCCACTTTCACCTGCGCTAAAGGCAGGGTCGAGGGGGAGGGGCTTTGAGAGGGCGGAGCCTCACTTTCCAAGTCGGAGTGCGGCTCCTCTTTTACACGCACACTCAGCGGTTGGTCCGGCAAGCTGCCCTCACAGGGCGTGGCGGGCGGCCCGTTGGCCCCTGGAGGGTCAGGTGGGGCCACGCTCGCTGGCTCAGGGCTCTCAGAGGAGGAGGGACTCCTAACCTTCAGGTGTGTTTGCACGTGCTGCTGGAGGAGCATGAGTGTGTCGGCGGGAAATCCGCACACCTGGCACTTCAGCAGCACCCCACAGTCCTCACTCAACCCTGCCAGGAGAGCAATACTATTATTATTATTACTATTATTATTAATACTACGATTAGTATTGCGCACTTAATTCACTTGATTGATGTAATGATTAATTGAATGTCTTTGTTTGATATGTTTGTTTGTGTGTTGTGGGTCTGCCCCACTGTCTGTCTTTTTTTGTTGTTGCTAGGGCTACAACTGAAGTTCCCTTGCGGGAAAATAAAAGTTATTCTGTTACTATTATTAGTCCTGAGGGCAAGCTATGCATGTGATTGTTTGTATAAAATATATTATACATATTCTACAGTAACCAGTGAAGGCATTTAATATAAAAGCATGAAAGGAACACACACAATACATCACGTAAAGTAAATGCAGGTGAAAATTAATTTGATTCATCAACTAAATTTTCCAGAACTCTTTCACCCAACATGCCTTGGGCTCAGACAGGGGCGTTACCCAGCATGCTGCACCGTTACCTGTCTTCAGCTGCAGCGGAGGCACGCCGGGGCCGGGCGACGACCCTTCGCTGTGGGATCCCGGCTGGCACGCCATGTGGCAGGTGACCATGTGGCTGTAGAGGATGTCTCGTGTGCTGGAGACGAAGCCGCAGGAGTGACACGCGCCGCTGTGCGCGTCTGTGTGCACCTTTAAGTGGCGCTCACAGTTGGCCTTGGTGGTGAATGCAGACAGGCAGATCAGACACGCGAAGGGCCGCTCCCCTGAGAGACGCACAGACAGACGGGACCAGAGACATACACATGCGCACACACAGACACACACACACACACACACACGCACACGCACGCACACGCACACGCACACGCACACACAGAAAATGTTAACAAACTGCATGAGCTGGCCCTTAGACCGATGAATACTTACTTTAATTTTTAAATGTTTTTTAGGGCTTTTCAGCTTTTTATTGGACAGCACAGTGTAGAGAGACAGGAAGAATGGGAGCGAGAGAGAGGGAGAGACAAAGGTCGACGGAGCTCGACAGGCTACGCCACCGAGACACTCAGCTGTTGGATACTTAAGGTAAAAGCCTATAGAGAGCCTGAATGAAATCTCATGTGGAACCCAAAAGTAAATTCTGTGCAAATTAAACACAATTAAGTAATACGGAAGGTGTAATGAAACTGTGACGGAACTCTGGAAAGGAACTCTACAAAGAAAACTCTACAATGGAAACTCTACAATGGAAACTCTACAATGGAAACTCTACAATGGAAACTCTACAATGGAAACTCTACAATGTAAACTACAATGGAAACTCTACAATGGAAACTCTATAAAGTGAAGCCATTGTATGTAATGACCATGCAGTGACCCAATGACATAGTGATCACATGACATAAAAAGTGAGGGCTCACCGCTGTGCGTGCGCGTGTGTATCTCCAGGGCGCTGGCACTGGGGCAGCTCTTGCTGCAGTGGGCCAAGGGGCAGATGTGCTCGCTGGGCTGCTCCGGCGGGGGCGAGGCGGGGTCCTGCTTCCGGCTGGCGCAGTAGTACTGCAGGTGGGCCTGCAGGTTCCGCTCGCTCCGGTACCAGATCCCACAGGCCTTACACGGGAAGACATCCTCTGGACCAATCACATGACAGCACCCACATGAGCAAACCAATCACAGTGCAGTTTGTACGTGGGGAAACGAATCATAAAGTAGGGTGATTGGAGGAGGAACCGATCATGCACCAGCATGAGAAGGAGGCATCTCTTTCAGAAATATCGATGAAAATATTCATCACATGCCAACAACTAGCTTAACAACCAAATCTTTACATTTTTATATTTTAGATATTGCCCGACATTGAATTTGCAACTGTAATTAAGATCTCATGCTGTAAGCTTGTACAGTCAACCATGTCTGTGAAATCTCTTAGCAAGAACAACACATTTATAATAATAATAATAATAACAACAATAACAACACCACTACTGCTACTGCTGGTATGCAAACAATTACTATTAATACAAATAAATTAATAAATCACATAATTAATTACACTGCTCCTACCTACTGCTCTGACACCTTATCATGTTAGATATGGAGCTGCGTGATCATTTGATACTGGAATGACAAGCGCTTCCGCAATCATTCTATCATCTCCATGGCAACGCGTGCACGCAGGTTGTGAGAGCGAGAGGCTGGGTAATCGCGGGGATCTGGTGTCAGGGCTGCTGTCCTGGGCTGCTCAGATAAGCACATCTATGGGATGTAATTACCTGGCTGTGCGAGGGGACAGGAATGTGAATGATGGGCTTTTATTCCTCAGGTTAATTTATGGTGATTCATCAACCTTTCATCCCAGCATTTAATTAAGACTCTTATTCTGGCCTGACTGTTGAATGTGATAGACTCTTATTGTGACATCTGTAGAATGCGATGAAAACTCTTATTGTGACATATGTAGAATGCAATGAAGACTCTTATTGTGGCATGACTGTAGAACATGAGAAAGACTGATGGTGACATGAGTGTGTGAACAGTCACACACACACGCACACGCACACGCACACACAGAAAAGGGCTGGAGACTCACTGTTGATGACAGCGGTGGCCAGGATGGCTGCCATGCCGGCTTGCTGGGGGAGGAGGTGGATCTCAGGGTGCGGGAGCACAGGCTCCTCCTGCTTCACTGGTGCATTGTGGGTCTCAGTGGGTGTGGGCTCAGGAAGCCTGGCCAGTAAGCAGTCACCTGCAGAGACTGCCTTAGTTGCCTTACAGTACAACTCCTCACCTGGGAAGGGACCGGATAGGTGGTTCAGTAGGTATGAGGGTGGGTGGGGTTTAGTAGATATGATGGTGGGTGTGGTCTAGTAGGTATGAGGGTGGGTGTGGTTTAGTAGGTATGAGGGTGGGTGTGGTTTAGTAGGTATGAGGGTGGGTGTGGTTCAGTAGGTATGAGGGTGGGTGTGGTTCAGTAGATATGAGGGTGGGTGTGGTTCAGTAGGTATGAGGGTGGGTGTGGTTTAGTAGGTATGAGGGTGGGTGTGGTTCAGTACATATGAGGGTGGGAGGGCCGCGGTGGTGGTACAGCGGTAAAGAGCGCTGACTTTCAGTCAGCGCAGTTGTACTCCGAGGATCGGGGTTCGCGCCCCGGTCCTGCCATAGCCGAGCGTGGCCGGTGCCCTGTGGAAGCGACAATTGGCGGTCGCTTCCGGGTGGGGGGAGGGGCTCGGAGAGAACCACTGCGCACAGAAGGACCCAGGGCGTGTCACGGTCAGGAGCTGCGCCCTGTAGAGGACGTAGCGCCCTCCCTATAAATACCGATTGACGGGGTTGTGCAGCGGTGGTTCTCTAGTGGTTGCTACACGGGGGGAATTGAATTAGAATAGGGGTTCAATTGGCTACTAAATTGGGAGAAAAAGGGGAAAAATCAGAAACAATTTTTTTTTTAAAGATATGAGGGTGGGTGTGGTTCAGTAGGTGTGAGGGTGGTTGTGGTTCAGTAGATATGAGGGTGGGTGTGGTTCAGTAGGTGTGGTTCAGTAGGTGCGAGGGTGGGTGTAGTTTAGTAGGTATGAGGGTGGGTGTGGTTCAGTAGGTGTGAGGGTGGTTGTGGTTCAGTAGATATGAGGGTGGGTGTGGTTCAGTAGGTGTGGTTCAGTAGGTGCGAGGGTGGGTGTGGTTCAGTAGATATGAGGGTGGGTGTGGTTTAGTAGATATGAGGGTGGGTGTGGTTTAGTAGGTATGAGGGTTGGTGTGGTTCAGTAGATATGAGGGTGGGTGTGGTTCAGTAGGTGTGAGGGTGGTTGTGGTTCAGTAGATATGAGGGTGGGTGTGGTTCAGTAGGTGTGAGGGTGGTTGTGGTTCAGTAGATATGAGGGTGGGTGTGGTTCAGTAGGTGTGGTTCAGTAGGTGCGAGGGTGGGTGTGGTTCAGTAGATATGAGGGTGGGTGTGGTTTAGTAGATATGAGGGTGGGTGTGGTTTAGTAGGTATGAGGGTTGGTGTGGTTCAGTAGATATGAGGGTGGGTGTGGTTCAGTAGGTGTGAGGGTGGTTGTGGTTCAGTAGATATGAGGGTGGGTGTGGTTCAGTAGGTGTGGTTCAGTAGGTGCGAGGGTGGGTGTGGTTCAGTAGATATGAGGGTGGGTGTGGTTTAGTAGATATGAGGGTGGGTGTGGTTTAGTAGGTATGAGGGTTGGTGTGGTTCAGTAGATATGAGGGTGGGTGTGGTTCAGTAGGTGTGAGGGTGGTTGTGGTTCAGTAGATATGAGGGTGGGTGTGGTTCAGTAGGTGTGAGGGTGGTTGTGGTTCAGTAGATATGAGGGTGGGTGTGGTTCAGTAGGTGTGAGGGTGGGTGTGGTTCAGTAGATATGAGGGTGGGTGTGGTTTAGTAGATATGAGGGTGGGTGTGGTTTAGTAGGTATGAGGGTTGGTGTGGTTCAGTAGATATGAGGGTGGGTGTGGTTCAGTAGGTGTGAGGGTGGTTGTGGTTCAGTAGATATGAGGGTGGGTGTGGTTCAGTAGGTGTGAGGGTGGTTGTGGTTCAGTAGATATGAGGGTGGGTGTGGTTCAGTAGGTGTGAGGGTGGGTGTGGTTCAGTAGGTGTGAGGGTGGGTGTGGTTCAGTAGGTGTGGTTCAGTAGGTGTGAGGGTGGGTGTGGTTCAGTAGGTATGAGGGTGGGTGTGGTTCAGTAGGTATGAGGGTGGGTGTGGTTCAGTAGGTATGAGGGTGGGTGTGGTTCAGTAGGTATGAGGGTGGGTGTGGTTCAGTAGGTGTGGTTCAGTAGGTGTGAGGGTGGGTGTGGTTCAGTAGGTGTGAGGGTGGGTGTGGTTTAGTAGGTGTGGTTCAGTAGGTGTGAGGGTGGTTGTGGTTCAGTAGGTATGAGGGTGGGTGTGGTTTAGTAGGTATGACAGTGGGTGTGGTTTAGTAGGTGTGACAGTAGGTGTGGTTCAGTAGGTGTGAGGGTGGGTGTGGTTCAGTAGGTGTGGTTCAGTAGGTGTGGTTCAGTAGGTATGACGGTGGGTGTGGTTTAGTAGGTGTGAGGGTGGGTGTGGTTTAGTAGGTGTGACAGTGGGTGTGGTTTAGTAGGTGTGGTTCAGTAGGTGTGAGGGTGGGTGTGGTTTAGTAGGTGTGAGGGTGGGTGTGGTTCAGTAGGTGTGAGGGTGGGTGTGGTTTAGTAGGTAATACCTTGGCTGTAGACGCTGCAGTTGGCTGCTGAGTGGTTGGAGGTAACAGGAAGTTTCTTCAACCAGAGCTCTTTGTCTGTGTTAATTGGAGTCAAACCACGTTCCTGTAAACACACACATACATTAATCATTAATTAAGTACATTAAGTCAGTCCAGGTGGTTATTTCACAAAGCAGGATTGCTGAGTTAGCTGGATAACTGCACTGACTAAAATCCGGAACAGCTATTTTTGCTTCAGTCCATGTTCCAGATTTTGGAGGGTTCTGGGTTTTACTCAGTGCAGTTATCCAGCTAAATCAGTAATCCTGCTTTGTGAAATACCCCCCAGGTACCTGTACACACACATACTAATAATAATAATAACCTTATATATATAACACTTTTCATACAATGGTTTGCAGTATGTCAAACCAGATACACACACACACACCAGGGAAACACCTACCGTCAGGATCAGATATGAGGACGGAGGAATCGAGGTTACACGCATTAGGCAAATGGAACGTCCGTGCGCAGTCGAGCATCAGCGTCATATTATGCATTCGTGCTTAACTATAAAGCTTAATAGCTTATTTTTTCATGAATAAACGTAGCTTTTGTTAGTTATAAAGAATGAGCATCATTATGGTTTAGCGCTTTTTAATACATGGAAAGGACCGGTATAATTGCATTTGTGTGGGGGCGTGCCCACGATGTGGCAAACGTGGAAAGGTGGTGGATAATTTATACATGTCACACGTTCCGAGAAAAGGCTTCCGCAAAGGCTACACTTGCGTTTCCTCACTGAAGCATGATCCGTGAAGCATCCTCCGTGGGCCTCCTCGTTTCCCACTCCTCGCTCCTCCTCCGAGGAGCATTTATCGGTTTGGAATGTCCTGAAAGATGGCGAACCTCAACCGATTTCCAGGTCAGGCGAGGACCGAGGAGGAGTAGACGGATAAAATAGGAATTAACCCAAGGGCCCTCTCCCTATGTGAGATGTGAAGGAATCCTACAACTGTGTCAAAAACAAAGGGGGGAAACCCTCCACACTGTTAGTTATATTGCATTACGGTTATTTTGGTTGTGGCACCCTTCCCTGGCCATCCACTAGATGGCAGCAGGCAGTCATCTAAAACCACAGCTCTGCCCTGTCCTGTGACCAGGGGGTGGGACTCCTGTTTAAAAAAAAATAACTTCACAGACTTGAAAGAATGAACCCCTCAAGTCCAAAAACTAGAAAATATGAATAAATATATAAATGTTATTGCATACTAGGACTGAGGGTAAGAGAGGAGCTGGGGGTGAGCACGTGGGGAGCCCAGGTTTAGGGTTCAGTCTGTGGTCTCGGCGTGTTGTATTTCATCGGGGACACGCACTGATGGGGAGATAATTCTTCTATTGTTTTAATTTGAAACTCAATCTTCAGCCATGAGCACTGTGAGCTGCTGCTAATTTGATTCAGGCTCCTATAATGAGACTCTGGCTTGTTATTTTGAGATGAAAGGGAGAAATGTGGTCTGACTAACTTTGGAAATTGTAATACATACACACACTCAGTCACATTCACACACACACACAAACATATATACAAGCATGAAACTGTCACACACAAGTAAACGGGCACACACGCACACGCACACGCACAAACACATACATGCAGAAACACTCACAGACATACACAGTATGACTACACACCTGTACATACTGACCACAGAATGACTACACACCTGTACATACAGTACTGACCACATAATGACTATATACCTGCAAAAACTGACCACAGTATGACTACACACCTGTACATACTGACCACAGAATGACTACACACCTGTACATACAGTACTGACCACATAATGACTATATACCTGCAAAAACTGACCACAGTATGACTACACACCTGTACATACTGACCACAGAATGTTAATGACTGCACACCTGTACATACTGACCACAGTATGTTAATGACTACACACCTGTACATACTGACCACAAAATGACTATATACCTGCAAAAACTGATCACAGTATGACTACACACCTGCATATACTGACTGCAGTATAACAGACCCACATATACTGACTGCAGTATGACTACACACCTGCATATACTGACTGCAGTATGACTACAGACCCACATTTACTGGCTGCAGTATGACTACAGACCTGCATATACGAAGTCTCTGACATAACAAACTGCTTAGAGACCACAGTATGACTTTTTTGGGCCTAGAAATGCACAGAAGTTAAGAGCTCAAATGCCCAAACCTGGACAAAATGCTCCTTACCATCCTGATTCAACCTACCTTTGAGATGCAGAGCACTTACCAACCACTAGATGGCAGTGATCAGACATGATTAAATGGAGACTCCTGCTGTCCGTGTGCACACACAAATATATGAAAAACATCACGACACTATTTGACATATAAATTACGGCAGAACATTCTCATTGCATGGCCATACGATTTAAAGCATTTTCAGATTTTTGTGGAATAAAATAAGTAAATTACTGTTTCATAAATGTCAGTCAATTACGCACTAACTGACACTCAACACTCAAACTTTCCCTTTCATTCAATCCTTATCGGTCCCTAAAATACACACACACACACACACACACACACACACGCACACAGACAGACACACAGACACAGTGACTTCCAAGCTATCCCAGGATGCATTGTGATCTGTCCCATTGCTACAGTGGCTCCAGGGGGAGCCTGGCACTCAAAGCTAAGGCCCGAACTGAGCTCTCACACAGCCCCTCCTCCCTCATGAATATTAATCAGCACAGCCAGCCCTTGATCAGCCACATGTTCTTGTGGTGATAGCCCATCTAATTATCGAGTCTGATATTACTGCCCACACCCCTGGCACCTCCACCCCAACTCTGTGCCTCACACCAAGCCCCCTGCACCCACCCTTAAAAGTCCCCTCTTATCACTCTTTAAACCTCCCTCATCTCAGCCTGCTAAAACCAGGATGCAAATGATCCAATTACATTTTTCATTTCTCTTTCTTTATTCTGGATATAATTATTCCAAAAAAAAAACCATCTGCTGAATGAAAAAAATAAACATTAGCAGAATAAAAACCCGGCTGGTGAATAAAAAAAACTGCTTGTTGAATAAAAGCCCAGTAGTTGTCTCTGTTCAACTCACACTTATGCACACACACTCCCAAAGACACATTTACACTCACACTCATGCACACACACTCCCAAAAACACATTTACACTCACACTCATGCACACACACTCCCAAAGACACATTTACACTCACACTCATGCACACACACTCCCAAAAACACATTTACACTCACACACACACATTTACACTCACACTCATGCGCACACACTCCCAAAAACACATTTACACTCACACTCATGCACACACACTCTCAAAAACACATTTACACTCACACTCATGCACACACACTCCCAAAAACACAATTACACTCACACTCATGCACACACACTCATGCACACACACTCCCAAAAACACATTTACACTAACACTCATGCACACACACTCCCAAAAACACATTTACACTCACACTCATGCACACACACTCCCAAAAACACATTTACACTCACACTCATGCACACACACTCCCAAAAACACAATTACACTCACGCACACACACTCATGCACACACACTCCCAAAAACACATTTACACTAACACTCATGCACACACACTCCCAAAAACACATTTACACTAACACTCATGCACACACACTCCCAAAAACACATTTACACTCACACTCATGCACACACACTCCCAAAAACACATTTACTCTCACACTCATGCACACACACTCCCAAAAACACAATTACACTCACACTCATGCACACACACTCATGCACACACACTCCCAAAAACACATTTACACTAACACTCATGCACACACACTCCCAAAAACACATTTACACTCACACTCATGCACACACACTCCCAAAAACACAATTACACTCACACTCATGCACACACACTCATGCACACACACTCCCAAAAACACATTTACACTAACACTCATGCACACACACTCCCAAAAACACATTTACACTCACACTCATGCACACACACTCCCAAAGACACAATTACACTCACACTCATGCACACTCGCTCCCAAAGACACATTTACACACACACACACACATTTACACTCACACTCATGCACACACACTCCCAAAAACTCATTTACACTCACACTCATGCACACACACTCATGCACACACACTCCCAAAAACACATTTACACTAACACTCATGCACACACACTCCCAAAAACACATTTACACTCACACTCATGCACACACACTCTCAAAAACACATTTACACTCACACTCATGCACACACACTCCCAAAAACACATTTACACTCTCACTCATGCACACACACTCCCAAAAACACATTTACACTCACACTCATGCACACACACTCCCAAAAACACATTTACACTAACACTCATGCACACACACTCCCAAAAACACACTTACACTCACACTCATGCACACACACTCTCAAAAACACATTTACACTCACACTCATGCACACACACTCCCAAAAACACATTTACACTCACACACACACATTTACACTCACACTCATGCGCACACACTCCCAAAAACACATTTACACTCACACTCATGCACACACACTCCCAAAAACACATTTACACTCACACTCATGCACACACACTCCCAAAAACACATTTACACTAACACTCATGCACACACACTCCCAAAAACACATTTACACTCTTACTCATGCACACACACTCCCAAAAACACATTTACACTAACACTCATGCACACACACTCCCAAAAACACATTTACACTCACACTCATGCACACACACTCCCAAAAACACATTTACACTCACACTCATGCACACACACTCTCAAAAACACATTTACACTCACACTCATGCACACACACTCTCAAAAACACATTTACACTCACACTCATGCACACACACTCTCAAAAACACATTTACACACACACTCATGCACACACACTCTCAAAAACACATTTACACACACACTCATGCACACACACTCTCAAAAACACATTTACACTCACACTCATGCACACACACTCTCAAAAACACATTTACACTCACACTCATGCACACACACTCTCAAAAACACATTTACACACACACTCATGCACACACACTCTCAAAAACACATTTACACACACACTCATGCACACACACTCTCAAAAACACATTTACACACACACTCATGCACACACACTCCCAAAAACACATTTACACTCACACTCATGCACACACACTCTCAAAAACACATTTACACTCACACTCATGCACACACACTCCCAAAAACACATTTACACTCACACTCATGCACACACACTCTCAAAAACACATTTACACTAACACTCATGCACACACACTCCCAAAAACACATTTACACTCACACTCATGCACACACACTCCCAAAAACACATTTACACTCACACTCATGCACACACACTCCCAAAAACACATTTACACTCACACTCATGCACACACACTCTCAAAAACACATTTACACTCACACTCATGCACACACACTCTCAAAAACACATTTACACTCACACTCATGCACACACACTCCCAAAAACACATTTACACTCACACTCATGCACACACACTCCCAAAAACACATTTACACTCACACTCATGCACACACACTCCCAAAAACACATTTACACTCACACTCATGCACACACACTCCCATACACACATTTACACTCACACACACTCCCAAAAACACATTTACACTCACGCACACTCCCATACACACATTTACACTCACACTCATGCACACACACTCCCATACACACATTTACACTCACACTTATGCACATTCATATATATACACACCGACTCATACACACACGCACTCTCCTGTACATACACACGCACATGTACACTCACACTCACGCTCGTGCGCGCACACATACACGCACTTCATTTCCCTCCCAGAAAACTCCATCCTCCAGGTGTGATGATATGCATGCAGATGAGATGTAGGAGCATGAACACGTGATGCTCAAACAGCAGATAACTGCCTCATGAATGAGTGCTGATGAACAGAGGAGATACAACAAGGCTTTCTCTCCTCTTCTCCGTCTCACTGTTTTACCTCTCTCCCTCCCTCCCTCCATTTTCCCTCTCTCTCCCTCTCTCGCTTTAGTAAAAATGGTGCGATACATCATTGACCTATACAAGCAACAGCAAACAGCAATGTATGTTTCATTAGAGAGAGCATTGACCTTCACCTGTCCTCCACAGGGAGCAGGTAACGGTGAGGGGGGTGAGGGGCAAAGGGATATCTCTCCCAAAATGCATGTTTGAAAGCTATGGGTGGTTGGCGTGACCTGGGTGGGTTTTCCTGGAGGTTATAGGGGATTAGGCAGCGCGCTTCTTTCCATAACAGGATAAAAAGGCGTTTGGAGTGATAGCGCTTTCAGTTCCACTGCGGCCTCTGGCTTCGCCTCCATAAAAGGATGGGATGAGAGTGTCTCACACACACACACACACACACACACACACACACACACACATTCTCTCACCTTTTCGTCTTGCCCTTCTCTCTGCTGTCTGCTGTGGCCCCACCGACTGTAAGGTCCCCAGGTGGTGTCAGGTGCCAGATACTTTCGGGCGAGGATCCTTCTGACCCCTCCCACATTGCTGAGGTGGAGTTCATCTAAAAGAGAAGAGAGTAACACCATCAGCAACATGTGGGGGTGGGAATTGGATAGGCTCAGCCCTGTGTTGGGTACCAAATTTATAATAAAAAAAATAACCTCGGGAGTTTAGCAAAAATCTTGTAGACATTCAAGGGTGAAAAAACAAACAAAAAGCTTTTCTGGCCTAATTCTTGCACACATAAGCCAGATTCAGAGCTGAGATAAGCACGCGCAAATGGGACTTACTCCCGAAATTCTGCGTAGCTTAAGCTATTTGTGATTCAGATATTTGACTTACCCGCTGTTTTAAGTGTCTCTTCAGTACATACACATCATTACGCGCGTGGGGTGGAGATTTGATGAAAATGAGGCCTGTCTGCTTGTTCAAGATACGCATATAAACAGTTTTCACTTAATTATTTTTTTCCACGCAACTTTGTTCGGAAAAAAAGGTAGTTTATGTCTAGCGTCACCAATAGAAGATTATTATTAAAAATACAGAATCTTTCGCAAAAATGGATATTAGAATGAGTGCATGTTATTTGAAAAAGATATTGGTTTTATTTTCCTACTTACAATTATCAAAGAGCTGTCATAAAGAGTATATAGTACCAGACCAATATTAGATGGATTCATTGATAGACAGTGTTTGGATCATAACGGCTTTGACAGAGAAACAAATTTGTAACCTACTTGTGTGAGCACAGCTGCTCCAAAATTATTAGGAAGCGCAAAGTAACTCCCCGCAGTGTAGATCTACCAGTGCTCCAGGTTACAATCTCTCTCCTTGCTGGCCACATCCTTACAGCATGCGACAGATGCACTCAAAACTAAATCTTTGGACAGTGGTTGCAAGTAATGGGCTATTATTAAGTACACATGTGACTTCAACTGGTTAAGTTGAAGGCGTCGCATCTCGGCTATTATGTTACTGTACATAACATTATTAGGTAGGCTAAATCGTAAAAAAAAAAAAAGTAAACATTTTTTTTTTAAGTAAATCCAACAATTTATTGGTTTACTTGAAAATATTGCGTGCAACCACTGTCCAGCGATTATTTTTTAGATTGTGCAATGAGTATATCCCAGTCATCAATAGAAGCTATGATCATTTTATCAATGCGATGTATTAATATGTTCACAGCATGCCTACACCCCGTCACGCAAGAGCAACAACGATGCGCAAAGGCTGGATTTTCCAAAAGGCAAATGCGGTTACTGTCACCGACACGTTGAAAACGCATAACCCCACAAACATATTGTTAGTAGATACGTGGCAACCCGGGGGGCAGGTACAAGAAACAGGTCATTAGAATATCATGCCCTGTACCACCCACATTTTGAGATAAGCACCTGTGCAACACAAGTCAGCTCACGTTAAATCCGTGCAGGAGAGGCACTTAAGCGCATTACTTAAGTTGGCCATCTCTGAATCCGTCCCATAAAATTTATCTGGAAACTCTTTTTAATATAAATTTTTTTAGCATGTAAAAACAGTGTACTTACTCTCATACAGCAGTATACATATTTATGTAAGATAAAACAATATATATTTTTCCTGTAACCTCCTGTTCAGCTTAACAAAACATCTCATAAATTGTTCTCTTGCCCGTAATGATTCAAAAGCCAGGTAGTGTGGGGAAAATGGGGGGGTGGGAGAAAGGACCTCCTGCATAAAACTGAACTAAATTGCGAATTTGTCGTTCCAATATTAAGGATTTAATATGGCTACAACTGCAAGCACATTCCACAACTCACCTCATTGAGACCATCTCAATGTGAATTTGTAAAATGCATGCAGATATCAATTCATACGTATTCCCTTTGGTACTTGAGCCTGAGTTGCTTCAGTAAAATACCGAGCTGCCTGTGAACAGTGTAACCTGCATAAGGATAAGAGCGCCCACTAAATGCACAAATGCAATATGTTAAATTTCCTATTAGCAACGTACTCTGTGTTTGTGGAGCTCCTCTCTGGTTTCTGTGCAAAAAGGCAATGACAACAATGTCCAACCCCTATTTTACTGTTCCATAAGTGAAAAGCCACTGCGTGGGATGCAGTGACGCTCATCAACAATGAGCAGAGCTGAGCCCTGACAGGCTGATCCTGCCCCGAAACCCCCGCTAATGGATGCATCTGCCCCACAGGGTGAAAGGCCCATCCTGCCCCCAAGACTGACGGTGTCATGCAATAGCCCTGTTTGTCCAGCACTTATCGATCCTCCTATCAGTCACTACCGAACACAAACTATACTTGAGACAACTAGCCTCCTGACAGCAAAGACCAAGGTCGAGGGGGTCTCGCTCTCTCTCTCTCTTTCGCTCTCTTTCTCTTTTTCTCGCTCCCTCTTTCTCACTCTCTCTCGCTCTCTCTCTCTCTCTCTTTTTCTGCAGGTCAAAGTCCACAGTCATGTGGCTCTAGGCCTTAATCAGCCTTCTGTTCAGGCACGCTAATCTAATCGGCCCATCCGTGCCCTGTCTGGAGGCAGTCATTGGCTCGCCTCGGTCACCTGACCCCATTATCAATGGACTCCCCAATCACCACCATCAGTAACCAAATTGTGCAAGGATAAAGGTGTTTGCCTTTGATAACATAGTCAGTGCAAGAATACACAAACACCCACACACACACACACATCCTCATGCACAAACACACACACACACACCAATTCACAGGTGTGTTATTAGACAAGGCATGACTCCAACAGGACCATGGCCCTGTGGGACCAGCTGGGGTCTCAGAATTCATATTTCCTTGTTCAAAATTCATAACAGACAATGGCAGCTTCCTTTGCAGCAACAAGCCTCACTTTGCCTGACTCTGTATTGTTAGGGGAGTATTGTCATATTGGGTTTACTCTCTTGCAATGTTTCACCAAACCAAACGCTTAATCCCATGCAAAGCCTTTTATTGATTCAGTCACTCAATATGCAAATGTGCTCACATGCACAGCCTCATGGGAGGAACAATCCCTGTCATCTACTGAGCATGTGCAGCATCAGTCACCCATCTGGATGTGCTCCACATATTCCCCTGGTCCACAGCCCAGCCGCCTGCTCTATCTGGACTAATTGATTTTCAGAGGGCCGAGTTGCTACGGAATGAACGGATCGCTGTGAAGGTATCGATCGCCTTTATCAGTGCAGCGCTGCGACATGCGCTAATAGAGGGAGGTTTAACCTGCGGTCCCCACCTCAGCCTTCTCAACCCGCGCTTTAATTAGCGCTCTGTCACCGCCACACTAGCACCGCACGCCGCAAGAGGTCCAGCGCTCCTAAACGCGCCTGAACGCGCCTCGATACACCTGAACACATATGAAGACACCCGGGTCACCACACGCCGGGACACTCCTGAATACACCTCAGTACCCCTGAACACATCCGAACGTTCTGAAACACAGCGCTGGCTAGCTAGCTCCTGGCTATGGTTAGAGAATAGAGTGAGTACAAAACAAAAACAATACTATGTCATGTCACACTGACCAATGAACAAAGGCTTCAACCACGGCAGAAGAAAACAATGAATATGAATGAATACCGTTTCTGTCATAAAACAAGAATAGCGTACTTTATAACACTGCTCAGATTGTTAATCATTTCATTATTTTGGAGCCTCGTGTCAAGTTAGTGTCACGTAACCCATTCTCCGATGCTATGGGTCCCCCTAGTGTTCGTTAAGTGTCACTGCACCCAACCTGTATGAGGCCCACCCTGCTTGCTTTGATTAATAGGAGGGTTGCGCCCCCTCATTTACATACAGCTTGAAAATTTTAAAGCAAAAATTTTAAACGAAAATGAAATTTTTAATTTTCTATTTTAATCTTAATTTTTGGCTGAATAATCCTCCATTTTCATTTTTCATTTTCATTTTCCATTTTTGTTAAAATTTTCCATTTTCATTTTCACTTTCATTTTGGGCTGAATAATCCTCCTTAAAAACCTGCCATTTCTGCTAATCAGCCAAGTGACTAAAGTTTTTTAACCAAACAGATTATTAATGAGATCTAGTTACTTGAATATTTTCTTGAAGAGTATATGTTTGTAATTCTAAAATAAATAAATAAATGTTCACAAAAAAATAATAATATTAATGAGACATTTTCTGTTCAAAACCTCTGAATTTTGAATATCACTTGACTCGCAAACACAGTCAATGGCTGTGTTCGAAATGCCTCACTCATTCACTCCCTCCCTATACACTACTTAGGGAAATCTACATAGAGCACTAGAGAGGGATTCACTGGTGAAAGAAGAAGAAGATTTAAGACACTACTGATTTTAAGCAGGTTACTTAGATGCTTGCGTGACAGCGGTCACAGGCTTGGTGAGCAAACATGCAAGAAACAGTAAAGTGTTCTTTTTTTGTTTTGAACAAGGGTTTTCTTGGCTTATTGTAGGTAGACAGGTAAGTTAGGCAACTAGGTAGCTAGCTAGCTAATTAAAGGGTAACAAAACACGCTGGTTTAGCTAGACCCCGCCCCTTTTGAAATTTGAAAATCTGGGCTTGATAAAGAAATAATATAGGGGCGGAGCTCCAGGTATGAAACCATGCTCAAGCGAGCCCCAAGAAACTTGGGTGGAGAATGTGGCACGCATAGCCTCATTTGGGCTTATAATGATGCGGCCAGTAAACAACAAATCACATGCTGTACAAATAGTTACCCATGCCATGTATTTTTAATAAACTATATATATTCTTTTAAACAAACTAGCTAGCTACTTGCTAAGCCAGACTGAAAAACAAACTATCAAAAAACAAGGTACGATCAAGCTAACTATAAAAATATATACCAAATATAGGTTACTATAACTTACTAGAATATTCAAAAAAGCTAAACTGTAAGCTAGCTATATATATCACTCGTTCGCTCGCTCTCTCCTCTCTCCGTCCACTGCATGCAGATAAACTGCTGAGATTCGCGTTTACAGCTGGGGGGTAGCCCGCCCGCGCTCCAAAACTTCAGGGCGTAGCTGTACAAATGTCTGTTGGTTGATGCTAGATTGGAAAGCCCGGAGGGACCTGGGTGGGACCTGGTTGTTACGTACTGTGCTGTGATTGGTTACGTGAACTCCTGTGAGGTTATGTTTTGGGGTTGGCGCTAGATTAACAACCAATCACAGCAGAGTACGTAACACCCAGGTCCCTCCGGGCTATCCAATCTAGCATCAACCATTTCCATTTTGTCACCGAGGGAGGAATACGTAAGCGAAGACATTTCTGGCCAATCGCAGATTGAACGTGGAGTACCTAACGTTTTACCACTAGAGACACCTTTGAGCCAGATTCTTAAAGTTTATGCTTTTTTTGTGCGGACTGCAGTAATTTGCCAAGATTTGGACCAGGATCAATAAGTAATACTTAGAAAAATCCAAATGTATCAGTTATCATCTAAAATAAGTGGTTCTAGTTTGTTACCCTTTAAGTAGCATTTTCCATTAAACATAGCTATAGAAATAATTGTTAAATTAAAAAATAGTTAACACTTTGTAATATATTTAATCTGCTGCATTTATTAATATTTTGGTTAGACTAAACGGATTTAACATATAAAATTAAACTTGCATTTATATTTACATTTGTAGACCAGCCCAGCCTCAGCCGTCGCCATCTTGACAAAAACGCCACTCCGGCGATGTAGTAGGGTACATCGTTTGTACCCTAAATTTTGTGGTGCATTGTGCGGGATACTGAGTGAACTATTTAGGGTGTCAAATTTGACATTTTGAATTGGGACACCCTACAAAATGGCCGATACCCTAAATGGTGCTATAAAGTGTATAGGGAGTCATTCTGAACACAGTCAATGTGATTTCCTTTGCGTTCGCTGAGTTCAGGGACAAACAGAAACGGCCTCCTGCAAGCCACTCATTTGAGAGAATGATCATTTCCATTTTCCCTCCCGTGCGCAGATAAGACCGGGGCGAGCTAATCGGACACTCGTCCACCAGACTTTATCAATGACATTTACTGCTGTTTACGAAACCCCTTTCAGGAATTTGCATGAATTATTTGCCGTTTCGTTCTCCGTTCTGAACTTTTATCTACAAACACTCTGCTCCTCGGTCCTGATTAGGGTGTGTGCCACATAAATAAACAGGATAAAATAATGAGATTCTCAAAGGTGCATTTGTATGGTTGTCATGGTGATCATCCTAAAGAAGGACAGATCTTAAACAGTGCTGGACGGTACCTGCCCATGCTCCTCATTGAGCCCTCCCACTCCACACTGACCGTTCCTTCTCTAAGTTGACTCTTCCTGTTACTTGCGTGCGAGTGTGTGTGTGTGTGTGTGTGTGTGTGTGTGTGTGTGTTGTGGGTGTGCGCGTGTGTGTACTCACGTGTGCATGTGTCTGTATGTACTTACAATATGTGCGTGTGTTTTTGCTTCACAGAGTGAGTGTTCTCTCCCTCCATCTCAAAGAATTTGAAAAAGGAACCTTCCCATAAAAAATATGACCAACGTGTAGTTCAAATGTGTTTACAGTCTGTTTAGGTTATGGTTGGTAACCCAGCTCTTGGGTTACTGTTGCTCTTAACCCAGATTTATGCACTTGTCTTCTCATTGCAAGTCACTCAGGATAAGCGTGTGTTCGTCGATGGGCCAGAGAGTGGCTGCTAAATGGCAGTAATGTAATGTAATGGTTGGGGTACAAGGTTGGGGTTGAGGGACAAATCCATGAGATGTTGTGAATAACAGAAGAGGTCAATACAAGTAGTCCCACACAGTGTGCTCAATTAAAGCACACCTGGCTGTTATAGGTCTATACCAGTGCCTGTAATTGACAGCAGGATCGCAATGTGGTCTATAACAGTGTAATTGACAGCACGGTCCCAGTGTGGTCTATAACAGTGTAATTGACAGCACGGTCACAGTGCGGTCTATAACAGTGTAACTGACAACATGGTCGCAGTGCGGTCTATAACAGTGTAATTGGCAGCACGGTCTATAACAGTGTAATTGGCAGCGTGGTCGCAGTGCGGTCTATAACAGTGTAATTGGCAGTGTGGTCGCAGTGCGGTCTATAACAGTGTAATTGGCAGTGTGGTCGCAGTGCGGTCTATAACAGTGTAATTGGCAGTGTGGTCGCAGTGCGGTCTATAACAGTGTAATTGGCAGTGTGGTCGCAGTGCGGTCTATAACAGTGTAATGACTGCAGTTACAACAGAGGTCCTCCACTAACGCAGTCACAGAGAGAGAGGGGAGGGGGGGGAGCAAGATAGGGGGAGAGAGAGAGGAAGAGCGAGGGGGAGAGAGAGAGAGGAAGAGCGAGGGGGAGAGAGAGAGAGGAAGAGCGAGGGGGAGGGAGAGAGAGAGAGAGCGAGACAGCAATAGAGGGAGAGAGACAGAGACTGAAGAGAGCTGATTAGGAAACTCATTAGATTAACGCACAGATCAATCCACCTGCTGGTTTTGTTGCTTAAATGACCGTGGAGATACTCCACTTCAGTGCGAGTCTGTGATCACAGGCAGTGAGCTCCATTCAGACCAGCGTCACACAGATAACAATCTGGAGTCTCGTGACCGGACTTGTTATTCCTCATACCTTACTATTTTATGTGCCACAGTGACAATCGCAGAACACTGGTGCCACCTCTTTACTCTTAGCATCTTCTCATAAAAGAAAATGCACACACACAAATACAGACATGTATGCACGTGCACACCACACATGCACCTACATGCATGCATGCACGCACACACACACACACAAACACACACACACACACACCTGAGATCGATGAAGATGATACAAACCACACAAACTGACAGCAGTTAAACCGCAGCTGTGCTCTCAATCTGCAGGGCCCGTGTGTATCTAACAGTCAATCAAACTTCAAAGAGTTTCCCAATCGTCAAAGTGCGTTCGAGTGTGCACACACAGCCGAAGTGTGCACAAGCTCACACCTGGCACACAGGGGCCAGAGCGGGAGCAGATACGCACTCGTCTGCTGGGATTCCTGTCACACACTCACAACCTTGAGCGTTGCCTTGGTAATGCTCCCCTCGCTCTTGCGCTCCAAACACCTGCACTTCCTCTATGTGCCAGAGAAGGAGGTGTGGTCCCGAAGGAGGACAGAAATATTCTTTCCCACAAAAAAAAAAGGTACTTTTTCCGGAGTCTGGCATGGGGCGGGTGAAGTTGGAGGTACTACGGTCTGTTGGTTGCTGGCCGAGATGCAGAGGAACTATTGGTGACCATCTGCAAAATTACTCATTTTTTCATTTCTCATAAGGTTGTGGTGATCGGCAGTTTGGGTTACAAGGAAGTTACTCAACAGAAAAGTAAACAAACACTTCCTTTCCACAATAATATGCCAATTGTTTGCCTGTTCTGGGATGAAACGATCCTTAACAAGAAAATACTACGCGTAAACGGTTATATGTCGTAATCAGATGGGGAGAAATTTGAATAACATTACTTTTTTTTTTTTTTTTAAGGAAAGCTTGGCTCCCATTGGTGCAGAGTCCAGACCCTCTCTGAAAGTCAGAGCTGTCTAGAAAAAGGAAATCGTTTGATTGGCAGATTTGCATTCCTCTCACTAGCAGTCTCTGGTCTCTCTATTAGAGAAACATTTCCTACACATGCAGAACATTCCTCACTCATGCAAACGACACTGCATGCACTAGTATTTTATCTACTATTGTTGTTGTAGCGATGACTCTGATGTTAAAAATCATGGTTGATTTGGAAGGAAAAGGGCAGGGGTTTTATAGGATTACTGCCATTCCTGTTTTCAAATGAGAGTTTTAATGAGAAAATATCAACCCCTCCAAGACAGCAATGTCAGTTTGAAGATAATTTTTCCCCGTCATAATTTCTTTGCATATCGTACATCATGACGCAGTAGAGATTAAAAGCCATTTTGCCATATCAAACTGTCCAGCCCATTCCCAAAACTAATACGCCAATCAGCCGCCATTTAAAGAGATAATTCACTTTGTGGTTTTTGATAGCATTTCAGGTTTATTGTATGTTTTATTGTATTTGTGCGATGAAGGCTACATTAGACGCAGAAGCTGATGGCCTTCCAGCTTCACAATGACTGGTATAGGGTTGGCGGTTTGTGATCGAAAGCAAAAGAATATACACTTCAAGTAACTTCATAGCGGCTTGCACATTCTCCAGAAGTTGTACGTGCGCATATTATACAATTATTCTTCAAACAAATTGCTTTTAAACTTGTTTTTGACTGGAACCATCTCCTATGGCGCGCATACCGCTGTACTCAAGAAAATTGTGGCTCTGCTTCCTATATCAACATTACTACACGTGGAGAGCAGCAGATTGCTTCATGCGAGAGAAGACAACAAAACAACATTGAAGTGCCACAGGTTTCAGAAATCTGCATTTTCAAAATGCAGCCCATTAAAATGCACAGTTGTGCCAAAAGTAGACAAAAATAAAGAACATAATAGTGGCTAATCAGCAAACTACCGGCGCATGATATCTTTTGAATGCTCGTTCTAATTTGCATCGCCACTATTCTTTACTCAGTGATATTACACGAAAAGAGTGAAATATCCCTTTATATCTGTGAGATGATATCAATGGCTTTATATCGGGTCTATGATCAGCATATCAACAATTTCTGTTTATTTTTACATTATGTTCTCATTTTCAAATGATCTTAAATTTATCCACAAACAAAAACACAATTAGATCATTAAGTTTCCACACTAACACTTCCCTATAAAAACTGAAGAATATGCCAGAACAGATCGACTGACAAGAAAAGGCTCAGTGTGTGTGTCTGTGTGTGTGTGTGTGTGTCTGTGTGTGTGCGCGTGGAGGCTGTGTGTGTGTGTGTGTATGTGTCTGTGTGTGTGTGTGTATGTATGTATGTGTGTGTATGTGTCTGTGTGTGTGTGTGCGCGTGGAGGCTGTGTGTGTGTGTGTGTGTGTGTGTGTGTGTGTGTGTGTGTGTGTGTGCGCGTGGAGGCTGTGTGTGTTGACAGAGAGGTGAGGAGTGGGGGGGTCTTGACGATAAGAAAAAAATTCTGACTGGTCAAAGTTTCCCTTTTGCCAATCACACACCTGATAAAGAGCCTGGGCCAGGACTGATAGAAGGGCTATCTGCCCCCCTCTCCCTTCTGCTCCATCTTTATCACCCACCCTCTCCCTATTTCTCACCCTCTCCCTTCTGCTCCATCTTTCTCACACACCCTCTTCCTCTTTCTCACCCTCTCTCTCTCCCTCTCCCTTCTGCTCCATCTTTCTCACACACCCTCTCCCTATTTCTCACCCTCATCCTTCTGCTCCATCTTTCTCACACACCCTCTTCCTCTTTCTCACCCTCTCCCTTCTGCTCCATCTTTCTCACACACCCCTTTCCTCTTTCTCACCCTCTCCCTTCGGCTCCATCTTTCTCACACACCCTCTTCCTCTTTCTCACCCTCTCTCTCTCCCTCTCCCTTCTGCTCCATCTTTCTCACACACCCTCTCCCTATTTCTCACCCTCATCCTTCTGCTCCATCTTTCTCACACACCCTCTTCCTCTTTCTCACCCTCTCCATTCTGCTCCATCTTTCTCACACACCCCTTTCCTCTTTCTCACCCTCTCCCTTCGGCTCCATCTTTCTCACACACCCTCTTCCTCTTTCTCACCCTCTCTCTCTCCCTCTCCCTTCTGCTCCATCTTTCTCACACACCCTCTTCCTCTTTCTCACCCTCTCCCTTCTGCTCCATCTTTATCACCCACCCTCTCCCTATTTCTCACCCTTTCTCTCTCCCTCTCCCTTCTGCGCCATCAACCAGAAACCACACAGCAATTAATATCTCTCCAATTACTATTACAGCCAACAGCTGGGCTCTGATGATAATGAACGCATTCTGGATATGAATTGAAACACGCCCACAAACTGCAAATCTACTTGAAAAGAAATATTGATGAAGTCTCAGCAATCTGCCTACATTTTCAAACACAGAAACTAACGGAAAATAAACAAGAGACGTGTGGTGCTGCTTTTCCACACTGAGTATAATCACGCAGCACGCTACTGCTTCAACAGAAAAACTTTAATAAAAATACACACACACACACACACACACACACACCCCTCTGCTTCAACAGAGAAACTATAATAAAAATACACACACACACACACACACACACACACACACACCACTCTGCTTCAACAGAGAAACTTTAATAAAAATACACACACACACACACACACACCACTCTGCTTCAACAGAGAAACTTTAATAAAAATACACACACACACACACACTACACCACACTGCTTCAACAGAAAAACTTTAATAAAAATACACACACACACACACACACTACACCACACTGCTTCAACAGAAAAACTTTAATAAAAATACACACACACACACACACACACACACACACACACACACACACTTTCTTAATCTTTCACATTTTTCCTCTCTCACACACACAGCCACACAAGTCACGTACCTCACTACAGTGAAGGCTACTCCTTCACACACACACACACACACACACACACACACACACACACACACACACACACACACACACACACACAGTACACCACTCTGCTTCAACAGTGAATTTTAATACAAATACAATTACACACTTATACTCACTACACAACTACACCTTGACACACAGAATTCACTACACAAATACACATTTACACACACTACTTCAACAGTGGCCTTTAATACAAATACAATTACACACACATACTTACGACACACTGACACACACACACATTCACTACAGAAATTGCCTACCCACACACACTACAACTGAATATTCACTCTCATACACACAAACATTCACTACAGAAATTGCATACACACACACTACAACTGAATATTCACTCTGAAAACACACACACATTCACTACAAAATGATACACATCACGTAAAAAAAAAAAAATAATAATAATAATAATTTTTAAATCAATGTCAGGTTCCACCCCACTTTCGGAAATATATTGTAAATATGTGTCATTTTTTGATACATTTCACAAAGCTTTCTTCTCAAATATATATATTGCAATATCTGAAATTAGCAATAATTTGCTTATGTGTCCATTTTTGTTGTGAAGTGTTGCTATATCTGGATAATAATTCAACATATTTCAGGATATTACATTTCTGGAAGGGCCAGCCCTCCACGGTTGATTTATTTAAAAAAGTCAGACCGTCAGTAAAGGACATCTCTCATGTAAGTTCATTTGATCTTGGGTGAAACCCCCCAAAAAGAAGCAGCCCTGTACTTGTGGGCACATCCACGTACAGAAGACGTCCAAAAAGCACATTTAACAAGCCATTCTCAAAACACTGTACACAAAGGTACCCTAGAACATCTCCTTGCAAGAACGAGATGACCTGGGATTTAACAAGGAGGACTCAAATAGACCAGATACAGAAATGTATAATTATTTATGAACAAAATGCATTACTGGCATTTAGCAGACACTCTTATCCAGAGGGACTTTGACATATTATCCATGCGTTTGACATAGTATCCATTTATACAGCTGGAAATATACTGGAGCAATTCAGGTCACATAACTTGCACAAGGGTACAACGCCAGTGTCCTACCTAAGAATCAAACCTGATACTTTTACCTGGGTAACAAGCTCGCTTATCCCAGTCCCCTAACCATTATAACACACTGCCACCCCATCCCAATAACATTCCAATCTAATGCGGAGTGGAGTCGGGAGTGGTGAAAGCATCAACAGGAACACAGGGCCATAACGAACTCTGCCAGGGTACAAAGCGCCGTCTTACGTCGCAGAAATGTATTCGCACTGGTACATTCTAGAATAACAGGGACTTGAACCGTCACCTGGTGTTGAGTGCACTGAGGAGCTAGCTGAAAAAATACTGAAATGCAACTGCTTCACGTACAGAAATGAGTTCTTTCTTCAAATGGGAATTGGGGGCTGAGATTAGATTCAGCTGTAAATTACACTGGTACAGTATGGAACACATGGCTGGCTAAATGGCTGTAAGTCATCAAGGGTCTGAGCTATCGAACGAGCCCCAAACCATCACTCTGTTGCCAGATATATGGAGTAGATGTGGATGGATCACTGCAAGGGTTATTTCTCTTGACTCACTTTCCTATGGAACTCTATGGGGAAAAAAGTCAGGAGAAACAACCCTTAAAGGGATCCATCCACATCTACTCCATATCTGGCCGCAGATGGAGGGTTTGGGACTCGTTTGATACCTGAGACCCTTGATGACGTACAGTAATTTCGCCAGTCATGTGTTCCATACTGTACCAGTGTAATTTACAGCTGAATCTAGTCTCACCCCCCAATTCTCATAGAGATCAGTTCAAATGCAGAGAGGTTATAGTATCGCTTGTAACAGTACCTGAAAATAAGATATCGAGAGTCTTTTAATGTTGATTGGTCACAGACTTCAGGAAGTAACAGCATGCAAAGGATATGCGACCAAATATTAAATATGATACTTTAAAAATATGTTAAAGCAAAGGGTATGAATACTTATGTAAATGAGAAAATCGATTTTTAATACATATGCAAAAATTTCTAAAAACATGTTTTCACTTTGTCATTATGGGCTATTTTGTGTAGAATTTTGCGACAAAAAATGAACTCAATCTATTGTAGAATATGTCTGTAATGTAATAAAACGTGGAGAAAGTGAAAGGGGTGGGCAGACTTTCCGGCTTGACTGTATATGTATACATATACTATATACATATGCAAGGAGCTGCCAATCGCAAGTGTCTATGGGATCCTGAGGGAGCAGCGTTTAAATGGACCGATGTGAAACTGCAGGAACTCGTTCTGATGAAGGCCTATGGGTCGAAACATTAACCGCCACATGGCTAAATAAAATATCACCTTTTTCTTTGGAACATAAGTGTGCAAGTTTTCATTCTGGATTCTCTTGTGTGATATTTGGACTCTGTACCTTGACTCTGATTCTCTCTCAGTGAAATCTGCACTACAAATCCCAGAATGCCTACTGGCGTGCTTCCATATTTCAAATCAATTAGTGATGACCAGCCCCACGCAGACAGAAGAAAGGTGAATCTTAGAGCCCTGTGGATCCAGCTCGCTAGACCCATTTTAAAAATAGGTCCACGCCAACTCCCTTGTAAACGCAGCATTTCATGCAGGGAGAGGGATTGTGGGTAATTGTGTCAGGAGGGCAGGACAGTGGGGAGGACAGGTGTGCTTACCTGGGCCATCCCAGTAAGGCTCCGCCTCCTCTTCTTCCTGACTGCTGTGTGGCGGACTCTTCTCCTCTTCCTCACGGCCAGGTGTGTCAGGTGTCCCAGGCCCTGCAGAGACCGGAAGGTTCCGTACATTCTGTGAGTGCGAATGTGGACTGGACACACTGAACCAAACTAACTCCACTAACAAATCAATCAGAGAGCAATTTCTCACTGTAATGCCTTTCTAGAAGGAAGCAAAATATGGAAACTGGAGAATTGAAGGATGTGTTTATATGTGTACATGTATATGCCTATGTTTTTGTCTCTGTGTTCGTCTGTGTTTATGCTAGTGTGTGTGTTTCATAGTCTGCTTAATAGAAATAGGTGTGTCTCTCCCCAGTCTCAGTTTGTGTAGTACTTGTGTATCAGAGTAACAATGCATTTTTGCAGCTAGGAAAGACCCCCCCCCCCCCCCATTCTGTCCATTCGCCCCTCCTGGCCTCGATAACACCCCAGCTGCATGCACAAAGGCCGTGTTTGCTCACACCCTGGCCCCGATAACCGGCAATAGCCCCAATCGATTCCTGTCATAAACACAGGTCCACACAGCCCTGCTGGCGTTAGCTGTTATTAATGTCACGGATCGAGATAAGATCTACATCACTGAACACTCGCATTATTTCAGCTGCTGGACAGATTGATTAGTGGGAGGAGTCTTGAGCAGCAGTTACTGAGTTATCATCAGTATCACCTGTGAGATCTGAGAAATGGCAGGTATCTGGAGTCAGACTTTGTGCCCCCTCCCCCCGTTAGAACAGCCACCCTCTATCTGATAACCGCGCACTCACCAACCCACCCCCCCTCCCCCCCCACACACACACACACACACACACATACACAGCTGCAGGGCAAAGTTAACCCCTACTGCACTTCATACCACAAACATCACCACTCACACTGTTTCTCATCTTGGGGGAGGGTGTGTGTATGTGTGTGAGAGTGTGTTTGTGTGTGCATGCGTGTGTGTCTGCGCACGTGTGTGTGTGTGTGCGTGGGCGGACATGTGCATGAGATCGGTTTCAAAATAATTTCACCCCCGTCAGGAACGCTCTTAAAAACAGAAGCCGTTTTTATCAAATACAATAAAGATTTGCGTCTTAACGACAAAATAATACGATAATATTATATCTATGCAAATGCAGTAGGATGACCACTCCGGCTGGTGGCACCTTTGTCTCGATGCAGAGGTGGAGTCAGATGAGCGGATGTGGGAGGATCTGGCAGAGTGCCCCCTGGCAGCAGACTCACCTTCCCCATGGAGCTGCGGTTGATGCAAAGGGCTGGAGTCGAACTCTGCAGAGTCTTCCTGGTCTGAGGCTCCGCCCTCATCCTCTGATAGGCTGAGGTCATCAGGTGGGTGGTCATCGCCTTCCTCCAAGTCTCCAAGGAAACCTTAAGAGGACAAATTGAGAACCGACTTTGCTCTCACGAAGCAACCAGGTCACACAGCAAACGCACTCAAGCACGCCAAGTGTAAAATGACACTGTGCGGGTCACACACAGAAAAGGGGCTTGCCATATTACGCGAAGAGGACACATTTTTGCAGGGTTTGTCATCTTCATATATTCATTAATCTTTTATCACTTGAAATGGTGAATTGTACAAAATCTTTAAAATAAATATCATATTTTTACATATTTAATCCAATAGGTTTATAATCTATGCAGACTACACACTGTAGAAACACTTCTTTTATTATAATATCCACTGATAATACACAGGCTGATCCAAGTTCAACGTCACAAATATTAAAAATACACGAATGTGCACATGCAGGTTGGCAGAAAAGGATGATGTAATTTCTCTGAGAACTAAAAATTATTATAATAATGACTTTTCACTGGCCCCATCGCTTCCTTTTATATGGTTTTAAGGCGCTTTGTTTTGTGAACACCAGGCGCCATCACAGAAAAAAAAACGCTGGAAAAGACGCTCTCCTGAAAGTGCGCTAGCTTCGGTGCCGCAAGTCAAAGAATGTTGCGCTCGAGGCACGAGGATAATCCAGACAACAAGGCTACATGAAGCAGTAACGTTTTTATGCGGCCCCTTTGTATATTTGATCACAAAAACCACACAAAACAGAAAAGCATATCGAATACATGTATGGGGAAAAAAAGAAATATATATAAATAAAACAGTTTCTTCATTCAAGAAAATCTTGAATAAATTAGATAAATTGGAAATGGATTTTATTGGTGGTTTTGCAAATTAAATTTCATTGAGTTTTGATGAATGAGGAAGCATTGTTCCAAGCTAAAACCTTGACTGGAAGGCATGTATATTTACACACAAAGAAGCCTGTAATCTATACAATGTGAACAACAATAAGCACGGATAGAAAAAACCTGTAGAAAAGGGAAAGGCAATTTCTCCAATTCTGTTAATTTCACTTCCAAAGCAATTAAAAAGAAGCTTGAGATAATGTTGGGAAACAATGGCCTCGTGAAGTGTTTCTGTCTTTGTAAATGAATCTCGAGGCTCATTCTGACTTCCACGCCTGCATGGCTCAGTGCAATTTCAGATAAAATTAACATTGTTAGATTTGCAACTTAATAAAATGGGAGCGAGAAAAAAATGGAAGAAAAGATGGATTCGGGTCAGAACATTTTTAGAATTATGAAGCTCTAGCCTTGGTTAGACGTCATTTTCAGTATCTGTGAAGACATTTTCATACAATTAATTTTCCTTTAATCATATCTGTACAAAGGGACCTCTCTGTTTAAAAATCCAATTATATTTTATTTCATGCTTAAAATGTAAGTTTGAATAATGATTTTCTCTCTCTTTAGTGTCTCTCTCTTTCAGAGACTATTCTTCAACAGCCAAAGGTTTCAGGAAACTGCCCACAGGAAGCTCCTGTCATGTGACAAGCTCCATAACCAGTATTGGTCAGTCAGATACAGTTTGACACAGAAACAAACTTGCCCCAAAACCCATGCGCGCGTGCACACACGCACACACACACACACACAACCACCCATGGACAACAGATGTGAATTATCTTGGTAGCTAAATCTGGTGCTAGTTGCTAATCCGGTGCTCTGGTGCTAGGTGCATTGTCCCTGAAAAATAAATAAATAAACACCAAATCTGTTTATAGGAATGTGGGGGAAAAACATTTCTCAGGGAATATGAAAAACACAGAAACAGTTCTCCACACACTCCGCTGTGCAGGAGACTGACATTCTGAATCACTCCAGGGAGATTACACATGTGGAGGCCTGCAAAACAGTCATCAACTGTGACAGGAAATATTACGTTACGCATCATAAGAGTCTCCATCAGAGTCAAAGGAAGGTGTGTAATGTGTAGGGTTTCAGGTGAAGAGTGTACTGCATAGGGAGTAGGGTGTAGTGTGTGGGGTGTAGATCGTTGGGAATAATGTATAGTGGGTAAGGTGCGGGGTGTAGGGTGTACTGTGTGGGCGGGGGGCTCTTTAGCCAATCAGTGATTCAATTAATAATTTGCATCTTGAATCACACCAAAATATATTACACATTGTGGCCCTGTGTGTGTGTGTGTGTTTGTGCAGTGCAGAGGGTATAGTGCAAAGGGTATCGTGTGTAGGGTATTGTGCGTATGGTATAGTGCAAAGGGTATAGTGTGTAGGGTACCGTGCATAGGGTATAGTGCAAAGAGTATCATGTGTAGGGTATAGTGTGTAGGGTATCGTGCAAAGGGTATAGTGCGCAGTGTATCGTGCATAAATAATGTCCAAGCAACTTTGATGATAAGAGCAGCTACCACAGAGGAAGAGTGTCATCGCCGTTCAGACAAGCGGTGTGCAGGTGGACATTAGACTTTGAACAGCAAAATTCCACGGCTCAGAAAAAACATGTAGAACTCACCCTTTTTCCTCCTCACATTTTAAACCTTTCTCTCCCTCTCCCTCTCTCTCTCTAAGAGATGTGAGCGGCTGTGAGCAGTCCCGGTTTATCGGAAGCTGCAGACAGCACGCCGGTCTGATCTGTCTCCTCTTCATTAAGCAAATGCGCCAACGTGGAAATGAAAACATAATAGCTATTTGATTTCCACAAAGATATTTTGCATATTGGCTGGGCGCTGATAGCGAAATTTCATCAACTCCCTTTTCCCCTCGCTTTAAAAACAGAATTACGGAGCTGCGGCGGGATTTTTATTTTTTTTACGTGGCTGGAAAGAAGGAAAAAAAGGCTGTTGCCCTGGAAGATGTGAAAACATTAAATACCCCCCTTAGATAAGAAGGAAGAAATGTAAAGAATTCACAGTTATTTTGTTTGGCTGTATTAATCAGGACAGAGGAAGTTAACTCCTTAATGAGCAGGTCCCACCTCACACAACGGGCTGTGAGGAGAGAATGAGAGACAGACAGAGGGAGTGAGGGAGGTGAAGAGAGAGAGGGAGGGAGATGGAGAAGGAGCAAAATTGGTGAGAGAAAGTGAGGGAGCTGGAGAAAGAGGGAACGTGGCAGGTGAAGAGAGAGAGTTAGCTCGGTGGGAAAAGAGGAGTGAGGGAGTCAGAGAGAGGGAGGGAGGTGGATAAAAAGGGAGTGAGAGAGTCAGAGAGAGAGAGTTGGAGACAAAGGGAGTGAGGGTGGTGGAGGGGGTGAGGTAGACAGAGTAAAGGAGGGAGAGAGAGGGAGTGAGGGAGATGGAGAGAGAGGTAGTGAGGGAGATGGATAGACAGGGAGGGAGGGAGTTGGAGAGAGAGGGAGGTGGAGAGAAAGGGAGTGAGGGTGGTGGAGGGGGTGAGGTAGACAGAGAGTAAAGGAGGGAGAGAGAGGGAGTGAGGGAGATGGATAGACAGGGAGGGAGGGAGTTAGAGAGAGAGAGGGAGGTGGAGAGAAAGGGAGTGAGGGTGGTGGAGGGGGTGAGGTAGACAGAGAGTAAGGGAGGGAGAGAGAGGGAGTGAGGGAGATGGATAGACAGGGAGGGAGGTAGACACGAGACAGAGAGAGTGATGAACAGTAGGTTGTAGATGCTCCAGGTGTTCTGAGTTAGCAGGTGGGGAGCCTGTGATATCACTGTAGAAACAAGGTGCTCGGGATCCCCATGGGAAGCGTTCAACAGTGTTCATTGGGAATTAACTACAATAGCAAGCTAAGATGTACAAACGGGTTCATAGTAATGTAAGAGATATGGGCAGGGGAGAAGTGTGTGTGTGTTCACAAACCTAAAGACTCACCTTGCTCTCACACAGAGCTAGAATTCAATGATGTCATAAACACAAATTACCTCACAAAAAAACAGTCCTCCAGCGTTACATGAACATCCAATCATCTTTGAGCATGTACTACCAGCAGCCCCTAAACCCAACCTCAAATCTCAAGTCTCTACTGACCACAGTTCCAACCACCTGTCTCTACTGACCACAGTCCCGCCCACCTGTCCCGACTGACCACAGTCCCGTCCACCTGTCTCTACTGACCACAGTCCCGCCCACGTCTCTCCTGACCACAGGCCTGCCAAACTGTTTCTACTGACTAGAGTACCGCCCACATGTCTCTACTGACCAGAGTACTGCCCACCTGTCTCTACTGACCAGAGTACTGCCCACCTGTCTCTACTGACCAGAGTACTGCCCACCTGTCTCTACTGACCACAGTCCCACCCACCTGTCTCTACTCACCAGAGTACCGCCGACCTCAGTCCGGCCTTCACTGCTCTCTTATCGACCACTGACCCTGAGATCCAGAGCTCAAACGTTCCCCTGCTTCCGTCACAGACTAAACAAAGTCTGAACACACACACACACACACACACACACACAAACAAACTTACTGACACACACACTCATACAAACCCAAATTCCAAAAACATTGGGACAGTACGTAAAATGCACATAATAGCAGAGAGCAGTGAATTGTACATTATTTTTTACATATATTTAATTGAAAACAGTACAAAACCGTGGCCACTACATTACCTTATCAACTTTATTGATTTATGTAAATATACGCTAATTCTGGAGGTTATCTGGACTGTGAAAAATAAAAATGTAAAAATTAAATAAATGTAAAAATAATTTATTTTACTCTCCCATTTATAATTTACTGGCTCTTTTTATTTTTCAACTCCTCACTTTTTTTATTTTCTAGGTCCTAAGCATGCGTTTAATCATTTATCTATTTCCAATTTTTCCCGTGCAACATATCCCATTTCCTCGCCACATTTAATAGCGAGTTTTGTGGCCTTTAGGATTCTGCATTGGAAGATGATAGGCTATCCATTTTGCATTGATTTAATTGAATGTAATTGAGTTAAGAGGTACATTTCTATCGCTATACGTGCAATAAGAGTGAATGTATGCACCAAGTTTGTCATTATTCTCATTACAGACGGTGTAAGAAAGAATACAGTAGGCTACCCCTGGGAACACAGTGCAGTATAATAACAGTCATAAACAATTAAAAACAGAAAGAAATACAATAATTAACATTATAAAAAAGACAATGAGCGATAAATGCAAAAGTATAATTTTTTCCTGATTGGGGGATTTATTTCAAAGTGAAATTGGACCGCATATGATCCACGAAAACGGTTGATTGGCTTTTGAATAGGTTATGACCGCGCACGTATTGGGGAAAACCCCGAAATTAGCAACTCGCCGTACGCTGTGGTGCGATTAGCGCCGTCAACGTGGTCTCACCTGGCGGGCAGCGCGAGCACGAATCGCAGTGTAATTTAGCCCAAATTTGCAGTTTTGCTGCTCGCTCTGGACTGACACACTTCCACCAACGACTCTCCTCCCACTTCCAGCACAAGGCGAGTCGAATGGGTTCAGGAGCGTGAAAATACCAGCCGAAAATGTCACTTCGCCAAAGCGCTGGCTCGCCAGTCGCCATGCGCCAGCCGGAAAATAGAGCCCCATGGGTTGTTTCTCCTGAAAAATTTTCCGATTGAAATAAGTCAGAAGAAACCCTTCAAGTTATCCATCCATATCTACTGCATTTCTGGCAGCAGAGTGATGGTTTAAGGCTTGTTTGATACGTCCGACCCTTGATTACTTACAGCCATTTAGCCAACTATGTGTTTCATACTGTTCCAGCATAATTTACAGCTAAATCAATCCCAGCCCCCAATTCCCATAGAGAACCATTCAAATGCAGAGAAGTTATAGTATCGCTTGTAAGAGTACCAGAAAATAAGATATCAAGAGTGTTTTGATATTGTTGGGTCACAGACATCAGGAAGTCATGGCATGCAAAGCATATGTGACCAAATATTTACAATGATTACTTTATTCTACATTATGTTAAACTGTCCAATATTTTTTGATGCCTGAAAATGGGGAGGACTATGTACAAAAGGGTCGATAATTTCTAAACGGTTCATCCAATATGGATGAAAAATACCCTCAAATTAAAGCTGAAAGTCTGCACTTCAACCTCATTGTCATTGTACCCTTTCAAACTCAAAGTGCTAGAGTACAGAACAAAAATAACTAAAATGTGTCACTGTCCAATGAATTATGGTGCTCACTGTATACGCACAGAGAAGTGCAATTATAACAGAGCAGAGTATATTACTTGGTTATTATGAGAGAGCTGTTGTGAGTCTCTGCTGTTTTGAGTGCTCTGAGGTCAGAGCTACTGAGCGGAACAAAGTCACCTCACCCTCAAGGTCATGCCTGAGGAGCAGCCAAAACCAGACTAAACCAGTCTGGAATCCAGAACCAAAATCAACCCAGTTCACATAGAATCAAACCAAACCAGTCACATTTGACATTAATCACACTCTAAAACTGAACTTAAGGTGAAATGTAGTTGTTATGTTTCACCCGTGTGTGTGTGTGTGTGTGTGCGCATGTGCATGAGAGAGTGTGTTTGTTCACCCCTGTGTAGTTATGAATCTGTGTGTGTGCGCATATGTTGTGTGTGTGTGTGTGTGTGTGTGTGTGTGTGCGTGTGTGTGTGTGCATGTGTGTCCAACATCCTGTCTGAAGTTTGACGTCCTTACGACTACTGTAAATGTTATGGCTTAATTGCAGCTCCTAAAAGAACATAAACCCAACTCACAGCTACCACACGAGAGTCCTGCACTATGATGGAGCTCCCACTACATCCAAGACCACGCCCACATCATACAAGACCACGCCCATAGAGCCAAAGCTCTGAATATGCACCCAATCTCCACTTACGTGCACACCATACAGCACATGGTACCACAGATCTGTGATGATTAGTTTTAGTTTGTGCCGTTCTGAATCTGTCTGTGTATGTGGGGCGGCTGTGGCTCAGGAGGTAGAGCGGGGTGTCTGCTGATCGCAGGGTTGGCGGTTCGATCCCTGGCTCCTCCTGTCCACATGTCGAAGTGTCCTTGGGCAAGACACTGAACCCCAAATTGCTCCCAATGAGCAGGCTAGCGCCTTGCATGGTGGCTGCCGCCATTTGTGTGTGAATGTGTGTGTGAACGGGTGAGTGAGAGGCCATTGTAAAGTGCTTTGGATAAAGGCGCTATATAAGTGCAGTCCATTTACCATGTTAGTGTTGTCTTTAACGCGTGTGCGCACAGCAAAAATGTCAGTGTAAATTTAACATCGATGGTGTACATTTAACATTTTGCTGTGTGGCCGACGAGAGAGACTGAATATATTTGCTGGCTAATGGACTTTTGGGCCCAGTCTCAGAAGAGAGGCAAAGGCCTTTGTGTGACTGCAGATTATTTTAATATCAGACGCCGTGGATGGCTGACAGTGTTTAAGGCCGGGCCTATTGGACAGAACGCTGGTAGTACCTATCTGTAATTAGTAACCACGCACTATCACTGATAAGATAAACTCACACTGACCTTTACATTGGTCTCCATGGAAACGGGCCCTTCTCCCCCTCATGTTATTTTAGTGATTAAACAGCAAATAGCAGAGAGATGTGTGGACCTGATAAAGATGATTAATAATGTTAATAATAGCGTCTGGTCGACGGAGGGCAGGGTGTCACAGAGCGGTGTATCTACCCTCTCGGTTTCTTGACTTTGCTGTGGAGGATCAAAAAAATGGGGTGAAACTGAAGAGAGAAATGGGGGGCAATAAACAGAGGTTCTCAGATGAAGGAGTATATTAATGCCCCATCCACCCCCCGTTCTGTCGTCTTAATGAACATATCCCTAAACTGCAATGTTTTCTCTGGTTTAAACTGTGCGCTTTTAGCTCATTTAAATAAACAACAGTAAATCATGCCCAAGTAGACTGCTACAGTGTCACATTTCCCCCCAGAGCACCTGGGAGCTTAACCTCAGTACAATTTGGCAAATTATGTCAGTAACCATGACAATGCCCCATGGAGTTGGGGTAGGATCAGCAGTGTGTGAGAGAGCTTCACTTCTCCCCCTCATAGTTTTCAGTCACAACTTCTGAGCAAGTTTAAAGTGTGAAATATCTTTCAGGACAAATACTTAATGTACCAGATACCTGTATATTTATCCCTACAGTGCATGCTGCATAAATATACTTTACCCGATATAGAAACGTACATTTACTTACACGAAAAATTATTAATTATCGGCACCCCCAAATCAAACATAGTGGTGTCTGTGATGAAATTCGATTTTTGTTTTTTTAATTGATCTCAGTCTCCAGAAACTGTATGTTGTCTTTCAACATTTCCTGTTTCACTGGGGTATAAATATGAGGTTGCACACATGTAAAATCCCTTTGTCATCCATCACCATGGGGAAAACCAAAGAGCTTTCAACTCAGAAGAGACAGATTGTTGTTGACCTACACAAATCAGTTAACTGATATTAAAAATACACATTGAAAATGCCACTAAGCACAGTCAGGGCAATAATCAAAAAGATTCAGAAGTCTGGAACAGTTGCAAATTTGCCAGGAAGAGGACGCATGTGCATACAAGTGAGGAAGATGGTGAGGAAGGCAAAAAAGAACCCAAGGATCACAGTTTCAGAACTGCACAGTTTAGGTAATCTTTGGGTGATCAAGTTTAAAAATCGACTGTTAGACGCCACCTCCATGTCAACAAGCTCTTAGGAAGTGTTGCCTGAAAGAAGCCCTTACTGAGAGCAACCCATAAAGTCCCTGAAGCATCATTGGAACTACAATTGGAATCATGTGTTGATAGTTACTTTTTGTCCATGCGCACCATCGGCATGTTTAGCGACAAAAGACGACTTCATACAAAGAAAAGCACCCGATACCCACAGTAAAATACGGTGGCGGATCTTTGGGGATGTTTTGCTGCTAGCGGTCCAGGGGCTATGGCATAACAAATTCCACTAAGTACCAGGATATTTTAGCCCAAAACCGGGTTGCCCCTGCCAGAAGGTTGAGATTGGCAGTAGATGGCCCTTTCAACAAGACAAGGACCCCAAACATACGTCAATATCTGTCATGGTTTCTCAGCCTGCTCTTCTCTTGTTGGCCACTTTCCTGGGGAGCGCTCGTGTAGCGTCTATTCCCTTTGTTTTCTTTGTCCATTTCGTGTGTTTGGGTTTTCTACTCAGTGTGTTCACCTGTTCCGTATTTCCTTTCATTATTTAAACCTCGCGTCGTCTTTGTTTAACTCTTCCATATTGCCATTCATTTGACAAGAAGCCGGTAATTCACGGTATAGGACTGACAGTTTGTGACGACCGTATCACCTCAACGTGTTGCAGGTGTCGAAGAGTTTCGTAGAAACTTAGCTTAGGTTATCCTTTCTATCCTGTCTCTTTTCTTTCCCTCAGTCTTTTTTTACCTCTTGTTTGTGTTTTTCAGCTCCCTCGTTGTGAGCTATAGGACTTTCTTTGTTGTTTGTCTTAATCTCTAGTTTTCGCCCTATACGGGTCGCTTTGAGTTTGGTAGCGGAGTCTCTCTTTGTAAGAAGAGTTTAGTATTTTCTTGTACTGTTATTGATTCCCTGTTTGCGGGTCCGTCCCCCCCCCCCACACACTTTGTGGTGTTCATATTGAGCACTTTACGAACCCCTACTGTCGCGTCTGGTCCTTCGTTCCTAACGCTACCCCTGACAATATCAAAATAGAAATGGTTGTGGAATCTATTGAAATTTTGTCGTCTGAACCGAAGAGGGCCGCCCCGAAGCACAAACATAAGAATATCAAAGATCTTGACATTTTTTGCATGAAGGAGTGCAAGAGTCCCTCCAAAGGTGTCAGACCTGACAGGAAGAGGCTCAGTGCTGTTATCCTCTCCAGGGGAGGCTTCACCAAATAGGCTATCAATCGTCGGGGTGCCAATAAATTTGAAACCTATGTTTTGCAGAAAAAAATTGTACTACTCAATAAAACTTTGTGTTTGGAAAAATGATTGTGTTAAAATAAAAGTGTACGGCTCTACCATATCTTTGAGCCCAAAATATGACTCCTTGTGCGTGTTAATTCAAGCTGATTGACATAATCACTCAATCAACATTTAAAGAACTTTAAAGTACCTCTGCCACACGATTGTTAGCAAGTACTTTCTAATTTTTATTTTATTATATTTTTTTTGTATTTTGCAGGAAATTGGGAGCCCTGTGTCATACGAAGCTATCCCCCTTTGCACGACACAAAAAAACTGTCCCTCCAGAGACGTGTGTGTATGAGCGAGCAACATAAACGTGCGTGCATGTGTGTGTGTGTGTGAGAGAGAAAGATATAGAGGGAGGATGAATGAGCATGTGAGAGAATATACGTGTGTGTGTGTGTTTGGAATGTGACCTCCACCAAGAATTTTGCCAATCAGATGAAGGTTAGCCATTCCAAGATATTGCTGAGATCAAGTGTTCCACAACAACAAGCAGAATCCCAGACTATGTGCAGGGCCTCAGACTATGTGCAGGGCCTCAAGACACACTGTCACAGCACTCCCATAAGGGACAGCAGCAGGGATCTAAAATAAAAAGTAGTTATTACTACTATGACTATGGAAATGTGCTACATTTTTTGTTAATTCAGTTTTTTTGGATGGGGTTATTTATGGATAGGGTTGTGCAAAATAGCTCAATTGCGCACACGCACACGCACACACACACACACGCACAAAGGCACGTACACATTCGTGCTCGGATCCCTGGCCAGTCCGCACTATTGCTTGAGTAAGCAAATTAACCAGGAAGGCAGCGCAGAGACAGAAGGGATCATCTTTAATCTCTCTGCCTCCCAAATGATTTTTAAAGGTGCGTATCACTTCACTGACAGCTCGTGTTCTACTTTTCTACTTTCATTATTTATTTATCTATTTTTGCTTTGTGTGAATTCAGCTAAAATACTTCTGAATTGCTCAATGCAGCTATCGTGAGCTTCGATCTGCTGCAGCACTCTCTTACAGCTTGCCCCAACTTCAGCCTGATCAAATGTCTAACCAGGCTGACATGCTTCATTATACAAATGACTGTTTTCGAGCTTTTGAGCCTCCCAGCCTCTGCCTCGATTCGGCTAAACCCCACACCCTCCTCACCCCCTCCCGCCCGTAAAAAAAGGATTCACTATATGCAATAGTAAGACCTTTCAAACTAAATATTCTCATGAACATTCCAAACGGTAACGAACGGGCGAATTCTGGATGACTCTCAATTCAAGTCCACAAGAAAATCAATAACTGAACCCTGGAAAAAATCCCTTCAGTCAGCTGATAATGAAGCTTACTTACGCAAAAACCTAAAGCAATTCCAACTTGCTCTAATTCTACAACCCAAATTTAAGTAAGTGCATAAGTAACTTCAACCTCTAATTCTAGAACCCAAAATTTAAACCCCTCGCAATTCTAGAACTAATTTATACCTGCTCTAAACATTTAACAAAAATTTACTTACACCCGATTAATTCTAATTTTGATTCTCGAACCCAAACTCACTTCGACCTAATCTAATTCTTTAAAACTAACTCAACAACTGCTCTAATTGTAGAACCAAAACTAAACTTGTATCTGATCTAATTCCTGAGCCAAAACTCACACCTCCTGTAATACTATAATCCAAACTTAAGTATACATGCTCAGTGGGGGGAACATAAATCTCCCTCACTTAGGCTTAAACAAACCTCATTTATGCTTAAAAAAAAAATCATATCTTTACATTCCTTTTCATTTTGTGTCAACATTTTATCGCCAGCCCGTGAATAATCGCGCTGGCAATTTCTTTTATTCATTATTTTTGTTCTTTCTGTTCCTGGCACTTCGGTGGAAGGAGATAAGAGCAAAAAAAGAGAACCAGAAGGGCCAGGAGAGAGAGAAAGAGGGCGAGAAAGAGAGATAGATACTGTTGATATCAACTCCTACACCACACACTCCCTCTTATCGCAGCTCTTTAATCAGTTTGGGGTTTTGTTTTTTTTAAATTCTTGCCCACTGCTCTTTCTTTGCAGTCCTGAGAGGGACCGCTGCCCTCAAACCCAGCCCCACACACCGCTATCAAATGAACCTGAGGCACGGCTTTCAGCGGCCCGTTACTGTGAATAATTCAGCACTGTAGCAGCTGTGTGAGGTCGGCAACAGAGCCTCAAACAAGATCCCTTTCACAAAGTCACACCTTTCGAGGAAACCTGAAGGAATTTCACACAGATTTATCATTCACCTAATTCCACCGCGGGCAGAAAAATACTACAGAATAGGGGGAGAGCGAGAGGGCGAGAGAAAGTGCGTATGTGTGTGTATCTCTCTCTCTCTCTCTCTCTCTCTCTCTCTCACACCCCTTGTCACCCCTTCCTCTTGACACTTGAGTGAGAGAGGGAAAAAAAAAAAAAAAAGAGAGAAAGAGAGAGAAACATAATTTATCTGTGTATTATCCAGAAAGGCAGACACTTTAATCAAGTCAGCTATGAAGTGAGTATTTCCATTCTTATCTGAGGGAGGAGTGGAGCTGCAGCTCTGATAGAGGGCAGGAATGATAATGGGAAGAGGGAGCAGGCTATTGGGTCCTGCGCTGCGCTATCTCCACCCATTATCAAACGGCCTATCACTGCTCCCATCACACCCACTGTAATAGGGCCAGCTCAGCTCCAGACTGTCATACTGACAGCACTGCCTCTCAAAGAACAGGGGGCGCTGGAAAGACAGAGGGAGGTGGAGAGTGAGAGAGAGAGAGAGAGAGAGAGAGAGAGAGAGGAGAGGGAGGGAGGGAGGGGAGAGAGTGGGAGAGTGAGGAAAGGGGGAGAGAGTGAGAGAAGTGTAAATGAGGGCAAAGTTAAATGAGTCAACGAGCAGCCATCAGAAAAACTCACTCTGGAAGGAGGGATTCAGGTTTTCCATTTTTTAAAATTTTATTTAGCCTTTACTTAACCATGTAACTATGGGAAGCATGGGGGCATGGAGCATGAACTCTGACAGCTTCTTCCCAACAACTTCCACTCAAATCCAATCACGGCTCTCCCGTAACTGTCCTAATCACCGACCTCCCACAATTGTCCAATCACAGCCCTCCCGTACCCGTCCAATCACCACTCTTTCCTACATATCCAATTACTGTTCTTTCCTTCCTGGCCAATCACTACCCTTGTCTACTTGTCCAATCACTGTGCTTCCTCTTCCACTGTCCCACACACTGCATTCTGTACCAAACAAGGGGATATGCATAAGCTCTGACCCCTCAGCACACACCTGTGGTGTATGTTTAAACCACACAAGGGCATATGCATGACCTTTGACCCTGCCGCACATCATAACACATGTGCCGTATGTTTAAGTGTGTTTAAATTCCCACCTCCTGCACACTGTGGAAGCAGCAGTCCAGACCTGCCAATAATAGTATCACGGCAACCAGGCGTGAACCATGTTGACACGCTGCTCCTGCCGGTGATAAATCCGCGTTAGGCGGGGATGTTTGCCGGGGGAAAGGCTGCAGACGGTAGGACTCTAACGCCTCTGTTATCGCTGGCCCGGGAGGCCTTGTCATAACATTAGTGTTAGTGAGTCTGTTACCATGCCAACTGACTCCTCCCCAACCCTATAGTTCTGTACTCTCCGCACTTCCTGTCTTGTCCCTACACATAAGTCCCTCCCTCTTCTTTCCAGTTTAATGAATGCTGTATAAAACAGCACCCTGCACAAAGGAGGAGAAATAGCCCTCTGAGGGAGAGAGAGTGTGTGTGTGTGTGTGTGTGTGTGTGTGTGTGTGCGGGCATGTGTTGTGTTGTGCATACATGCACATGAGAATGTGTGTGTGCATGTGTGCATGTTACGTGTGTGTGTGTGCGTGTTACATGTGTGTTTGTGTGTGTGCGCCATCCCCGTGCCCTACACCCTGAGAGCTAGGCCCTTCTGCATGAGCTCCAGACAGAACCTGTGTGTGTGCTTTGAGACAGCCTGCGCAGTGCACCCCCGACTGTGTTCTGTGCATCTGTGTTCCTCTTCCAGCGGAACAGATCGACCTTTCCTTCCATGGCAACACGGCGGGAAACGCACTGTTCTCGCTGAAGGAGTTTTTGGTGAGATTAGCCAGCCACTGCAGGGGACAAACTTCTGTGGGTAAGTGATGTCACACATCACATCGACCACATTCATCACTCAGGTACCAGCCCTTCAGCAGAACAGATGTGAGATATCACCGTGCTGCAACTCAGCTTGGTACAGTCCATCAGTACAAATGTACAAATGCATCCAGCCCAATGGCTCACCCCCATCCCAAAGCTCTACACCATCTCAAAACTCCACCCCACCCAAAACCCCACGCAATCCCAAAACTCCACCCCATCCCAAAGCTCCACCCCATCTCAAAACGCCACCAGATCTCAAAGCCCCACCCCAATCCATAGCTCCACCCCAATCCCAAAACTTCACCCCATACCAAAGCCCAACCCCCATTCCAAAGCTCCACCCACACTTCAAAACTTCACCCCACCCCACATCAAAGCCCCACCTCCAACCAATAGGTCCACCCAATCCCAAAACTCCACCCAATCCCAAAATTCCACCCCCATTCCAGTGCACAACCCCATACCAAAGCTCCACCCTATCCAAGAGCCATATCCATGTTCCTGCGCGCGGACGGGATTCGACCACCTGCACCTTCTAATCTGTGGTTGCTTCTCTCCCCTTGTCTGTCTCAATAAAGCAAAACATATGGCAGACTGTCCACTCTCCTAAAAAAAAAAGTAGCCTAATCATCGTCATCTGAACATGTTTTATTTATATTCAAAAAATACCAGAGATATCCATTGCCAACAATGTGAAAAGCATGTAAGGGAGTATAAGCACAGTAAAAAGCCTTTATTGTAGCCATATTTTTTGTACCTGCAGACGGAGTGCCGTGGTTTTTTTGTTTTGGGGATCCGTGCTTATACTCCCTTACATGTTTTTCACATTGTTGGCAATGGATATCTCGAGTAGTTTTAGGTATTGTTGCACCCGCCAACCAAAGAGCACTTGTTTCTCTGCCGACCACAACATCAAATCCAGGTAGCGTTTCTTTTCATTTCTTTTGTCATGTTTTATTTATATTTTTATAGTTTTACCAGCCAAAACCACCAGTAAAGCGATACAGAGCCTCACTAGCTCTCGAGACTCATTCTCTCTGCTTAATAATAAAGTAAGAAAGCAAGTAAATAAGATTTGTCAACATATTTGCTTCTCTGCTCATCTATTTGTTCGCCTTGGTTGCAGTTTCTGTTTGTGCTGTAATGTAAAACACGGAAGAATCAGCATCGGAATCCGCTAGTACGGAATTTCCATACCGTGCATCGCTACTAAACACAAATAATTCCCCCCAGCCGAGCCACTTTCCTCGCCTTTATCTCCAGGTTCTGGCACTGATCTTATTCTTCTGTTAGAAAAAACAAAGATCAATATAGAAGTGCAAGAAAAAAGGCTGAGCAAAGAATGTCTCTCTATGAGAATCAAACTGTGAGACTCCATCGCTCAACATCCCATATCTCACAGCAGAATCAGCACGCCAGCCCTGCGGCTGGCCTGGATGGCTTTCTTTCCTCTTTAGGGTGTGAACTTTCTCTTTATTTTAAACAAATTCAACAAAAACAGCGCAGATAAACATCGCCCAAAAAAAAAGTCCCTGCGTCACAGCAGTATCTGCCATGGAATCTTTCCCTGAGTAATATGCGCTATTAGCTTTAATTTAATTAATTGATTACAACGGCTGTTAGCGGAAAACACAAGCGAGAGACTGTGAGTGAAAGGGAAAGCATTCACACCTATCATCTAATTATACAACAACATTAATCACATTAGCGCTGGAGCTAATTGCCAGGCGGGGCCTGCTGTTCCTGTGTATGGCTTTGTTATTTCAGTGGAGTCCCGCGCCTGCCTGCTGCACCCAGATAAGAACTCTTATCGCACCCGCCATCTCTATCGCAGCCCAAATCAACCCTGAGGCCTTATCTTAAGTTCACATCAAACTGCAGGCAGAACAAATAATGAGAAACACACGGGCAAAGTGTGCATGCGCCTGTGTGTGTGTGTGTGTGTGTGTGTGTGTGTGTCACACAGAGTTCTTTTTTAGTCTCATGAAATGTGGCAGAAACAAACAAAAAAAGAAAAATTAAATGTTGTCTTCAAACTGTGTAACTGTCTGACAGCCAGGGCTGCTTCCTCAGCTCCGATGATGTCACAGAAGAACGCTTCTCTCCTGCAGTGCATTCAGCCTCCTGTGCGCAGCGACTTCCTCGCACCCTCCTGCCCTGTCCTTCTGTCCGTCCTGCTCAATGGGACACGCGGACAGCCACACGAGAACACGTCTCAGGAATGACACAGCCAGGGCTGGAGGAGGTTTGCGCTCTTGTTCCATGCCAATCGCCTCCCGTCTGTCTCACGTGCGTTATCGGCACGGAAATCTCCTGCCCCTTATCAGCCTCCCATCTCAGCTAGCAAAGTATAATCCCCACAGCAGGAAGTTTGGAAAAATAAGTTCATTACTGTATCAGGGAGGGCCTTATAATCAGTGGGGGAGATCAAACCGCCAGGATAAAACGAGGCCATATAATAGACAAACACACACAATCATTGATGCGACACTCAAACACAAACACGCACACGCATAGCCATTAATGCAACACGCACTTATCCACACAAGTACACGCAACACCTGCACACGGGTGGACACACATTCACATGTACGTACATACACACTTGCGTGTACACAAATGCAGTCAGGCACACATGTGCACTAGCATCACACTGGCACCGTGACCAGCGTGAAGGACAGGCAACTGCTTGATAACATTATGAAAGACAGCAACGGTCACAAAAGTGATATCCTTGCAGGTGCAAAGGATCACAGGATTAATTCCAGAGATATCAATGCAGATGCACTGGATCGGCAGTGTGGTATAATGGTTACGGAACTGGGTTTGTAACCGAAAGGTTGCCGGTTCGATTCCCAGGTCGGACACTGCCGTTGTACCCTTTGCAAGGTACTACTTCACCTGCATTGCTTCAGTATATATCCAGCTGTATCGATGGATACTATGTATAAATGCAAAAGAAAATGCTGTGTAAGTCGCTGTGCCTATAATGTAATGTAATGGATCGTCGGTTTGTTTACAGATACATGGGTATGGTGGGCGCAAAATATCACAGGAATGATGAGGCTGCCAATCAAAGTGGTCTGGGGGCTGGGGGCTGGGGAGTATCTGTGTCAGGGTGGCCAGGGCAGACAGAGGCACCAGCTGGGCCTGTGTCCCCAACTAACCTGCTTCAGACACCAAACACTGAAGGGGGAGTGGCCTGCACTGACTGACAGGCAAAGGCTCCACCCACACATGCAGCCTGTGTTAGAAAACCAGGAGGAGCAGGGGAAACCCTGCTGCCAACACATGCTGCCTTAAGAGTAGCATGCACATCTACAGGCAGCCAAGGGGATGGCATGCGGATTTAAGGCACCGCGTTAACTCTCTGGTACACAGCTAATTCTTGTTCTCATCATCTGGATGCGGTCAGGGAAACCTCCAAGCCGCAACAGGAAGTGGGCCGGACTCCCGTGAAGCCACTGCTTCCTGCTCTGGGTTTCCCTGCTGTCGGCTTACTTAATGGGATGCCAGATAAGAAACACTCTATGGGAAGTTGATGGATGCACCGCTTCCCGTTAGAATTCTGTCACTTCCTGTCACTCTGACATCACATCCCAGCCTTGTGCCAGTAGCTCAGCTCAATCTCTCTCACTCAGGAGAATATTGCAGGATGCTTGGCGAGTGTACATACCCACAACCAGTGGAGCCATAGAAAAGGTTGGTTAGCTTCTGCAAGGTCAGAGGTCAACACTGTAAGAGACAGGCATTCATGTGGAAAAGGCCTGAAACTAACAGCAATGGTCAAGCCATTATCGATAGTGCCAAATATTCTTGGTGACCATGGCATCTAACAGTGGGTTTACTCTTTACGCCACATCATCAAACAATCCAAACGGAGAGGGGAGGATTCAAGGCAGAGCAACCTTCAAACCACACCATGTCCAAAATATTTACTTCAGAAACCACGGGCCAAACACTCAAACAGACACGCAAAAGTACAACCTGATTTTACACTTTAAATACTGTACAATTAAGCACAGCAGGATAGAGAAAGGGAGACACTCGTCTAACATTACAGAACAGCCATTCTCCAGTTTTGTTGAGCAGAATCGTCCCCGTGACTGACCGCTTCTCTTTAGGTACTGCCTGCAGATTGTTGCTTATAAATGCGCGTCTGTCAGAGCTTTTAGAAAAAAAGAATAAAAACCTTGATACCACCTTTTAACAAACAGCATATGCTAATGTTACCTTATCGGGAGTTTTCTCCTTCCTCTCAGAGAGTCTCTTTCTCCCTTTGACTCGCATTAATATTTATTCTTGAGCAGCCTTTTCAAACTCAACCTCCAAGATATTGCCGTTGTCCTTATCGTGCCGAGCCATCGTTTCTGGAGGCAGAACTGAAACATTGCCTGGCACCAGAGCAAAACGGCTTTTCAGCCCTGCTGCTCCTTTTAACTCGGTGAAACAAATTAATTTTATTTTTAATTATATCAGCTGCGAGATCACAAACTTGCGATAAACCCTCACACATTTGCTAAACGCGAGGGTTTGTCAAACACAGCCAGTCTCACGCAGCCAACTGTAAAATAGAAAAGAGAGGGAGCGAGCTGCGGCCGCGCACAGAGTTAAAAGCGCAGATGAGAACAGATCCAATTGTAATCCCTATCGGCGGGTGAGATCAGCTCCCGCGCTATCTGGAGTCCCCATCTCTGGAAACAGAACTGAAAAGCCGGAGGAAAATGCAACGCCAGACTCCGAGCAGCCACAGACAGAAAACAAATAAAAAGATCCAATTTTAATCCTTATCTCGACTGAGATCAGATCGCTCCTTATCTGAGCTCACATCACATTTTCAGAGAACAGTGACGTTTTCAAAACAGAATTAAACAGGAAACCATGCCTACAGCTATCGGCTGCATGTGGATATACATTTTTAAATAAAGGACAAAATGAAACGCTTTAGATTTTACATAAATTATGTCAACCACGCAAGTGTAAAGAGGAAAACCTGAAGGAGCCTATACGTGCAACATATAGGCCTAATATAAACAAATATCAAGGATAGGGGAAACATTTGAGAAACAGGGAGTTGCAAATATTTATTTCAAACATAATTTGAATAAAAAATATGACTACCAACGTATCCAGTTCTGAGAAATTCATATCGACATTCGCTGTTTGTGAGTAGTCTTCAGGTTGTTTTTATCACAGCAAGCGTGAACCCATACGTGCGTGTGGTCAGACTGATAATTAACTTTAAGGAACGATGCCTGGGTCTGTTACGTGTGTAATTTGATAAGCTCTGAAGAATGGGGTTTGTACATCTGACATGTAATAAGTGCTGTCAGGACAGCTTTCAGTCAGGCAGGCGCAACGGTCGCTCCGCGGCGTTATAGGCTATTTGATTGATATATTGTAACCTTCTGGAATAAGTGCGTTTTCAAAAAAGTGTTTCGACAAGCCTCAGAGTATCATTCTCATCTTGACTGTTGTGATAAATGTAGCAAACTATGTTCACAAAACTTCCAGCGACAAAAATTATACCGAAAATATAGAACATTTAAATGAAAGGCATGTTTCTGGATACTTACGTTTAATTTGTCTCGGTTTAGTTTGCTTTCTTCTTGACATGGCTGTTCTGTTTTCAGCGAAGGCAAAGCGACTTACCCGCGGAGAACTAATAACAGACCCCGGTTCGTCCACCGGACGGATATAACCACATGTCCTGTTCTCTCTGGTAATTGTTCGCGGAGATCGCTACCTGTAGACCAGCAAAAGAGAGCGACTTTTTCCCCGCCGTTGGAGATTTTCCCACGTCTTTTCTATGGTTTGCTTGCCTTATCGAACAAAAAATGTAGAAGGCGGCAGCTTGCTCCTTTAACTGTTCTTATTATTTTCTGTTAGAGTTGTCGTTATTATGGTGTTCGTTTCTTGTTCCCCCCCCCAATTCCTCTCCCCTACTGTACCACAAGCGTGTACTTTGAATGGAAATCGCACAATCGAATCTATCAGACACACAGACAGCGGCGTGAAACCACGCCCCTATAACGGCCCGTGCGTGTGACGCAGTGCCGCACGTTGTTTGAGCGAGAGGCTACGATATTCCAAACCAAACCAGCGATTATGAAAGAAACGCTTCCATTCGCCTGGGCTAGGAACTGCATGGCAAAACAAGACTTCGTCGATCTGACGCGTAATTAATTAATGCGATGGATTACTAGGCTATATTTAGGATTCTTCTTCTTCTTTTTATTATTATTATTATTATACATATTTACGAATTAATATTATATAACATATATAATTTGATTATTATTAATAATAATAATAATAATAATAATAATAATAATAATATCAGTAGTAGTAGCAGTCGTAGTGATGGTGGTATTAGACAAACAATATGTTTTCTTAGGTACCATATATCCTTTTTTTATTTAAAAAATAAATCAGCCATTATTGTTATCTATTAATAAAATCATGCCCAGGTGCCTTCTGTTTCTTTGTCTCTTGTGACTTCGGACCCAACCTAAAGTATGATTGTGTCTGCTGCGTCTGCAAAAAGCTGTGTGTTCTTTACGCGCTCCTAGACTTGAAGACAAGCAAATGCGATCTGTCAGATAGTTCTGTGGTGGGTGTGAAAATAGTAATTTGCCTTGTGCGTTTCTGCCCCCTAGAGGGATCTATGTGCATCGTGAGAGCCACGCAGAGCAAAATCTCAACTGTCAGATAAGAAGCTCCATCTATATTCAATAAGTGTGACATTAGCAAAACAAACCAACAATTCGTATCATAAGAAAAAATAAATATACCACTACGGAGCTAACTATAAGTTCACTATCACATGAAGAAGAAAAAGGATAGCACTGATCAGAATCAGAATCAGAATCCCTTTATTCGCCAAGTATTTACATACGAGGAATTTACTGTGGTTGTTGGTGCGTACATAACCAACATAAAATAAAATAATATAAAACATAAAACATAAAACATAAAACAAAAACAAAAACAAAACACATAAAAACAAGTTTCAGGATAATATAATAATCCTGAATGTACAATGTATTGTACAATGTATTAGATTGCGTCTTACACGTTTTTCTATCTGTTGTTTGTGTCACAGAAAACCTGGTTACAATGCTTTCCATGAAAGGATAGCACTTAAAGCAAATATGAATAATAAGTTGCTCTGGTGGGGGCGCAATTCTACTGTCGCATGCGTATCAGTGGAAAGGCGGCTTTAGTGTAAAAAAACTACAATATTATGCTGCAGCCTGTAATGTGAATATAGGGCCACTAGGGGGCAGTCACGACTCTTCCCTGAGAAAACTGGGTGCTTCAACCAGGCCGATTTCTACCAGAGCACAGTATCACGCACTATCGCTACACAGTAGCCACGTTACTGTGGGAAATGTAAGGCTTTTTGGGCCTGATAGTTTGTAGTCTAAAGGTGCGATCATTATGAACGTTTACTCCAGGCAAGCGTGAAGTATTCTGGCCTGTTTTCAAGCGATAAATGTACTGGGATTCTCAGCTCTGTTGTGATTGTGTAATGATTGCAGATTGCAGTGTTACAGAAATGGGGTTACACCATGTGCGATGCATGCAGTTAGTATTGCTGTGGTCACATCCCAGTCTCCAGAGAGAGTGGACTGCCGAAATGGAAAAAGCTTCCCAGGTTCCCAGTCACAGCCACCAATTAATTGGAAGAGCCTGAGTAAGTAAGTCTATGTCTAACCCACCCACTTGTTTTTTTTTTTTTTTTTTTTTTTTGGGGGGGATAATACAAAGTCTTATGTGCCCCCCCTCCTTCTTTTTTGTGTGATCGGGGGGGGGGGGGTTTGACAGATTGCGATCATCAACCAGGGGGCTCGGGGGGAGTGGTATTGCGCTTGCGAACCGGGGGAGGAGTTGGGGGGATTTTTGCCATTCTCTCTTGAGTCATATCCAGTGGCAGGGCCCCTGATACCTTTGCCACCCCCCAAACCCCCCCTTATGCAGGCCTGCCTGGAGAGATGGGGGTGTGCTATTCGACTCACTTTAGCACTTGAGTACTGTGCTGGAATGCAAATGTTTTCCAAAGCTTTCCAATAGAATAGCTGAAGTGAAGTGTTGTATTTGTGTGTGTGTGTGTGTGTGTGTGTGTGTGTGTGTGTGTGTGAAGGAGAATCTGTCATTCTGGGCAGTGTGTAAATGTTTAAAACTCTGAGTAAAACCTGGCAAATTACCGCCTTTATGGAATTACACTGGCTGCTCACTGATTGGTCACATGGTAATTGTGAAACTTGAGCCATTCATGTTACATCATGAAGTGAGCAGCAATTAACCCCACAAGCGCGAAAAGAAAGCTACCTCCCTCTCTCTCTTTCTTTCTTTCTTTCTTTCTTTCTTTCTGTCTCTCTCTCGGGGCTGTCGACTAGGGCTCCATCCAAGAGGGGGAAAAGTTAATGTTTTACACCCATGAGAACTGCTTATTGCTTAAGTCCAGTCCTATAGCCACGGCATTGTTGGCATACCCTGAGCTGTGTGTCCTATTTCCTCTTCTAGATTTACACCTGTCAGCATAGTAGACATGAGGCAACAAGTCAAAAAGTAAAACGCACACACACATACACAAAGGTGGGAAATGTGATAGGATATTTTTATATTTAAGCTGAAGTACGCACAGAACTCTCCATGTGTAATCATTGTTTCCCAAAGGCTGGTCTCTCCTTGTGTAATCACTGTTTCCCAAAGGCTGGTCTCTCCTTGTGTAATCACTGTTTCCATAGGCTGGTCTCTCCATGTGTAATCACTGTTTCCCATAGGCTGGTCTCTCTGTGTGTAATCACTGTTTCCATAGGCTGGTCTCTCCGTGTGTAATCACTGTTTCCCATAGGCTGGTCTCTCCGTGTGTAATCACCATTTCCATAGGCTGGTCTCTCCGTTTGTAGTCACTGTTTTCCATAGGCTGGTCTCTCCGTGTGTAATTAAGATCTTCATACTTGACAGTTGCTCGTTTTTCTCTTGGGTGAGGACAGCACGCCGTCGGTAAATCTCACACTCCCTCCATTCCCCGTCCAGAAACAATAAATCTGTCTCACAGTCCAGCCCCCGCCCAATGCAATCCCATAGCCTGGGTCCCATAACCCTGGCTTCAGCCGAAACTCTATCCCAGCACTCCAATCTGACACGCCTTACGAGCAGCACACAGCACACAGCACACAGCACACAAGCGAAATCCAGTAAATATATCACCCAAATCCAACAATGACAGTACACACACAACCCACACCCACCAAATAACACTGACCAATGACAGTACACACACAACCCACACCCACCAAATAACACTGACCAATGACAGTACACACACGACCCACACCCACCAAATAACACTGACCAATGACAGTACACACACGACCCACACCCACCAAATAACACTGACCAATGACAGTACACACAGGACCCACACCCACCAATAACACTGACCAATGACAGTACACACAGGACCCACACCCACCAATAACACTGACCAGTAACACCGTGTCAGTGCAGATCTCCTTGAGGTGTAGTGGAGTGCAGGGGCATTCAAGGGTGTGAATGTTAGATGTTAGGACAGCGGTCTGATGCGAGAGCCCTTATGTCTGGAAATGTGAGCGCATATCTGCGCAGAGCACTGCATCGCTGTCCTGCTGCCCTGCGCAGGTGCTGATGCTAAGGCATGTGCACTCTGGGGCGTGGCTGGGGTGTTTATGGGCGGTCTGGTGCCTCATTCCTCCTTAACTACCCTGGAACAGTTACCGTGGAGCCATTTATCAGTCGTGACAGAAACGCATAAGGGCGCTGCTCTGATTACACCTAGCAACGAGAACGACAGGGGGAGAGAGAGAAACCCAGTAGGGTGAAAGTGAGAGGGAAGGGTTGATGACCCAGGGCAACAGGAGCTTGGTTTTTCTGTAGAATTACAGTCAGGTGAAGGAGCCTTCTCGTGCAGTAAGGGTTATTAACATGCAGATTATTCTCATGCAGATCACAAAACGACAGGGCCTCCTCACACATGGCTACTAACCCACAGGGCCTCCTGGTGAAGGTCAATAACCTATGAGGGCTCACCATACACATCATTCACTGACAGGGCCTCCTCATGCAGATTACTACCCACAGGGCCTCCTGGTGAAGGTCAATAACCTATGAGGGCTCTACATGCAAGTGATTCACTGACAGGGCCTCCTCATGCAGGTTACTACCTACAGGGCCTCCTGGTGAAGATCAATAACCTCTGAGGGCTCCTCATGCAAGTCATTCACTGACAGGGCCTCTTCATTCATGTTAATATCCCACAGAGCCTCCTAGTAAAGGTTAATAATCTATGAGGGCTCTACATGCAAGTCATTCACTGACAGGGCCTCCTCATGCAGGTTACTACCCACAGGGCCTCCTAGTAAAGGTTAATAACCTATGAGGGTTCTACATGCATGTAATTTACTGACAGGGCCTCATCTCCAAGGTCACTAACCAAAGGGCCTCTTGGTGTAGGTGCTGAACTTTTGAAATAGACAAGGTTCAGTGTCAACAGCCCTGAATGGGGAGAGAGATTTTTTAAAGCAAAAATGAACATCCAAAATTCCCCCCCAAATTTTTTGGAATTCTGGAGATTCCTGAAAGCCAGTTACAGGGAGAACAAGGGGAATGGAGCTGTATGCATTTCTCTAATTCCCACTCAAATCCCAATATTCTGTTAAAAGCACAGGCCAAGGCAACCAACCTGCCGTCTACATTCTTTTCTTCACATCGAGAACAATATTCCTGTTTGAATTGTACGAGTGTGTAGAGGCACATACAATGGGGTGCAAAGATTTGGGCACCCCTGGTCAAAATGCCTTTTACACTTAATATCTAAGTGAACAGAAGCTAACCTGACCTCTAAATGGTACAAGTTAAACATGACACATTTTTTCAAATTTTAAAGCAGGATTACTTTTTACTACTTACTAGTTTACTATTACTAGTTTACTACCACCTACAAAGAGAAGGCTAAAACTTTCTATACCTATTTCCACTGTCAGAAGCATCATCAGGAAATGGAAGATAAATGGAACAGTTGAAGTCAAGGCAAGATCTGGAAGACCAAGAACAATTTCAGATAGAATGGCCCGAGACCTTGTTAGAAATGCTCAGAAGAACCGACACATCACTGAGCTGCAAAAAAGGGTAGCAGACACAGGTCTAGTTGTTCACAGGACAACATACTTTAAACAACCAAAACCTATATGGCAGTGTTGACAGAAAGAAGCCTTAAAGTGTCTGAAGTATGAAAATAAAACCTTGAGCAGCCTGAAGCATTTTGGAACAATGTGTTTTGGACTGACGAAGCCAAAATTTTACTTCCAGAATGAAGGTATGTTTGGAGAAAAAAGGGTGAAGCATTTGTAGAGACCTTGCCAACTGTTAAGCATGGAGGTGGATCCATTATGCTTTGGGGTTGTGTGGCAGCGGGGGGCACAGGAAATATTGTGCGGGTAGAAGAAAGAATAGATTCCACCAAATATCAAGAAATTCTAGAGGCTAATGTTCGAAGGTCAGTCCAGACATTGAAGTTGAAGAGAGGTTGGGTATTCCAGCAAGACAATGATCCAAAGCATACCTCAAAATCAACCATGAAGTACCTCCAGGAAAGACGGATGAAGGTTTTGGAATGGCCACCACAGTTCCCAGACTTGAATATTATTGAAAATCTGTGGAGAGATCTCAAACATGCCGTGCATGCAAGGAGGCCGAAGAATATTTCTAGAGGTGTTCTGCCAGGAAAAATGGGGAAAAAATTACAAAGTACTAACTGACAGGGTTCCCAAACTTTTGCACAAGGCCGTTTTTCCTTATTTTGAAAATGTTAAAAATTAAAATAAAAAGTAATCTTGCTTTAAAATTTGAAGGAATGTGTCATGTTTAACTTTGTACCATTTAGAAGTCAGGTTAACTTCTGTTCACTTAGATATTAATTGTAAAAGGAATTTTGACCAGGGGTGCCCAAAGAGAGTGTGTGTGTGTGTGTGTGCGGCTGTGCGCTAGAGTGTATAAGAGTATGGGGCTGATTTATTAAGATTTTAAGCATGTGCAAAACCTTTTAGCACATGCAAAACCAATAACATGACCAATGACTTGTCATGGTATTTGTTTTGCACCAATGATTGGTTGTGTTATTATAGTTTTGCGTGTGCTAAAAGGTTTTGCACACGTTAAAGGTCTTTGTAAATCAGGCACTATGTGTAGAACTGTGAGCATGAGTGTGTGTGTGTGCTAGAGAGTGTATGTAAGTATGAGTGTGTGTGTATATATGTATTGAGAGAGAGTGTGTGTGTATGTAGGGTCTGTTGCATCCTCTCTGGCTGATTGAGGTGAAGTCGAGCAGCTCTCTGATTGATAATGATGTGTTTATAGTTTAACGCCAGGAAACACAACGTGATTAGCAGCTAATCTTCCTGACGGCAGCCCATCCATCATTATCCCTACCCCACCCTTCTCTGCGCTGACTGTGTATTTGCACAACTGAGGTTGGTTTATATAAAGGGTGAAAATACATAATAAACAGGCAGATTAAAACCCCTTGAACTGAGGGCTGTGAATTAAATAGATTAGTGCAGATGGGGACGGGGTGAGAAGATGTGAAAATAGATGGTTGAAAAGCATCGGTTTGGTCCGTTTTTCAGCAGTAGCATTTCAGCTTTCTCAAGCCAAATATGTCTACTGTACTAACCCAGGATTCTTTGATCCCAAAAGCTAAATCCCAAAAAATGTCGAGTGAGGTCCTTATAAAACAGGAGAGAAAATCTCACAATAGAAAACTGCCAACCTGATAACGCTGCACTTCAACATGGCAACCCTGCACCTTAGCTACAATAAGATCAATATTGCTTCAGTGTGGTACAGCTGTGTTCAGTGCAACAGATGAGTTCCGTGTGAGAGTTTTGTTTGGTGTGGTAGAGTTTTGTTCAGTGTGGTACTGTGTTCAGTGCGACAGATGTGTTCCATGTGACAGAGCTGTGTTCAGCATAGTAGAGCTGTGTTCAGTGTGGTACAGCTGTGTTCAGCGTGGTACAGCTGTGATCAGTGTGGTAGTGCTGTGTTCATTGTGGTAGTGCTGTGTTCAGTGTTGCAGATCTTTGTTCAGCGTGGTAGAGCAGTGTTCAGTGTTGCAGATCTTTGTTCAGTGTGGTAGTGCTGTGTTCAGTGTAACAGAGTTGTATTGGCTGTAGTAGTGCTATAATATACAGCACTCCCAGCTGAATAACAAACCTACTGTGGAGAAGGAAGAGCAGGAGAAATTCATTTTACAGAAAGGGAATCTTTTTAAAATTCACAAAACACAATCACAGTCATACTCATACAATCACTTATTCACACTTTCAGTAACAGAGACAGAGAATCAGCATCCTACAATACTATTGAGTATGCTAGTTGAGTAGACAGGATGCAAAAGTAATTAAAGAAACTTTTCTCTCAATGCTGTATACTTAAAACCCATGGATGATATGCTTACTTTTGGGGTTTCTCTAAGTATATTCGGGAGCATACTTTTTCAGAAATTACGCAAACATTTTGGTACTGCATGTCATGCACAAAACAGTACACAGTAAACAGTACACAGATGCGAGTACACAGTAGACAGGACGCAGTAGATAGTGCTCTGATTCACACACAGCCATACCCTCACTAATTCATACTAGCACACGTTAAATCAGTCTTCCAATTCAACTATTCAAAATCAATGTACTGCAGTCTGCGTAAAATTAAGCAATCCGGAATGTAAAATAATGAATCACTGTACATTTTAACAAATTATTAATGTCGCCATTGCACGGTAAATCCTAAAATACAGCCAGGACAATCATGGGCATGTGCCAGAACACTACGCAACATCCTTTCACATCCCCCTCTCTTTTATGACATGAAGAATGATGATGGCACTTCTACTTTAAAGTGAGAACACGCACTGTCTCGAAAAGTTGTATGCTGTACATATTTCAGGGTGATAAAAAACGTATTATGATTCGGCTTTTTTGTTGTTGCAAACTTACCCCGAAGTTGTAGAGAGTTAAATGATACCACAAGAGGCCATTGCTATGGGACCCTACTCCTGTGTTTGGGATAAGCCTGGGACCCCCTGCTCCACCCATGCCACACACATCCACCCACACACGCTCTCTCTCTCTCCCCCTCTCTCTTTGTATATTCCAGAGGGGAAGCGAGATGAGAGAGCGATAAAGAGAAAGAGCGGGAGATGCATGGACTTGGGGGCAGAGTGGAATTCTGGGAACTGACGCCGAGTTGTGTGTCCCCTCTTTACGTCCCCACTCTGAAAATATTGCCTCAAAGATACAATCTATCCAAGCCAGGGAGATTTTACCTCCGATTGACAGAACTGCAGCTTTACAGAAAGACTGAGTCAGATGTTATCCTGGCATAACTGAGCTGCTCTCATTACTAAGCATGAAACAGACTGAGGAGAAATGATCTGAAATTATATCCCACCATGTACCAGTGCTGCAGCAGTGTGTGTGTGTGTGTGTGTGTGTGTGTGTGTGTGTGTGTGAGAGAGTGAAAGAGAGAGAATGAGTGAGAATGAGAGAGCGTATGTGTGTGCATGTGTGTGAGAGAGTGAGAGAGAGAGAATGAGTGAGAATGAGAGAGCGTATGTGTGTGCATGTGTGTGAGAGAGTGAGAGAGAACACATTGAAATGTCTTATATCAGCACAATATTTTGTTTTAAATAATTATTTTCACGCACGTGAGTACGAAGTAGAGTTATTTTAATTTATAAAATATATCGAGACATGTTTTTACTCAGTCTGAAATAAAGAGATCGGATTGCACTGAGCAACTTTTTGACAAACGAGCTTCAGAATTTCACTGAAGTTCACAAATGCCAACAGATACAGACACAAAAAGAGAAGATCGCCAATATATTTACACTTATCAAAATAGAACTTTAATAACAAGTGATCACTCTTCTCCATTACACCTTTCAGCTTTGGCACAATTCAAGTACACACCCGCACTCACACACCTACACACACACTTACACAGACAGACACACCGATGTCGGTGTAAGTTATTAAGTAAGATATACTTTTGCTATAAGTTCCTATTTTGAACATTGCCAACGCTGTTGTTTGAGTTTGGGTGTCCTGTAGGTCTGTGTGTGACAAAGAGAAACAAAGACTCTTTAAAGTCAGCCTGTAAGCAGAGGGACCACAGTGTAAGGCAGACATCAGTGGATTTGAATGACACCTGTAGGACTGTTTCTCTCCTGGCTGCTACAGGATGAGGAGAAAAAGACAAGATTACCAACATCACCACGGAAGCCTGGAAGGTGAAAAGGTGTCCATTTTACATGCTTCTCGTCCGTAGAGCATAATTTAAAGAAGGAAGGTTCCATTCGGATAATCCTTTCATGATCAGGCCCATGGTGAATATGAGAAGGGTGACGGGATTGATTGCGTCACCTCCCGGTGGATTGCAGATTATTTGCTGAAGTTGAGTATTCTTTTGTGCGAGAACTGAAGTACCATACTATTTATAGGCAATCTTGGGGCATATAGTTAGTTAGGTCGTCGATGTGCATAGTGCTATGCGCTGCAAGATTCAGACGCCAACTCAACATGGACGCAGTGGAGCGCCGGAGATGAAAAGTTAGTCTGGACAGGTCTTTCTTGCCATTTCGAGTCTGTGCCAGTAATGCTAATTCTATACGCACTGGGGGCTGTAAACGCCTAGTCCTTTTCCTGTAGGTTTCTCAAGATGACGCTTTATTTACACTTCTGACCAAAAAAATTTTTTTACACAGGAAATGCCTAAGTTCTTTTCCTCCAGTGTGGGTAAGTTTATTTATTTCTACACGCATTCCTGATTCGTGCTTTCTGGGCTGTGGTTCGAGGCTCAGCTGAGCGGAACCCCGGGCTATTTTTAGAGGCAGAGAGCTTAGAAAGGTCGGTCGGTCTTTAATAACAAAAAATGGGTCACGTCTAAATGTTGATATCTCTGTTACATGATCTAACAACTCAAATTCAAATCTGGTTCATCAGAAAATTTGCCATTAAAATTATGTAAAATTGAGACTAGCCATCTGAATTTAAATGAACATAAGCCTAGTTGAAACCCAGAGAGGAACGACTTACAACAGGGGCAGGCTATCACAAAGAGAGTCAGCCTGGGGTCCAGCAACTGTTAACGAGCGATCAATAAACAATTCCATTCGAGCCATTTTCACATCATCATATCCCTTTTAGCATTCACGGACACCAGAAAAAATATATTTTCTTTATAAATAGAGAATAATCAAGTAAAAGCAGAATATACAGCAGTATAAAGTAAGTAAAAAGTGGCTTGTTGATTTTAAGAGAATAAAATAGGAGTCGACTCTCTTCCAGACGAAAATATTTTAATAACATCAAACTGATTACATCAAACTGAAAGGTAATGTTGGTGAGAGGGCACACACGATAATAAAACTCAGCACAGCGATAAAATGGTTAAGAAGAACAAAAGCAAACAAAAAACGCAAGGACACAGGCATTGCTTAAACCTGCAATGAATGAAATGTCTTAATATTCACACATTTCATTAATTTCCGCTTCAAAAAGGCCTATAAGAAAATGTTTGAAAACTTGATTTCATTCAATGGTCAATCATCAACATCGCCTGCACTATCGTAATGAACGTAGGCTATATGCTATAACAGTCACAATAATATCCGTCGTAAGTTTTTTTTTGTCTTCTGAATTTTTACATTCCTAAATAGGCAGGCTAAACGTAGGCCTACAGTTGATCGTAGCCTTTGAATATCTTTGTGGATGCTGCCATCCCACTCATATCACGCAGTTCCCAGATTTATAGGGACGAAAACTGAAAACTAGAATAAATTAAACTTCAGCAAAAGCCATCCGAACAGAAGACAGTCTGGATGGTGGATGTGCGCAGGTCTAGCAGTTTGTCGCCAGCTGCTCCCCGACTGTGGTCCCGTTTTGGGTACGCGGTTTTCTGCCCGCGCATTAACGTCACGCAGTCTGCCTCGTCCTGCATGCTGCTAGATGACAGCTTTTTTTTTCTTCTTCTTTTGGAGGAAGGGGCCTCGCGCCCCAGCTGGACGTAGTGATGGGGCGGAAAGTGGAGTCGCGTGGATCTATAGTAGAGTGGGCTTCGAGTAGGGGCTGGTGGCCTTCATCCACAAGATGATGATGATGTGTTAATGAGAGGATGATACGTCAAACTTTGTTTTACAACAGTCACAAAGTTGTAACACCCCTATACGTTTTATAATGGCTTACTCCATTGTAGTAAACAGATGTGCATTCCAACAGTAAAACGACTAAGTCACAAGCTTAGCATTCTTTTAACACACTCCTAAATTAGCCTACCCCGCAATATTATTTTACCCATTTTATGCATTTGTCTTTTTTTGGTTGTTGCGGGGACACGTTTTATTTCCAGCACATTTCAATGACACTGCAATACAAGACTGTCTCGTGCTGAATTATAGACAGAAGTGTTTCGTATAGTCGGAAGACTGTTAATCGAGTTCTCAGTCTCCCTGAAACAAATAGGCTACACATATCCAGAGAAAATTCAAGAGTAAGCAGAACTGGACACGAGCAGACAAGGACGGCAGTGGAGAAAAGAATGAACACAATATAGCTTTAAACTCGGAGAAAATTTTCACCTGAAAATGCATGATGATAGACGATAGTCAGTTCATGGGCCAAACAAAATAATTGTGCAGTGACCCATTCTTACCATCTGCAGTTATGACAGAAAGTCGGTTAAAGTTGTTAGCAGAACCCGAGGAATGACCGTTCATGGTCCCATGAAATGATCTCACTGGAAGTGCAGCACTTTCTCCGGACACGGGAGAGACAGGTAAGGGCAAAGAGGGAATCCCATGTGATACAGCTGGGGCGCGTGCGCTCCCAGCATCATTGACGCACTGAACGCGGAGCTGTCCGTCTCCAAGCCTCGCGTAGGGATACCAGCACTACCTCTATACGAGCGTTGGGTACAGTTTTTCGATAGGATACTGTCTATGCTGAAACCCTTCGCCCTGTCAGTGGTTTTGGTTACGCTACCTTGAATCATTCCCTTCGGTCTGCTCGCTCTGTCGGGTGAGTTCACAGCCACGCTAAACGCAGGGCTGCCCGCGGGATGCGCAGTGTCCTCACAGGAAATGGCGACCTTCTCCAGCGACTGGGACTTTGGACCAGAGGGCGGGATGGATAAGCAGGATGTATACCAGTCCTCTGCAGGAGTAAGGGATGAGGGGCAAGAGTCATGCGCCCCCGGGAACGGGTACATATGCACCCGATTCTTACTAATCTCAGAGAGAGCAGGTTTCATATCCGCGCCATATTGATCATTCTGCCGCTGTTGCCTCTCCGAGTCTGTCGCAGTCGCAATGAGGAGGTCAGCAGCAGGTTTGAGACTAGGAGATGAGACAGAAACCGGCCCACCGTTCTTCTTACAGCGGGTTTTGGCCTCGCGCGACTCTTGGGACTTGGATTTCCTCTTCCTACGCCTGTAGTTACCGTTCTCGAACATGTCTAAGCATTTGGTATCCAGGGTCCAGTAGCTACCTTTCCCGGGCCGGCCCTTCTCTCTGGGAACTTTAATGAAGCAGTCGTTGAGGGAGAGGTTGTGGCGAATCGAGTTCTGCCAGCCCTGCTTGTTGTCGTGGTAGAAAGGGAATCGCTCCATGATAAACTGATAGATGCCGCTAAGGGTCGCGCGTTGTTCCGGTGCGCTCTTGATAGCCATGGCGATGAGCGCGATGTAGCTGTAGGGCGGCTTCTGCGGAGGTTCCTGTCGACCAGGGGCAAATCCCAGAGCGGGGAGAATGCCCCTGCTGTCACTTCCATACAGGTATATCAGGGAGGAATTGGAGAAACTCAGTGGCGGGGGGCTTCCGCCCAGCTGCTGCACTCGGCTGCTATAAAGGCTCATAATTCCTCTCCGGCCGCGGGTCCAGCTTCTAATGTGACCCGTTTCAAACAAGGTCCAGCCTGCAGAGCGAGGAACGCTGTGCCTGTTCTCAGGAGCGTCTGCACTGTTCCCACCGTGTCCCTGCCTCACAAGTCTAAAAATGTTAGATAATTGTTGCACGTTTGCAATTTTATGTTGACTTAGAGCTGGAAAATAAATTGTCTATGATAAACACTCGTTGTGTTCTCAGCCCACCCACATTAATTAAAATTTCATTGCAGAAAGCTCTTGCTCTCTCTCTCCCCGCGTGTCCCCTAGCTACCAGCCAATGGTGTGCTTGGCTATCCCTTCATTTGTTTATAGAATTAGTCTGTTGATAAGTCTGCCCACCCAAGTCGAATCAAGCTGTGTTTATTTGGAAAAATTTCCGGGCACCCAATACATAAACGCACTGATCTGATGTTTGAAGTATCACGTCCACCCTTGACGCTGAAAGTTGCTCGCACAGAGAGAACAAGCAAACGCGGCGGGGTTCGATCTGTGAGTTGCTGTTGATTACTTGAAAGGAAAATAAAGAATGAGTAAGAAAATAACTTAAACAATCATCTTTATATTTATGTTTTGTCAACGTCTCCTTGCAGATAAAATTGAGATTTTCTTCATAAACAATAAAGTGCTAGCTATATTTTTAACCCGTGCTCTATTTTTTTTCCTGTAGACATATATGAGATCGCGAGTGAGATAAAACTGTGGAATATTTATTCGGAATAAGATCAACAGTTATATACTGTTGCCCAGCGGTCCGTGTTCTCTCAGTGCTCAGACTTAAACAGCAAGCCTCCGAAATACTGGGGGGGGGGGGGCACAGTTCCCTACTGCACACGAGCCTTAGCTAGTCTCTTCCATAAAAGGGGAGTTTGGCGGGACGAGGAAGCTAAATTGTATTATTTGTGAATGCGTGCCTGTTGCTTTATATTATGTATTTTCCTGTTTATAGGACGGAGGGGGATTATAACAACTTTACAAGTGCGCACAGCTGGCCCGTGCTTACATTATGCGTTTGGAAGTTTCAACAGATAAACCCAAGACTTTTCTTAATTTGTCTTTCTTCTTTTCCTTTTTAGTCTGCCCTTCTTTTTCTTTTATTTTTTTTTCAGGCGGTGATTCATTGAGAAATGGAAACAAGACCCAAAAGTCAGGAACGTCACTGACGTGTAGTCACAGCGCGTGCAGTGTTCGGTTCATTCCGTCTCATAGTGGTCCAGCTTCTTGACGTTCTTTTAAAATCTTTTTTTATTATTATTATTAACTGACTCGGTTATCTATTTATTTGCCTCTTCCGATTTGTTCAAACAGGCGAATGCTCATGCATTACAAGAATTTCAGACGACTAAAGTCGGATACCCCATCTCGTTCAACGACAGTCCTGTATAAATCACCCATCAAACCAAAACTGGGACGATTCCCCTCCGACGACAGCAAAACCACAACAAATATCGTGTAGTGCATTATAGACGTAAAGCAAGTTTGATCATTTTCAGTATGTTATTTTAAAGCCGATTTTCTAATAAAATAGTGTAATCCATGAGTGCAACTTTTCTTCTAAAGAAATCAACAGAGTAGGGTGCCATGGCGTAAAAGCAGGATATAGCCACAACGACATTCCATTCGTACGGCGTCCGCAACACTCGCATAAATGTTACATGGTTGGGGGGTACCCTGACGACGTGATGCTTCGTTTGCTTCTGCAGAACTGCGGGCGCTGCCCGGCGCTAATGCATACTTTACTTTTTTTTTTAATATCAAAAATATATATATTTTAGATTTCGATGTTTATTGAAAAACAATTTTCCAGACCACAAAATATATAAATCAATACAACTCATAGCCTACTGCGAGTCCTACGTCGACAATGTTTGGCAGCGCATATAGGCTTAATAAACTTATTTATGAATGCTGTAGCCTACCGGCTTGATTCCCACGTAAGTTCTTATTACAATTGGTAGGGGTGATAGGGCCTAGCCTATTTATCGATGACAAAAATATATTTTTTAAACATAAAGCAGTTATTAAACCTCACGTGTATATTGTTATCAGCTGTAGTAGGCGGAGATGTTGGTGTTTTGAGATTTACGGAACAAGAAACAACCAAATTACTATAGATGCAGCAGCGGTCTTATGCAGTAGACGTCCGGACTTCCTTGGTATGGCGTATGACTCTTTGACACAGATAGCCCTGTGTAGACGTCCGGACTTTCTTGGTATGACGTATGACTTTGACACAGATAAGCAGCAACTCTTCAGTCATTCTGGAGTTTTACAAAAAGGTCAACTTTTGTCTTTTACTAAACGTACTTAATTAGATAGCGTCTGGAAAATAATATTAGTCAGTGATAGCCTGTAATAGTCCATAAATAAATATATGGTTTTTATTTTCCTGGCTGAAATACATACTTTAACTTTTATTTTCAATACAATAAAGAGTAATAATAATGTTTATTATTATTATTATTATTATTATTATTATTATTATTATTATTTTTAAAGATTAAAATGTATAAATACATTTGAATAGCTTGCTTTCTTTATTAATAAAAAAACACTAAATACTAATTTGGAATGGCATATTGGAGATATGTGCATCTCACAGAACATTCTTCTGACCAACATTTTAACAGTCAATTATCAACATAACGCTGATTATACGCCGATTATATTTTGGAGGTTGCGCGTGGGAGGCCATCAGTTAAATACACTGTATTCTCAACACACGGCACGCTGAAAAGGGACTTAGCCAGGATACGAATTGCATCAAGCTTTCCAACACTGAAACAAAGTCCTGAAGTATACAAGTCACAATGTTTGTGACATCAACCTTCGGCATGAGTTGAAGTATCCTAACACTCCAGTGAGCAAACGCCGGAATCTAGACATCTAGAGGGGTGAAAATCTAGATTGAGAGATAGCCTGGCTACATCCTACACTCTCAGAACAAAAAGGTATGAAAATGACCTAAAAAGGTACAAACGTTTGTCACTGGGGTGGTATCATCAAGGTACATAACATTGTACCTATAACCAGCACTACAAAATTAATTTGTTCCTTTTTATTTAAAAGATACGTACTAGTAACCAAATAGAACATTTTTGTACTCTCAGGGTACATTTGGGAAATGTATTCCTTAGAGAAGAAAAATGTAGCCAAACTCCATTGTACCTTTATTTCTGAGTATAGCCGGTTAAAAACTTTCACTTTTCAACCAGATTTAGCCGGCTTTTCAGCTGAACGCGAGATGACGTTTCACTGACTTTTTAACACAAAAATGTTCATTGGGACGTGCTCTCGTGATGTCTCAGATCAATGCGCGCTGTGGCCAAAATCTGTTTAGATAAACTTGTGTGGAGATGCGTGGGCGCACACACAGCTGGGTAGCTGGTGCTCTCCGGCAGCCGAGCAATGTGCTCTAAACATCTCAAGCAAACTCGTAAAATGTGTTTTTGTTGGACACAAAAGCCGTGTCCCCGATACTCTGCCTTTATCGCAGTGGTTTTGAGATTAATCAGATCCCCGGGGATGCTGTCGGTGTTGTGGGTAAGGCAGAACGCTCGCATGCAACTGCAGGTGGAGGAACCCGATGTGGGCGCATGCGCTCCGTCCGCTCTCGGGCACGCATGTCCAACGTCCACAGGCTGCATCGTGACGAAATCCTGCGCACACCAGCGCGTGGAGGGATGAACTAAAAAAAATGGCATTTGTTCCTGCACGATGGAACTGTATAAGGTGGTTTAATCAGATCTTTCCTTCAATTTTGTGCTGAGGTAGTGAGACCTCGTCCTGTTCGCTGCTTGTCCATAACTCGAGCACACGCTCATTGCACTGGGCGTGTAAGACATCAGGTCGAAGACCGATTCGCTCAGGTAAGGCATCACCCCAGAACTGTGGTCGGACACCGCGTTTCCATGGGCGGTGAGTTCAGTGGACATCTAGCAGGAACCACCGCGAATGAGCAAAATCATCCGAATTAAAAAAAATAATAATAAAAAAAACTTTCACAACGTGCAAACCTGCCCAACAATACTAAGAGACAGAAATCGTCTCGGGACAACTGCTTTACGCACCAATTAATCCCGATTCCTCATGTTCTGCGACTGCTCGGGGGCGACTTAATGAAATAAATATTAACATTAATATAATTTGGGGTTTTCAGCTTAAAAGTGGTAAGGGAAATATTTCAAAATGTTTCTAGGATCTGATTTAACCTCACACAGTGTGTGTGTGTGTGTGTGTGTGTGTGAGAGAGAGAGAGAGAGAGAGAGAGAGAGAGCGAGAGAGAGACATTACAACGTCATATCAGCACAATATTTCGTTTTAAATACGCACGTATGAAGTGGAGTTAGTTTATTTTATTATATATATATATATATATAAATACACATTTTATTCAGTCTGAAATAAAACCAAAAATATTTTTTTACACGAATTCTGTTTAAAATGCATCACGAAGAGGAGTTATTTACATTTCTGAAAAACAAGTTTTATAAAACATTTATGTTGATTATGCTAGTCTTATTAAATATGTGCATGTAAAATATAATGCACCCAATTCATATTGTAAATATTAATTTTGAAATTATTTTGAAGTGAAAAAAATGTAAAGAAGAAAATGTATTAAAAGAAAAAGCGAATGATAAACAATGTCTGTGCACGAGAATCGGGTTAATTAATTATTATGATTAAGATGATAACAATGATAAGGGCAGTGATGATGATGATTATGATTATTAATGATTTGAATATGATATAATTGATTGCAGCAGTTTTCTTGGTGTTGAAAATGCGCTTTGACTTTTACGAATGTAGACTAAACTATACAAAGCCAATAGCCTCAGTTTACACGAATACTAAGACAAAACGTATTCTAATAGTGTATATCTCTCTCAAAAGTATCGACACTGAATTATGGACAGCTGACTCACGCGAGATTAGAGATTAGAGTCAAGGTCCAGGTTACAGTTAAATTGGCCCTCTAACAATTACTTAGCACAAATCCATAGCACGTATGTTGACAATCTGTTTGTGTAATTTTGTCTTCCTCATACTGCGGTGGGATATTCACTTTGGACATTTGCATCAGCGAATTGTTGGCCTGTATTTGTTTAGCGGGAGAAGGCCGTCTGGCCGTTTTATATACACTGCCTGGCCCCCAAAAAAAGTTTCACACTAATATTTCGTTGGACCGCCTTTAGCTTCGATTACGGCGCGCATTCGTCGTGGCATTGTTTCGACAACCTTATGCAACATTTATTTCCGTCCAGAGTTGCATTAATTTTTGACCGAGATCTTGTATTGACGACGGGAGAGTCGAACTACTCCGTAAAGTCTTCTCCAGCACATCCCAAAGACTTGGACACTAAATGGGGTTAAGGTCAGGACTCTAGTGTCTAAATCATGTGTGAAAAATATTCCTCATGCTCCCTGAACCACTCTTTCACAATTTGAGCCCGATGAATCTTGGCATTGTCGTCCTGGAATATGCCCATTGTTGGGATAACCTGGTAATTCAGGTACTCAGCTGACTTCATTTTATTGCTGCATAACGTTGCTGAGCCTAGACCTGACCAATTTAAGCAACCCCAGATCATAACACTGCGTCCAAAGGCTTGTACAGTGGGCACTATGCATGACGGGTGCAATGGCGACGTTTTTTGGCCAGGCAGTGTAGGAACCTGACACTTAACGGTCTGAACGAAATTTTATTAGTCTTATAAGTCACCAGTGGTGCAATACTGCATTTTTGTTAAATTCTCGTTCTTTGGGTATGATAAATTAGTTTGTATGCTTCTGTCGCCATCTAGTGGGGTCGGTAAGGGAAATGTTTCTCGTCGTTGTTTATGTCGGCAGAACGCTTCTTGCTAAATTGAAATACTGAATATTTTCAAGAAAAAAATTGTTAGTATTGCGCTGGACTGCTAATATGTAGAACAGTTGAAGCCAGAGTCAGTGTGCATTCTGAAGACTGGAATGTAGTGAGATAATGCATCTTTCAATATATTTATCATCAGCTAAAATTGTAGAGTATCAACATTTTTAAAAAATACAACAGCCACCTCTACACTTAACTGGAAACATAACCCTTCATCTCAACACGTAACATTTGCCCCAAAAGCCCAACATTTCTGATTCTGATGTTTAAAAATGAAATACAAAGATCTAACATGTATTCTGAAACAGTCAATAACGTGGAGTGAGACAGTTGAACACATTTGCATGTGCATGACTAAAGTTGGGGTGCACATGTAAACTCCGATAGCGCAGGGCTTAAGCCTGCAGTCCTGGAGGCTCTCAGTGTGCTTTGGGGTTTCAGGTCGAAGTGACTACAATATTTTTGTCACGGATTGGCTCCATGTGCTTTTTTTTTACAAGACCTATATTGGCTGCTGATTGAAAGGAAACCACAAAAAACCTGCACATACTGCAGCCTTCAATGACTTGAGTTCGTCACTCCTGCTCTTGTTGTGTGGTCCTGTAAGTATGGATCATTGAGGGTCCTGCAGTCATCAGTATGGGTTGGTATCATGGAAATTCTACTGAGAGCCGGTAGGGGGTAATTATAATTGTGCAGATTCAATGAGGGCCAGAAGGGGCAAAATTGCATTGTCCTTTTTGTTATTTTTAAGATCACTACACTGGGGCCGGTGTTATTTTTAAGATCACTACACTGGGGCTGGTGTTATTTTTAAGATCACTACACTGGGGCCGGTGTTATTTTTAAGATCACTACACTGGGGCTGGTGTTATTTTTAAGATCACTACACTGGGGCTGGTGTTATTTTTAAGATCACTACACTGGGGCCGGTGTTATTTTTAAGATCACTACACTGGGGCTGGTGTTATTTTTAAGATCACTACACTGGGGCTGGTGTTATTCTTAAGATCACTGAATTAGGCCCCTCATACGTGCAGCTGATTACAGCTGTGGTCAGGGCTGACGCTTAAACAGGATGAAACTAATCCTGCTGCAGATCACAATGCTCTGCACACAGACCTCAATGCTAATCAACCCGAGGTTTCTGCATGTGTGAAAGCGAGAACGAGCGAGCGTGTGCGCGCACGCGTGTGCTCTCGTGCATTGGTGTGCGTATGCATGCGTTTGGACAGACCGTGCTGCAGATTTAAGACGACAGAGTTACTCTGGATGATGGCGGCAGAACTAATGTAGCTAAGCCTGTTGCTCTGAGGCTGAGTGGGAATTTGAACTGGGGTCCAGAGACCCAAACGCCGAGGAGCAGCTCAGACTGGAGACATGGAGAGACAAGAGGAGAAGAGGAAGGGAGCAAAAGAGAGGAGAGGAGGGTACAGGCTGTGCTATCAGACTGCAGCAGGGGATTACCAGTCCTCCACAGCCTCCCTAGTTTCCATTTGACACAGAAAACAATGACACAGGCCCATTCATCCTGCATGTGTTTGATTTAGTCAATGATTCTATTGAATGTCTTTGTTTGATGTGTTTGTTTGTGTGTTGTGGGTCTGTCCCACTGTCTATGTCTTTTTTTGTTGTTGTTGCCGGTGACTACAAATGAAGTTACCTCACAGGAAAATAAAAGTTATTCTATTCTATGTGCCATCCCCCTGTGAGGAATGCAATGTGGTGTGAATAGTAAAGAGAAAGGGAGATTATATGCAGACCACTCAGTGATATAATTCGGAATAAAACACGGTGGTCGTAGTATTGGTGCGCGCATTGGCAAGCTGGTTACACGTTGGCCTACACTACTGGAAACATCCCAACTACATGTGAAGGTTCTGGTTGCAGGGGCGTGCTCAGGTGTTCCAAGGCAGGACGGTGTTTGTGAAGAGAAGCCGTTTCTGGTCCCCTCAGTAATAACAAAGGTGCAGGTATGCTCCTCCACTGATCTCTGCTACGCAGTCCCTCTGCCCTGATACAAATATCCCTCAGTCTTTGGGGGTTGACAGAAACACGCTAGCATTCCTTACCAAGGCCCTGTCGTTCACACAGTCCAGTGGGCAAGCACAGCCGATCCTTTTGTCAACAGATAGGGAGAGATAAGACACAGTATGAAGACCGTGAGCGGTGCGCCCTCTCTCCCTTTGTGTGTAGACTGCAACCCCCTATCGCACAACCAGTCAGACAGTTCCGCGAGACGCACGGTGCATCCGCTCGGCTGCCTATTGACGTCACTGTGGTATCACATGAATGAGCAGGGACCAATCGGAGCCGCGCAGCCGAGTGCCTTGTTTCTTCACGAAGGTAGAGGAAAAGAGAAAAGGGAACCGTGCCATGGTCTTCTGAAGAACAGAAAACAAGAAACGCACTTCTCAGATTTTGACCTTTTTTAATGTTTCTTAATTCTGGACTATATCATATCACGGACTGGAGATAAAGGCGTAGTAATGGCCCAATCCTACTGGGTAGCTTAGCTCGTGTCGGGGGGAGCGGAGAGGAAGAAACATTTCAGGGGAAATTGTCGGGGGAGATAGGAGGGCAGTTACCCTAAATCCCTCTGATTCCCCCGTCCCGGAATCCTGCTCTCCATGACTCGAATGGCTTTCTCAATATATAACCCCCGGTCGCATTTTTTAAATCATAAGTTACCATAAATAGACGACAATATTCGAGCTCACATCGAGATTATTAATTAGATAGGTTTGCATTAGCCGTGGTTCTTCTTCTCGGTCTTTCCTTTTTTTTTCGGAAAAAAAATCGAAATCATAATACATCTGCTTTTGATATAGCCTAGCCTATATTGACAGTGACAGCGTTCGCGGATAGGCAATAAGTATGGATTTTAACAGTAGCGGAGGGGACAGCGAGCTGCACAACAATCAGTACCAGCATTCAGAGGAGAGCAAACCTTTACTGGGGGAGATGTCTACGCCGACGCCGCCGGAGGGGAGCAATAATAATAAGATGGGCGCCGGGCCGTATCGGAGAACCCTACTCCCCTCCAGCACCGGGATGCGATACAAGCTGCTCCAAGAGGGAGATGTTCAGGTGTGTGTGGTCAAACACCCTCGCACCTTCTTCAGCAAGATCCTCGCTTCGAAATTCTTACGGTTTTGGGAGCCGCACCACCTCACGCTGACGGACTGTTACGTCGCCTCGGCCACGGTAAGCTCCCCCACTCTGCGGCTAACGTTAGCTGCCGAGCTATGTTGAAATATGAATCATATCACACAAAGTAGGCTATTGTGCTTTCCCTGCTTTAGCTTGTTATCTGGTTGATATCTGTCAGATTCCGTACAGGGCAGAGTTTGTCATCGTGTCATATCGATCGCACAGTAACTGTTAGGCTATTAAAAAAGGTTTTCAGTCTTTTGTTTCCAATTCAACAATAGGGTCTCGCTGTGGTTTCCTTCTGTAGGCTAATTACACATACACAGTTGACAGAAGACGCAGTTTGCTTTATTACGTTCCAATAATTAGAACTCATCAAAACATGTTTATGTTAAAGTGACACTGCGTCGAAGGTAGCCGACAGAGAATATCGACATGTAGGCCTATCTCCAACAGGCATTTGCATCACGATTGTCGACGAGGAGAGAAGTAGGCTAGGCTACAGATCGCGATGCTTTTATTGGGGTTTGTGTCGTCCCCTGGATCTGAATTGTTTTGTGTGATGTGAAGGAAGACATTTTCTACATCGGTTTTATGTTGTATTAACCAGGCCTGGTTTCCATTAGAGTTTAAGTCATAGTTCACCCAACAATGCTATAGCCCGGAGCACCAGAAACACCGTCGGCTATTACACATAAATAATACTTTAGTTATAAATTCTGTAACGTTACATTACCAAAGATGGCACGGTCACACCAATGAACACATTTATTTTTTAAAGATCAAAAGAGACTCGACGTGATTGATTTGTTACTGTTTTTTAGAACATGCATTTCTGTATTTATTTTCAACTGCACGTGACTGACTGAACTGAGCTCATTAGACCGCAACATTAACTTCTGTGAAGAGAAGGGGCATTTTGGTTCTGAACAGTCACTTTAAAAATAAAATACTCTTCTTGAGCCATAAATCTAGAACGTAATTTTTATATTTGCTCTAAACTATTAGTGCCCTCCACAATGTTTGGGACAAAGACATTTTTTCTTGATTTGGCTCTCCACAATTTTAGATTTGTAATCAAACAATTCACATGTGGTTAAAGTGCAGATTTAGGAAAAGCATGTTGCAAAACAAGATGAAATGGGAGAAATGTTTCCACTAAGTTATTTCTAAATGATTAAGAATTATTTTCTGTTACATTTAAAAATATTTTGTTGTTTGCATTCTCATACCCCCGCCCCACCCACATAAAATGGCCTGTAGCTCATAAAGTATTAGAGATGCCACTCTGAATTTTGCTGCGCTTATAGAATACAGTTCATACAACATCATATCAAAATATGAAATCAAAAATCAACATTAAAAAAAAGGTACATTTGAAATATTAATATTTTTCAAAATGTATAAATTACTGTACAAAAATATCTTATGGAATTGCGCATACCGTCCCATTTTAGAATGCCCTATAAAGAGTAATATTATTATGATACCAGGATGTTGTCTATACCATGTATGGTTCACAAATTACATGGTCTTAAAGGAGGCATCTATTGGGCCAAAAATGACTCAAAATGGGCACTTTAATTGTAATCTAATTTATGCCTCAATCATCCTTCCTCCATACGAAGTTTCTTTGTGGAAAATTTGAGGAAAATCTGAGACATCAAGGGAATTTTGTCAAAATTCACACGGAATGTCCCTATTTGCACAAACCTGCAGCTGACGAAGCTTAAAAAGTTAATCGCATAATTGGGAAATATTATTTGTACCAAGCCCAACCAACCTATCTAGTTGGGTATCTATGGTTTTAGCTTGTTTGTCGGCAATGCAATTATTGTAAAAAGGGATTTTCATGTCACCAGTGCGTAAGTTTGAGTCTAGTCGGGAATGGAAAAAAACCATTTCACAGCTCCCACTATCAACAATGAAAAATGTAATATCAGATTACACAAGAAGAGAAAAGGGAATTGAGGCAGATTCCCAGCTTTTATTAAAAGGGTATTTTTATACAATTCGTCCTCGTAGAAATTACAGCACCTATTATACATAGCCCCCGTCATTTCAAGGCACCATAATATTTGGGACAAATGGCTTCACGGGTGTTTCTAATTAGTCATGTGTGTTTGATTGCTTCCATAGTGCAGATATAAGAGAGCTTTCAGTATCTAGTTTTTTGATTGCCTTTGGAGTCTGTTACTGGCATTTGTCAACATGAGGACCACAGTTCTTGCCAATGAAAGTCAAGGAAGCCGTTATGAGGCTGAGAAATAAATAAAAATAAACAGTCAAGAGACATAGGCAAAACCTTAAGCTTACCAAAATCAACCGTTTGGAACATCATTAAGAAGAAAGAGAGCGCTGGCGAGCTCAGTAATCGCAAAAGGGCCTGGTAGGCTAAGGAAGACCTCTACAGTTGAAAAGTGAAGATTTATCACCATAATGAACAAAGAAAAAAAACAAAAAAACACCTGTCTGACAGATCAAAAACACTCTTCAGGAGGCAGGCATGGATATGTCCATGACTACTGTCCACAGAAGACTGCACAAACAGAACTACAGAGGCTACACTACACTGTTTGCTAAGAAGTACCAAAAAGATCCTGCAGAGTTCTGGAAAAATATCTTGTGGACAGATGAGACAAAGATTCACATGTATCAGAGTGATGGAAAGAACAAAGTGTGGAGGCCAAAAGGAACTGCCCAAGATGCAAAGCATACCACCTCACCTGTGAAACATGGTGGTGGGGGCGTTATGGTTTGGGCATGTATGGCTGCCACATCATTGATGATGTAACTGCTGATAGACGTATCAGAATTAATTCTGAAGTGTACAGAAACATCTTCTCAAGTTCATGCAAATGCCAAATAAAACTTTAAACCTCAGTTTCTATCATGACTCATTATCTCCAAAATACATATAGGCTACTTCGCTAAAAATATATATGCAACATCTGCAAAAATGTTTAATTTGTTTATTTTACTTTCTTACCAACACTTATGTTATGTGCTAATGCTATCATGAAGTGAAAGGTGGCTCAGTAGGTTGAGGCCACACCTATCAACAAAAAACTGCTTCAGCAACAAGAGGTTGTTGTAACTAACAGATTTGCAAAAAGAAAAAACATTGGTAAGGCACCTTTATTCACAAAAATGACAAACCTCGCTTCATCGTTTCCTCTTTGGAATCGGAATTGATGACATAATCTGGAGGAACTAATAAGGAACTATACTTCTAATGACAGGTTGAGGGCTGTAGTTCCATTTGGGTCCTGTAAAATGGGGGAGGGGGGGCACTATGTATAAAAAGGGCTACATGGTTCACCCGATATGGCTGTAAATACCCTGAAATTAACCCCTTCTTGGTCAATTTTCACTTATTTAGGGGGTGTTATATTTAGCAGGTGTGAGCATCACAGAAACTTGGGAAATGGCTTAAATGAAAACATTTATTTGTTTTTCTTTCATTTGCAATGAAATACTGAGGTACATATGTAGAAAAAAGGTAAAACTGTACAATTCCTGGATCAAAGACTCCTTATCAACAAGTGTGCAAAATTAGAGGGTGATATGCAGAACTACAAAATATCTATGATGTAAAATGTAGACAGAGTACCCTGTGTCTCCAAATCTATCCAAAATGGCTAAATTGTGCACTGCTGTAAATCATAAATATACAAATAAAGTATTTTGGCTCATAAAAGTCACTTTTGCATAATTTTCAAGTGGGAATTACTATCTTTTAATCTGTATGGATAGATATGTATGGGTCCAAAAACCTGTCATAAAATGAGTAAAATATTTTTTTTTCCATTATAAAGCATATGCATTTGTCCCTTATGATGGTATAGTGACCAGTATAGCCCAGGGAGATGTCAATATACTTTACTAGTATACCTATTCATTGTTGATTCATTCTTTTTTTTAAAATGTGAGATGGAAAAAGGACAAACTAGATCAACAGTGGAGCGCTTGCAGTTACCTCGCAGTAGCTGTAGTAGTCTAATCTTATGCAACAGTCAGAAATGAGCGTGTAAATGCACAAGAGAAGAGCTTCAGTTAACTTCGCTAACAAGACAAGTAAAAGAGTTAACTTGCACGTGGGTCAATTTTCCAAAACCAGATCAATCTAACGTTAAATAACTAAATAGTCAGTAAAGGCTATTCGTTTTTAGTGCTGTCGGGCTCTTACTCATGAAATACTGGAGAAACACTCATTTTAAAGTCACAAAAACAGTCCGTAGCCTATATCACATTAAACTACGTAATGTACGGACATTTTTGGTTCCCCTGCCTACTCCTGGCTACGAACGTTGAGTTGGAAGGCTTGCTACCGAGCTGACTTGTGAAACGGTAGCAACATGACCAAATGAATCAACCGAGACTGACGGGACTAGCAAGGTTATGTCGCCTATTGTAGTGATATCTGGCTTGGTTAACTTGTCTGGCTAAGTCACATCAGTTCAATCCAATTGATTTACCTTTCAGCGTGCGGACCAGGTGCCTCACAAAATTTGACGTCGTTCCACTTTCCTCATATCTTTCAAACGCAAACTGCTTCATTGTCGGCAGGCACGGACATTTTGTGTGGACGGTGACATCGATAAAAACGTATACGTCACTGACGCGCCGTAAAAGGTCGATCAGGGAAGATACCACTGAAAATGTTAAATTGTGACGTATTACTTTTGATTTTATACTATCAATTTTATTTTTATTTATCACATATTAATGAGCCATTTTAGACACACGTCTACCTGAGTCTGTCAGATAGCCTACTGCAAGTCAAAGTTAAGTCGCTTTACCGAAGCCAAGTGCGAGTTAATGTAAAAAAAGTCCAAGCTATATGAGTTTGCAGACTGCTCCACTCAGTCCTGTCCCTCCTTTGGTTTATCCTCCCGACTTGACAGAACCGGAGTCCCAGATGCAACACCCACCCCTTTCTATTGGACATTTTACATCCTTTTCTTTGGAATTCATACTTACCAGCTAGTTTTATTACATCCCTTATTACTCTCTTTTACTATCCAGTTCATCACCTTTAGTTTAAACCGAGCTGGCCGGCGAAGGATGGGCACCCCCTCTCTAGCCAGGTTCCTTCCGAGATTTCTTCCCACTGGGGAATTATTATTTTTTTTAACCTAATTTTGCTGGTTGGGGGCTAAGGCCTGTTTTTTTGTTGTTGCTCTATTTCCCTTCTGTTTCCCTGTGCAGTGTCTTTGTGACAGTTCTCAATTGAGAATTCGGAAACCATCAAAATATCCAATCCAGTAAATAGTGCACTATAAAGCGTAGGCTATATACGGGGTATTATTGTCTCAAAAATAAATAAATAAATGCAACTGATCCATGTATAAATGTAAATGATCCACAAATAAATGCAACTGATCCACAAATAAATGCAACGGATCCACGTATAAATGTAAATGATCCACAAGTAGATTAAACTGATTCACAAATAAATGCAGCTGATCCACAAATAATGTGTATAAACGTGCAATTATTGTGTAATTATACCACGTCATTCTACTATCAATATCTGCTACTAAATATTAAATAAATATACAATCCTACCATTGGTTTTACGCATAGAGATGTCCCTTTCAAAATTCAGTGGTCATTTATTGTCTGGGACAATTCGTTTGAGAAATACACAGCACTTTATAACACTATTATATTATCTGGAACGTCGATGCGTAAAACCCCCCAAGCTCTGCAAACCTGCCCTGTTTGGACAGGGTATTGGACCCATAGATATCTATCCCCCTATATTGATGAAAAGATCCCACTAATTCCCACTTGAAATTATGCAAAAGTGAGTTTTATGAGCCAAAACAGTTGATTTGCAGTTAAATATTATCATTATTTTATTATTTACAGCAGTGCGCAATTTAGCCATTTGGGCCCAGTAGTTCAAAACCTCTAATCCCTATCCAATCAGATCAGATTTAGAAATCCAATATTTTGTGATCCAGGATCACACAACTCAGTCAAATTTTGTCCCAGTATTTCAACACAATTCAGGATAGGATCACCCTGATCCAGATTCAGACTTTTCAAGATTATATCAGAATATCAGTGCATTAATCCTACCTATCACCACCTATTGGATATGAAGAACAACATAAGGAAGCCAGACAGTATAGCAATTTAGAGACATTTATTAAGGATATAATGATTAATTATATTTTCCAAGTACATAACACTTGCTTAAAATCATAATGGAATTGTAATAAAAAATAAGGAATCTAATAGGGTAAAAACGACAACGATAAGTTCACGGATTCTCTTCATTAAAAGGGAGCTGCAGAGCAGCAGCATCAAGTCGTGCTTTGAGGAGCTGAATCCAAAGTCTGGTTTCAGTTCCACGGCCAACACTCCCTCACAGACGCGCTACAATAATGCCCACGGAAGAGCAAGGTGTGCCATTGAGCGCCTAAATGGGGTGTTGAAGAGGCGCTTTGCGTGCCTAACCTATCTGCGAGTGGAACCACAACGAGCAAGCAGCATAATCCTGGCTTGTATTGTGCTACACAATATCACTACCTATCAAAATTACTACTCATCAAAATGTTTCTGATTGACATAATTTTTGTTGAGATCATTTTATGATCACAAACTCGTTATTTGGTTGAATACACTGTTCTGAGAGGTAGGCAAGGAGCCACTGTAAATGTGACAAATGTGACAAATTAAAATGTATCAACAATAAGGGCTACAAATGATGTATTATTTAAATGTACTTATTTATATTGAAACTTATTTTTCATTTTATTTTATTAATTGTATAGTACATTTTGCTCTTGTAATCCACTCTAACTCCACCCCTCCAGTTGGATCAAGGGAATCCTGATTTTTTGGATCAAACTGATCCCAATCCTATGCTTTTGTTTTGAACTACCCATTTTGAAGATTTGATCCAGATTAAAGCTTGGATTTGCTTTCCTGATCCGATTGGATATCAAAGTGATCCCAATCCTGTTTTTTGGTTTTGAACTACCCAAAATCCAAATCTGATCCAATCGGATAGGGATTAAAAGTTTTGAACTACTGGGCCTTGAATAGATTTTGAGATACTAATGGACAACAGGGTACACTGCCTATATTTAGCATAATATATCTTCTTTAGCATCATATATCACCCTCAGATTTTGCACACTTGTGGACACTGAGTTTATGATCCAGGAAATGTATAGTTGTACCCATTTCACATATGTACCTCTCAGTATTTCATTGCAAACTAAAGAAAAATGTAAAAAATATAAAACAAGGTTTTTGCATAAATAATGCTACTGGTGAGTAGTTTATGCAGACTTTGATTCGCCTCTTTTAAAAGGCTGAGTATTATTGGGTACAAATACTTGTTATGAGAGGCAATAGAATTCGATGAATTGGCAATATTAAATTGGAGATTTGAATTACAGTTTGAAGAACCAAGAGAAGGGGTGGTGGATATTAAGTAATTGCTTGATGGTGACACACAAAATATAAAGTGATATCACTTTATTATTATTATTATTGCATGTTATACATATTGAAAAACTGTACAAATTCCTTTATGACTTTCCACCTGGACAAAGAGGCTGTAGTTAAGCTGGGTGGACTGCATGACTACATTCTGTAGCTAACTGTCAAAAGCATAGGCTATTTACTGTTCAACATTCATTTTGTGGGCCCTAAATATACATCCTCATATATTAATAAATAACTAACTCGCTCCCCCAGGGCACTCAAATGCAGTTGCTGTCTGAAATAAATAGACCATCCTGGGTAAAGTGAAGCTAATGAGGCTGCAGATAGCAGACAGTTGCTCTCAACACTGAATAAATGCATTTTAGTTTATCTTGCAGACAAACTGTGTATTTCTGCGTTTCTGTATATTGTAAATCTGGATGGCGTAGAGCCTGCGGACTGTCAGGAGCAAGGTTGCGTTGTGAAAGACGTGATCTGTATTACGTAGAGAAAGAGTAAGCTTACAGTGCACTATAACCTCACAATACATTTAATTTGAACTATAACAGAGTTGTAGTCCAAGAAGGAAACAAATGTACTCACATTTGAATGGACACTCGGCGGTTTACTGTGTTAGCTGTTACTTGAGCATTTAGGCAAATAGTTGCATTCGACTGTAACCTGGGAGTCATCCAATATAAATGTTTTCACGTTCCCATTGCTTTGGTATACAAAATCAAGATTTTGCTTTGCTTTGTGGTGAGGTCCACTCTGAAGAGCTAAACTTCTCTGTGATGAAGGCACTCTCTGTGATGAAGGCTCTCTCTGTGATGAAGGCACTCTCTGATTATTCATTTCTGGGTTAGGATGCGAGATCCTCACCGCGTGAAGCGTGGAATCTGTGATATTGGTATAATATCACACTGAATAACTTCCTCCAGTCAAGAGTGAAGCTATTGCTGTGCTGATGGTGTTTGTGTTGGTGTTAGAGTGGGGCGTTAGAGGTTTTGGTGTTAGAGGTGTCATTGTTAACGAGGAGTGTTGCAGGATTTGGTGTTAAAGTGCAGTGTTTTCTCTCAGTCCTGTCTATCCCTCTGCTCCTCCCCCAAAAAAACATTTTTTTTGTCTATATCGCTTTGTTTCTATGGCAACTGAAGATTATGCAGAGGAGAACTTTACTCCACCCCACCTCAAGGAAGAGAAAAACAAAATAAGTGACACAGACCAAGGTTACCACAGAAACTGTGCTGGATGTTGTTTCTATGACAACATGCTAGTGGTTTGATCCCTCATAAACACTATCTTGTATTCGGTTAATAATGTTGACATCTTATTTTTGTTTTGCACGGTGAAGGACAGGCACAGAGACAGTTGAGTACTGCACTTTGTGGTGTGTGTGTTTCTTGGTTTGTCTTCATACGCTGTTGTGATTGACAAAAGAATACATAATGAAAGAGAAAAACCAACATCATCTAATCTAATGATCCCAACATTAAGGGGGGAAAAAAGGTCGTTTAATAATTCACATGCTTCATGTTTGAGGAGCTGGACCTCTGCCTATTTGCCTATTTGCTATGGGCTGTGTGTGACCTGTAGTAACCCAGCCTGCAGTGCATCTGAAAGATGGCCGTGAGTGAAAGTAATTTCTCTGATTGGCGAGTTCAGACTGTGTGATTTCATCCCAGCAGTTTCATTCCCGTCACGGTGAAATTAATGCACACAAATGAGCTGCAGAGCTTCAGGCCTCATAAATGTGAAATGTGGATCTCATCCCCTGTCTGTGGTGGGACAGTGAGAACAGTGTGGGTGTGGATCTCATCCCCTGTCTGTGGTGGGACAGTGAGAACAGTGTGGGTGTGGATCTCATCCCCTGTCTGTGGTGGGACAGTGAGAACAGTGTGGGTGTGGATCTCATCCCCTGCCTGTGGTGGGACAGTGAGAACAGTGTGGGTGTGGATCTCATCCCCTGCCTGTGGTGGGACAGTAAGAACAGGCCCTGTCCTCTTTCAGCCTTTAGGGTACATGGAGACGCCCCTGTGCTACAGCAGTATAGAGGACCTGCAGCTGCTGTCCTGGGACAACGCCCCCAAATACTGCCTCCAGCTCAGTTTCCCCAGCGGCACCATCCTGCTGCAGGTGCAAGACCCGCCTAGTCCCACCCCGATTTCTATTCATCCCACTCTCTCTGTCCACCCTCCTCTCTCTCTCTCTGTGGACCCTCCTCTATCCACTCCCCTTTCCATCCCTCGCTACTGTTTCCTCCCCTGTTTCCCTCTCTCCACCCCTTCTCCATCTCCCCACTCCTGTCATTCAGGATAGTTCTTCCTTCAGACAGTTTCCATTTTCATGTGATTATCTCTCTCTTCAGGCAGCAAACAGTTATGTGCGGGATCAGTGGTTTCACTCTCTGCAGTGGAAGGTATGGCCAATGTCCGCGTGTTTGTTTGTGTATGTGTACGTGTATGTGTGTGTGTTTGTTTGTGTATGTTGTCGTGTATGTGTGCGTGTTTGTTTGTGTATGTGCACGTGTACGTGTATGTGTGCGTGTTTGTTTGTGTATGTGTACCTGTATGTGTGCGTGTTTGTTTGTGTATGTTGTCGTGTATGTGTGCGTTTTTGTTTGTGTATGTGTGCGTGTGTGTGTGCGTGTTTGTTTGTGTATGTTGTCGTGTATGTGTGCGTGTTTGTTTGTGTATGTGTGCGTGTTTGTTTGTGTATGTTGTTGTGTATATGTGCGTGTTTGTTTGTGTATGTGTACGTGTATGTGTGCGTGTTTGTTTGTGTATGTTGTCGTGTATGTGTGCGTGTGTGTGTGTGCACCAGCATACAAGAGGAGTAAGTGCCTGTGGTTTACCTGTAGAAAAAGCTGTATAAGTACCGGAAGGTTCTGACGAAGCCGAGCCGGTGGGAGGTGGTGCTCAAGGAGATTCGGGCGCTGGTGGAGCTGGCGCTGACCTCACCTCTGCAGGACGACTCCATACATCAGGCCCCCCTGCACATCATCTCCACCCTGCTGGCTGAGGTAAGGGGCGGGGTCACATGGGCGGGGTCTTGGAGGAGGTAAGGAGCCCTGCTGACTGAAATCACTGAGCAGCTCAATCAAATGCATTTTATTTGTTTATCTGCAGAACACCAACCTGAGCCCCCAGGAACATGAAAACATCATTGTGGTGAGTGTGTGCGTGTGTTTGTGCACGTATGTCTGTGTGCGTCTGTGCATGCATGTGTGTGTGGGACCTGAAGCTCATGTGTGTGACCTGTGTGAATATTCTGAGGGCCCGATCATCTCTCCTGCAATGCTGTGCTGTAGCACTGACTACGTCTGTCTGTCTGTATGTCTCAGGCCATTTCCCCTCTACTGGAGAACAACCCCCCACCTCCTGACCTGTGTGAATTCTTCTGCAAGGTAACCATGGAAATGGGCCGCCCACACACAGGAGCAGCACTGGTAGAGAAGGCAGTTGTAGTAGTAGAGTGTAATGCTGGTAAATTGTGGTAGCACTAGCAGTGTTGTGTTGGTAGATGTATGTCAGTAATATGAAGATAACATGAACATTGTGGTAGGAGAAGCCATAGCAGTATGAGGTAGTTGTAGTATTGTTGTGGTAGCAGTAATGTTGTGGCACGTGGGATGGGACGAACCCGGACTGATCTCTGGTCCGTTCGACTGCAGCACTGTCGCGAGCGTCCACGGTCGATGGTCGTGATTGAAGTGTTCACACCTGTGGTCCAGAGAATCCTCAAACACAACATGGTGAGTGCTCAGTTTTTAATCACAGTGTTCCTAATGCCCAGTGTTCAGTCTCAGTGTTGAACCTGAAGATGTGGAGTGCTACGTGTTAAATTGTAGTCCCCGATTAATGTGCAGTCCCACTGAAGTTCGGTGTTATTGACGCTGTTCTGGGACCCTCCCAGGATTTTGGGAAGTGCCCCCGATTGCGTCTCTTCTCTCAGGAGTACATCCTGGCCCTCAACGAGCTCAATGCTGGCATGGAAGTGGTCAAAAAATTCATAGACAGGTGACTGATGCATACACGTTTACCCATACAAACACAGACAGACACTCACACACACACACACACACATATGCGTGTGTATTACTGCACAGTAACCGGAGTGTGTGTTTCAGCATGCACGGCCTGACGGATCAGTGCCCCCACCCCCGCGTCCTCCCTAACCTGGTGGCCGTCTGTCTGGCTGCCATCTACTCCTGCTACGAGGAGTTCATCAACAGGTGAGTCTCTCCACACCTACACTAGATACAAGTCTCTTCTTACCTGCTTCACGCACGAGGACTGTGTAGGTCACAGCGCTGTCTCCTTCGCAACCATTACATCATATCCTTGTGACATGGGACTCATGACCCGTCCATGAGGACCTGTTTTCATACTTTCCATGGAGAGGCTTCCCTAGAGAATGCTCTCCAGCCAAAATATCTGTCAAGTGCAGATTCAGATACGCTTTAATGGCATGAAAACACAAACCAGTAAATATTGCCAAACATGCATATCAGTGGCACATAAACAGACAGTGATAACATATGATGTACATTTACAGAGCGGAAAAAAAAAGACACGACGGGTTTCAAGAGGTACTGTATTGACATATGGTGAAACTGTTCCTTGTTTTTTTTGGCTTGTGCCTCTACTAGTTTGGACCGTTTCTATGGCCTGACTGTGCCAGCTCTGCCGGCAGGCCGGATTTGCTCAGTTGTAGTGTAGTTTAGCAGTGGGGTGAATCATCAGGCAGTGGTAGGAGCTGCCTCTCTCTCCTCTCTTTCAGGAGGACCGGGGAGGCACAGGCTTACTGGTGTGCCTCCCTCTAAATACAAAAAGCAGCTTTAATACGGTTTTACTGCCGTTTCATTGTCCCCCGTTCACCTGTTGGTCTGTGGGTCCATTATATACGTGGATATATGTGGACTATTCCAGAATTCTATTTTATATGTGCACCACTGTGCTCTGAATGGATAGCCATACTAACGGGGAATTAAATACACATTTAGAATTACATTTGAATTTGAAGTTGATTGATCCAAGATGGCCACTCCAGCACAGACCATCTTCCTCTAATCACAAGTAGCTGATCTAATCATTCTTATTCGTAACTCTGATGTCATCGCCCTCTCCACAGCCGAGACAACTCCCCCAGTCTGAAGGAGATCAGGAACGGCTGTCAGCAGCAGAGCGACAGGAGGCCCGCCCTACCTCTGCACATGCTCCGCCCGACCTCGCCCACGCCCCCAACCCCGCCCTCACCCCCCGCCCAGACCTTGCTGCCTCTCTCCCCTCCGCCGCCCTCCATCGTAAACTCCAGCGAGGTCCTGGTGGAGCTGGAGAGGAATAACAATGCTGCCAACAGCCGGCTGAAGGGGCCAGCAGGGGGCGACAGTGAGCCAAACCTCATCGACTGCCTGCTGGTCAGCCCCGCCCTCAGCGCCCTGATCATCCAGCTGCCGATGCAGGCCAACCGCGTGCTGCACTGCTTCGCCCTCATCCTCAAGATGCTGTGAGCGCCCCCCGCTGGTCTCTCCCTCTTCTCTTCCCTTTCTTTCTTTGTCCCCCTCCTCTCAAATTCATTTTGTTGGCATGACAAATGCACAATTTTGTCAAAGCATATTCTGAAATAACCCTTAATAGAGCAAGAAAAAACGAGAAAAAAATAGCATATACTTACATAAAAAGAGCAAAGGACCAAGGGTAAACTGGGACTTCTTCTCCACTAGGAATGGCAGTCTGTCTTCCTCTGAATCAGGGCAGATTTTGTTTATTTTGGGGAACGTACAGGCCTCTCTGTGAGCACAACCTGTCCTGTCTGAGCAATAAAGTCTGCCAGTGTCAACCCGTCTCAATGGCACGGCCGTGATCACCGAGTGTACTTTTTCAAAATTCATATTATTAAGAAAACAAAACTCCAGAACACTGCGCGTCCTGCTAGTCGGCAACTTTATTCACCGTAGTGTCACATGTCCGCCCTAAGAGCCCTAACCCTGCGTCAGAGTCATTTCAAATGACGTTTTTAGCATTCCATTTTTGCCTCCCATTTTACTGTTGCGTCCCCAATAAGTGATTCCTTTTTGTTTTAAGATGTGTAATTATTTAAGATTGTGTTGCATTATAATTTGGCTGATGTTATTGTGCTGTACTGAGGCTGCTGCTTGTTGGCGTGTGTTAGTGCCGTCAGCTGCAGTACCAGCTAGCTCCGGGGCCTTATCTCTCTGCCTTGCTGTGCTTCGTAATGATAGGAGTTAACTCTCGTTAAATTCTTTAAACATTTATTCTACCTTGGATGTAAATTAAAAGTGGGTGCTGGCCTAATTCTGGCCTGCATGCATTATTTGTTGTTAGTTGAACTTGTTAGTTGTTAGTTTTTTTAATTTTTATAAATTAATGCAGTGATTGTTAGGTGTGTATCCCATTTAGAAAAATATCTGCATTCATGAACAGATGACTGATTTAAACATTTTTAACCATGTTGTTACAGCCAGTTGATTTTGGGCTTTGTTAACCCTTCAAGCTTATTCACTGGTAAGGTTGAATTGATGTTTAAAACAACTCATTCATGTTCACTATGTGTTCTTTCACATCTGGCCCTTATTTAAATACAATGTTTTATTTTTGTCATGTTTACTGCCACGGCCCAATTATGACAGTAATCCTCCAGCAGATATGAAGGATGTGCACAGAACCATGTCGACTGTATCCCTCTGTGTCCAACTATCTCTCTTTCTCCCTCTGCCCCTCCCCGTGCTCTATCTTTCTCCTAGCTGTTCTCAGTAAACACACTTAACGCAGAAGATAATGTTGCTCAGCTGATACAGAAGGCTTTATTCTTTATGTACAATGCCTTACCCAGCACAGATAGGAGGAGGGTGTAGGTAACCATCCAATGACCTGAAAGCACAGTTCATGTATGCAGTTCACGGCATTAATACTTTGATACGCGACTCTCTTTTAGTCATGAAGAATGTGACATTAAGGTTATTGTGTGGGCTGCTCCTGTTACATTGGGGCTATTTTTTTTTTTACAAAAACACTATGCAGTGGCCCACAGGAATGTAGCTCTGTTTCCTGAGGTTATTATTGAATATCTCTCTCTTCCTCCGTCTCTCCAGGTCTGAATACGATGACTGGAGACCGGCTCTGGCCAGTCTGCTGCAGCCTATTCCTTTCCCCAAAGAGTGAGTCAACTCTTACCCCCGAAATGTCCCTCTCTCTCTGTCTTTCTCTTCTCCCCCGCTCTCGATGTCCTCTGCTTTACCCCTGACTCTTTATTGAGGAAGTAGGAGTGGGCGCGGCCAGTAAGCGTGTGCTTGTAATTCCATTATTAAGCGCGAGTATTAATCATTAATCATGATGTAACCAGAAGCAATCGGATGAGACCTGGGTGAGTGTAAGAGGTAGTGTGTGTGTGTGTGTGTGTGTGTGTGTGATGGGGGGTGACGAGCAGATGAGGTGGGGTAGGGTGCTTGTGAGAGGAGGGGCTGTTTTTAAGCAGCAGGTGTGATGTGGGACAGGTATCGCTCAGAGGCAGATGTAATTAGCTCATTACTGCTGTTGTTAACAGACTGTAGCTCATCTGGAACTCACCTGTGCAGCCAGGCTAATCTGAGCTTTCAGCTCTCGCTGGAAAGAGCAACAACATACGGACCGAATTGTGCCCCGAGGGCATCACACCCGCCCTTTATTCCCCACAAAACAACAATGCTTTAGGTCACAGAATAATAAACTGCGTATGAATGTGTGTGTGTGTGTGTCTGTGTGTGTGTGTTGTGTACTTATTATTCTCTTCCCTCTTTCTCCAGGGCTCTTGCACATGCCAAATTCACAAAGTAAGTGTGTTTCTTGTTGTGTGTGTATAGTTGTCTGTGTGTATAGATGGGCAGGCCTGCTACTGCACCCACACGGTATTCACTGTCTGTCTGTCTGTTTGCAGAGAGCTGAAGTATGTTATTCAGAGGTTTGCAGAAGATCCCAGACAGGAGGTGAGTGACTGTGTAATGTGTGTGTGTGTGTGTGTGTGTGTGTGTGTGTGTGTGTACGTGATGCAGGTGTGTGTCTGCGTGTCTAAAACGGGAGTGTCTTTTGTCGCAGGTACACTCCTGTCTCCTCAGTGTGCGTTCTGGGAAGGATGGCTGGTTCCAACTCTACAGCCCGGGGGGCGTGGCCTGTGATGATGACGGAGAGCTGTTCGCCAGTATGGTATATACACAAAAAGACACCCCGCCCTCTCTCCTACCCACAATGCACCCCATCATACTCAGACATTGACCCAGCATGCATAGCGTCTTACCCACGTTTCTAAGCATCCACATTTTCACTGTTGTTCAGTGCTGGCTTCTTCATCTCTATGGTCCAGCCCTCTCCCTATATACCGACCTCCGGCCCCCACCATATACATGCCGAGCCGCGGTGTATACGCCCGCTCACTGTGTCTGTTGCCTGGGTGCCAGTTGAACCCGGTTTCTCGCCCTCTCTGCAGGTGCACATTCTGATGGGCTCCTGCTACAAGACCAAGAAGTTCCTGCTGTCCCTGGCAGAGAACAAGCTGGGACCCTGTATGCTGCTGGCACTGCGGGCAAACCAGACCATGGTGGAGGTGTGTGTGTGCATGTGTGTGTATATGTGTGCATATGTGTTTGTGTATGTGCGTGCGTGCGTGCCTATGTGTGTGTTTTATGTATGTGCTCTCTGCTGCAGATCCTGTGTCTGATGCTGGAGTATAACATCATAGAGAATAAGGACACTCAGCTGCAGATCATCTCCACCCTACAGAGCACACAGGTGGGCCGGAGCCTGTATGAGCAGCTCTGTGAGCGGCTAAGAGAGCTGCGGGAACTGGTGAGAGTACCGCACAACTACACAACCGCACAGCAACTCTACACAACTGCACAACCGCACAGCAACTCTACACAACTGCACAACCGCACAGCAACTCTACACAACTGCACAACCGCACAGCAACTCTACACAACTGCACAACCGCACAGCAACTGTACACAACTGCACAGCAACTCTACACAACCACACAACTACACAACCGCACAGCAACTCTTCACAACTGCACAACCGCACAGCAACTCTACACAACTGCACAGCAACTCGACACAACCGCAAGAGCAGGTCTACACAACCACACAAGTACGCAACTACACAACCGCACAACCACACAGCAGCTCAACACAACCGCACAACTGCAGATCAGTTCTACATAACCGCACAACCGCACAGCATCTCTACACAACCGCACAACCGCAAGAGCAGGTCTACACAACCACACAAGTACACAACTACACAACCGCACAACCACACAGCAGCTCAACACAACCGCATAACTGCAAATCAGTTCTACATAACCGCACAACCGCACAGCAACTCTACACAAGCGCAAGAGCAGCTCTACACAACCTTACAACCGCACAGCAGGTCTACAAAACCTCAAAAGCACACAGCAGCTCGGCACAACCATTAACACCCACACAGTCACATGGCATCTCTATACAACCACACAATAACACATAACACATTGTCGCACAGAATAACTACATTGCCAGCACATAACACAGCAGCATAACCATAGAACTCCTCTCCAAAGCCTCCATAGTCAACACACAACTACGCAACTGACATAAATAAAAGCGGTATACAACGATACAAGCAGAACACATACAGTGTATACAATGTTCGCATTCATACAACATACACAGATAAACACACAATGCTACTTTCTGTACACATATGAGTGATGTTCAAAGCAAAAGGGACAAATGATAGGCATTGTTTTATTGCTTGTTGATACATGAGACATTTGAGACAGACTCGCATATTTTCCCACATCAGACACTACTGCCACCTGCTGGTTGAATGGGAGGATGTGCGGCTCTGAGTAGCTTTTGGGAGTCTTTGTGATTTCATGTGTTCGAGCCTCTTTAAATGGATTAAAATGAAATGGGTAGAGATGGTTATAATAGAAAAAATATAGAATAGTAAAAACAATAATGTAATGTAGCAATAATGTTCTAGTGTTTTGGTCACTCGCTGTCCCTTAGGCTATGGCTTTCTGACACATTGTGCCACAAGGTGTGTTCTTTGTCCCTCTCCTAAAATGAGTGCCATTTCTCTTTCTCATCTAGGAGTAGAACATTTAGAATTTGGTTTTCTAATTTCTCCTGGTATTTTTCTCTTATATATTGGAATTTTTCCCAATTTAGGAGGAAATAACCCTCTCCCTCTCTCTTCCCCCCTTCTCTGCCTCTCAGCAAAGAAAAGGTGGTCCTACTCGACTCACACTACCCTCAAAGTCTACGGTGGGTATCAATGACCACTGCTTTCTCTGCTTTTTGACACTCCTGGGCCTTGTCATGGTACCAGTGGAGGTTTCCAGAATTACATTTTTCAATACTAATGTTAACGTTTTTTTACTGTAATTAGGTATGGGCATTGGGTATTGATTTAATTATGTTTGTAATAAGTTCACTTTTCATTTTCCACTGTAACGTTAGGGTGTTTTTACAGTAAACTGCATTCATTGAGTGTATTTTGAATGTTTAAGCTATATATGTGTTCAAATATTCCGAAAAAAATGATAGCTGAGATCTCAGTTTTTTGGTAGATTTTCTCTTTTTAATATCAAGATTGTTCACTGCCAGTCTTGAAAATCTAATTTTAAGACCCAAATATGTATAGTGTGTTCATAAACCATTATTTTTAACTTATATTTGCTTGTAGCCAGGGCCCATGTCTGGCAGTACTCCTACAGTATATGGCCAGGCATTAACTATGTCATCTGCATGGAGTAACAATGTGTGTTTGTTGTGTGTTGTTTGTGTGTTTGTTGTGTGTTTGTTGTTTCTCCCTCCCCTCCAGGACGCCGACTTGGCTCGGCTGCTCAGCTCTGGTTCCTTTGGGAACCTGGAGAATCTGAGCCTGGCCTTCACCAACGTCACCAGTGCCTGCGCCGAGCAGCTCATCAAACTGCCGTCCCTCAAGCAGCTCAACCTGTGGTCCACACAGGTGAGTCTGTCCGTGTTTAGCGAGCAGGACAGTCAGCAGTCAGATGCTTCGAGATCAAGTCACTGTTTCGAATTAATCTCTGCCAACTAACAGCTCAATGTACAGCTAAAATTGAACGCTGCAAAGAAATGTGTTCCTGACATTATTTCTTTCTTTTTGTTCTTCTTTTTGTCTCTTCTGCTCTCTTCTTTACTCCCCCTCTCACCGTGTCTTTCTCATCCCCTTCCTCTCCTTAAGTTTGGCGACGCAGGGCTTCGGCTGTTGTCTGAACACCTGGCATGTCTGCAGGTGTTGAATCTGTGTGAGACACCCGTCACAGACGCAGGCCTGATGGCCCTCAGCTGTGAGAGCTCCTTAACACCTATTACACAACACTGCTACACAACACTCCTTACACACCACTGCTACTCAACCCTCTGTACACAACACTGCGACACAACACTACTACTCAACACCTCTTATACAACACTGCTACACAACACTACTTACACAACACTGCTACACAACACTCCTTACAGAACACTGCTACTCAACCCTCTGTACACAACACTGCTACTCAACACCTCTTATACAACACTGCTACACAACACTCCTTACACAACACTGCTACACAACACTCCTTACACAACACTGCTACTCAACCCTCTGTACACAACACTGCAACTCAACACTGCGACACAACACTCCTTACAGAACACTGCTACTCAACCCTCTGTACACAATATTGCAACTCAACACTACTTACACAACACTGCTACTCAACACCTTTTATGCAAAACTGCTACTCAACACTCCTTATACAACACTGCTACTCAACACTTCTTAGACAACACTGCTACTCAACACTTCTTACACAACACTGATACTCAACACTCTTTATACAACACTGACAAAGGACTCTAATTGCACAACACTCAATACACATCTCACACAGCACTTATACACTATACCAGCAACACTACACGCCTTACACACACAACAACTGGGTGTAGTATATCGGTTTTTGTGTGTGTGTGTGTGTGTGTGTGTGTGTGTGTGTGCGCAGACAGTGTAGTGACAATGTGTGTGTCTCCTGCAGCTATGAAGAGCCTGTGTAGTCTCAACATGAACAGCACCAAACTCTCTGCTGACACCTACGAGGACCTCAAGGTGGATCTCCCTAAAAATCCTTCCCTACCCTCACCCTGTCAATCAACCCTTCACCCTGTGACTCACACCCTCACCGTGCCCTCATCTGATCGCATTCCTCTCTTTTTCTGTTCTTTCCTCCTTTCTCTCCCCTAACAGGCAAAGCTGCCCAATCTAAAGGACGTGGACATCCGCTACACAGAGGCCTGGTGATCAAAATCCTGTGGCATCATCCCCATGCCGGAACCTTCTTTCTCGTGACATCATAAAGGTGGTGTTTTAGTGTTGGGACCCTAACTAAAAAGGGCATCTTTTGGAGTTTTTAGTGTATTTTGGCTTCATGGACCTCAGGAGCCAATGCAGTCCACAGGCTCCAGAAATACGTCCAAAAATGAAAAAAAACTTTGTAGTGACATCAAAACAAGAGGATCGACTGTCTCTTGACGTCATCCAAACAAACGGATCTACTATCCAGGGACACTGTCAAACCGCGAGGACCTGCTTGCTTGTGACATCATAAAAAACAAGAGGATCTGCTCTTTAGTGATTTCATCATAACAAGCGGTTCTGCTTTCTAGTGCTAGCTTTAAAAAAAAGAAGAAAAAAAAGGATATGCTTTCTAGTAGCATCAAGACAAGAGGATCCACCCAGCATTTGCCTCCTTTATGTTCTGTGGTGAAAATATTCAAGAAATCTCCTTCCGCTCCCCTTCCGCTCCCCTTCTTTATTTCTTTGTGAGTCCTTCTGTCAACGATCACTTCATTCTCAGAAAGCTGGGACACCTGCCCCCCCAATCAGTTTCAATATGGTTTGAAATGAGACCTCAATTGGCCATGCTGATAAACACTGGATTTGGGTATTTGTGCCGGGCGAGATTTTTGGCCACCCTGCCCTGGATGTCACCGTTTCTGATGTCATGGCTCATAATTTCCCCGTCCTGTGCAGGCAGGGGTTCTGTTCAGTCTTAGACCACTGACGGAGGAGGCAGAAGAGTTACTGAAAGATGGTGCCTACACCCCACCCTCCCCCCTGCCCTTTTAATCAATTTATATCGACTTGAATGAACATATTTTTCCAGACATCTCTGCTTTCATACGCTGTGTTTATATATAGATTATATATTCTCTTTAAGGAATTGTTTTCACTTGAAATCAGGCATTGTGCTCCGCAGTCAGGAGATTGAGAGGAAAGGTGTTTCTTTCCCTTGTTTCTTTAAATCAGTTTTATTTTTAATGTACATAAATCTGTGGATAACTCCGATATTTAAGTGAAAGTCTGTGTAGGAGGTGGCCTGGAACTGGCCCCTCCATCTTCTGACTTCCCTCTCTTTTCTTCTCTCTCTCCCACATCACTCTCTCTGTCCCTCTCTCTGGTTACATTTTGTGGAAATCTTGCCCTTCAGCACTGCAGAGCTGTCTCCAGCCTCTCCTCTCTTATTGGCCATTTCATTGTGTCTCTCCTCTCTTATTGGCCATTTCATTGTGTCTCTCCTCTCTTATTGGCCATTTCATTGCGTCTCTCCTCTCTTATTGGCCATTTCATTGCGTCTCTCCTCTCTTATTGGCCATTTCATTGTGTCTCTCCTGTCAGGGCACACCTGCTCTTTTCCATAATTTGGTCAAGACCAATCATATTTTCGATCTATATTGTATACAGTTTTTATATATACATCGATAATGTGTATATAAATGTATCGATATAAATGTACATAATTTCTTTCTTTTTTCATGGGAGACAGTTGTTGCCTCCAATTCTGTATGTATGCGTGCGTGCGTGTATATGTGTTTTTCACAAGTGCACTGTAATTTGAACTGTTATTGTCTTTCAATTGTTATCTTTTAAACTTTGTGTTACAACTGTTTGTTTTCTTTTTTCTTTGTTTCGGTCAGATTACGTTGCGTGTTTCCACGTACATCCACTTGTGTTCCGTTTTTTTTAAGTTGCTATTTTATTTTATTTTCGTTTTAAGGGTCGTGCTGTTAGAAAAGAGGCCTGATCATGAGGTATAGCTTGGACGGACGTGGAGAGTGTGCACTGTCAGCGTTGAGTGTTTGTTCTGTACACATTCGAGTGTCCTGTACACACACTCCAGTGATGTACTGTTCTGTGGAGTGACTGATTTCTTAATGCCACACAGTACTCATGTCCGAAGCTCCTCCTTTTCCTTGTTTCCCCAATACCCACAGAGATCTGACTGGGAGTGTGAAACATCTTAACCAAGCCTTTTGTTTTTACTGTGTGAGAGGGGAAGGAGCGGTATAACAGCAAAATAAATTCAATGTGCTGGCTTTAAAAGCCTTGCTTTCTGTGGTGTCTGCTGATCGTGTCCTATGGAGCTAACCCCCTCACCTTCTGTCCTCTTTATCTGTGTAAAAACCAGACTTTTCTTTTTCTATTTTTCTTGTATCTGATATCAGAAGGGTTTTACTGAGTGGGCAGCTGAGTCTGAAACGCCAGGCTAATTTCAGAGCCAAGATGGCGCTCGCACGTCTCCTGCTGCTCTTCTGCCAACACAAAAGAGAGAGTACGACTGTAGAAGTGAAATGGCAGAATAACTTAGGAAAAGACTACGATGTGAATCCTTTTAAATGAAATAAACAATCTGTGGAAGTTTGCCGAGTGTCCTGCTGCTTCATTTAACGGAATAGTCGTATCCTTTTTCTCTCCATCTCCTCTCTTCCACCCCACTTCCCCCTTCCTTTCTCTACTACACCCACTTCCTTCTCTTGCTCCTCCCCCTTCCTCTCTCTACTACACCCACTTCCTTCTCTTGCTCCTCCCCCTTCCTGTCTTTTCACCAATAATCATGGATGAATTAATAAAATGTGGAATGAGCCGGATTTTGTGTGTACATGATCGACAACATTACGCAGAGGAAGTAATCTTCTGGTTTGAATTGGAATCAATGGGATTTTTTCAAACATTATCACAAGTGAGCTATTGTGCACACAAACTAAACAAGTTGATTTATTTTGGAATAACTGATCAGGAATGTGTAGGCAGTCAAAGAAATATTTGAAAAATGCATATGTGATGAGTTCATTTTGTGAAATTTATTTTTATATGAAACCACCAACACTGAACATGGTGCTTTCTCTTGCATATTTATGAGGTGGGTTTGAATTCCATTTTCTCAACCATTGTTTTGCTTGTCCCTTTTCTGCTTGAATATTCATATAAATATTTATAAGATTGTCGGTCTCAAGGCGTGTCCAAGAAGTTTCCCGGAGAACTACAATCTGACTACAATTCATGGTTTTATATGTGTAAGTGAATGACTAACTTACTTTGTTTCCAATTAAATAAAGAAGTCAAATGTGTTACACCTGTAGCAGACTAGGCGTGTGTACAACATAACAGCCTTAAAATGACTGATAACACAGGCGTCATTCGCTTCCATCACGGTCAAATTTCAGAACTTTCCATTAACGTTACTTAGAACTACATCATAGTCCAAAAAATCACATTCACTCGTTCTAACGCTCATATTGATATTTACTTGTGTCAGAAATCTATACAATATCTTTAAAAATACATTATATAGACATGCTTTGATGGCATCGTTAGCACCTGTGCCGTCTTTGTTGAGTGATGAAGGGTTGGTCTTAACTAATTGAGTGATGGCCTGAAAGGCTGTGACTCATTGGCCTCATTGCTACTACAACCTGCCAGTCATTCAATTTTGAACCCTAGATACGCCCCCAGAAAAGCAATTGGGGCAATGAAGTATCACAGACTCATATACTGTTTGTAGTATGCGGAGCACAGCGATTCTACATAATATTTAGAGTCTGGAGAGAGAGACTACATTACCTGAAAATACTGAGAAATATATGCTGATGTCAAAAAGGAATTTATCTGTTTGTAACAGTGAGCACTGTTGACTATCAACACAGCAAACCTTCAGAAATATTTAAATAAATACCATCTCTAATCTTCTGGGAAACTTATAGCCCCACCCATTCTTGTAGAGCCACTCCCCTTATTACAGAGCCACTCCCCTTCTCTCAGAACCCCTCCCCTTATTACAGACCCACTCCCCTTATCACAAAGCCCCTCCCCTTATTACAGAGCCACTCCCCTTATTACAGAGCCACTCCCCTTATCACAAAGCCACTCCCCTTATTACAGAGCCACTCCCCTTCTCTCAGAACCCCTCCCCTTATCACAAAGCCCCTCCCCTTATTACAGAGCCACTCCCCTTCTCTCAGAACCCCTCCCCTTCTCTCAGAACCCCTCCCCTTATCACAAAGCCCCTCCCCTTATTACAGAGCCCCTCCCCTTATTACAGAGCCACTCCCCTCATTACAGAGCCACTCCCCTTGTCTCAGAAAGCCTCCTCTTCTGGCTCTCGGAGGCCCTGGCTGTGGAGGGTCTTTCCTGTCATCTCCATGATAGCCTGAGTCTCAGGATCGGCATCCAACACACTCCGCTTTGCCTGGGCCTGTAACACAACAGCACATCATCAAAAATCATCAAAATGTGACAGATCAGCACATTCAACACTGCTCTGCTTCAGATAGCCCTGCAAACCAACAGCACATCACTGTCATTAAAGTGTGACAAATATCGTCGCACTCATTACACATCTGCTAGTGAAAGATGCAGCACAACTAAGAAATTATGACTTGCCATTGGCTCCACTTCAAAGCGATGACGTAGTTACCATGCACAAACCTATACGCAGTATACACAGAAGAAAAGTGGCTCTGTGCTTCTGCCATTAAGTGATCAGACAACTGGTAAAAGCAGCATGAAAAACAAGCAGCAACATACACCAGCCAGCTTGTGTGTTTTTGCTTTTCATGAGACAGAGGAAGAGCAAAAAAGTAAGTTAAAGCATTCATTACATAACTGATGTAAGTGTATGTACACATAATCTTCTGCAAACGTCTGTGTAGTCATACCAATAAAGTTAATTTGAATTTGAGAGCAGGGAACAGCGAGAAGGGAGATTTAACTCTGACCTGTTGCTCCTCTGGGGGGTCCCCCACACCCCACACCTCCACAGTTTCCACGGTGAAGTCCTCCTGGCCCGAGAGCTGAGGGCTGCCGTACGTGGTGCAGCTTGGCCGCGCCCGGCTGTGGCCACGCCCAAAATCGCTGTCCAACCACAGGCCGAAGTAGTTGTGCTGACCGCCCATGCCCTGAGACAGACAGGAGGGAAAGAGTCACAATCCTCTCGCTTCTTTTGGATCAGGTAGATATAGAGTGACTGACCCTGGTTCAGGTGGATGTAAAGTGACTGACCCTGGTTCAGGTGGATGTAGAGTGACTGACCCTGGTTCAGGGGGATGCAGAGTGACTGACCCTGGTTCAGGTGGATATCGAGTGACTGACCCTGGTTCAGGTGGATGCAGAGTGACTGACCCTGGTTCAGGTGGATATCGAGTGACTGACCCTGGTTCAGGTAGATGCAGAGTGAAGGTAGAGAGGCTCACCAGGCCGTTAGGCATAGTCTGCTGACCCTGGTTCAGGTGGATGTAGAGTGACTGACCCGGGTTCAGGTGGATATAGAGTGACTGACCCTGGTTCAGGTGGATGTAGAGTGACTGACCCTGGTTCAGGTGGATGTAGAGTGACTGACCCTGGTTCAGGGGGAAGCAGAGTGACTGACCCTGGTTCAGGTGGATGCAGAGTGACTGACCCTGGTTCAGGTGGATATCGAGTGACTGACCCTGGTTCAGGTGGATGCAGAGTGACTGACCCTGGTTCAGGTGGATGCAGAGTGACTGACCCTGGTTCAGGTGGATATCGAGTGACTGACCCTGGTTCAGGTGGATATCGAGTGACTGACCCTGGTTCAGGTGGATGCAGAGTGAAGGTAGAGAGGCTCACCAGGCCGTTGGGCATGGTCTGCTGACCCTGGTTCAGGTACATATAGTGCTCGTTGTATCCAGTGCAGGTGTACACCTGCAGTGTGGGAAACACTGAGAACAGGAAGCACCTGGAGTCCCCTGTACAGAGACACACAGACACACAGTAAAACACCTGCACAGATACAAACACATACATACTGATACACTTGTGCACACACACATATACACAGCAATCCACCTGCAGAGAACACTGATTCATGAATAAGCACCCGCACAACATTCATAGGCTTCATTTCACTCTGGTGTAGCAGAAAACATGCACAATAAGAGTGAATTACACTGTACACTGTAATCTCTGTAATCTTTTTACTTGGATCCTTGAAGGGCAAAGTATTTGAGGACATTTGAAATCTATTTGGGAAATCTATTTAACCTTCCGAACGACATTTGAAATCTATTTGGGAAAAAATACTTGAAGATTTAAATAATATTTTGGAGAAGCATTTGAAAATATTTCGAATACATTTTGACAGAATGTTCGATTTTTTCCAAAAAACTTCTAAAATCACATAGAAGTAATTGTTTCATGGTGTTTTATTTGAAAATATTCAAATACAAATACTTAAATGCTCATGTATTTGACCCAGGTCTGACAGAGACACATGCACAGTTACACACAAACACAAAGCAGTGAGATAATTAGGCCCAAACCCTCACCAGCAAGAGCCCCAAACCCCCTTATCCACGGAACAAAGGTTTATTTTCTACTTCCTAAAACGCAGGGGGTGTGCTGCCCCCTCCCTCCCGTGTGCCCTGTGACTCACCCTGGAACTGTGGCTTTGTGTCCCAGCTGTGCGAGGCGAAGCCGCCGAACTGGTGCCCGTCGGAGTCGCGCAGCAGCAGCAGGGTGGGGCCGCGACGCGTGCAGCTGCTCACCAGCCGCGTGAAGCTCTCTCCGTGCAGCCGCGTGGAGAACAGCAACCTCCAGGGGGCCCTGTGGGCAGGCAGCTGCGGGTAGAGGAACAGCAGGAGGGGCAGGTCCAGCAGAGACCGCAGCTCGCCCCAGGGGGCAGGGCCACACGCTGGCAGAAGAGGAAGGGGAGGCCGGGAGGGGAGACGTACCCCCAGGCCCTCGCTGGTCACAAACTCCAGGTACATAGCCATGCCCGACACCCGGAACAGCCAGTCCTCCAGACAGGGCACGTCACAGGTCTGCTGATCTGCCAGGGACAGGTGTGAAGCCGCATGACGGAAGATTACCTGAACCCCACCTCACTCTCACATGTATCCTACCCCCCAACCACCCACTCTTACCTCAGTACCCAAACCCCCACATCACCTATACCAAACCCCTCACTCTTACCTCTGTACCCAAACCCCCACGTCACCTATACCAAACCCCCCACTCTTACCTCAGTACCCAAACCCCCACGTCACCTATACCAAACCCCCCACTCTTACCTCAGTACCCAAACCCCCAAATGTCACCTATACCAAACCCCTCACTCATACCTCTGTACCCAAACCCCCATGTCACCTATACCAAACCCACACTCTCCCCTCTGTACCCCGTCCACAAACTCTCACGAGTACCCACCCAACACTTTCATTTGTACCCCCCACACTCCCTCACCTGTCCCCCGACTGAGCAGTCATACCTGTGAGTTTCAATTCGGAGCTCATCTGCTCAGCCAGCAGTTTAACCCCTCGTGCACCGTCCCCCATGCGTTCCGGCCTCCAGCCCTGCAGGCGCCCCCTGCTGGTCAGGGTCTGTACGACGGCTGAGATCAGGTCCTCCACAAACTAGAGTAGCAATATTTTGCAGATTGATATTTTTCAATATGAAGCTCATATTGACATTGACAATATGAAAATGTCCCTTTTATTCAAATATTGAATGCAGCATAAATATGGTTTCACAAAAATCCTTCAAATAAAAACTATTGTAAATGAATAATATTAAAAGCTGTGGTATCATTCCCAGTTCCCACCTAATACAATCTGGGGTTTGTTGGCACACATCAGGAACATTTTCTACACATAGTTAGCCAGCTACAGGGGGTGGACAAAATATTGGAAACACCTGTTTTCCAGAAAACATAAAACACCTGCCACATGTTTGCTACGCAAAACCTCAACCTCTGTTTCTAACCTTATTATAGTCAAGCCGGAAAGTCTGCACACCCCTTTCACCTTCTCCATGTTTTATTACGTTACAGACATATTCTACAATAGATTGAGTTCATTTTTTGTCTCAAAATTCTACACAAAATAGCCCATAATGACAAAGTTTTTAGACATTTATGGTAATTTATTAAAAATCAAAATGTAAAATATCATATGTACACAAGTGTGCACACCCTTTGATATGACACCCAAAAGTGAGCTGATGTGCATTTTGTTTCCTCTGATACTGCTTGAGATGTTTCTACAACTTAATTGGAGTTGATAAATTCAATTGATTGGACATGATTGGGGATTGCCAACACCTGCCTATATAAGGTCCCACAGTTGACAGTGCATGTCAGAGCAAACTCCAAGCCATGGGGTCAAAGGAATTATCTGCAGACCTCAGAAACAGGATTGTGTCAAGACATAGATCTGGAAAAGGGTACAGAAAAAATCTCTGCAGCTTTACAGGTCCCAAAGAGCACAGTGGCCACCATCATTCATGGAAGAAGTTTGGAACCACTAAGAATCTTCCTAGACCTGGCCGCCCGGCCAAACTGAGCAATCGGGAAAGACGGGCCTTGGCCAGGGAGGTGAGCAGGAACCCGAGGGTCACTCTGACAGAGCTCCAGCGTATCCTTGTGGAGATGGTAAAACCTTTCAGAAGATCAACCATCCAGGCAGCACCAATCAGGCCTTTATGGTAGAGTGGCCAGACGGAAGCCCCTCCTTAGTAAAAGGCACATCACAGCCCACTTGGAGTTTGCCAAAAGGCACCTAGAGGACTCTCAAACCATGAGATTCAAGATTATCTGGTCTGATGAAACCAAAATTGAACCTTGGCCTGAATTTTTGGCCTGAATACCAAGCGTCACGTCTGGAGGAAACCAGGCACCGCTCATCACCTGGCTAATACCATCCCTACAGTGAAGCATGGCGGTGGCAGCATCATGATGTGGGGATGTTTTTCAGCAGCGGGAATGGGGCGGCTAGTCCTGATAGAGGGAAAGATGAATGCAGCTAAGTACACCGAGACCCTTGAAGAAAACCTGCTCCAGAGCGCTCAGGACCTCAGACTGGGGCGAAGGTTTACCTTCCAACATGACAACGACCCGAAGCACACAGCCAAGAGAACAAAGGAGTGGCTTCGGAGAAAGTCTGTGCATGTCCTTGAGTGGCCCAGCCAGAGCCCAGACATGAATCCAATTGCACATCTCCGCTTGTCATGGACCAAAATGCTTTTGTTTTTGTCCTACATTAGCTTTACAGTCTTCTCACTTATTACTGACACAAACGCAGCATTTAATTGACAAATTAGTATTATTTGATAATAATATGATGAATGGCTAATTATGATAAATTATCAAGATAATAAAAAAAAACAAGACAGAAACTAAAATGTATATATGGCGTGCCAGTCATAAAAAAGTGTAGAAATGGGTAATAAAAATGGGACAAGCATATAGCAGCTGTTTTATGTTTTATGAAAAACAGTTTTTTCCGTTTCTGATATTTTGTCCACCCCCTGTAGCTAACTTATCGACTAACTAACACTTTCTTGCTAGCCAACAACAAGACTTTTGATAGTTTAAAGACTTTAATGTTTCTCACAATACCACAACTGTATGCTTGCCGTCTTCTGGGATTATCCGGAATAAATCAGTAATGCAAAGGCCATTGCCAATAAAAAAATAATAGTCCATCTTGAGATTTTGTTCTGTCAATCCTCACACAGCTAATTTAAGTGGGTGCTTAAAACGGAATCCAAGCAGACTTATTCCAATATAAACATTTTCTTTCACTAGTTTTATAACACTAGGACAATAAAAAAAACACTAGGACAATTTATCAAAGAGATTGGATTTTACTTTAGCGACATAAAAATACAATTTTTCTCAATGACAATGATTGGCAGGTACTCATTATTAATCTTCTGTTCCTATGGTCAGAATGCAGCAATCACAGCAGTCCCGTAATATAAGACAAAGTACAGCTTAACCAAAGTGTATGATTGACAGAGTCAAGTATTTTATAGGCCACCAGGAAGGTGTGTTTTACATGTGAAGATATTTAGAGGATATGTCCCATCAATATTCAAGATTCAGATATTCAGTCAATATTCGGAAGGTGAGTCAGACTGAATTTGCATGCAAGTCTGAATCAGGAAATGATTTTGAGTCAAGTGCATAAAATGAGCTTAAGTTTGCACTTAAGTCAGGATTCCTCCTCTATTATCAAATGTTACTTCACAATACTGTTTTTTAACATTTCTTGGAACTGAAAAAGTGGGAGGGGGAACATAATAGTAAAATAATAATAAAGTTAATTTTTACTGAACCATTTTTAAAATATTTTCCATCAATATATCGATATTAAAAAAACATCACAATATTGCTCGACCGTACCACAAACTGCAAGCAGAACAGTCTGTTAATAGCATCAGTAAACATGCCCACTTATTCTTTTAACAGCCGATATACTTACACGGGCCCACTACTCCTACATACAGCCGTCTGCTTAAACATATCCCCTTCTGCTATTAGCCATCCATCGCACGCACGCAGCTACTATCCAGTGTACTATCCAGTGTACTATCCAGTGTACTATCCAGTGTACTATCCTTACATCATCACTCAAGCTCTGGGTAAAATGATTTATCTACATCACTCTTTGCTCACATATGCCTGTGCTTTACTGACTAAATATTCACAGCAAGCACCAGTCAAAGCCACATCAGCGTGCCCATACTGTGGGCTGCTGGATGGCTCATTCGGTTCAGGCACCACACTGTGGCGCGTGGCTGAACCTCACGGCCATGGATCGAAGCCGGACCGTGCCAGACCGTGCCGACTGTCACTGGTAGCTCCGATAGGGAGGCACGCAATTGGCAAATGGAAGGGTTCAGCCAAATAGGGTTCAGTGTGCATTGCTATGCTGGTCGATCGGGCGCCAGTAGATCAAAGCTGTGAAAGGTTCCTCCTCCAGATGCAGCCGATTGGCCATTCCAAATTGGAGCGGGAATTATATGAGCGGGAATAATATGCTCAGCCCCGCATTGGGCGGAACATTTATAAAAATAAATAAATAAATAAAATGCGCCCATCCTGGAGACCTGGAATGTGACAGACAGATTTGTGTCGCCAATTCGTTGAACCGTTGCCGTTCGCCACCTACCTCTCTGACGTGGTTGGCCGTGGCAGTGGCTCCTCCATCGCTGAGCGCCATCGCCATGACGAGCGGAGCCCGCTCTTCTGCGGTGCCACGGAGCACGTCTGCCAGAAACACCAGCATCTGCTCCCGGCACACACCACCACCAGGGGGTGCTGTCCCCCCCGGGTCAACGCTCCGCATGGCCTGAAACAGCCGCACCATCATGGATTCTGGAACCACACCTGCCATACACACCTGGAAACCAGATTACAGGTGAGATGATCAGACAGGTGCAACAGAGAACACATTTTTTCATTAAGTCAGCAGTGATGTAATATGATGATTTGGGAAATGGACTTGTAACCTTGAGTCTGCTTTGATTTTCAGACAGGGAACCAATGTTGTAGGCTACCTCTTCGAGCAAGGCATTTCAAAACTTAGTTTTTACTTGATATTATTTCCATTTGAAATTAGTTGTTATTATTATATTGTAGGCCTACTGTGTGATTTCTGATAGCTGCATCTATTGTTTTTCATTATTTTATATAAAGCACTTTGTACTTAATGGGAAAGTGCTATATAAAATGTTATTATTATTATTATTATTAATATTATTACTATTATCCTAGGTTACAGCCAGGGCACCTCACCTTCAATGCATCCAGTGTAAGGACCTTCCCAGTAGACCCCGGGGCCTTTCCAGAACCGGCTTCTAGCAGCTGGTCGAACAGCCGCTCCACGACCGGTCGCTCTTCCGCCCGAAACCGGATCATCCGCTTCTGCACCACAGCGCTTTCCGTATTCCCCATCGCCCTACACACACAAATAACTGCACAACAACCGTGTAACTCAGAACTGTACGTGGTCCTACGTCTGTAGTTACAGTTAGCTATGCAATTATTTTTGTTACAGCTACGCTCTGTTCATTCATAATGATGGACCACACATTTCAGTCCGTTAGTATATAGAATAACCATGTTATTTTCTCACTTCACGCGATGCTTCAGATTCAGAGATATTTGGGTCACTGGCGAGTGAGAAAAGCTCGTCTACGTAAAGTAGTGTTTATGGTTAACAATACGTATGGTTGCTACAATATCGTGTTTACTTTTCTACTATTTTTCAACTATTGTTTGTGCTTCACATATGATGACAGAACATGCATTAATAGGTCTGCGGGGCGAAAAACTAACCTTATACTGTCAACGAACACATTCCGAGGACTCGCACGTAAACACACACGCTTCCTGATATCTGAGTGACTGATGACATACACCAATAGAAATGGTAAACGTTCAACTGGGCGCGTCGCTACGAAGTCATACTCCAATAGAATCGGACGTGAGTGCGATGTGAGAGGTTTATTGGTTACAATTGGGATGTCGTTCCATGTACTTTTTTTACGTAATTATTTTACGATATAATATATAATTTTTCTTCGAAAATATATTAAACTAATTTGTTATCAGCGCTCTAGAATAGCCTATATTAGGTTTGACGTCGTCTCCAGTCGGTTGTGTCTCCTTCCGGACAGACGTAAACACTGTAGGCGATAAGGAAAACCTTGGCTCCAGTGAGATAGTAATGAAATGGTCTGAAAATGATTCTTAGCAACTGTGTGTTCCTTGAAAGCCGTTCGTTCAAAATAACGGGATTGGCCTTTATGCTAATTATAGTAATTCTTACAGAGCAAATAAAACTATCAACCCTTTTAAAAAATCGTATGCGTTAACGAATCAGCTTTGCCTGCCATTTCGGACATTGCGTTTATAATGTTTTTCTATGACTACGTTTACATGCACACAATATAGGATCATGCTCTTGATCTTTGTGAAAGACATATTCCGATTAAGCTGATTACTTTCACAAAAAATAGTCAACGTTGGTCAACGTTGCTATCCTACGTGTTCTTCAGAATATAAATAAGGTCATGGAAAAAATGTCGTTCGCTGCATTGTATCGGATATTTTGCGTTTTATTGTTTTGTTTTTGTTTGTTTGTTTACTTTTTACAAAATAGTTTATTGTAAAACGATTATATTTCTATTATATTTCTATAAATACGATATATATTTGCATTATATCATAGCTTTACTGAGAAATAAAAATGGGTCGTGAGGGGTAGCCTAGCCTACTTTTTTGGTAGAACTATGCTACGACAGAAATTAGTGTAGGTAGGCTATTGTAACCCAATAAATGATTAATCATAATAATTAGCTCTTAGAACAGTCATCAAAGTTTAATCATCACCGGTGTATTTTAAATATGATCCAACATTAAAATGTACACTGCAAAAAATGTCCGTCTTAACAAGTGTCTTAGTCTGAGACTTAAAATCTTAAAATAAAGTGGGAATATTAGCCTGTTTTAATACTTTTTGCTTGACAAGTGAAATGATCTTACCCCATTGGCAAATCTTGAAATGAGTGAAACTATCTCGCCCCGTTGGCAATCTTTTAGTCTTATTTAGCAAAAAAAGTAGCAGAAATAAGATTCTAAAGTCTAAATATTAAATTAAAATTGTCCACCGAAAAAGTCCACCAAGGTCTGAGCTGCCAGTGAAACAATAGTAATGTAGCCTACTAGCCTCCATCATTATTTAGGGTGGAGAAAGACCATCTACCCGATAGGAAACTGGGGACATCTGGATATGATTTTCCATTATTTCATTTTCTTGGGCCGAGGAATGAAACAGAAGAGACAGAAGGAAAAGCCCAAGAGAAAGTGATAGTGAAATAAAAGGTGAAAGTGCAAGAAGGCCCAACAGCTCTGTGAAGAAAGCAACAATTAGACTGCTGGTGCCCCCATAACTTTTATGGTTCTTCTCCCACATAAAATGAAAACTTGTTCAGAGAATTTAAGTCAAAGTTAGATTTTATAATTGTACTTATTTAAGGCATTGTATGAACAACCCTTAGTTTTAAAGGTTTACCTTCACCGTCACAGAAGTTAGGTAAAATATAGCTAACTTATGTGTGCACTGGCATTATGATACAGAATTTCAATAGTAACTTTCCCTAGCTAGTCCTGTTGTGTAAAAAAATATATATATTTAAAAATTCTACCACCGGCACATAGCCGGAGGTTTCAGGTGTCTCTAAGACTAAGACAGTCAAATGAAATCACGTATCTGGCGGTCCATGTCAACACACGAATGCATCACATATATGGCCTTTTTACAGTCACTTCTTGTCTTCACTTCATATTTGTGTCAAACCTTTCTAAGTGTAGCACTCTCTTATAATAGATGTTTACCGGTGGGAATTGGCCGTGTCGAATTTTAGGGAGAAAGAAAGTCAGGATGTGTGAACGAGATGGGGCATCGAAGGGAAGAAAAGCGATATCAATTGCTGTTAAAAAAAGAAGCATCGTGTAGCCCTCCTTCCCATGCACTTCTTTTCACTTTTCCAAAAAGCAGTAAAATAATCAATTCAAAGATATATATATATATATACAGGTAGGCTATTACATCCATGCTGCTCTTACAATCATTGAGTTAACTGAGGAGATTTGGCTTGGCTGTAGAACGGATTTAAGTTAATATTGGCTATACTGATAACTGAGATTTGTTTATTTTTATTTGGATGTTTTGCTTATCATGTGACGAAAAGTGTAGAAAGACCATTTGTCGGCAAAGTGTGAAAGGAAACGGTAGTGGACGGAGAATCAATCGTACCCACCCAAGGCCTGCAGTTTCTTCACTCGCCAGAGGTGGGCGCAAGATAACAACGCAGCGTCCTGAGAAGACGCCTTCTGTCAGCGAGCGCGCGCGCGCGCTTCAGGGCTCTTTCCCCTGAAAGAGCAGGCGATGAAAAGCGCCTTTTAAGGACATGAGATTAGCCATGTGAGGGAGGTGGGTGTGCTATCAGCTTGAGCGGTGTGCCTCTGACTGTTCCCGTTTCACTCTTGGGGGTGAGGTGACGTCACATAGAGATAACTTCCTTCTCTGTGTTCATTACACTCAAGATTTGCAAGTCCGATAAAGGAACTGCAGACGTCCTCCAAATACGTCAGTAAACACCTAGTACTGGATTTCACTTACATCTAATTTACTAAAACCTTTTTCATTAAAAAAATAAAGCGTATTTCAAATAAACGTACTCAGCATAAAATACTTTGAATATAAATGATCTGTACATACAAACCATAACTGCGCTATGATACCATAGCAGTATGCCACAGAAAATAACACTGAATCATGCAGGCATCCTATAGTTTTTTCTAAGTGCTTCACAGTGCTGTACCACAGATTACATTAAACTTAACAGATGGTCAGTTCTGTATTCTTTACCATTGAATTTTCCGTCTTCCTTGTGTTGTTGCTGAAGTATTTAAATTTAATTTTCTTAAAACTCATGTAGGGGCATGACCAAGTAGGCTACAATACAGATCCATTGGAGAGGCACCAGAAAGCCCTGTTACTAACCAGAACCTCCTGTAGTTAAGAGAAAAGGGCAGATGGTAGGAATCAAGGAGCCAACCATCTGGTTAATCTACAGTAATATCTGTCATCAGCTCTCATCATTCTGTGATGTCATCAGACTGCACGACTTAGAAGCCTCGGTTGCTTGGGTGGCCTTTCGTCTCATCTTCCCCCACACTGGAAGCAAACATTATTTTGTATAGTTTTAGGTAGTATTTGTCTGTAAAATAATACTATCCTGCAGTGAGTTGGATTTTTCACTGATGACTTGTCACTGATGCAAGAGATAATACGAAATGTTATGTGCTCATGTTTGGACAAGCTCTTCTGCTGTGACGTCACCATATCTTCCTAAAGGGCAGCTCTTTTGTGGCACTATAGTGTTAGCAAGGATCTGTGGAGAGGAGCTTTAAATGGGCTTCAGTTACCGGGGGGTGGATCAGATACTCGAAATTCTGGAACCAAAGAAACCATAACCTTAATCAAATAGAAACATCCTCAGTTATTTATTTGACATTCACCTCCATCAGAATTTTTTTATGGCCAGGCCAAGAATTTGTGAAGGAGATCTCGTGCTACTTTGTTTATTATTGTGCTGAAGCCAAATAGTTACACTTGGATTTTATCAACTTAAAAACTACCATTTTCAAAACACTTACGCCCCCCAATTTTGAACCCCAGTCTTTCTGCCAGCTCATAAATGTGACATCATTACTCTAAATTCATCTTTTTGGATAGGTTCTCCTCAGAAAGTCCTTGGTAATAACCCCCACCCCAGACAGACAGACAGACAGACAGGGCAGGACAGAGCTGTGACGTGCAAGAGCAGGCCAGACAGAGATACACAGGAATACACAAATAAAAAGTCTTACTCTGGGAGACTCAGTGTGTTTACAGGCTTCCAGCCCTGTGATTCATTCATTTGTACGGGAGAAAATAAAGGTACTGATTGCTAAAAGGTATGGTAAGAGCATTTCTCTCTGACCTGACAGCCTGTGGAACTACTCTGGCCCTAACTCCACACTGCTCAGTGCTCTGACATGCACACGCACACACACATTGAGAGTTCCTCTTCCTGAGGTATCTTGACCACAAACAAACACAGAACACAGCTTGTGGGGCTGTTGTCACAGGCCTCCATATAAGGCAGTGCTGTGTCGATAAGCGTTCGTCGCTCTGTGGCTTCATCTGCAAGCCCAGACATGAGGTTTACACAAGCTCTCTTCACTTCTCCCTTCTCAGCGGCCCCAGCATGTAAGCGGCAACAACCTCTTTGATCATCAGAAATGCAGAGATTCTCACATTCACACACACGCACACACACACACACACACACAACACACACAGCACCACAGGACTTCTTTGTTCCTTCCTGGTTCTGGGTCTGAATGCAAATGAGGGTACTTTTTCACGTGACTTCATTCCAAGCCCTGACTGATCAATGAACATCATGTTAAGTGTTACATACATTCCATTTCTGACCAAGAAAGAGTCTGCCTCTCTCGTACTAAGCACAGAGAGACTCTCTCTCTCTCTCTCTCTCTCTCTCTCTCTCTCTCTCTCACTCTCACTCTCACTCTCACTCTCACTCTCACTCTCACTCTCTCTCTCTCTCTCACTCTCACACTGATGACCTCATGCTTGGTGACGGCTTCCTAGCTGCTCTCACTGCCCAACCTAATGATGTCATCACACCTTTGCATCCCATAGAAATGAATGAAATCATCTGGCTGAGCTGATGTTTTTAATAAGAGAAGGCGACAGCTGTGGCCTCCATGGGCGAGGTCCTTCTGTTCCTGCATCCACAGTGCAAACACTATAAACTGTCTACTCAGCCCTCTCCTTGAGCCGCGCCTCCGCAGGGCCACACTCCCGATCGCCGCGGGTCCTCCCTCCCTGACTGCTGAGAGGGTCCTTTACGGCCCCCAGGAGGCTGCAGAACCAGCGAGCTCCGGCGTCAGCGGAGGATCGTCCGCACAGTCAAGCAGGTCCTGTGGGAGGCGAGGACACAAAACCTACTCCAGCACGGTGTTATGGTGGACTTTCAAAAAAAAGCAAGCCACTGGCAAGAGAGAAATGGGAAGTGGACCACTGGAAAAAACAAATGATCTAGTCCACCCCCCAAAAGAGAGAGGCCCGCGAGAACAGCTACGGCCCACCCGAGAAACCGGAAAATTACTTTTTTCCACTTTTACTGTCACCTTTTTTTATTTTAGAGATAATTTCTGTATGTGATGTTCTTTTTCTACATGTGAGGCTTTACTGTGGTGTGTTCATGGTTGTGTATTTTAATAAAAACAAAAGGGGATAAAAAGATAAAAATAGAAATTTTTCTTGTAAATATTTGTCTTAATTATGTTATAATTTTTACTGGGAAAAAAAACTGTAAAACCAGAAAAGATACCAATCACCCCCCCGCCCCACACATGACCCCGGCTCCATGTGTTCTGCATTCTGAACCTCCTTCAGAACAGGCTGCGCCAGCTATCCTTGATCCACTGCGCCAGTTATCCTCGATCCACTGCGCCAGTTATCCTCGATCCACTGCGCCAGTTATCCTCGATCCACTGCGCCAGTTATCCTCGATCCACTGCGCCAGTTATCCTCGATCCACTGCGCCAGTTATCCTCGATCCACTGCGCCAGTTATCCTCGATCCACTGCGCCAGTTATCCTCGATCCACTGCGCCAGTTATCCTCGATCCACTGCGCCAGTTATCCTCGATCCACTGCGCCAGTTATCCTCGATCCACTGCGCCAGTTATCCTCGATCCACTGCGCCAGTTATCCTCGATCCACTGCGCCAGTTATCCTCGATCCACTGCGCCAGTTATCCTTGATCCACTGCACCAGTTATCCTGGATCCACTCCGCCAGTTATCCTCGATCCACTGCGCCAGTTATCCTTGATCCACTGCGCCAGTTATCCTTGATCCACTGCGCCAGTTATCCTCGATCCACTGCACCAGTTATCCTTGATCCACTGCGCCAGTTATCCTTGATCCACTGCGCCAGTTATCCTTGATCCACTGCGCCAGTTATCCTCGATCCACTGCACCAGTTATCCTTGATCCACTGCGCCAGTTATCCTCGATCCACTGCGCCAGTTATCCTCGATCCACTGCGCCAGTTATCCTCGATCCACTGCGCCAGTTATCCTCGATCCACTGCGCCAGTTATCCTTGATCCACTGCGCCAGTTATCCTCGATCCACTGCACCAGTTATCCTTGATCCACTCCGCCAGTTATCCTCGATCCACTGGGCCAGTTATCCTTGATCCACTGCGCCAGTTATCCTTGATCCACTGCGCCAGTTACCCTCGACAGGCTGCGCGCGCCACCAACTCGACAGGCTGCGCTGTTCTCGACAGACTTGAATGAATCGGCGCCTCATAGCAGAGAGGGCTCGAGGCAAAGAGGAGGCTGGAGAAGGCAAAGGATCTGAAGGAGGATCAGAATGCAGAACACATGGAGCCGGGGTCATGTGGGGGGCAGGGGGTGATTGGTATCTTTTATTGGTTTTACACAGTTTTTTTCCCCAGTAAAACATTTTCTTTAAAATGTCTTCTTTATAACATAATTAAGACAAACATTTACAAGAAGAATTTCTATTTTTATCTTTTTTTCCCCTTTTGTTTTTATTAAAATACACTACCATAAACACACCACAGTAAAGCATCATATGTATTTTTAAAAAAGGACATCACATACAAAAATTTGAGAGTAGCCGATTGCAGTCGGGAGAGGAGTCAAAAAGTCGGACACTTGTTGGTTGACAAGCCTGCTCGCCCCGTGTCGCAATGGCAGATATCGCGTTCGCGTTCAGACAGCATTTATGAGGAATGTGTAAAGCGTTCAATTGTGAATGTCAGTACTCTGATAAACATAATTTGTTGTCTGTCTGACAGTTCATGAAGTTTATCTTGGAATAATAATGGATAAGATAGAAGTCTCATAACTTCCTTGTGAGTGGTAACAGCTTTTGTAAGCCAATAGGCGCTTCACTCACACCAGAGCCAGTCGTTTCCCATCATGCATGAAGTTGTGCAGTCGGTGGAGAGCCACTGCGTCACCTAGCCCTGATAACTGCGAGCGCCTCGCTCCCGTGAGATTTCCGCGGCTCGCGCAGTCGGATTTACAGCGCAAGTCGAACAACACTCTAACCGTCATGCAATGCGTTTGGCAAGGCGGTGGTCAAAACTGCGCAGGTCTAGCTCATCTAAAACAAGCTTAATGAATCGGCGCCTCAGACTCTGCTGCACTCAGACCCAACTCCACGATGCTTTGCACTGCGCTGCCCTGCAGTACCGCACATTTCCTGCAAGTGGTATCGTTGCCGGGTGATTTACAGCATTATTACACGAGTCGCACGGCCACTTTCATGCTTCAAAGAATAACCGTCAGGTGGCCTTTCTCTCTGACCTTTGCCTTTTTTCTTTTATCCCATTTGTCAGTCAGAAAGATGAGAACGATGCACAAATAACGACTTTACAAGAGGCACTGATCCCTGCAGAATATTATTTGCATTTTAACTTAATTAAGTACAGTATGTCAAATGCGATTTAAGCGGTCAGAGAGCAATAGAGAGATAGAAAGTGTATGTGTGAGTGTGAGAGAGAAAGATAGAGAGTGTGGGTGTGTGTGTGAGTGAGTGAGAGAGAGAGTGGGTGGATGTGTGTGTGTGAGAGAGAAAGTGTGAGAGAGGGAGAGATAGAGAGAAAGAGGGAGAGATAGAGAGATAAAGAGGGAGAGATAGAGAGAGACAGAGAGAGATAGAGAGAGAAAGAGAGTGTGTGTGTGTGTGTGTGTGTGAGTGAGAGAGATAGAAAGAGAAAGAGATAGAGAAAGAGAGAGAAATAGAGAGAGATAGTGTGTGTGTGTGTGAGAGAGAGAGAGATAGAGAGAAAGAGGGAGAAATAGAGAGAGAAAGAGGGAGAGATAGAGAGTGGGTGTGTGTGTGTGTAAGTGTGAGAGAGAGATAGAGAGTGAAAGAGGGAGAGATAGATAGAGAAAGAGAGAGATAAAGAGAGAGATAGAAAGAGAAAGAGAGAGATAGAGAGAGAAATAGGGAGAGAGAAAGAGAGAGAGATAGAGATAAAGAGAGAGAAAGAGAGAGAGAAAGAGGGAGAGATGTAAAAATAATGACTTCACTTGAGAAGCTTTGTTCAGGATTCCTACAAATGAACACATGCAGATGAACATACACTGCTCTGCCCCTTTACCACCAATCAGAGCCTCTGGAATCTGCAGTGCACCAATCAGAGCCTCTGGAATCTGCAACACAACCAATCAGAGCCTTTAAATGTGCAGCAGAAATGCATTCTAGGGTTTAAACACATTCTTACTTTGTTTTCCATAAAGAGGATGTTGTTATGGTCTGGGCAAAGGTAACCAGGAGTGCATGAACATTTGGGAGGTCTGGTAGAAGAGATATGTTGTTGCTCTCCATGGGAGATCAGCACTGTTTTGTCATTTGAAAAAAAACATGCAGAGGGGTTTTGCATCACTGTTTGTGGTGCATTACTCTAGCATAAATAAAGAGCTTTTCCCCGGGTTCCACAGAGGAGTACGTGTTAATGCACTAATACCAGTAAAATACAACATTCTGGACAATCTTTCCAGACTTGCACATTTTGATGAAATTCTGTGCGCTCTGGTAATGACAATCTGGTGTTTATCTGCAATTCCAGATGTTCTGTGACTTAGACATAAATGACAGCTTAAGCCTGGATATTCAGGACGAAGATGAAGGCAAAGCCTCAGCTAAAATTAAAAGCAGGAAAATCGACTGAAAAAAATCAGCCGTGCGAGATAGGGTAGTGCACGGAACACTATTACGTCATCCTTTAACATAGAGATAGAAAGAGAGACAGATGGTCCATGATAGAGTGCTCTCAGAGTGGTCCTGAGTGCAGCTTGTTAGCTCCTAACAAAGCAGCTCTGTGCCAACTCTTCTGTGTGTCACAAACACACACACACACACACACAACCACACACACGGGCACAGGCTCTGTTCTCTTTCCCGCTCTCTTTCCTTCTTTCTCCCTCTCTCCCCATCTCCATTCACATTCATCACATTCATATTCAATGGGCTGAAAGGGCCCCGCTCTCTCGCCCCGCTTTCCCCCTGCCCTCCCCCCGTCCCCCCATCCCCCCAGCTCTCCCCATACTACACTCCGACCCCCCGGTCCCGTTCCCCTCTGCCCTCTGCCCACCGAAACCTCCCCGTCCCCCCAGCTCTCCCCATACTACACCCTGACCCCCCGGTCCCCTCCCCCTCTGCCCCCCGGCCCAACCGCACCCCACTAGCCCCGTTTCCCCGCCCCCAGTTCCTCTGAAGGTGAGCGCACGTGTTCTCCAGGCAGTGAAATGTGTGGTGCAGTTATGAAACACAGCGTTTCACTGTCCTCTCAATTCCATCAGAAAACCCTGTAAACATACTTCTCTTTCAGTGTGTTCCAGAACATGAGTAAAGCACACACACAAACGCGTGTGCACATACACTCACACGCACACATGCATGTATGCACGCACATGCACACGTACACACACACAAACATGCAGACATGCACATATATACGGATACATGTAACCACATGCAAATTTTGTCTTGTCAAATTGTAAATATGTAACCAAGTGCTAGTGTTATCATGTTAACCTGTATCCTGTATAAGTAATTATGGGCTGTTGGCCCATTGAATTGCACATGTGCAACTATGTGCCGTTGTCACGTAAAATTGTACAGATGTAACCACATGCTGTTGTTGTCGTGTTGCATTGTAAATACATATGCATGTGCTGTTCTTGTCATTTGAAATGCGTATATATGTACAGAGACTGGAGGGCAGAAGGGGCAAGGAAACGAGAGCGCAAAACTGATCCCAGATCAGTCCATGTGCTGTTACACTCTGACGTCACTTTGCCTTGCTGGCTTTTTAGCCCCTTTTCACCTCCTTTCAGCTCCCCCTTACTTTATTTTGCTCTCCTTCCTTCCCTCTCTCCTCATCTCCCTTCCCATCCATTCCCCACACCTCTTTTGGTTCACTTCTCTCTCCCTCTCTCTTCTCTCTCCCTCTCTCTTCTCTCTCTCTCTCTTCTCTCTCCCTCTCTCTCCCTCTCTCTTCTCTCTCTTCTCTCTCCCTCTCTCTCCCTCTCTCTTCTCTCTCCCTCTCTCTCCCTCTCTCTTCTCTCTCCCTCTCTCTTCTCTCTCTCTTCTCTCTCCCCCTCTCTTCTCTCTCCCCCTCTCTTCTCTCTCCCTCTCTCTTCTCTCCCTCTCTCTTCTCTCTCCCTCTCTCTCCCTCTCTCTCCCCTCTCTTCTCTCCCCCTCTCTCTTCTCTCTCCCTCTCTCTTCTTTCTCCCTCTCTCTTCTCTCTCCCTCTCTCTTCTCTCCCTCTCTCTTCTCTCTCCCTCTCTCTTCTCTCTCTCTTCTCTCTCCCTCTCTCTTCTCTCTCCCTCTCTCTTCTCTGGGACACTGTGCTCAGTTGGTAGTGTGGGTGGGATTCCTCAGTCTCTGGAATGCAGGACAGATCAGGACAAGAGCACTGACAGGCCTGGTCATACACACACACACACACACATTCATATACATGCACACACAAGCTCACACACACACACATCCATATACATGCACACACATGCTCACACACACAGTCATTTATATGCACACGCACTCGCACTCACACATTCATATACATGCACACACAAGCTCACTCACACACACACACATCCATATACATGCACACACATGCTCACACACACACACACACATATACATGTACACACATGCTCACACACACACATGCACACAGTCACAAACGTACACATGTAACTCACATGTAACTCACATGTAACACGCAAACACAGACACTCACATACACAAACACAGAAAGACACATGCATTCACGCACATGTTCACAAAACACTCGCACACACGCATACACACACACAGGCTGCCTAACGGTAGGTACACTGGCAGTTATTACTGTTACGGAGTGTGCTGGGGCCTCATTATAGACACCTGAGAGAAGCTAAAGGAGCTGTCTTGACTTGCACACGCACACACAAATAACAGAGAACCAGCTGTGACATCAGAGAGGAACATCAGCGTGGCCTACTGTGTCAGGCCCTGTTCATTCAGCCATATGAAGGGATGTTTAATGTAAAGATGCAAGCTGTGTGACCCACTCTGGGTTTCTCTGGGTGTGTAGTAAAGATGCATGCTGCTCTGGGTGTGTAGTAAAGATGTGTGTTGCTCTGGGTGTGTAGTAAAGATGTGTGTTGCTCTGGGTGTGTAGTAAAGATGTGTGTTGCTCTGGGTGTGTAGTAAAGATGTGTGTTGCTCTGGGTGTGTAGTAAAGATGCATGCTGCTCTGGGTGTGTAGTAAAGATGCGTGTTGCTCTGGGTGTGTAGTAACGATGCATGCTGCTCTGGGTGTGCAGTAAAGATGTGTGTTGCTCTGGGTGTGTAGTAAAGATGTGTGCTGCTCTGGGTGTGTAGTAAAGATGTGTGTTGCTCTGGGTGTGTAGTAACGATGCATGCTGCTCTGGGTGTGCAGTAAAGATGCGTGCTGCTCTGGGTGTGTAGTAAAGATGTGTGTTGCTCTGGGTGTGTAGTAAAGATGCGTGCTGCTCTGGGTGTGTAGTAAAGATGCGTGTTGCTCTGGGTGTGCAGTAAAGATGCGTGTTGCTCTGGGTGTGTAGTAAAGATGTGTGTTGCTCTGGGTGTGTAGTAAAGATGTGTGTTGCTCTGGGTGTGTAGTAAAGATGTGTGTTGCTCTGGGTGTGTAGTAAAGATGTGTGTTGCTCTGGGTGTGTAGTAAAGATGCGTGTTGCTCTGGGTGTGTAGTAAAGATGTGTGTTGCTCTGGGTGTGTAGTAAAGATGCGTGCTGCTCTGGGTGTGTAGTAAAGATGCGTGCTGCTCTGGGTGTGTAGTAAAGATGTGTGTTGCTCTGGGTGTGTAGTAAAGATGCGTGCTGCTCTGGGTGTGTAGTAAAGATGTGTGTTGCTCTGGGTGTGTAGTAAAGATGCGTGCTGCTCTGGGTGTGTAGTAAAGATGCGTGCTGCTCTGGATGTGTAGTAAAGATGCGTGTTGCTCTGGGTGTGCAGTAAAGATGTGTGTTGCTCTGGGTGTGCAGTAAAGATGTGTGCTGCTCTGGGTGTGTAGTAAAGATGTGTGTTGCTCTGGGTGTGTAGTAAAGATGCGTGCTGCTCTGGGTGTGCAGTAAAGATGTGTGTTGCTCTGGGTGTGTAGTAAAGATGTGTGTTGCTCTGGGTGTGTAGTAAAGATGTGTGCTGCTCTGGGTGTGTAGTAAAGATGTGTGCTGCTCTGGGTGTGTAGTAAAGATGTGTGCTGCTCTGGGTGTGTAGTAAAGATGTGTGTTGCTCTGGGTGTGTAGTAAAGATGCGTGCTGCTCTGGGTGTGCAGTAAAGATGTGTGTTGCTCTGGGTGTGTAGTAAAGATGTGTGTTGCTCTGGGTGTGTAGTAAAGATGTGTGTTGCTCTGGGTGTGCAGTAAAGATGTGTGCTGCTCTGGGTGTGTAGTAAAGATGTGTGTTGCTCTGGGTGTGTAGTAAAGATGCGTGCTGCTCTGGGTGTGCAGTAAAGATGTGTGTTGCTCTGGGTGTGTAGTAAAGATGTGTGCTGCTCTGGGTGTGTAGTAAAGATGTGTGTTGCTCTGGGTGTGTAGTAAAGATGTGTGCTGCTCTGGGTGTGTAGTAAAGATGTGTGCTGCTCTGGGTGTGTAGTAAAGATGTGTGCTGCTCTGGGTGTGTAGTAAAGATGTGTGTTGCTCTGGGTGTGTAGTAAAGATGTGTGTTGCTCTGGGTGTGTAGTAAAGATGTGTGTTGCTCTGGGTGTGTAGTAAAGATGTGTGTTGCTCTGGGTGTGTAGTAAAGATGCGTGTTGCTCTGGGTGTGTAGTAAAGATGTGTGTTGCTCTGGGTGTGTAGTAAAGATGCGTGCTGCTCTGGGTGTGTAGTAAAGATGCGTGCTGCTCTGGGTGTGTAGTAAAGATGTGTGTTGCTCTGGGTGTGTAGTAAAGATGCGTGCTGCTCTGGGTGTGTAGTAAAGATGTGTGTTGCTCTGGGTGTGTAGTAAAGATGCGTGTTGCTCTGGGTGTGTAGTAAAGATGCGTGCTGCTCTGGGTGTGTAGTAAAGATGCGTGCTGCTCTGGATGTGTAGTAAAGATGCGTGTTGCTCTGGGTGTGCAGTAAAGATGTGTGCTGCTCTGGGTGTGTAGTAAAGATGTGTGCTGCTCTGGGTGTGTAGTAAAGATGTGTGTTGCTCTGGGTGTGCAGTAAAGATGTGTGTTGCTCTGGGTGTGTAGTAAAGATGCATGCTGCTCTGGGTGTGTAGTAAAGATGTGTGTTGCTCTGGGTGTGTAGTAAAGATGCATGCTGCTCTGGGTGTGTAGTAAAGATGCGTGCTGCTCTGGGTGTGTAGTAAAGATGTGTGTTGCTCTGGGTGTGCAGTAAAGATGTGTGTTGCTCTGGGTGTGTAGTAAAGATGTGTGTTGCTCTGGGTGTGTAGTAAAGATGTGTGTTGCTCTGGGTGTGTAGTAAAGATGCGTGCTGCTCTGGGTGTGTAGTAAAGATGTGTGTTGCTCTGGGTGTGTAGTAAAGATGTGTGTTGCTCTGGGTGTGCAGTAAAGATGTGTGTTGCTCTGGGTGTGTAGTAAAGATGTGTGCTGCTCTGGGTGTGTAGTAAAGATGTGTGCTGCTCTGGGTGTGTAGTAAAGATGTGTGTTGCTCTGGGTGTGTAGTAAAGATGTGTGTTGCTCTGGGTGTGTAGTAAAGATGTGTGTTGCTCTGGGTGTGTAGTAAAGATGCGTGTTGCTCTGGGTGTGTAGTAAAGATGCGTGTTGCTCTGGGTGTGTAGTAAAGATGCGTGCTGCTCTGGGTGTGTAGTAAAGATGCATGCTGCTCTGGGTGTGTAGTAAAGATGCGTGCTGCTCTGGGTGTGCAGTAAAGATGTGTGTTGCTCTGGGTGTGTAGTAAAGATGCGTGCTGCTCTGGGTGTGTAGTAAAGATGCGTGCTGCTCTGGGTGTGTAGTAAAGATGCGTGTTGCTCTGGGTGTGTAGTAAAGATGTGTGCTGCTCTGGGTGTGTAGTAAAGATGCATGCTGCTCTGGGTGTGTAGTAAAGATGTGTGTTGCTCTGGGTGTGTAGTAAAGATGTGTGTTGCTCTGGGTGTGTAGTAAAGATGTGTGTTGCTCTGGGTGTGTAGTAAAGATGCATGCTGCTCTGGGTGTGTAGTAAAGATGTGTGTTGCTCTGGGTGTGTAGTAAAGATGTGTGTTGCTCTGGGTGTGTAGTAAAGATGTGTGTTGCTCTGGGTGTGTAGTAAAGATGCGTGTTGCTCTGGGTGTGTAGTAAAGATGCGTGTTGCTCTGGGTGTGTAGTAAAGATGTGTGCTGCTCTGGGTGTGTAGTAAAGATGTGTGCTGCTCTGGGTGTGTAGTAAAGATGCATGCTGCTCTGGGTGTGTAGTAAAGATGTGTGTTGCTCTGGGTGTGTAGTAAAGATGCGTGTTGCTCTGGGTGTGTAGTAAAGATGCGTGTTGCTCTGGGTGTGTAGTAAAGATGTGTGCTGCTCTGGGTGTGTAGTAAAGATGTGTGCTGCTCTGGGTGTGTAGTAAAGATGCATGCTGCTCTGGGTGTGTAGTAAAGATGCGTGCTGCTCTGGGTGTGTAGTAAAGATGCGTGTTGCTCTGGGTGTGTAGTAAAGATGTGTGCTGCTCTGGGTGTGTAGTAAAGATGTGTGCTGCTCTGGGTGTGTAGTAAAGATGCATGCTGCTCTGGGTGTGTAGTAAAGATGCGTGCTGCTCTGGGTGTGTAGTAAAGATGTGTGTTGCTCTGGGTGTGTAGTAAAGATGTGTGCTGCTCTGGGTGTGTAGTAAAGATGTGTGTTGCTCTGGGTGTGTAGTAAAGATGCGTGTTGCTCTGGGTGTGTAGTAAAGATGCGTGTTGCTCTGGGTGTGTAGTAAAGATGTGTGCTGCTCTGGGTGTGCAGTAAAGATGTGTGCTGCTCTGGGTGTGTAGTAAAGATGCATGCTGCTCTGGGTGTGTAGTAAAGATGCGTGCTGCTCTGGGTGTGTAGTAAAGATGTGTGTTGCTCTGGGTGTGTAGTAAAGATGCGTGTTGCTCTGGGTGTGTAGTAAAGATGTGTGTTGCTCTGGGTGTGTAGTAAAGATGCGTGCTGCTCTGGGTGTGTAGTAAAGATGTGTGTTGCTCTGGGTGTGTAGTAAAGATGTGTGTTGCTCTGGGTGTGTAGTAAAGATGTGTGTTGCTCTGGGTGTGTAGTAAAGATGCGTGTTGCTCTGGGTGTGTAGTAAAGATGCGTGTTGCTCTGGGTGTGTAGTAAAGATGTGTGCTGCTCTGGGTGTGTAGTAAAGATGTGTGCTGCTCTGGGTGTGTAGTAAAGATGAATGATGCTCTGGGTGTGTAGAAAAGATGAATGATGCTCTGGGAGTGTAGTAAAGATGTGTGTTGCTCTGGGTGTAGTAAAGATGTGTGTTGCTCTGGGTGTGTAGTAAAGATGCGTGTTGCTCTGGGTGTGTAGTAAAGATGCGTGTTGCTCTGGGTGTGTAGTAAAGATGTGTGCTGCTCTGGGTGTGTAGTAAAGATGCATGCTGCTCTGGGTGTGTAGTAAAGATGTGTGTTGCTCTGGGTGTGTAGTAAAGATGTGTGTTGCTCTGGGTGTGTAGTAAAGATGTGTGTTGCTCTGGGTGTGTAGTAAAGATGCATGCTGCTCTGGGTGTGTAGTAAAGATGTGTGTTGCTCTGGGTGTGTAGTAAAGATGTGTGTTGCTCTGGGTGTGTAGTAAAGATGTGTGTTGCTCTGGGTGTGTAGTAAAGATGCGTGTTGCTCTGGGTGTGTAGTAAAGATGCGTGTTGCTCTGGGTGTGTAGTAAAGATGTGTGCTGCTCTGGGTGTGTAGTAAAGATGTGTGCTGCTCTGGGTGTGTAGTAAAGATGCATGCTGCTCTGGGTGTGTAGTAAAGATGTGTGTTGCTCTGGGTGTGTAGTAAAGATGCATGCTGCTCTGGGTGTGTAGTAAAGATGCGTGCTGCTCTGGGTGTGTAGTAAAGATGTGTGTTGCTCTGGGTGTGTAGTAAAGATGCGTGTTGCTCTGGGTGTGTAGTAAAGATGCGTGTTGCTCTGGGTGTGTAGTAAAGATGTGTGCTGCTCTGGGTGTGCAGTAAAGATGTGTGCTGCTCTGGGTGTGTAGTAAAGATGCATGCTGCTCTGGGTGTGTAGTAAAGATGCGTGCTGCTCTGGGTGTGTAGTAAAGATGTGTGTTGCTCTGGGTGTGTAGTAAAGATGCGTGTTGCTCTGGGTGTGTAGTAAAGATGTGTGTTGCTCTGGGTGTGTAGTAAAGATGCGTGCTGCTCTGGGTGTGTAGTAAAGATGTGTGTTGCTCTGGGTGTGTAGTAAAGATGTGTGTTGCTCTGGGTGTGTAGTAAAGATGTGTGTTGCTCTGGGTGTGTAGTAAAGATGCGTGTTGCTCTGGGTGTGTAGTAAAGATGTGTGCTGCTCTGGGTGTGCAGTAAAGATGTGTGCTGCTCTGGGTGTGTAGTAAAGATGTGTGTTGCTCTGGGTGTGTAGTAAAGATGCGTGCTGCTCTGGGTGTGCAGTAAAGATGTGTGTTGCTCTGGGTGTGTAGTAAAGATGTGTGTTGCTCTGGGTGTGTAGTAAAGATGTGTGCTGCTCTGGGTGTGTAGTAAAGATGTGTGCTGCTCTGGGTGTGTAGTAAAGATGTGTGCTGCTCTGGGTGTGTAGTAAAGATGTGTGTTGCTCTGGGTGTGTAGTAAAGATGCGTGCTGCTCTGGGTGTGCAGTAAAGATGTGTGTTGCTCTGGGTGTGTAGTAAAGATGTGTGTTGCTCTGGGTGTGTAGTAAAGATGTGTGTTGCTCTGGGTGTGCAGTAAAGATGTGTGCTGCTCTGGGTGTGTAGTAAAGATGTGTGTTGCTCTGGGTGTGTAGTAAAGATGCGTGCTGCTCTGGGTGTGCAGTAAAGATGTGTGTTGCTCTGGGTGTGTAGTAAAGATGTGTGCTGCTCTGGGTGTGTAGTAAAGATGTGTGTTGCTCTGGGTGTGTAGTAAAGATGTGTGCTGCTCTGGGTGTGTAGTAAAGATGTGTGCTGCTCTGGGTGTGTAGTAAAGATGTGTGCTGCTCTGGGTGTGTAGTAAAGATGTGTGCTGCTCTGGGTGTGTAGTAAAGATGTGTGCTGCTCTGGGTGTGTAGTAAAGATGTGTGCTGCTCTGGGTGTGAAGTAAAGATGTGTGCTGCTCTGGGTGTGTAGTAAAGATGTGTGCTGCTCTGGGTGTGTAGTAAAGATGCGTGCTGCTCTGGGTGTGTAGTAAAGATGTGTGCTGCTCTGGGTGTGTAGTAAAGATGTGTGCTGCTCTGGGTGTGTAGTAAAGATGTGTGTTGCTCTGGGTGTGCAGTAAAGATGTGTGTTGCTCTGGGTGTGTAGTAAAGATGCATGCTGCTCTGGGTGTGTAGTAAAGATGTGTGTTGCTCTGGGTGTGTAGTAAAGATGTGTGCTGCTCTGGGTGTGAAGTAAAGATGTGTGCTGCTCTGGGTGTGTAGTAAAGATGCGTGCTGCTCTGGGTGTGTAGTAAAGATGTGTGCTGCTCTGGGTGTGTAGTAAAGATGTGTGCTGCTCTGGGTGTGTAGTAAAGATGTGTGCTGCTCTGGGTGTGTAGTAAAGATGCGTGCTGCTCTGGGTGTGTAGTAAAGATGTGTGCTGCTCTGGGTGTGTAGTAAAGATGTGTGCTGCTCTGGGTGTGTAGTAAAGATGTGTGTTGCTCTGGGTGTGCAGTAAAGATGTGTGTTGCTCTGGGTGTGTAGTAAAGATGCATGCTGCTCTGGGTGTGTAGTAAAGATGTGTGTTGCTCTGGGTGTGTAGTAAAGATGCATGCTGCTCTGGGTGTGTAGTAAAGATGCGTGCTGCTCTGGGTGTGTAGTAAAGATGTGTGTTGCTCTGGGTGTGCAGTAAAGATGTGTGTTGCTCTGGGTGTGTAGTAAAGATGTGTGTTGCTCTGGGTGTGTAGTAAAGATGTGTGTTGCTCTGGGTGTGTAGTAAAGATGCGTGCTGCTCTGGGTGTGTAGTAAAGATGTGTGTTGCTCTGGGTGTGTAGTAAAGATGTGTGTTGCTCTGGGTGTGCAGTAAAGATGTGTGTTGCTCTGGGTGTGTAGTAAAGATGTGTGCTGCTCTGGGTGTGTAGTAAAGATGTGTGCTGCTCTGGGTGTGTAGTAAAGATGTGTGTTGCTCTGGGTGTGTAGTAAAGATGTGTGTTGCTCTGGGTGTGTAGTAAAGATGTGTGTTGCTCTGGGTGTGTAGTAAAGATGCGTGTTGCTCTGGGTGTGTAGTAAAGATGCGTGTTGCTCTGGGTGTGTAGTAAAGATGCGTGCTGCTCTGGGTGTGTAGTAAAGATGCATGCTGCTCTGGGTGTGTAGTAAAGATGCGTGCTGCTCTGGGTGTGCAGTAAAGATGTGTGTTGCTCTGGGTGTGTAGTAAAGATGCGTGCTGCTCTGGGTGTGTAGTAAAGATGCGTGCTGCTCTGGGTGTGTAGTAAAGATGCGTGTTGCTCTGGGTGTGTAGTAAAGATGTGTGCTGCTCTGGGTGTGTAGTAAAGATGCATGCTGCTCTGGGTGTGTAGTAAAGATGTGTGTTGCTCTGGGTGTGTAGTAAAGATGTGTGTTGCTCTGGGTGTGTAGTAAAGATGTGTGTTGCTCTGGGTGTGTAGTAAAGATGCATGCTGCTCTGGGTGTGTAGTAAAGATGTGTGTTGCTCTGGGTGTGTAGTAAAGATGTGTGTTGCTCTGGGTGTGTAGTAAAGATGTGTGTTGCTCTGGGTGTGTAGTAAAGATGCGTGTTGCTCTGGGTGTGTAGTAAAGATGCGTGTTGCTCTGGGTGTGTAGTAAAGATGTGTGCTGCTCTGGGTGTGTAGTAAAGATGTGTGCTGCTCTGGGTGTGTAGTAAAGATGCATGCTGCTCTGGGTGTGTAGTAAAGATGCGTGCTGCTCTGGGTGTGTAGTAAAGATGCGTGTTGCTCTGGGTGTGTAGTAAAGATGTGTGCTGCTCTGGGTGTGTAGTAAAGATGTGTGCTGCTCTGGGTGTGTAGTAAAGATGCATGCTGCTCTGGGTGTGTAGTAAAGATGCGTGCTGCTCTGGGTGTGTAGTAAAGATGTGTGTTGCTCTGGGTGTGTAGTAAAGATGTGTGCTGCTCTGGGTGTGTAGTAAAGATGTGTGTTGCTCTGGGTGTGTAGTAAAGATGCGTGTTGCTCTGGGTGTGTAGTAAAGATGCGTGTTGCTCTGGGTGTGTAGTAAAGATGTGTGCTGCTCTGGGTGTGCAGTAAAGATGTGTGCTGCTCTGGGTGTGTAGTAAAGATGCATGCTGCTCTGGGTGTGTAGTAAAGATGCGTGCTGCTCTGGGTGTGTAGTAAAGATGTGTGTTGCTCTGGGTGTGTAGTAAAGATGCGTGTTGCTCTGGGTGTGTAGTAAAGATGTGTGTTGCTCTGGGTGTGTAGTAAAGATGCGTGCTGCTCTGGGTGTGTAGTAAAGATGTGTGTTGCTCTGGGTGTGTAGTAAAGATGTGTGTTGCTCTGGGTGTGTAGTAAAGATGTGTGTTGCTCTGGGTGTGTAGTAAAGATGCGTGTTGCTCTGGGTGTGTAGTAAAGATGCGTGTTGCTCTGGGTGTGTAGTAAAGATGTGTGCTGCTCTGGGTGTGTAGTAAAGATGTGTGCTGCTCTGGGTGTGTAGTAAAGATGCATGCTGCTCTGGGTGTGTAGTAAAGATGCATGCTGCTCTGGGTGTGTAGTAAAGATGTGTGTTGCTCTGGGTGTGTAGTAAAGATGCGTGTTGCTCTGGGTGTGTAGTAAAGATGCGTGTTGCTCTGGGTGTGTAGTAAAGATGCGTGTTGCTCTGGGTGTGTAGTAAAGATGTGTGCTGCTCTGGGTGTGTAGTAAAGATGCATGCTGCTCTGGGTGTGTAGTAAAGATGTGTGTTGCTCTGGGTGTGTAGTAAAGATGTGTGTTGCTCTGGGTGTGTAGTAAAGATGTGTGTTGCTCTGGGTGTGTAGTAAAGATGTGTGTTGCTCTGGGTGTGTAGTAAAGATGTGTGTTGCTCTGGGTGTGTAGTAAAGATGTGTGTTGCTCTGGGTGTGTAGTAAAGATGCGTGTTGCTCTGGGTGTGTAGTAAAGATGCGTGTTGCTCTGGGTGTGTAGTAAAGATGTGTGCTGCTCTGGGTGTGTAGTAAAGATGTGTGCTGCTCTGGGTGTGTAGTAAAGATGCATGCTGCTCTGGGTGTGTAGTAAAGATGTGTGTTGCTCTGGGTGTGTAGTAAAGATGCATGCTGCTCTGGGTGTGTAGTAAAGATGCGTGCTGCTCTGGGTGTGTAGTAAAGATGTGTGTTGCTCTGGGTGTGTAGTAAAGATGCGTGTTGCTCTGGGTGTGTAGTAAAGATGCGTGTTGCTCTGGGTGTGTAGTAAAGATGTGTGCTGCTCTGGGTGTGCAGTAAAGATGTGTGCTGCTCTGGGTGTGTAGTAAAGATGCATGCTGCTCTGGGTGTGTAGTAAAGATGCGTGCTGCTCTGGGTGTGTAGTAAAGATGTGTGTTGCTCTGGGTGTGTAGTAAAGATGCGTGTTGCTCTGGGTGTGTAGTAAAGATGTGTGTTGCTCTGGGTGTGTAGTAAAGATGCGTGCTGCTCTGGGTGTGTAGTAAAGATGTGTTGCTCTGGGTGTGTAGTAAAGATGTGTGTTGCTCTGGGTGTGTAGTAAAGATGTGTGTTGCTCTGGGTGTGTAGTAAAGATGCGTGTTGCTCTGGGTGTGTAGTAAAGATGCGTGTTGCTCTGGGTGTGTAGTAAAGATGTGTGCTGCTCTGGGTGTGTAGTAAAGATGTGTGCTGCTCTGGGTGTGTAGTAAAGATGCGTGCTGCTCTGGGTGTGTAGTAAAGATGCGTGCTGCTCTGGGTGTGTAGTAAAGATGTGTGTTGCTCTGGGTGTGTAGTAAAGATGCGTGTTGCTCTGGGTGTGTAGTAAAGATGCGTGTTGCTCTGGGTGTGTAGTAAAGATGTGTGCTGCTCTGGGTGTGCAGTAAAGATGTGTGCTGCTCTGGGTGTGTAGTAAAGATGCATGCTGCTCTGGGTGTGTAGTAAAGATGCGTGCTGCTCTGGGTGTGTAGTAAAGATGTGTGTTGCTCTGGGTGTGTAGTAAAGATGTGTGTTGCTCTGGGTGTGTAGTAAAGATGCGTGCTGCTCTGGGTGTGTAGTAAAGATGTGTGTTGCTCTGGGTGTGCAGTAAAGATGTGTGTTGCTCTGGGTGTGCAGTAAAGATGTGTGTTGCTCTGGGTGTGTAGTAAAGATGTGTGTTGCTCTGGGTGTGTAGTAAAGATGCGTGCTGCTCTGGGTGTGTAGTAAAGATGTGTGTTGGATGGTGCTGATGAAACCTATGCCGTACTGTTGTTGCATTCATAGAGTTCAATGTAAATTATTACAAAGTCAACATTCGCTGTAATTAATGCACTAATTAATCCCCAAAAGAAATTAATCAAATTATCCTGTTCTCCCCCTGGCCCTCTGGAAAACATGTAGACTACTCCCCCAAATACACAATAAGTGTCATACAAACGACCTCCCTGTTTTTATTCATTTCACATGGCTTACATGAAAAAATACATGATAAGAATAGCAAACTTGTAAAGTAACTTGCTAGTAAGCTAATTTTATATTAAGAATATATAAAAACTGATTTTAATATTTGAGATAATATTTTCAGATCTTTATAAATCTTGAAAGTGCTTTACAACAAATAAGCTTTACACTGCATTGAATAAAGTTTACCTTGCAGGATAAATTATTATCGCAGTGTCATCTGTACGTTATAATCTGGTTTTTGGAAGACCAATTAACAAGCTATATTCTGGTGTTTTTTTGAACTGTTTTTAATATCTGCTGACATAGTAATAGATAGCATGCATAAAATTGAAGCCAATGGTATCACACAGTACATCAATAGTACAGTAAAAATGTTATATTTCTTTGTGGCTATATAAACTTTCATCATTATTTGCCTGTGTGAATAATCATTAACCAGGGTCCAGGAATGTGCAATTAAATACGACACAAAAGAAAATCACAAAAAGCCTTTAAGATATAACATTTCAGAGACTCTCATCTTTATATATGTGACCAAAGCTAAATATTTGGAATCTGTAACAATGTGCCACTAGAATCCTGTGTTTTTACATAAACTTCCATACAAACCAAAAGGATTGGGATTGCCATGGTTAAAGTTGTCACACCAACCACACACACAACACTCACAGATATGCAAATTTAGGCACACAAACCGTACATACACACACAAACCACAAATACGCCTTTTCAAATACCCCACACATGCTAAACTCCTTACTGCTAGGGGGGTTGCACAAATGGAACTCCTGTCTCCACCCCCTCTCTCTCAGGAAGAAATACTCTGTCATGAAAACAGACGGTGTGAGGCTGGTAGCTTACAGATTAAGTCATTAGGCAGTTAGGCTCATGTCTGCTGAGGTAAACAGGGGATGAGAGAGGAGTGTGGAGGGGGAGGGAGAGAAAGAGAGGAGGGGGAAAGAGAGCAAGAGCGGAGGCAGAGTAAAAGGTGTGGGGGATATGATTGGCTGAGTCCGATAGTAGTGGTGACCATGGCAACCGGCACACCCCACCATAGAACTCCTAAAAAGGTCCAGAACTTGGGTTGATTTATTCAGAGTTGGTTATGTTCAGAAGATCTAATTTAGAAGCGGCATACTGAAATAAATACAACCCTTTTCACTTTGCATTCAACACACTCACACACACACACACACACACACACAAACACACACACACACACACACACTCACTCAGACACAGTCAATGACATGCATGCACGGACACACAGGCACAAACACACTCACACACACACACACACACACATGCACACACACACACACACACACACACACTCAGACACAGTCAATGACATGCATGCACAGACACACAGGCACAAACACACACAAACTCATACACGCTCGCAAATGCAAA